>JAFFSR010000035.1:635000-1270000 GCA_017163975.1 Anastatus disparis | reverse complement strand
TGAATACAATATAATACTTTTTTTTTCTGACGTTAACATTTTCACTAATACACATACGCAATACATACGCACACATATACAAGCACAGACATATACACACATATCATTCACAAACACCACAAACTTACTCACACTGGCATCATACACAAAAATATACACACACACTCACATAATACATACACACATAAATGCTCACATATACATACACGTACACATACACGCATCAACGCACAAACACACACACTCACACAGACACACTCACACACACACGCATACACACACTCAAATGTACATGCGTGCATATACAGATACATATATAATCATACATACATACATACATAAACATATATTATACTACTCAAAAGTTCGTAGAAATTTTTTTTTTAACTCAACTTTAAACTGCGATATTTCGAAAACGACTCAATGAATTAAAAAAATCTGGACGGCGTTGGAAAGATCAGACAAAATACTACTTTTTTGTGTCCTGCCAAATATTTTTATCATTTTTTTTAACTCTATATATAATGATAGAATAAATTTTTATTTTTACGAATTTTTAAATTTCAATCAATCAAATGTAACTTTTTAAGAAATTGATAAAATTAAAAAATTCGAACGCGATTGAAAAGTGGAGTGATTTCCTAAATCTTTAAGAGGGGGCCGAACTAGCTGTCTTTGTCTAATAGCATTTTTCATCATTTATGTAAACACTATCCGGTATAACAAGAAAAAAATAGCAGCCCCCGCTAGATATTAGTATAGTAAGTAAATTTTGTAATAACAACCAAATTTTTTACCGCATAGTTTTTGACTAATTAGAGACCTACTAGCAATCTAAAATATAACCTATCTTTTTTTGGTAGGTCTCTAATTATTCAAAAACTACGCAGTAAAAAAATTTGGTTGTTATTACGAAATTTACTTATTATACTAATATCTAGCGGGGGCTGCTATTTTTTTCTTGTTATACCGAATAGTGTTTACATAAATGATGAAAAATGCTATTAGACAAAGACAGATAGTTCGGCCCCTTCTTAAGTTTAATGATTTTTTTGTATCTATTTCTTGCGTGTAGCTAAAAATGCGCAAAAATGGAATGTACAATAAAATCAGTTTCAGAGATGATAATATTTTCAAATGTCGCGAGTCTATTTTTGTTTACATTTCAGCATGTGCTCAAATCTGTAGTTCGTATATACATACGAAGAATCAAATTTGTAAATAACTTTAATTTATTCGAAAAAAGGACACTCTCATATATAATAATTGTGATGAAATTAGTGATAATTTTGTTAAAAGTATTGTAACGGTTATTTATTACATGTTACAAAAAAAGAATTAGCTTTCAATTATATATTATTATTAGCTAAGTCTATTAATTTTAGTATATGAGAGTTGCTGAAATTTGTTAGAATTTTACTAAATATTATACAGCGAACTCCGATTGTGCTAGCTAGTAAGGCTATTGATAAGCGACAAAATCTTATGTGATATATTTATCGCTTTCTGCACTCAGTGCGTCTCTCTTACCTGATCGAGAGACGCGTGGCCGGTAGCGCAGTTTTCCTTTGTGAGGCAGATTCCAAAGTACGTTATATTAAAATATATGATATTACGTAAATATGATATTGCTCACAAGGACCGCGGAGGTGTCGGAGTAAACAACGGGAAATATATTTTATGTTATATATAGTCAGGCAATATAAATTAATATGAAGCACGATTTAATAGAAAACAAGATTAATTTATTATAAGAAAAATATAAATACAAAGATAAAATATGAATTAAACGAAAATGAAATAATATAATATGTGAAAATAATGTACGCGCCTAATGAGAGAGTGAGCAAAGGAAGGGCGCGTTGCGAACTAACAGAATTCGCTTATGACGCTGATCAGTTATATAACCGATAATACAATTCACCCGAACAAGTATCTCTCGAGGAAGAGACACTTGGGTATCGCACTGTATATTTATACTTACAGTAACACGCTGGCCAGCTTACACTAATTATCTACGTGCACGTAGACGCCGCTCGCCCGTTACCGTAGCCTCTCCCCTGTACGTAACCAATACGTAGATGCTCTAAAATGGATCGGTGGAATACGTCTCTTCCCGATCGCTGAATTCCACTGAGCTCTGCCAACGTGGTTGCCTTCTCATAGATCGGTGGAATCCTATATACGCCGATCAACGTATTTGGCACTTAATGGATGACCGCTAAGACACGCGAAAAGCGGTCAAGCAAAACTCTACAGAAAGAATTTCTGAGAGTTGCAACTAGCCAAAATAATACGAAGCGCTAGTCGAAATAAACTAACGAATTTTATCTAAGACAATATTACGCGCTATCAGTTGCGAACTTAGTCTAACGTATTATAAGACCACGTGGCAAAATCTTTTAACAAGCACAGCGCGGCTTAGGTTTCGTGTTAACACAACGGTAGCCGGAAACTCTCTAAAGCGCCTCACGGCCGGCGAGCTTCTCTCTCGCGTGCCGGTCGTCAAGATACGCACTTCTTTACTCGTCTTAGACGAGGTATATGACCAAGCGCTCATCCTTTTTTAATACCTAAGCGCGCAAGATTCAAACACGGTAAAATACCGTGACAGTATACAATAACGTTTAAAAGTTCGTAAAAAAATTTTTTTCAGAAACTCAAATTCAAACTGCGATATTTCGGAAATAGCTTGATAAATTTCAAAGATCTGGACGGCGTTTGAAAGATTAGATAAAATACTATCTTTTTGTATTCTGCTAATGTAAACAAAAATTGATTTGCGACATTGGAAAATATTATCATATCTAAAACTGATTTTCTTGTACTTTCAATTTTTGCGAATTGTTAGCTACACGCAGGAAATAGATACGAAAAAATCATTATGCATAAAGATTTAGGAAATTCACTCTACTTTTTAATCGCGTTCGAATTTTTTAATTTTATCAATTTCTTAAAAAGTTACATTTGATTGATTGAAATTTAAAAATTCGTAAAAATAAAAATTTTTTCCATCATTATATATAGAGTTAAAAACAATGATAAAAATATTTGGCAGGACACAACAAAGTAGTATTTTGTCTGATCTTTTAAACGCCGTTTCCAAAATATCGCAGTTTGAAGTTGAATTAAAAAAAAAAAAATTTTTTTACGAACTTTTGAGCTATACTGTATACACCCACAATTACACTGAAAATCTCACTAAAGCACAAAGAAATATATTGATATTTACAGACACACACACACACATACACAAAAGACTTATGATAACATTTACACACTTATCATAATTCACATACTTATCAACACACTCACATACCGATATATAAGCTACAATCAAAACCTAAATGAACAAGCATGCATATTAACTTATAAACAGGCACTTAACAAACATAAACTTTTACTTTGCTACAAACACATATTAACTGACATAGAGAAACCTACTTACACACAAAAAATATACACCTAGAGCTACAAATACTATACAAGACACATTTAAACCGACATGAACACTTTATTGATGCACACTTTTACACCATATATTTACAAAAACATACATGAACGCACATACACATACATATATACACACACGAAAAATATACATGTACACACACATACATACACTCCCATGTCAGCGTTTAAACACACACACATACACACACACACACACACACACACACACACACACACACACACACACACTTACACCAATTTATACGCAATTCACTAATATAAACTTTTTTACTGCTATAAAAATATACTTACGGACACCGACAAACCCACAACACACATAAAAACATACACATACGTAACAATAATACACAATACGACTCACTTTTTAGCTGACACGAATATTTTCTCAAGTACACTGTCATACAGGCACACTACATGTAGCTCCCTTATTAACATATATACTTATAGACAGAGACGTACCAACTAATACGCATACAGAAATATACACAGTGGCACTGATACAAAAAGACAGACTTTTTAACTAACGTGAACATTTTCACTAATGCACATACACACGATATTTACGCACACGGAAACATACAGTAGCACGAATACAAAATGACACACTTTTTAACTGACGTGAACACTTTTACTAATACACACACACACGATGTATACGCACATACATACACACATACCATACATACACACAACACACACTCATACACACCCATATAATACATAGACAAACAAATACATACACACTAACAAAATATATACATACACAAATACACACATATACACTGCAAGCTACTGCTATCGAACCTTAATTATATTGTGTCAAATTCGTGTATTATTAAAGCATTATATTTACGTGGTCTAGTTATGACAACATCTTAATTTAAATATGCGATAAGTACACGGAGAGAAATGTATGATTAAATATTAGCACAAACTTAATGAAAAAATTACTATACTGTATAACATCGGAGAGACAAACTCGATATGTATTAAATTTTAGTATATGTATATAGTAAAATTTCAAAGCATCAAATTTTACTATACTATATATCAAATTTTTCTACACCTTTTAGCAAATTTTACTATACTGCATATTGGATTTTATAAATATCATGTATTAAATATTATGGGTATGAATTTTTTTTTAAATTCTAAAAATATTATTTTCCGATGCTCGTTGACGTTCTGAGAATTTCGCTTGTGTTTTCAAATTCAGTTGAGGAAGAATTATTTTGTTTGTGTGTTATTGTTAGAAAGACACTTTTCGCAAATTATGAAACGCTCTTTTCGAAGTTGTATATACTACATTTATCCTAAATTACACACATTATAACAAGTTAATCGCACTCACACGCTACACCTAACGCATATTCTACCTAAAGCGTATTATCACGAACGCGAAAATATTTAAAAGCCTCTGTTTCAAATTCTCTTATATACCAACCAAGTACTTCTCTTACTGCTCGCAGATTGAAAAAATGAGTCGCCACCTAGTGATTAAGCGCGGCAACAGCAGTCTCGTTGTGTCATTCTCTGTATTCATAATTTTTACGATACTGAATAGCAATTTTTGTGAGCGCGTATATCATAAACTCGTAGAAGTATAGTAAATTTCCATAAAAGTATGTTAAATTTCCTGCATATGTCGAGTTTGTCTCCCCATTAGTGAAAAATATAGTAATTTTTAATTATATATTTTTCTCAGTGTACGTTATAATCATATATTTATTAGTAGTAATCTACCTCATTAACATGTTATGCTTGTGATACTTGGTTTTTATTGAGAAGAAACTAAATTGTCACTTGTATGTTTACTGTACGAGTAGAAACTAATGTTATAAGCAAATAAACGGGTTTGCAGACCGAGTGTATGCTGATCTGCTTTGTCGTCTTAGTATTTGCTTATAAGAAGAAAACACATCTCGACTCTATTTAAATTTAAGATGATTTTATTAGTTTTAAGCAGGCACGAGAGTGATTCTCTTTAAATCTTAGCCTTAACACATAGGCTCGCTTTCAAGCCGCTGACGCTCATATCGCCTCTCTTACGCTAGAGAAGGGATTATATATGTATATTATATATACAGTGCGTAAGTAACAATAAGAAGCATGGACGTAGCTGCCCGCTATAAACGCGCGTTCAGTTCTCGACCAAGTACCGACTAAAGCAATGCGTCACAACACGCGCGAACATACCAGCGTTGTTATAGAAAAAGTTTCGACACGGCACCCCCCACTTTTTTCCTTTAGCTATAGTAGAGTGTCAAAGCAATCTAGGGAGTTTTAGTAACTTTTATGTTCTGCACCTTTTGCTACAGTAGCCGAGTTTTATACGCTACATATGCTAATTTAGGTTAGGTGATATTTTTATTAAAATAAAAATATCAGTATTTACTCAGAGTATTTATCTCTTTAGAGTAAACATTAATTAAAGAATATAGATGATTTTTTTTTTTTTTTATTTTAAAAAAAGATTAATATATAAAGGATATTGTTATCCTTTATATAATTAACCTTTTTCTATGGAGATGTCGAGGGAGCCCAGCCCGGAACCGTTTAACACATTACATCAGGCTAGACTGTCAGACACCGCCATACCGAAAACTTTGACTACCGATGGATGGTCAGCCACTTTTGTGACCAACAATCAACCGATACTCAATGAGGTCAGATTTCTTAAGAGTCGCGATATGGGTAGCACATACACTAATTTTCTTTCGAAAAAAAGTCAGAGGTGCCTGGCCAGGATTCGAACCCGTGCCCACCGCGTTGAAGGCAAGAGCTCTATCCGTTACGCCACCGCGCTCCTATAAAGAATATAGATGATACTAAATTTTAATTTAGTGAAATTGAAAATATTTATATTAAAACATGCGATGCCAATAGTGGTAGCGTCAGAGAGGGAAATTCAAAAATACTCAGAATCGGTCAAAAAAAAGTATTTAAAAAAATATTTTTTATGATCTGATAATTAATAATAAATAAAAGAAAAAAAAGTTATTATAATAAAATTAATTTATTGCACTTATTTATAATTTTATAAATGATTTGAAAATTGTGCATCGATATAGGATTTCTTTTGTATTTTACGTTATTTCAATTGAAAAAACATAAAATACAAACGGATATCGTTATAAATAAATTATATTATAATGATAAAATACAATAAACAAAAAGATATTGTTTTAAATATGAAATTAGATAATTAAAACTGAAATAATGTTGTGTTTTATCGACCCTTACCACGAGCGAGACTCATCTTAAGCAAGAAATTTATGCGTAATACTCAAACAATAGACACAAAAGGTTAAATAAATCAATCGTAAATATTTAAAAGATTACATCCAGCTTTTTTATATCGATTAATTGTTGCATTATTTTATGTAATTTGCTTTTTCATGAGAATTAAAATTAAAATAATTTGACATAGCGCTTATTCAGTATTATAATTTATGTCATCATTACTGAAATTATTTTTAAAATTGAACATCAAATTAGTTAAGATTAATTATAAGTCATGCGAGAAATATCCATAATTTAAGGGCAATAAATATTTAATAGAACACGAATGTTAATGATAAAAATATTATTCACTCCAGACGCTGAAAACACAAGAACTTTCAATTTTTTAATAAAAATGTATAAATAAAATTGAATTTCTATGCTACCAAGCTCAACCAGTGACCAATTTTTTGTTATAATAAATTTAATTATTTATAACCCTGTTGAAAATTATAAATCAAGAAACTAAGGATGATTTTACAAATAAAATTATTTCTAATCCACATAGAAATATGGTAAATACTGTAACGTGAGATATTGTATTTACAAGATTTTTTTAGACAGTTGCGTCTTTTCATATTTCTTAAGTTCTATCTAACCGAATAACGTTTTCTAGGGCTTATTTTTTAGCTTAAGACTTATATAATCAAATTGCAATTGTTAAGTTTACGAAGAATTAGCCCAGCTTTCATTGCGATTATGTAATGTTCAAAATTCGTATGAAACAAAAATCAAGAGTCGCTTTCCCATGAGATTTCTTATACTGAAAATTTGAATAATCACCAAAAAATGCCATAAATTTATAGTTTTTTACTTTAAAATAAAGCACGATTTTCAATTTCACGAAATCAATTTTCTAACGAGAATTATTCTATTTACAAGGTTTTTTCTAGACAGTTACGTGTTTTCATATTTCTTAAGTTCTATCTAACCGAATGAGGTTTTATAGGGCTTATTTTTTAGCTTAAGACTTATATAATCAAATGGTGATATTTAAGTTTTCGAAAACTTAGCCCATCTATAATTGCGATTCTGTAATATTTAAAATTCATATGAAACGAAAATCAATAGTCGGTTTCCCTTGAGATCTCTCATACTAAAATGTTAAATAATCACTTAAAAATGCCATAAATTTATAGTTTTTTACTTCAAAATAAAGCAGAATTTTTTATTTTTACGATATGAATCTTCTAACCCGAAATATTCTATTTACAAGACTTTTATTTTATAGTTGCGTGTTTTCATATTTCTTAAGTTCTATCAAACCGAATGAGGTTTTATAGCACTTTTTTTTTAGCTTAAGACTTATATAATCAAATCGCAATAGTTGAGTTTACGAAAAATTAGCCCATCTATAATTGCGATTCTGTAATGTTCAAAATTCGTATAAAACGAAAATCAAGAGTCGGTTCCCCATAAGATTTTACATACACGTTAAATAATCACTAGAAAAAGTATATAAATTCATACTTTTTCACTTTAAAATAAAGAACGAATATCGATTTTCACGATCTTAATTTTCTAACGTCAGATATTGTATTTACAAGATTTTCTTTAGACGGAGGCATGTTTTTACATTTCTCGAGTTATATCTGACCAAATGAGGTTATAGGACTTGTTATTTTGCCTAATATTTATATTATTTAATCGCAATAATACACAAAAAATTAACCAATCCCTGATTGCGATAGTATAATATTTAATATTCTTATAGAACCAAGATAAATAGTCGCTTTTCCATGAGATTGCTATAAATTTATGGTATTATTTAGTGATAATTCAACGTTTTAGTATGAACAATCCTATGGAAAACCGAGTTTCGATTTTTGTTTGGTAACAGAATCGCAATTATAGATGGGCTAAATTTACGTGAATTAAAGAATAGCGATTTGATTATATGAGTCTTAAGCTAAAAAATAAGCCCTATAAAATCTCATTCGGTTAGTAGAACTCGAGAAACATAAAAACACGTAACTATAAAATAAAAGTCTTGTAAATAGAATATTTCAGGTTAAAAGATTTATATCGTAAAAATCGAAAATTTTGCTTTATTCTATAGTAAAAAACTATAAATTTATGGCATTTTTTAGTGATTATCTAACATTTTAGTATAAGAAATCCCAAGTGAAACCGACTCTTAATTTTGGTTTCATACGAATTTTGAACATTACAGAATCGCAATTATAGATTGGCTTATTTTTCGTAAACTTAACCATTGCAATTTGATTATATAAGTCTTAAGCTAAAAAATAAACCTTCTAAAACCCCATTTGGTTAGATACAACTCGAGAAATATTTAAACACGCAACTGTCCAAAAAAAATCTTGTCAAAACAATATCTGACGATAGGAAATTGATATCGTTAAAATTGCAAATTGTGCTTTATTTTGAAGTAAAAATCTATAAATTTATGGTATTATTCAGTGATAATTTAACGTTTTAGTATGAACAATCCTATGGGAAACCGACTCTTGATTTTGGTTTCATACGAATTTTGAACATTACAGAATCGCAATTATAGATTGGCTAATTTTTTGTAAATTTAACTATTGCGATTAGATTATATAAGTCTTAAGAGGAGGTCACGTATCTCTGTCCTTTTTTAATCAAAGAAATGATTTTTTTACAAAAACTAATAACTTTATCAAAAAATGAAGAGAAAGCCGCATCTTGTATCAAAAAAAGCAATATTTTCTTTGATAAGGAAAAATTAATTTTATTACTTCGTTTTCAAGAAAACCTTGAAAAATCAAATTCTCCACCCTAACCTCTATGATTTAAGTTTTCCAAGGTTTTCTTGAAAACGAAGCAATTAAATTAATTCTTTCTTATTAAAGAAAATATTGCTTTTTTCATTACGAGATGCAGCTTTCTCTTCATTCTTTGATAAAGTTATTAGTTTCTGTAAAAAATTCAATTCTTTGATTAGAAAAGGACAGAGATACATGACCTCCTCTCAAGCTAAAAAACAAGCCCTATAAAACCTCATTCGGTTAGATGGAACTCGAGAAATATGAAAACACGCAACTATAAAATAAAAGTCTTGTAAATAGAATATTTCAGGTTGGAAGATTAATATCGCAAAATTCGAAAATTCTGCTTTATTTTATAGTAAGAAACTATAAATTTATGGCATTTTTCAGTGATTATCTAACATTTTAGTATAAGAAATCTCAAGTGAAACTGACTCTTAATTTTAGTTTTATACGAATTTTGAACATTACAGAATCGCAATTAAAGATTGGCTAATTTTTCGTAGACTTAACTATTGCCATTTGATTATATAAGTCTTAGGCTAAAAAATAAGCGCTATAAAACCTCATTCGGTTAGATAGAACTTAAGAAATATAAAAACACGCAACTGTCTAAAAAAAATCTTGTAAATAGAATAATTCACGTTAGAAAATTGATTTCGTAAGAATCAAAAATCGTGCTTCATTTTTAAGTGAAAAACTATAAATTTATGGCATTTTTCAGTGATTATTCAAAGTTTCAGTATCAGAAATCTGATGGGACACCGACTCTTGATTTTGGTTTCATACGAATTTTGAACATTACAGAATCGCAATTATAGATGGGCTAATTTTTCGTAAACTTAACTATTGCCGTTTGATTATATAAGTCTTAGCTAAAAAATAAGCGCTATAAAACCTCATTCGGTTAGATAGAACTCAAGAAATATAAAAACACGCAACTGTCTAAAAAAAATCTTGTAAATAGAATAATTCACGTTAGAAAATTGATTTCGTAAGAATCAAAAATCGTGCTTCATTTTTAAGTAAAAAACTATAAATTTATGGCATTTTTCAGTGATTATTCAAAGTTTCAGTATCAGAAATCTGATGGGACACCAACTCTTGATTTTGGTTTCATACGAATTTTGAACATTACAGAATCGCAATTATAGATGGGCTAATTTTTCGTAAACTTAACTATTGCCGTTTGATTATATAAGTCTTAGCCTAAAAAATAAGCCCTATAAAACCTCATTCGGTTAGATAGAACTCAAGAAATATGAAAACACGCAACTATAAAATAAAAGTCTTGTAAATAGAATATTTCAGGTTAGAAGATTAATATCGCGAAATTCGAAAATTCTGCTTTATTCTATAGTAAAAAACTATAAATTTATGGCATTTTTTAGTGATTATCTAACATTTTAGTATAAGAAATCCCAAGTGAAACCGACTCTTAATTTTGGTTTCATACGAATTTTGAACATTACAGAATCGCAATTATAGATGGGCTAATTTTTCGTAAACTTAACAATTGCCATTTGATTATATAAGTCTTAAGCTAAAAAATAAGCCCTATAAAACCTCATTCGGTTAGATAGAACTTAAGAAATATGAAAACACGCATCTGTCTAAAAAAAATCTTGTAAATAGAATAATTCACGTTAGAAAATTGATTTCGTGAAATTAAAAATCGTGCTTTATTTTCAAGTAAAAAACTATAAATTTATGGCATTTTTCAGTGATTATTCAACATTTTAGTATGAGAAATCTCAAGGGAACCCGACTCTTGATTTTCGTTTCATACGAATTTTGAACATTACAGAATCGTTATTAAAGCTAGGCTATTTTTCGCAAACTTAATAATTTCAATTTTATTTTATAAGTCTTAGGCTAAGAATTAAGCCCTATAAAACCTCATTCGGTTAGATAGAACTCGAGAAATATGAAAACACGCAACTCTCTAAAAAAATCTTGTAATTACAATATCGCACGTTACACTATTTACTATATTTCCATGTTGATTAGAAATAATTTTATTTCCAAAATCATCCTTAGTTTTTTGATTTATAATTTTTAACAGGGTTATAAATAATTAAATTTATTATAACAAAAAATTGGTCACTGGTTGAGCTTAGTAGCAAAGAAATTCAATTTTATTAATACATTTTTATTAAAAAATTGAAAGTTCTTGTGTTTCAGCGTCTGGAGTGAATAATATTTTTATCATTAACATTCGTGTTCTACACTGAAAAAAATAGAATCTAGGAGTAAGAGGAAAAATCTATTTGATTCTTAGTTCTTGAATCAAATAGAAATCTAGTTGTACCTAATAACTATAATCAAGATAAATATTCATCATATTAAAGTTTAGTTGCTTCAAAAATATTTCTGCTAGGTGGTAGCATAATATCTATTAGAAGGAAGTCGATATCATTGAAGCAGATTTTCCTCTTGAGTCAAGCGGAATTCCACTACGGCTCAAAACAAAACGAAAATCTTCTACGACCAAGCGGATTCTCATTGGTTCTAGATTCTATTTTTTTCAGTGTATTAAATATTTATTTTTCTTAAATTATGGATATTTCTCGCATGACTTATAATTAATCTTAACTAATTTGATGTTTAATTTAAAAAATAATTTCAGTAATGATGGCATAACATAAAATACTGAAGAAACGCTATGTTAAATTATTTTAATTTTCATTTTCATGAAAAAGCAAATTACATAAAATAATGATATAAATAAACTTTTTCTATAACAACGCTGGAACATACGTACATACACACACATGCATGCACACGCATGCACACGCGCGCGCGCACACACACACACACACACACACGCGTGTACACACACACGCACACAGACACGCGCGCGCGCACACTCCAACGACTATTTCACACTCTAATTATAATTCAATTCTGTTTAATATTATTATGTTGGAACGTAATATTAATAAATTGAATCATGTGAAAATAGTTATTAATCACAATGGATAATGTGTTTTTAAAATGTATGAATAAAAATAAACAAAACTATTTATATTTAATATATGAAATAATAATTGAATTAATTATTGACAATCACTTTACAAAAATACATATTTGATCATATATATTTATGTAGGTATTTGTATTTTAACAGAAAGTAATTACTTAAAAATTGTTAAAAAAATTATTTGAACGTTAACATTGTTATATATTACTGATGTTTGATCAAAAACCAATAATGATCACTTTTTAAAATTCAAATCAATAAATTGTAATTTTAACGCTATTTTATATTGACCAATAAAAGTTATATCTTTGAATGTTCTAATAAATTAATTTATCAATTGTCAGGAAATAAAATTGCCTAATTGATGGGCTATTCAAAATAACTTTATACGTCGTAAACAATACACATAAATAAAATAACATCTAATATAAAATAATTAATATTTTTGATCGATTATTATTTCATATAATTATTTTTTTTTAATAATACACATATAAAGAATAAACATTTTTCTTTTTTTTATTTAACGTCACTGTATTTTATACTATCGTTGCAATGCGAAGTAGCGACGAGTGGTCGTCAGTGATTTTGTAAACAAAGCACATGTAACGTACAATGGTGCTTGTATCATTCGGCCGAGAGCGGAATCAAATTGGAAGCCTCGAGATTACGAATCTATCGCTCTACGGAATGAGATACTGATGACCTCTAATTCTTCTTCTAAATTGTTATTTACATTATTTGAAACAAAAAAGGCCCCCTTTGCCCCTCACCCTCAAACCTTACACTCATCACCTTTGATTTATGTGCCCCCCCCCCTCGGCTCCATCTTAGACCATTCTCTTACTTTGAAATTCTGTTGTAATAATGAAGATTGATCATTTTTATCTACATTTCATTATTGTTAAAATATCATATCTTCATTAGTATTTTATAAATATGATTACAATTAAATAAACACATGCACACATGCATATAAACACATAAACACATACACATACACACATTCACATACACACATACACACATACACATATACACATACACATATACGCATATACACATACACACATACACACATACACACATACATATACACACATACACACATATACACGTATCCATACACATACATTTACTCGTAAACACATACACACATACACAATATCCGTCACTCCATCCCCGTCTCTCCATCTCTATATTTTCTTCCCGTCTCGTCATCTCTGTCTCTTCATCTCCATCTCTTCTACTACGTCGCTCCGTTTCCATCTCTCTATATCCGTCTCTCCGTCTCTCCGTCTCCGTTTCTTCGTCTCCGTTTCTCTGTCTCTCCATCTCTGTCTTTCCGTCACCGTCTCACCGTCTCCGTCTCTCCATCTCCGTCTCTCCGTCTCCGTTATAACTTAATTATATTACTTATATATCATCTTATATTATATAACTACCATTATATTAATGTAGAGAATTAAGACTTTTTTCAAACAAATGTCTGAGTGTATGTGCATATATACACTCAGACATTTGCACCTACGCATATGCACACATACTCATACACATACGTACATTCATATGTATACATATATGTATATATATATATATATATATATATATATATATATATTCCCATGTACGTTTTCACATATACATTTCACATAAACTCATACACTCATACACATAAACACACACACATACACATATACATGTACACATATGTACGTATACATACAGAACATTTGCCTCTCCATCTCCATCTCTTCGTCTCCGCCTCTCCGTCTCTCTATCTTCGTCACTTCATCTCTCCGTCTATGTTTCTTTCTCTCCATCTCCGTTTCTCCATCTCCGACTTTTAATCTCCGTCTCTGTCTCTCCGTCTCTCCATCGCCGTCGTTATTTTATTATATTACTTATATATGTGTTATATTATATTACTATCATCATATTAATGTAAACAATTAGGCCTTTTTTCTCCCGAAAATATCGTTTGCATAATTGTCAAATCTATACATATATACACTCACACACTTGCACCTACGCATATGCATACGTACACATACACATACGCACATTCACATGCATACATAAACGCATACACTTACACACATAAGTATAAACACATACACATATACATAGATGCACATACACGTACAGAACATTTGCCTATCCATCTCCATCTCTTTGACTTCATTACTCCATCTCTCCATCTCCGTCATTCCGTTTCTCTGTCTCCGTTTCTTTCTCTCCATCTTTCTGTCTCCGTTTCTCCATGTCCGTCTCTCCGTCTCTCCATCTCCGTCCATATGTCTATGTCTCTCCGTCTCTGCATCTCCATTTCTATCCCTCCATCTCCGTCATTTCGTCTCCATCTTTCCTTCCCGTCTTAATGTCTCAGTCTTTCCGACTCTGTCTCTCCATCTCTGTCTCCGTCTCCGTTTATTCCTCCCCGTCTCTCCATCTCCGTTGATCCGTCTTCGTCTCTTCATCTCCATCTCACCGTCTTGGTCTCTCTGTCTCCGTCTCTCCGGCTCCACCTCTCCGTCATCGCCTCTCCGTCTTTCTATCTCCGTCTGTCCGTCTACGTTTGTCCGTATCCTTCTGTCCGCCTCCATCACTCCATCTCTGTTATAAGTTTATTATATCACTTATATATCATCTCATATTATATTAATACTATTATATTAATATGAAGAATGGAGCCTTTTTTTCCCGGAAATATCGTTTGCATAATTGTCACATATATATATATATATATATATATATATATATATATATATTACGTTAAAGGGATGGTTTCGGGACGGGGTTTTTTCCCACCGAGTATACATAATAATTAACCCACGAAATTTTAAAAATTTACTAAAGAAATAATCGTAAATCAACCTTAATCGCAGTTATAGATATAGAAATCATATAGCAATTTCCAGGACATGTTCTGGAAGTTGGAAATGTCCTGGAAAGACCCCCTTAAAAATCAGGAATGTCCCAAAACGGTGTACTTCGATGTAGATACACTCACACACTTGCACCTACACCTATGCACACATATACATACACATACACACATTCACATACATACACACATACAATTACACGCATACATATACACACATACATATATATATATATATATATATATATATATATATATATATATATATATATATATATATATATATTTATGTGTATCGGTCACATTCATTGTCCGATTCACTAATTAAGAGAATTGATGCTACATGCATTGATAGCTTACTGTATTAAACAGACATTTTCTTTATTTTATTTTTGCACTTTTCTTTTACTTTTCTATGCATGTTTTGTCGATTGACTTATTAAGTTGTTTATCACAACATGGAGACAATCAATCGGCCATAATTTTCGTGCAATTTTATTTTTTTTCTCTCTTTTTTTTTCTTTTTTTGATTCGTATGGTTAATTATTCTTTTGTTCATTTATTGGCCTAATATTTCTTTAAGGAATACGGGGATGTTCCTAAGGAACTTTAGGCGAGATTGTAATTTACTTTATACTAAACTTTACTAATTGAGTTGTGTAACATTGTTTTCTATTCTTTTGTAAATGATTTAGGTATTACGTTACCATTTTCTCTAATTAATTAATCCCGGCTAGTTAGAAAATTTTCGCAGCCCTATTCTGCCTGACGCTTCGCTGTACATTTACTTATTTACCAATATTTACTTTATTTATTTCTCCATTCATTTAAATGTATTCGTTGTTTTTGTACTTTTTAACATAATCCTATACTTATCTTATGTGATTGACCCTTTTCTCTTTGCGCCAGTACGTCTGTCGTAGGTGTAATAGGAGTACCTGGCTCGTTGACATTATTATCGCGTTTTTCGTTATCGTTTTCGCTTGAAGCTGTACTTCCTTCGTTTTCTTTATTATATTGATGCTTTTTTACTCTATTATTATTTCTTGCATAAAGGTACGGCGTAAAATGCCTTTCTTTTAAATGTAGATGAATAAAATCATTTGAACTATTTGCCTTGAAATGGCAATATAGTGTTTCATCATAATCTGTTATAAAATGCACGCATATGTTTTGATTAAATTCACAAGAAAATATAAATACGCAATCTACATCTGCGTGTCTTGTGCGTGACGTTAAGATAGCTTCTGCCGTTTGCGGGTCTCCGCAGGCACCTAATGATATTGCGTCCAATAAAACGTCTCTTAATTCATTTGCGAACATTCCTAAATTACATACTTTTATTACTGAGTGAAAAAAGCAATTACCGTCTTTTGGTATATTGTCATCCCTTATCAAATCTAACCAGTATTGTGTGCATTCATCACTTGCATCATATACTTCGAATACACCTGCACCATCATTAAAAGAATTACTCCAACTTATTGGTCCATTCTCGTCATCGTTTTGTACTGTTTCTATTATATTCATATGCTCATTTTCTTCGTCAGTTTTTTCTTCTTCTTCAAGGTCTTGCGACTCAGTCTCATCTAAATCGTTCTTATCTAGCTCTACGTCACTCTCATTCTCTTCCTGCTCCATGCTTTCGTCTTGCGACTCAGATTCACTGACGTCATGCTTATCTCTCTCGCTTTCACTCTCACTTATAATTTCTTTTTCTTGATTTTTATTTGTATCTTGTACCTCAAATTCATCCTCGAAATATGAGCCTTTGTCTGTTTCACTGTCAATAATTTCGACTTCAGAACTTATTCTTAATGATTTTTTCTCTTTATCTTTTTCTAAGCTTATGTTTGGTACTTATTTGTAGTATTCTCTTGGCATTTGAGGTCGAACTTTTTCTCGCTCATTAAAATCTGTTTGATTTATTATTTCTTGAGGTACGTCGCCTCTTAGTGCTTCTGCTACTCCTCCTGGTGTTTCTTCCCATATATTTATTTGTACACCTTCTCTACCACTTATCTCTCGTTCTTGCATATCAACTAAAAATCGAGCACGCATTTTTGTTATTATTTCTGGAATCATATTTAATATACTTCCTCGGCTACTTTCTTTACTTTGCGAAGTGTGTTGTGAATCATCCTGTGTCTCCTTTTTTTTTCTATTTGGGTGCCGTTGTGTTGAGAAGCTTTCGATTTTATATTTATTGTTTCTAATGACGATTCTACGTTACAGCTGTTTCTATTATTTTTCAATATGCTTTTATTTTTTGATATTTCGCTCGCTTGCTCATACGTATTCTTTTCTTTTCTTGATGACACTGCATGTGGCTTATCTACTGGTGTACTCACTGCAAGAATTCCTTCTCGCATGTTTGTGCTTTTTTGCATATATGCGAGCTTACCGTCGTCTTGTGCTTGACTTATTATATTTTCAGCTTGAATTAATTTTTTCTTTCTATCTGCTTGACTTTTACGTGTTTTTAACACTTTCTTATTTCGCCTTTTCCTTTTGTACTTTCTTTCTTTTTGCATAATTCCAATTTTCTCCGGATCCGGTTATACTATTGATTTCTGACTCGTCACTTGTTTCTTTAATAAAGATTTTCTTTTTAGAATTATCAGAATTTTCTGAACTTGAATCTTCTTCTTTAGTTTTATTCGCATTTTTATTTATTGCACGTGTAATAAAAATTCTTGCTGGTGGACCGCATTCGTTTGCGTTTGGTTCCTGATTTTCTTGCTTATCTGCTAGTTGATACATTTCTGCACGTGGTAATTCAGGATTTTCTTCGCCGCCTGCAATTACTGGGTTTCTAGAGAGTGCATCAGCTGCATTATTTTTTCTTCCTGGCCTATACACAACGTCAAATGTATACCCTCGTAAAGCTGCTTTTAATCTATTAAATCTTAAGTCCGGCTTTGTGCTTGTATGGAAATGTTTTAACGGCTCATGATCCGTAACTACTGTAAATTTCGTACCGTATAGATAAGGTCTAAACTGTTCTTTTGCAAAAACAACTGCCAACAATTCTTTGTCATATACAGTATACCTAAGTCGCTTCCTTTTAAACATCTTGAGGCATATACACAAGGTCGATCTTCGCCGATTTTTCCTTGACTCAATATTGCGCCTATCGCATAATCAGACGCATCTGTTGTTAATATAAATGGCTCGCTTAAGTTAGGCGCGGCCAACACAGGCTCTTCGCATAGCTTCTCACGTAACGTGCCAAATGCTATTTGATGCTCTTCTAGCCATAGAAATTTCTCTTTCTTTGAACTTAATTTATGTAACGGTCTTGCTATGCTTGCAAAATCTTTGATGAATCGACGATAATAACCAACAAAGCCTAAAAATTGCTTTACTTTCTTTTTATTTGTTGGTCTAGGATAATCATGCACTGCTTCTATCTTTTTAGGGTCTGATTTAATTTGCCATTTTCCTACTATATGTCCTAATACCTTCACCTCGCGTCTTAAAAATTGACATTTCTTTGGTTCTATAGTCAAGTTTGCCTTTTCAATACGTTTTAAAAATCTCTTAAATCTTACTGTATGCTGTTCTAAATTTTCGGCGTGTATAATTACGTCATCGAAGTAAATTTCAAGCTCTGAACCTTGCAAGCCCTGCAAAGCTAGAGCCATTGCTCTGCTAAAGGTCATGGGTGCTTCGCATAACCCCATAGCCATACGCTTGTATTGATATGTACCCGATGGCCCTGAATACGCAGTTTTATGTGCATCTTTTGAATCAATCTTTACCTGATAATAGCCGTCCTTAAGGTCTACGGCGGTAATATAATTTGCTGACGCTAAATTTTCTAAGATGTCACAAGTTAATGGCAGTGGATAGCAACTTCCCACAGTGATTTCATTTAGTTGGCGAAAATCTGTCACCAAACGCCAGCGTTTCCTGCCCTGAGGGTCAGGTTTCTTGTTAACTATCCATGCCGGGCTACTATAACTCGACATAGATGGTTCTATAATATCTTTTTTCAGTAACTTCTCTATTTCTTGCTGCATAATATTTTTTAATGCTATCGGATATCTGTATGGTTTCACACGAACTGGCTCCTCATGAGTCGTTTTTATTCTGTGTGTTAAAATATTTGTTGCTGGCAATAATTCATTATCTAACCCGAAAACGAAGGGGTTCTCGGATATCAACTCTCTGACGTGCATTTTTTCTTCTACGTTCAAATCTTCCAAGTTTAAAATACTCATTATTTTTTCAACTCTTTCTTTTATTTCACATGGAGTTTTATTTGCCATGCATCTGTCTACATATTTTATTTCAGCATCAGCACTTTTTTTCTCTGAATTTTGTTACGCGTACTCCGACATTGCGCGTCTAATTTTTTTGCAATCGGAAACTTCGTTTCCTTCGTGGTTGCCGTCCTCACCGGCATAAAAATCGTTATCTTTTCTTATAACTTCGCATGGAAAAATTTCTATTTCTGGAGTCGGAATTTCAATATCTTTATGATTTGTATTTATACATACTGCGTATGCTCTATCATTTTTATTTTCCGTAATAAAATTTCCAAATAATATTCCAGGCCCTAAATTTTGAAGTGGCACCCAGCCTACTTCTGTATCATTATTTATAACTTTTGCAGCAATAACGCGTCTCATTCTTGCGGGAATTTCCACTGTTTCCACCCGCTCAAAGGGAATCAATAATTTTATAAAATCAATGCACTTATGTACGGCATTTATATGTCCGTTGTGCTCACTAATAGTTTCCCAGCCTAGTAGCCCATCTCTTTTTACAGGAAAGCTATCTGGGACAATATGGACCTCACACTGTAGTCCTTGAAGAGTCATATCTGCTCTTCCTAACGTAAACATTTCCCCTGTTACGACGCTTGTAATCTCTAAAATATGCTGCCTATCTATACTTGTATTTTCATTTATACATTTGGCCTTTATTTCTTGCTAAAATTCTCGTTGCGTATCCCACCGCTGCCACCAAAAAATAATATGTTACGTGGGATTTACTTGATACGCACTCCTATGGGGAGTGTGAGGATGCAAAATAAATTAACGAGAGAATTAATATGAAGTTGTCTGTTATTTATTATAAAGTAAATACAGTGAGAGAGAGACTAGTTCTACTGTGTTCTAGCGCGTCCGGCAATGGTCTGTCTCTCGTCGTCGTCTAAAACGACGATGTAAGTTGCCCGCGACGAAGTGCCAAATCAGCACTTCGCGCATCGTGCGACTCTTGGTCCGGAAACTCGGAGTCGCATTTCTCTGAGTTTCTACCTTATTTTATGTTGTATATTATAATATACGTACAATATAATGTACGTAGCAATGGTGAAACATTAATTTGTATGTAGTTAAAATTGAAGCATATGTAAATACTTATTCATTTTTTATAAATATATATGTGCAAATACGTTTATTATTGAACTTGAGTACATATAAAACACATATATACACATATATATAAAACATACATATATACACATATATATAAAACATACATATATATATATATATATATATATATATATATATATATACATATATATATACATATATATATACCCCTATATTATATAGTTATATAAAACAAAATATACCTCCTCACCTACCCCTTATTATTCCTCCCCCTTTTTTGTATGCTTAAGAGGAGGTCACGTATCTCTGTCCTTTTCTAGTCGAAGAATTGAGTTTTTTACAGGACCTAATAACTTTAGCAAAAAATGAATAGAAACCCGCATCTCGTATCAAAAAAGGCAATATTTTCTTTGATAAGAAAGAATTAATTTTATTGCTTCGTTTTCAAGAAAACCTTGAAAAACTTAAATCATAGAGGTTAGGGTGGACAATTTGGCTCTTCAAGGTTTCCTTGAGAACGAAGCAATAAAATTAATTTTTTCTTATCAAAGAAAATATTGCTTTTTTTGATACGAGATGCGGCTTTCTCTTCATTTTTTGCTAAAGTTATTAGTTTCTGTAAAAAACTCAATTCTTTGATTAGAAAAGGACAGAGATACGTGACCTCCTCTTAAAATATTACAACTTAACCCTCAAAATAACGTGAAAATCTGTCTAGAAATTATCTTTTTTGAAAAAAACGACACCCCTCACTACTCAAGTCACCCCTTTTGCTACCCTTTATACATCACTCATACACCCCTCAGATAATTTAGCTATATACACCTTATTTTACCAATGCATTTGTTACTCATTCCCTACACCACTACTACCACCCTTCCCACTACTAACCCTTATTATATTTCTCTCTTCCTCAAATCAATCACAAGTCACCACTCAAAATAACGTAAAAATATCTCTTGAAATGTCTTCTTTTTAAAAAGATAAAAAAGATACCCCTCACTACCCAAGTTACTTTTTATAACCCCTCATACCCCTCATACACTCTTCATAAAATCATTATAAACTATTAAAAAAAAACTTTAGAAAATTTTTAAAGTTTATATTTATAAAATACTTACTTAAACAAAGATTTAAAAAAGATAAATATTAATTGGAACATTGTTATATAACAATAATACAATAACAAATTGTACAAATAATAAAATAACTCCTAAAACTCTGTTTAAATATGTAATACTGATGGTAGAGAATGGATTGGAAATAGATTCTATGGTATAAGAAGGAAGGAATATAGACTCTCATGGTTTTGTAGGGCTACAGGCGAAGGGAACCATGGTTTTATTTTAAATAATTGTATAAAAAAATGGAATAATTTTAATTAATTTTAACATGTCTTAAAATAACTTAAAATTATTATATTGATTTTACATAATATTTTAAAATAAAACAAAAAAAAACCAACACGCCAAAATACCATACATTGTTTATTATTTAATTTATATTATAAATTATTAATTGTAAGGTATTATTGACAGTACCTCTTCAGGTGGTGTGAAAATCTGTCTGAACAAGTATATAATTAATATTAATTGAATAAATAATTTTATTAATAATTTTTGTCAGTACAAATTTCATTACTGATTAATATTTTCATTAATATAAATATACACAGGGGTTGGCGAGCAGCACGAGCAGGAGGGTACCCCCCCCTAGTGTGTATATATATATATATATATATATATATATATTGTGACCTCACTAAAATATGATGTATAAAAGTAAAAAGAATTAGAGAGAAAATAAGCTATAAAAAAGAATTAAATAAAAGAGAATCAGTAATGAACTTATTCTTTCTCTAATTCAAACCATTGTAGTATAAGTATAGCCGATTCATGTAAAATACTATCTCTTTCTATCTTGCACGTCGGCGCGGTGTAGCAGTTAGAAGCTATACCAGCGTGCAAGATAGAAATTAATAAGAATATATGTACGCGCTTGGATGTGCGCCGATACACGCCTATAATGTGACGTACGCTAGCATACATCCAAGCGCACCTGTAATAGTATCATGTAGAATATATAAATGTATCCCTTCTGCTTAGGGTGAGGGGAGAACTGCGGCCACGGTGGCTCGATCAACGCTCAAGCAGATCGAAGCCAAAACATTGTAAGGCACTCTTTGGCCATCTCTCTAATAATAAAGTCTAATTTAAAATTAAATCTCGCGTGAAGAGTCAAATCCTTTGCTAATTTCTCCGCTAACAGGTCCGCAAGGATTCGGGTATAGAATCCCAACTCTGTACCGGTAGTAGACATAGCGGGTTATTCTTATATTTAACATTTACTTATATCTTTATTCGTAAATGTAACATAAAAATTTATATTAAAGTTATAGCATGAAAATTAAGATAAAATTCAGTCATTTATAATCAAGTAAAATCATACTTAGAACTTTGTGAAATAAATAGTGTAAAATATCGAGTAAAGTGTGTTTATGCAGTGTTTAATAAGTTAACTCAGTCAAATCTCATTGAATTGTATTCTTGATAAGACTGAAAGTCTTGAGAGTTTTTTGGCCTATAAGAGGCTACTCAATACTAGCAACTAACACCTTATATAAAGAGACCACGGAGTGAGTACGGCATGATGTTCGTACCACAAACGGGTCTAAATTAAATACGTTTTCCTTCTTCCCTTTATTCCCTTTGTTTATGCACTGTGTGCAATCATTATCAGGGGTAGGGAACATGTGTAAAGGTCACAATATATATATATGGCCGTGATGTCATTGAGATGTTCTATAACTGTATATTATCCATTTATATAAGTTAGCTGAAAGTTAACTGAAGTTGACTAAATTTACATAAAAGTCAGCTGCATCAAACCAAAAGTTAGTTGAATTTAATATTAAAATTAGCTAAATTTATATAAAATTTAGCTAAATATTAGCTAAAAGTAAGCTAAATTTAAATTAATTTTAAGAAATTTCAGCTAAATTTTAAATGAATTTCAGATCAATTGATATTATATAGATGTAGCGTAAAAAAGTTATGTTATTTTTTTACTTTTAAAAATTTTAACAATGGTAAAAAAAATTATGTCAAGTATGTTAATTTAATTCTATTCTATTTTTTTTAATTTTAATTAAGAATATATTTATGTTAGTAGATTCAACAATTTGCTTGAATTAGCTAACGAATTAATTTTTTGAATGAAGGGTATAAATTTTCCAAGTAAAAATGGTTCACATGAACTTCATGAAGAAATTTTAAAAATTATATAATTAAGTTGGTTAAATATTATATACATTCAAGGTTATTTTTAAATTGTGTTGTATTCATTTACTTTTTTTTGAGCACATCAAAAAATCATTTATTGCATTTTAGGTCGATTTGTATTTAAAGTTATGGTAAAAGCACAGAGATTTTTTATGGATCCTAATGGATAATAAAAATTTAATAAATGAGAAATAAACTTTATAAAATTTTTAAATAGAGTTAAAAATTGTATATAATAGTAAAAATAGAAATCAAAAATTTTAATACTGTTTACATTAAAACTTTAGTAAAAAAAAATTTTTAATATGAAAACATTGAAACATCGAAAAAAAAGCAAAACAAAACGTTCCATTGATAGAGCTATAGACCAATAGAACTATTTTTTAGTTCATTATTTTACAGTCAACGTAGGTATTCTTTTTATTTAATAATATAAATAAAAAAATAATTATTATTTTTTCTGCGAATATATTGTAGATGATTAGTTTCTTTAAAAAATCATTGAACGTTAACCTGAAAAGAACTTTTGAAAAATTAAAATTATTCAGTATTTTAAATAAAAGTTATTAAAAAATTGCAAATTTTTGAAAATATTTCCTAAATTTATGGAAGCGAGATGGGGGTTGGTACGCTCACCCCCTATTTATATATAAAAGATTTTCGCCGCTGCCGCTGCCAGGCTCTCAAAATTGTTATATGATGGAAAATTAATTAAAAAATTTTTTTTTAATATACATAAATTTTTCAAGTTGAATGCAACTGTACTAGTCACGTTATGTTTAGCTTCCGAAATTTATAAACCTGCAACTTCCAGGTCAACTTCCAGGTGCGCGCGGATTTCGTATATATTAATCGTATATATTCTTTTAGCTTTAAAATGAGACATTACACGTCTAAAAATATTGATTTAGTGAGCCACAACATTCATTTGCGTTTAAGTACAGTTGTTTTAACTTAAATACACCTTATTTTGAAAAACTATTTGCATCAATATTAATAATTTATCAAGATACCCCAGATTTAAAAAAAACATCAAATCGGTCCATTATTTACGGAGATACGGTTAATTTTTACGAATTTTATTAGAACGGGGTCCTTCGTTAACTTTCCTCACGCGCAAAGATAAGCATCCCTACCACGACTCTGACTTTGACGTTATTATTTGTATGTTATTATTATTTTAGTTTTAATAATAAAGAGTCGCATTTTTAAAAATCTAATCATAGATTTTAAAAATATGTCTTTAACTAAAAAATGGCGCTTGATTTGTTTCTTAATTGTTATAAACAAAGTGGCTATGATTTAAAAAAAAAAAATCTTATCTCGGCTCCTATTGGCCTTAAAGAGTTCTTTTTTTCAAATCTTCGTTTCGAACACAGCTATAAGAATATTCAAATAGCGAATTCGTAGAAGTTATAAATAAAGCCCCAGCTTCATTTATTTGTAAAAAAACACCCTCTTTTTTAAGGCGTTATAAAAAATATTGCAATTCAATTTTCTCATTTGCTCTTAACGAAATATGAAAATTTGAACCTTCATGAAAAGTTTAAGCCCTTATGCAACTCAATATGTTCATGAAAAAAAAATTATAACAATAAACATTATGCGTGTTGGGATATATAATAAAGAATATCTCAGCAACAAATTAACTAATTTTCTGTTACAACCTCTCTTTCTGTTCGTATTTATAAAGGCTTCCTTATGAAAGTTTAAAAATATTTTAAAAAATTATTTTTGTAATAAATTATTGATATCCAAGAAATGGCCATTTTTGATGGATTTTTGACTTTTTTGCAATAACTAATTGACGAAAACAATCGCGGCAGTACTCAAATTTGAGGTTTTTTTATTCTCTAATACTTTTATTAATTACTTTTTTTGCTAAAATGCATAGGCTGCTTCAGAGAATTAAAAAAGCTGTTTTGGCCAACTTTGCATCCTCCTGGAGCATTTTCTTGCGATTTTTTTGTTACATTTTATATAGGTATGTTTTTTCATCGCCCTTAACAATTCTATATAGGTTTCATTAAGCCCCTTATTAATGTCCTCAAAATGTCTCTATTAATTGGACTATAATAAAATAAAATAATTATTGAAAATTAGAAAGTTCAATTTTTTATGATAGAATGTGTATGTGTGTAGGCGTGTATGTGTGTGTATTTGTATACATGTGCATGTATATATCGACGGTAGCTACGAAAACAATCACAGCTGTGTAATTGACTACGAAAAAAAACACATCTGTAAAAGTGTGGCCAAAAAAAAAAACACATCTTCAAAAGTGCAGCCAAAAAAAACACATCTCCAAATGTGCGGCAAAAAAAACACATCTTCAAAAGCGTGGCGAAAAAAAACACATCTCCAAAAGTACGGCAAAAAAACACATCTTCAAAAGTGCGGCAAGGAAAAACACCCCTTAAAAATGCGGTGAAAATTTTCAAGGGCTGTTTTTTTCGCCGTACATTCGGAGATGTTTTTTTTCGCTGCACATTCGGAGATGTTTTTTTTCGCCGTGCTTCTGAAGATGTGTTTTTTTTCGCCGCACTTTTGGAGATGTGTTTTTTTTTGGTAGCCAATTACACAGCTGTAATTGTTTTCGTAGCCACCATCGATATATACATGCACATGTATACAAATACCAACACATACACGCCTACACACAAACACATTCTATCATAAAAAATTGAACTTCTTAATTTTCAATAATGTTTTTATTTTATTAACACTCCTTTAATAATTTAGATGAAGAATTTTTAATTTATTTCAAAAATTTTTCCAAATTAATTCTTTAAACGTAGACAATTAAACCATGCTCTGAATATTTTTGATTCTGTATTTTAACATCTTTGAAATTATGTAAAATCAAATTAAAAATAAAATTTTTATAATTTATTCTATATTATATTTTTGGAAAAGTTGCGTTACTTTTGGCTCGATAAAGCGACACGAAAAATGATATAAAAAGTGACGCAAAATATTGCATCATAAGTTCCGTGACCATTTTCAGGAGGGTAGAGAGCCAATGCGACCAAGCGCAGTGACAGGCGCAGTAAGACTGAAGTACAAGCAAGCAGCTTGTGTGCTGCTTCTTCCTCGTCTGATTATGAGCCTGTGCAGAGGCGTTCACAAGTATACGCTGAGATGTGTATTAGTGCGCTTACAGCGCCATCCGCATACACAGTATGCATACACGCATCATTCCCCCAACAATTGAATGTTTTTATGGATAATTTTATTTATTTCATAAAAGCGCAAAAAAGTGTATATTTTATATTACAGATAGACTAACAATTAGAGTCATTCTTTTTTGTAAAACAATAATATAAGTTATAAAATCGCAATAACAATAGATTAAAAAGACGAATGACATATACAATCATGTTAGAGATCATTTAAGATTTGAATTGTTAAAAATGAGCAAAAAATACATGAAATTTCATGTAATTCTGAATAAAATTTTTACATGAAATTTAATGTCTCTTGCCCATTAAAGTGATATTAAAGTATAATGCGAATTGAAAATAATGTAATTTAACATAAATTTGTATTGAAAAACATTAATTTTCATGTGTATTATACTTTAGTATTACTTTAAATACATTAAATTTAATGTGTAATTTTCGCAGAAAATTAATGTACACCCAACGTTAATGGATTCTTTCTGAACGTTTTCAAATCCTGAAGTTTCATTGGGCCGTTCCGTTATTTCCTTTGTTTTTATTAGAGAAATCTAAAAAGATTTAAAAAGAATCAATTAACGTTGGGTGTACACTTGGTGGAAAGGATATTTTTCCGAATGTTAACCTCAAATGGCAACATTGCATATTTTACCACAGGCATAAGACAATTTCAAATTGTAGAGCAAATTTCACATCATCGTTACTCATTACTTAATGACATAATTTTAGTAAACAAACAATATTACTTTCTTTTTTTATGATCCGAATTATTATTTTATTAAATAAAATTATTTCTTAGTTCAATAATCACATAGAATCTAATATTGTGAATTTAAATTATATAGGCAATAATATTTAAGTTGTTATCATTTGAATTTTGCATGAATAACCTATAAGAAAAAACAAAATAATCATGATGCGAAACTCATTGCATAATTCGAAGTTTTCTTATGTCTGTGGTAAAATATGCAGCGCTGCCATTTGAGGTACATATTCGGAAAAATATCCTTTCCGCCAAGTGTACATGTATTAAATTTTATGTTTTTTTTAACAGTGTACTTATAGTTTTTACAAAAATAATATTGTCCTGTTCGCAAATAATGCTTTATCACAGTGAAAACTATTAATATTTATCAGCTATTTATCGCTATTTAAATATTAATACTGTACGTGAGCTTATTCACTTAAGAATGCAGTGAAAAAGAAATTTTTTAATAAGATTGCGCTACACACTAAAATGGTATGCATGAAACGTAATTAGTACTTGTTGCAAATTGCATCAGCGTACTAGGATATATTTACATATTGTGCACTTATGGTGCTTACTTCAAAGTGTGAGCACTACTATGTACACTTGGCAGAAAGGATATTTTTCCGAATGTTAACCTCAAATAGCAACATTGCATATTTTACCACAGCCATAAGACAATTCCAAATTATGGAACAAATTTCGCATCTATTTACTTATTACTTTATGATATAATGGTAGTAAACAAACAATATTACTTTCTTTTTTCATGATCTGAATTATAATTTTATGAAATAAAATTTTTATTTCTCAGTTTAATAATCATAAAGAATCAAATATTGTTAATTTAAATTATCTTTGTAATAAAATTTTAGTTGTCATCATTTTAATTTTGCATTAATAACCTATATGAAAAAACAAAATAATCGAGGTGCGAAACTCAATGCATGATTCGAAGTTTTCTTACATCTGTGGTAAAATATGCAGCGCTGCCATTTGAGGAACACATTTGGAAAAATATCTTTCCTGCTAAGTGTACAAGCATTATGTTCGCTGTGAAATATTACAAAAAATTTACAAGGTCGCAGAAGCTTGCGTACTAGTTATTGCAGTCAAACACACTATAACGTTGCAAGTTAATGTGTACTACTCACTTAATTATGATTTATTTACAGGAGTGGTTGATGCATTGCAGCTTTTTCAACTTGTCAAGGTAATTATTACTGACTGATTCCATTCAGATTCATGCAGACCGTCACTGATCGAATTTTTTTTTCTCTTCTAATTGATAAAAATACCTTTTAGTATGTATATAAAGATAAAATTTACCCCATAGAACGCTCGGAAACATGTTTTTTTCTCGCCACAGCGTATTTAGTGTTGGGTATAAAAATGAAAATTGAAAAATTGAAAATGAACCTAAATTTTCAAATTGCCGTAGCTCCGTCAATTTTTAACCTTGTTGTTCGTTCTTTTAATGAAAATGTACGAAATTTAGTTTAATTTCGAATGCCGATACGAGTTGATCTCTCTGAGTTATTCATGAAAAAACGAAAAAAGCGATTTCTTTCAAACTCAACTTTCTCAAAAACTATATATTTTTTTTTTTTTTGATATTTTTATATGTTTTTATACATAAAAAATATTAACTTTACGGACAGGTGAGAATATGCCATTTTGCCTTATTTTTTTTAAGCAGATTTTTAAACGTCTTTTTTTTATATTTTCCATTTTCAAGCATTGATACCATGGCACATCATGACATTTTTCTAATTATTACGTCTTTTTACAATTCGTTTATGCTTTTATTTATTGATTTATCAAAAATATTAACAAAAATCTTTAAAATAAACCCTCGATCAAATTTTTTTATCAATTGGAACCGAAGTTATGATGATTTTGAGTTTATAAAAATAGACATTTTTTTTGTTGATAAATTATTTATTCAGTTTCAATTTTGCGTCTACAATTAAAATTTATTTTGTAGAAAGTAATATATGCCACCGCTAGATGACAACGATTCGCTTTTTGCATTCTCATTAACGACTTGACGCATTCAAGCATATAAGACAAGTTAGATCAAAAATAAAATTGTCTAACAATGGCATCACTGGTTGTTAAGACTAAGTGCAAGGATTTAAAAAAAGGCACGAAAAAGTTATTTACGATTGCTTCAAAAATCTGTTTAGAGAATTAGGTGATCTAACGGAGTATTTGAAACGCGTGTACCCAAATACTTCTTTTTCTAGAGAGGATAAAGTATGTCCTTCATGTTACAAAATATTTTTAGATGAAGTAAAAATACACCTATTTCATCTACCTCAAACAGTCAAAAATCTTCGGAAGAAGTTTTTTATAGTAAGGCTGTGGTAGAGCAGTTCAATCAGACTTCAAGTAATTTGGAATTAAAAATTTCACCAATCAAAATGCCTCAGATTATCAATATAAAAATGCGAAAATCCTATGCTCGTCGAAAAAGAAAACAAATAAATGATGCATTTGATTCGCAAATAGCAAGTAAAATTATGAAAGTCTACGATATTATGGATTTGCCCACATTAAATGAAAATAACGAATGTGAAGCATGTGATACATCGCTCGAAAATATTAAAATTGCTTTAGATACACTTGTTCAAATTTTTTTGAGAAAGTGCGGTTATTAAGTCTTATACCAAGCAACATTTCCAAAAATTATTTATAATCAGTTTTATCCTTCGAGCATATACTACTGGAGGAAGCCTCCCAGCTATTAACTGCGTTACAAGGCGAAGAGAGAGAAAGCCTCTATTTTGGTACGTGCTATCTCTCTCTCACTTTCTTAGTGGGGAACACAAGCAGCCAATCAAATCAGGCTAGAGAGAGACAGCACGTACCAAAATAGAGGCTTTCTCTCTCTTCGCCTTGTAACGCTTGCTGCCATTCGGAGGCTTCCTCCAGTAGTATATGCTCGAAGGTTTTATCAAATGTAACTGTTTATATGATTGATCAAGCAAGATCATTGGTAAATAATAAAGATATTTACAAAAAGCCTGAGAACTATTGTGGCCATTCTTTGGATAGTGAAACTATAACGAGAGTGAAAAATTATTATTGAAACGATGATTTCAATTGTTCTCATCAAAGTGCAAATAAAAGTGACACAGAATCTGTTAAAGAAAATGGTATAAAAACTAAAAAAGTTAAACGCTTTTTTACGCGAAGCATAAAAGAAATATATCAATTATTTATAGAAGAAAATCCTGAAATTAAAACAAAAATCGATAAATCAATATTTTATGCCTCAAGACCAAAGTAGGTTATACCCCATCCACCAAACGATTCGTGTCTTTGCGTTTATTGCGAGAACCTGAAACTTACTTTCGATGATTTGAATAAATATAAAAAAGAGAATAAACATGACATTTCGGAATGGAATTAAAAATAAATATTCGAACAAAAAAATGAATTCACTTTTTTGTTCAAAAGATGATATGCAATGTGTACTAAGAGAATGTAAAGAATGCCCGATTGGAGATAGTATTGATTTAAGAGTGATTTCATTGACAGGAGAAGATTTATATGAAGAAATAACTTTATTAGACAATTTTATTTTTTATCTTACTTGTCTTATATGCTTGAATACGTCAAGTCGTTAATGAGAATGCAAAAAGCGAATCGTCGCCATCTAGCGGTGGCATATGTCACTCCCTACAAAGTAAATTTAAATCGTGGGCGCTAAATTCAAACTGAATAAACAATTTTAATTATCAACAAAAAAAATTTGTATTTTTATAAACTTAAAATCATCATAACCTCAGTTCTAATTGATAAAAGAATTTGATCGAGGGTTCATATTGAAGATTTTTGTTAATATTTTTGATAATTATTAATAAATGAAAGCATTAATAAATTGTAAAAAGACTTATTAGTAGAAAAAATGGCATGATGCGCTATGGTATCAATGCTTTAAAATTGAAAATATAAAAAAACGTTTGATAATCTGTTTAAAAAAATAAGGCAAAAAGGCATATTCTTGGTATTTTCGGTTTTTCATGAATAACTCAAAGGGATCAACTCGTATTATAAAAATCGAAACGGCATTTGAAATCAGACTGAATTCCGCATTATTTAATCAAAAGAACGTCCAAAAAGGTTAAAAATTGAAGGAGCTACTGCAATTTAAAAATTGAGCTTCATTTTAAATTTTTTTATTTTTATTTTTACACCCAACACTAAATACGCTGTAGCAAGGCGTTACGTCTTGACATGAGAGTATAAACTAATAAATATAAACAAATTTATTTCTTCAATTTCATATGTATTTGACCTATTAGTAGCGTGAGCGGTTCCAGCAACTGCTTTTAGCAAGTCCTGACAAAGGATGTATCGGATGATTTTTATTGTAACTTTTTAAACTTATTTTTATTATTACTGTTTTTAGGAATATAATCAGAATTTTATATTTCTTTTAAACTTTTAGTAGGCAGCTGTCACCACTTGATTTTTCTTCGATTAAAATCAAGAAAAAACTTTTTAATGGAAATTATGTCAAGGAAGTATTTGAATTATTATAAATTATTTATTAAATAATATAATTAATTTGTGTCGTTATATTATAAAATCACTTACACAAACAATTTATTTTACGTTTTATTGATTTAATTTAAATAATTTATAATAATTGGTATCTTTATTCTTATCTAAGGAAATTTTACATTTGTTTACGTGTAATGTGTTGTTTGTGTTGTGTTTGTGTGTATTGTTTTGTGTGTATTCTTATTACAATATTTTAACTTGCATCTTATTATTTATCAAAACTAATCAGTCTCTTTCTTAAATTATTTGTTGAGCTTTCATCTTCTTTTTCTTTCTTGATTGACTCACTTTTGGTTTTTTTATTTATTTTTGTTATCTCTTTTATTCTTCTTTTCTTTCTTTCTTAATCTTTCTTTTCTTAATCTTACTTTACTTTGCTCATTCTCTCCCATATGCTTTTTCCTCTCTTTCTTTTCTATTTATTCTTTCTCCTCTCGTCAAAGGCTCATCTACTACAAAACCTTTCAGCGTTCTCCATTCTCTAAATTTCTTCAGTAAATAGTCTCTATCTTCTTTTACCTTAAATACCAGCCAATATAAATCCTCTCTTTCACTTTTCTGATACGCTTTTCATTTGGTTTATCCAATAGCCGTCTCTATGATTTCCTTTAAGTCTGTTCCTTTTTTTCCATCTTCTAGTTTTAGCAACAAAACTCTTTCCCTTCCATACATTTTGCACACCTCTTCCATATTCAATCTATCTCTCATCTCTCCTCTCCGTTGCATCACTTCTTTTTCGTTTCCACTTTCTTCTGTCTTTATCTTTTTGGGTTTTTCTTTTATCTCCTCTATCTTAGCCTTTATTTCAACCATTTCGTTGCTCATTTTCAGCTCCTTATCACACAGCTGGTTCACAATTTTCTTCAGACTTTCTTTTTGTCCATGTATCTTATCAGGCTCTATTTCTTCAACTTTTCTCTCCATTCTTCTCAGTTTAGTGCTTAACCTTTCCATTTTTGCCACCATGCTATCCATCACCTCTTTTTGAAGCTGTAATTCTTTTTCTTGTTCTTCAACCTTTTCTTCTAACTTTTTTAATCTTTCTTCTTTCATATCTTCCTTTTTATCTTTATCTCCACTTTCTTTTTTTTTATTTCTACCTTCCACCGGTAGTTCCTTTTCACTTTTCTCACTATTTACATCCATTCTTTCTTACTTAACCTATATCTCTGTTTCTTCACCTTTAGCTATTCTTCCTTTTTCTTTCTTTCTTTTTCTTTTTTCTACTTTTTTATTCTTCTATTCTCAGATAGTCTTTTAGTTGTACCTTTTTCTACGATTTTTGTTTTTACTTTCTTAAATTATTCTAATTTTTACTTATTTTATAATCTTCGTCTTTTCGGTCTTTTTACCTTCCAGTATTCTAACCTATTTTTACGATAACGTGTTCACTTCTATTTCTTTGCTTCTGATATAACTCTGTTTTACCTACACTTGTTTCTTCTTTATCTTTTCATTTTCTTTACTTTCTTAAAGTTTCTTCTGCTTTTTCTCGGCAGGTGGCGTTTCTTTCTTATTCCTTTTGCATCTCTCCTTTCATGTTCTAAACTTTTTATCATTCTTCACTTTTTGATTTCCTTTCACTTTCTTCATAGCTTTCTTATTTTTTCTTTTTTTTTCCTCTTATTTCTCCTTTCGTTTTTCTCTTTTTTCATCTTATCTTATCCTTGCTTTCTTTACCTTTTTCCTTTTTTTTTCTTTTCTTTTTTTCTTTTTTATCTTTTCATTTTCTGTTTTCTTCCAAGTCTTTTTCCATTCTTGCTTTCTTTTCTTCTTCTTCTCTTTGCCAGTTTACTTTAGATAACCTTGCTACTATATTCACACTTTTCTTCATTAATTCTATCCAGTTTAAGCCCTCTACTTCCGTATATTTGTACACTTCAAAGATATGCTTTAATGTTTCTCCTTCTATTTGACATAGTCTGCATTTTCTATCCTCTTCGCTCATCCAGAATTTATTTTCTTTACACTCATTTCTCATCCTGTATCTGGCTATTTTCTTTATATTATTTCTCCTTGATTCGTCTTCATTAATCAAGTAGTTCTGCATGTCCATCCATCCATTACCTATTATTCTTATTTCTTTTGCATATTTAGATTTCTCTAATGTACTCCAATTTTTATTCCATTCAATTTCTTTACTCTTTTCTTCTATTAACTCATTAAGTTCTTCTCCATTTTCTATTTTTTTATAGTATTCTTTTACTGATAAACCTCTTTTTTTCTAGGGCTTTTCTTCTGGAATCATCTTCTTTTTTCTCTTTTTTTACATTCCTTTCTCTTCTTCTGTCTTTATTTTTGTTTTCTTCCTCTTTTATGTACTCTTTCTTATTTTCTTTCCAACATACTTTTATTAGATCTTCATCACTGTATTTACTAATTGTTTCATCATATTTAATTACTCTCCCTATTGCTATTTTTACCATACTACTTCTTTTCGTTTCTATCATTATAACATAATCTGGCATATTTCTTTCCAGTCCTAGGGTCCATTTTATGTATTTTTTAACCGACTTCAAAAAGGAGGAGATCCGACTGAATTTTTTTTTTTTTTTTTTTTTTTGTCTGTTACCTCATAACTCCGTCATTTCTTAACCGATTCAAAAAAACTTTTTCTTATCTGATAGAGAATGTCCCATACGTGTCCTATAATTATTGGGCCAATATTCGGTTTGTATGACCCAATTATCAAATTAAGAAAAAAACCGGGTGTTTAGTTTTCTCATTTACCTCCCTTATACTTCTCTCTCTCTCTCTCTCTCTCGCTCTCTTACCTGAGCTTGAATATGTATACATGCACACATAACGATACTGTGCTGTTGAACCTTCTTTCTTTCCTGCTATATATTGCTTGGTGGTGTACTAATGCATGCGTTATGAATTAATAATGAAAGTTTAATGTAATTAGTGGGTCTACCTATATTTGCGTTTTTAGTAAGGGGATTCACTAGAAGATAGAAAATAACAATTTTTTAACAAAAACAAACAATTTAAAAAATTTTTAATAAATAAAAACCGACTTTAAAAGTATCGAATAAAAACAAAATTTTTTACAAAAAATAAGATTTTAAAAACATTGCACTAAAAAATGACAAATAAAAAATTTTTAACAAAAAAAAACCGACTTGAAAAAATGCACTGAAAAGTAACAAATAATTTATTATTTTTAGAAATCATACAAATAATTGGTGAAATACAATTTTAGAAGTCGGCGTCTAATTCTAAATCTGTGGTGCGTAAGCAGAACGACTTAGTCCATTTTTTCAAAAATAACGTTCACATTCATTGTTCAAAAATAACGTTTACATTCATTGTTGAAAAATAACGATTACATTCATTGAGGAATTAGACGCCGACTTCTAAAATTGTATTTTACCAATTATTTGTATGATTTCTAAAGATAATAAATTATTTGTTACTTTTCAGTGCATTTTTTGAAGTCGGTTTTTTTTTTGTTAAAAATTTTTTCTGTATCCTTTCTATTTTTTCTTTCCTTTTCCACTCCCATATTTCTACTCCGTACATAAATATACTTTTTATAAGTGAGTTAAAGAGCTCCATTCTTCTTTTCCAGTTGTTTTTGAATAACCTTTCTGCTATGCTCCACTTTTTTCCCATTTTTCTATTTACTTTAACCTTTTATTCTTTTATATGGTTTTCATCCTTGTTGTTGCCTTGTTGCTTATATCCTAGGTACACAAAGGATTTTACAATTTCTATTTCTTTCCCTTTCCATCTATACTTTTCTTCTTTTCTTCTTCCACCAGCTTTTCTAAATTCCATAATTTTTTATTTCTTTACATTCAGTTCTAATCCTTTTTTTTCTATATATTTACCAAATCTTTTCATTCGGCTGCACATTTCACTTGCACTTTTTTCTAGTAATGCAACATCGTCAGCATATGATATTGTGTACACCTTCTCTTTGCCTATTTCTATTCCACCTATTTGTCCTTCTTTCATACTGCTCTCTAAATCTGAAAAACCTAGATTAAATATTGTTTCACTCAAGGGACATCCTTGCCTTACTCCCTTCTCTATTTTAAATTCTTTTGTATATCTCTCTCCTTCGATTCTTACTTTCGCTCTCGTTCCTTTATATATCTTTTCTATGTTTTCTCTAGTTTCTTCTTCTATCCTTAATCTTCTCATCATTTTCCACAATTCTTCTCTATTTAGGCTATCAAAAGCTGCTTTCATATCTGCAAAGAATACAACTACTTTCCCTTTTTTTTTTTATTTCCTTCTTTATTATTGTTTTTAAGCAGTACATAGCGTCTATTGTTCCTCTATTCTTTCTAAATCCGAACTGTGTTTCACTTAGTAGATTTTTCTCTTTAATCTCTGTTTCTAATCTTTTCCTTATAACCTCTGCAAATATTTTATCACCTGTGTCCATTAGGGTTATACCTCTATAACTTTTTGCTTCATTTGCATTTCCTTTTTTAAATATTGGGTTTATTATACCTACTTTCCATGCTTCATTCGGTATCATATCTTCTCCTGTAGCTTTTTTATTTTTCAGGTTTCTTATTATTTCTCTTATCTCTTCTTCTCTGATATCTGAGTACTCAATTCTTTTATTTTCTATTTTTTTTCTTTTCCTTATCTTTATCGTCTTTCACTTCAATTTCATTTCTAAAATTCTCAATCCACTTATTCTCTTCTATTCTTTCTTTTACCATATTCTTTCTTTCCCTCTTTTTATTTACTTCTTTCCAAAAGGTTTTACCTGTTTTATTCTTTTTAATTTCATCTAATATATCTAATCCTCTCTTATATTTCTTTTGTTTTATTAGAATTTTGTATTATCTCCTTTCTTTCCAGTATTCTACTCTCCTTTCCTCGCTTTCGTTTATTTTTATCAATTTACTTCTTACCTCACACCTCTTCTTTTCACATTCCCAATCCCACCAGTCCTCTGTGTCATTCTTCTCTTTTATCTTTACAACTTTCTTGCACATTGCTTCTTTAATTTTATTTTTTAAGTCCTTTCAATCATTTATTTTTCTTTCTTTTACTAGGTTTTTCCTATGAACTTCCACTTCTTTTTCACCCCATATTATTGTCTCTCTTTCTTTAAATATTTCTATCCTTTTTGGATTTTTTTTTCCATTTTATGTTAACCACTATTGGCTATGATTATTTATCCTCTTATTATTTTCATATTTTATTTTTTTGCCCCATTGGCATATGATCTGATTCTCTTTATTCCTTTTGTTTTTCTAAGACCAGTCTCTGCTAGCCAATCTAATAACTCGTAACCTTCTTTATTCATCATTTTATCTTTCGATTTTCTCGTTTCCTCTTTGTTCATTTTATCTTCTATCTTTTCCTCTGATCCTACTCTAGCGTTCCAATCACCACATATAATCAGACTTTCATCTATGTTCTCTATAGCGAATTTTTTCTAGGTCTTTCAGATTCTGACTTCTTTCTTCTCTTATGTATACTGATGCAAAGGTCATTTTTTCTCCTTTATACCTTATCTTCATACTAATTATACCGTTATCTTTCCCATCTACACTTGCTTCGTCCCATATTATATTCTCTGCTAACTCCTTTCTTATTGCTACAATCATTCCTCCTTCCGCTCTTCCCTTCATGTGTACTCTTTTTGCCCATCTATTCTTTATACAATAATCTTTTAACTTTCCTTTCACAAACTCTTCACTTTTCTCTTCCATCCATGTTTCTTGCAGAGCTATTATGTCAAATTCTCTTATGTATCTCCAGAATTCATTTCCCTTATTTATCAATCCTGCTACATTCCAGGATGTTAAACTTATCTTTTCATCCTTTCTTTCATCTCTCTTCTTGTTCATCTTTTTCTCCTTCCTTTCCATTCGTTTTATCTTTTCAGAACCACTTCTTTAGTCTTTCGTTCCATATCCATACTTTATCTTCCTTTTCAACTCTGTTAAAGTATCTTTTAACTTTAACACCATCTTCTCTTAATTCTTCTGCTTTTTTACCTATTTCTCTTCTGTTTTCTCTTTCTTTTTTTGTTAGATCATTATCTATGTAAACTTTTGTTCCTTTTAATTTGCTCTTATTCTCCATTATTTTGTCCTTCATCAAACTATTCTCACATTGTATTATTTTTCCTATCATTATCCTTTTAAATTCCACATTTTATTTATTCTTATTTCTATCTGCATCTTTTCTTTAAACCATTCCTCTAGATCACTCTTCTCTTTACATTCTTTATCTATTTTCCTCTTAATTATTATATTGTTTCTCTTTCTGTTTCTTTCCTCTCTTTTCAAAAGCCATACTAACTCCTCTTCTTTACCTTCTCTTTCTCTTTTACTTATTTTATTCTTTTCGTTTATACTACCTTCACTTGTTTTCCCCTCTTCTTCTTTTTCATTTCTTGGACTTTCTTTTATCACCTTTAATTCACTCTTTAACTCTTCTTCTATTCTTTTCTGCTCCTTCTCTAATTCTTCCATTCGTTTTTCGCTTTTCTTCCACTTTTCCTCTTGTTGTTTTCTTTCTTCCATTCGTTCCTCTATTTGATCTTTCGACATCTTATTACTTTCTCTCATCATTTTCATCATCTCATTCATGTTCTTATTCACTCCTTCCCATTTAACTTCAGATTCTTCTATCATCTTTTTCATCTGTTCAACATTCTTTCCCATGCTCTCCATTCTATCCATTCCCATCTTTTTATTATGTTTCTCATCCTTGATGCTACTTTCATTTCTCGTTTCTCCAACCTCTGGGCTACTTTGGCTTCTTTTTCTTTTTTCACTTTCCTTACTATTATTACCTTCGCTGTCTTCCTGACTGCTTGAGTAGTCTCCTTCAATATCTTTATTCATTCTTTCCCTTCTTCTCGTATTAGTACAGTCTGACCTTCATCTCTCTCTTTTTATTGCAAATTCGTTTCTTTTCTTTTTCGTTTCTATAAACTTTGTTTTACCCATCCAGAATGTTTTCATTACTTTCTCTCTTCTTTCTATTTTGCGCCTTATATGGCAACCTAACCTATATTTCTCCTTTTTAGAAGCCTTCCTTTTTCTCTTTTTCTTTATTTTATTCTTTTCTCTTTTCTTTCTCAATCTCCTCTATCCAACTTAATCTTTCAATTCTTATCTTTCTTTACAGATTACACTTTCTATAAATTGATTTTTTTATGTAAATAGTTTCCCATACATCAATCTATTACTTTACTCTTTTCCGCCATCTATAATTGGTTTATCATACTTACAGTAAATGACAATATCACGTTCAATAGGAGGAATATAGAGTTCCAACATATACTATTGCAACTTTATTACAGGTAGGTAGATTATATATATATTTTTATATAAATTTTTATTGCGGACAATAGACATAGTAACAGTTCTCGGAGGACAATAGATTTTTGCACATCGTAGTAGTAGTTCTTTTTTTTCTACTTTATGCATCATTTCATAGGCTTTAGCATGAAGGTTAATGTCTCTTATCAAGAAATCTAAATGTTTTAATAATGTTAAATTTATATTAAACTTATTCCGTTCAATCGTTGCCATTTCATTATCTAAAATATATAATTGTCCATATTTACGTGCTTCATCTTTATTAGGATGTAACGCATATACATTATGGTAAATTTGTCCACATATTCTAATAACTTGTGGTCCTTTACCCGGCAATGTATCAAAATTGGCACCAAAATTTGCAAATGCTGAAGCCTCATTGTACAACCTAACATTCCGTTGAAAATCAATAATTTCTTCCGTTAATTCAGTTGTTAAAAACTTTAATTGTTCTCGGTAAAGAGGATTTCCTAACAATTCTACTTTACCTTTATGACAACAATTGGAGAAATTGTTACTTTTAGTATTAGGTGTACAAATTAATTCGGTCCGTTTTCGAATGATGTCGCTAGCTGCCACAAATGCTAGGTTATGACAGCTGTTTTTTGGTGGTTTTAGAGAGGTTATATATTTTTTAAGAATCGTCAGTGTACAACTCTTTTACTTGCTTGAAATAGCCTGACCAGCACTGCATTAAACATGTCAGGTTTTGAAGTCAATAAGCAGCATTTGCGCGAAGTATTGATTTTTTTCTTTCATTGAAACAAAAGTTTTCTTTCATTCAAACAAAAAGTAAACAAAAGCATCGAACGCTCGTACAAGTATACAGAGATAGTGCTCTGATTGAAAAAAATGCAGGGAATGGTTTCGACGATTTAAAGATGGAGATTTCAGCGTTCATGACAGGTGTCGCTCCGGACAGCCAGAAAAATTCGAAGATAACGAATTAAAGGTATTACTGAATTATGATCCGACTCAAACACAAGAGCTTGCAGAACCACTGAAAGTGACTCAGCAAGCAATATTGGTGAGACTAAAAACGATGGGAATGATCCAAAAACAAGGAACATGGGTTCCTTATGAATTGAAATCCAGAGACGTTGGAAGGCGATTATGCACTTGCGAGCAGCTGATTCACAGACAAAAAAAGAGTTTTTTACACCAAGTTGTGACTGGGGATGAAAAATGGATATTTTTCGACAATCCTAAGAAGAAAAAATATTACGCAAGACCTGGGGAATTGTTGCCATCGACCTTAACATCGACACCTGAGCGTAATATTCATGGTTTCCAAGGTCATGCTATGCATTTGGTAGGACCAAAAAGGTGTCGCTTACTACGAGCTTCTGAAACCTGGTGAAACCATCACCGGCGATCAGTAAAGGTTCAGCTGATGCGTTTGAGCCGTGCTTTGCGCCAGAAACGCACAGAATACGAGCAAAGGCACGAAAAAGTTATTCTGCTGCACAATAACGCAAGGCCTCATGTTGCTAAAAAAACGCCTTATGTCAGTGAAACAATACTTGGATACGCTAAAGTGGGACGTCCTAACGTACCCGCCGTATTCACTGGACATTGCCCCTTCAGACTTCTGGTTGTTCCGACGAATGCAGAATGATATGACCGGTCAGCGGTTCACTTCTTACGAAGAAATACAAAAATGGCTCGAAACATGGATGAGCGAACGAGATGAGTTGTTTTATCGAGATGGAATCAGACGATTGACGAAGAGATAAGAAAATATAGTAGAAAATGATGGACAATACTTTAAATAATGTATTTTTTGTTTTGGTTTTATAATAAATGCTTTTTTTATTGCTAAAAAACGGACCGAATTAATTTGTACACCTTATATATTCAAAAGCAAAATGTTTCGCATCACAATAAACACATGTATTTGTTATGGAACCAATGTTATTTTTAGATATGAGATTTTTATCGAAATATATATTTGCTATACAACCAATCAGTTTCGAATTAATTTTTTCAGTTGATATTTTTTCATTTAATTTCTTTAATTTTTTTTCTACTTTGCCCTTTATTGTTTTATCAATAACTTTGTTCAATACAATATTATGATTGTTATTATAATTATTATTATTTTAATTTTCATTATAATTATTGTCTTCAATTTTTAATCGTTTAAACTTCATAAATAATGTCTTTAATTGATAAGAATCATATTTATGTTTTCGCTTTTTTTCATCTATTGGTTTATTTATTGTAGTATCATTATAAATATGTTTATTGTCATCAATTTCTATTTGTTTACACCTTGTGCGTGATTCTTTTAATTGGTAACAATCATTTTTTACTTGTGTTTTTTTAATAATATCGGCATTTTCCAATTTTTGATTTTTAATTTGTACCATTCTCTCATATTCATTATATTGTTCACTAATAACTTTTCGATAAGTCTCTTTTTTGCGTAATTTTTCTTTTTCATGCAATTTTTTCAATTTCTTTTATTTTTTATATCTTAATATTTTCAATTTTTTTTATATTAATTTGGTTGTTCTTTTTTCATTTTTATGTAAGCTTTTTTCTAACGTGTAGCTTAATTTGTACGTACTTGTTCCATTTAATCAGAATCCTTTTTTATCTTGGATTTCATTTTTGTTATTTTAGTATTTTTTTATTCTTCTTTATATTTATTAGGTTGTTTTTCTTTAATTTTTATATAATCTTCTATTTTACATAAAGCTTCATTCGCACGTATTTGTACCAATTAATCAATACTCATTTTTTCCTTGAACTTCAATTTTGTTATCTTAGTATTTGCTAATTTTTCTTTATATTATTCTGGTTTTTTTCTTTAATTTTTATATAAGCTTCTTCCTTACGTAAAGCCTCATTCGCACGTATTTGTTCCACTTTATCAGTACCCTTTTTTATCTTTGATTTCATTTTTGTTATTTTAGTATTTTTTAATTTTTCTTTATATATATTGGGTTGTTTTTCTTTAATTTTTATATAATCTTCTATTTTACGTAAAGCTTTATTCGCACGTATTTGTACCAATTAATCAATACTCATTTTTTCCTTGAGTTTCAATTTTGTTATCTTAGTATTTTCTAATTTTTCTTTATATTATTTTAGTTTTTTTTTCATTAATTTTTATATAAGCTTCTTCCTTACGTAAAGCCTCATTCGCACGTATTTGCTCCAATTTATCATTGTTTCCTTGAATTTCAATTTTGTTATCTTAGTATTTTCTTATTTTTCGTCATATTTTTCGGTTGTTTTTCTTTAATTTTTATATAACCTTTTTTCTTACGTAAAGTTTCTTGAACACGTCTTAGTTCTAATTTATCATTATTTTTTTGTTTCTTGCATTTTCATAATAATGTCTTTTTCTGAAATTTTTTTATATTTATGTGATTCTTCTGTTACCATTTTCCTATTAACGGGATGTCGGTACTGCAGCAATTGAGTTTTGCTTTTTTTATTTTATCAATATCTTTTTAAATTCATAAATTAAACAAATATAATGACTTGTTTGTACTAAAGCTATATTAATACAATAATTTTTGTTAATGTTACTTAACACTCATAACATAAACTAGAGTTCAGTGGAAAGCCGAAGGAAGGGGTAACAGAAATTTGGGCGATATGTATTTATCATAATGATATTTATTTTACTTTATAACTTACATGAACAAGGTTATAAGATAACTTAACACAATTAGAAAACAAGCGCAAATGGCCAACTAAACACGGGAACAGCCCGATAGTCAGAACTTTGAAAGACGCAAGGGGCCGATCGAATAGTCGATGAACTAAATGAACAAACAAAAATGGAATTTCGTATACGGCGCAAAACGGCCTTGGAAATTGCGGGAGCAGCCCGCTTACCGTTCATTTAGAGCCAAAGGTAGACGATGGGTATCGTCACGGAACGCGCGGCAACAGCCCACATGTAAAAGGACGCGTACCGCAGACGAAGAATATGGGAACGCTCGCTTGTACTATGACGTGCACTGAAACCGAAAATCGCGGGAACGCCCGCTGATAATAAGACGCGCACTATAACGAAAAGCGCGGGAACGCCCGCTGATAATAAGACGCGCACTGTAACGAAAAGCGCGGGAACGCCCGCTGATAATAAGACGCGCACTGCAAACGTGAGTCGCGGGAACGCCTGTATCGACGCCACGCGATTGCGCACTCAAGCACTCGGGGCACCCCTACCACTGCACAAGCCACTCGAAGAAATCAGGAGCCGATGTAGAGACGTCGATGTCAAAAATACTACTACCACTTTTTTCGTAGAGACACGCGACTTTTACCTATTCTCTTCCCTCCATGCCAGATGCGCACCACCTCCATGCGCGCGAAACACCCGAAGGCGGTGTCCCAATCCGATTATTCACGAACAGTTAAAATAAAAAATCATTTGGACCTGTTATTCTTTTATGAGTTTAGATTCGAAATTAGATATCAAACTCGATAAACCTAACCTTAAAATACGATACATTGAAAGTTTTTATTATAACTTTATACACTGCCGCCGAGATACTTTTGCCCCCCGTCATCTAAAATTGACTTATCTAAAAAGTTTTATAACTCTGGAAAAAATGGTCGTAGCCTAAAAATTCCAACGGGATTCGAAAGATTGTTGAAAATTCTTTCAAAAATTATTGGTTTGATATGAAAAAAACCATTTTTCAGTATCTCTTATCCTTGTTTAAAAAGAATTTTTTTTTAACTTTGTTTTGACTTTGTAAAATAGTGTTCAATTTTAGTAGAAATCGTTACATTAATCCAAAACCAAATAGATTTTAAAGCTTAAACTTCGACAATGAAAATGCAATGTCGAACGTCTAGATTCGACCTTTTAAACTAGAGTTATAAGATTTTATATTTAAAAATAGGGTTTTTTTCGATGTATGAATATCTCTGAATTTAAGAGGAATAGAAAAATTTGTCAGAGAGAAAAAATGTTCCTTTTTGGTCAAATAATAATAATATATGATAAAAAATTCCTTTCGGAAAAAAATTGTGTTTGTGTGTGTGTGTGTGGAACGGTGGATGCGTGCGTGCGTGCGTGCGTGCGTGTGTGTGTGTGTGTGTGTGTGTGTGTGTGTGTATGATTTCAGTACGCCAAAAATATCTCGAGAACTACTCGATGGATTTGCTTCAAATTTTGCAAGCAATTTATTTTTTTTCGTGCGTGCGTGCGTGCGTGCATGTGTGTGTGTGTGTGGAACGGTGCGTGCGTGCGTGCGTGCGTGCGTGCGCGCGCGTGTGTGTGTGTGTGTGTGTGTGTGTGTGTATGATTTCAGTACGCCCAAAAATATCTCGAGAACTACTCGATGGATTTGCTTCAAATTTTGTATGCATTTTATTTTTTTGTCGAACTGGGGGAGAAGCTATTGAAAATTTATCTTCTTAGCTCAGTTTTTTTTAGAGCCATTTCAATAATTTTAAAAAAATTTTGATTTTTCATTTTTTTGGTATTTTACGTAAACTACTCGAAGAATTTTCTTGAAAATTTGCATGGACATTATTTGCAACTGCCAAAAGAAGAAAAGCTTTTACTAACTGATTTTCTTAGCGCACTATTAATTTCAGAGCATTTTGAAAATTAAAAAAAAAAATATTTCTTATCATTTTTCTATTTTACGGAAACTATTCGATAGATTTGCTCCAAAATTTTTATGCAAGTTATTCGCTATTGTCTAAAGAAAATATGATTTGGGAAACTAATTTTCTCGAAGCAATTTTAATATAAGAGAATTTTGAAAATTTTCATACAAATTTTTATTTTTCATTTATCTTCTTTCTTAGCGTGGTTACGATTAGAAATTTCGTTGTCATTGTTCTTTTAAAGTACAAATTTATAAATAAATATTAATGTTAGACAATTTTTCTATATTAAAATCAAATTTAAATTAATATAAAAAAATTAATGAAACTCAAAGAGCTCTATGAGAAAGCATTCCGCCAAAGCACTTGGCAGCGTTCTTTTCTTCATTAAATTTATTCTTAACTGTCCTAATTTTACTATCTATATAATTTAAAAGGATTTATCGTTTCCCATTATATCATTATCTGGTTTTTAAAAATTTGTATCTGAAATGTCATTGTCAATTTCCATCAAAATTGTTTCAGGATTCGAATTCTTTTGTTTACGATACATTTCCATGATCTTTTTTTGTTCTGCCAATAAATGCATTTGTGAGTTTTTTTCTAATAGTTCAAGCTCGGCAAAATATAAATTTAATGGTATTTGATTTAGACGTTGCTTATGACAAAAACTCCTCCTCATCATGTCCAGTGGATTATCGTAACTAATATTTGCATTATTATAATTTTGTAAAACTGGAAACATTCTTATTGGTGGCGTTTTAAAAATTCTTGATAAACGTAATCGCATTTGAGAAACATCATATCTTAAACAACATGGACCTAAATTATAAAGTATTGCAATAACAAAAACAATTACAAAAACGCCTATATCATAATTTTTTGTTTGTGATTGTACTGTTTGGAATACTATGGTCAATTCTGATTTGTTTGGGAATAATCTGTTTATATAAATCTTATGCTCATCTTGTGGATATTTAAGATTTAAACTGTCATATATATATATATATATATATATTACCTTATTATTATAATATACACAAATACGGTGACCCTTTTCTAAATTTCTAGAAAATAATAACTGTATAAATTCTCCATCAATCGGTACTGATTTGAGATATTGTGGTCTTTGCATTAGTCAAGTTAATTGCATGTTGAACGAGGTGTACCGGTTTGAAATATTATTAAATTCTAATATATGAATATCAGTTAACATAAAAACAATCCCACTATACAATCCCTGTCCTCTAACAATTAATTTATCTTTCTCAGTCAAAACCATTATTGTAAATTAAAATTCTTTTAAGAATTTTAATTCATTTTTAATGAACGTTTTTCAAAAGATTTGCTCTTATATTATTTAATTTAATTTACTGCCTTTTTAGTTTAAAAGCTGAAAAATAAAAGAAATTATGAAAAATGCTATGAATTAATTGTTATATGATAAATAAATAATAATAAAATTTGTAAAAATAATATAACGGTAAAAAAAGGTTATATTCGGCAATTGTACATTTATATATATATTTAATCATTAAGAAAAGTTTTTTGTAAAAAAAACTAAAATGAAAATTTATTTTGAGTTATTTCTAATAATTGTATTCTTCAATTTATTTACAGTTATTCACGGATATTTGCAGTATCAACGTTCGTGTGGGTGAGAATGAGAGTGGCATAAGTTACATTTAAAAAAATATTTAGTTAGTGGCATATTTCATTTCTTTAACATAACAACTTATTTTTCAAAATAGAGTGGCTTTTTTGTTTATTTTTCTTTAATATTATAAGCACTGTAAAAATGGCACTCAATAAAAATGTATATTTATTTAAAACTTTAATATCGAAATTACGAAAATCTTGAAATTAGAAGTATGTGACTTATTCCACTCTCATGTAACCCACACATTTAAAAAATGTATAAATGATAATTAACAATCATTATTTATCTCCAGCCTACCGCTTTTTTATTGTTATTTGCAGTTTTCAATATTTTCTTATAATCATTTGTTTATTCACAGTATTATTCTACTTTTAAAAAATAATTTTCATACAAAGTGATAAAATATTTTACCATAAGATAATATATATATACATATATATATGTTGCATATCACAAAAAAATTTCAACATCAAAATTAATTCTCTAATGTAAAGAATAAAAAATTAAATTAATAGAAGTTTGGAATTTTTATATGGGAATACTTTTTATAAATAACTTTTCAATATCTTTGAATAATGGTAAATTTTTTAAATAGCTTATGGAATGGAATGCTAATTAAATTTAGTTTTAAAATGAAGATAATTATTCAAGTTGGAAATGTATTTAATAAAATAATATAACTATTCATAAGTTATCACTTAATAATAATTTTTTAAACTTTTAATTCATAGTTTAAAATAATATTAAATATATGATTATCATTTTAATAGTTTTTATAAAATATTATGTAAATTTTATAAGAATAAATTATTTAAGGAGATGTAAAATGGACAGTACACTTGCACCGATAAATATTGACTATATTTCCATTGTATTTCAAAATTTTGAATAAAGAGATGCATTAATATATAGAATGTATCACAAAGATTATTCAGTTGAATTTGGAAATAAATCTATTCATTAGTTATTGAGAAGTTTGGGTTCCAATATTATTTACTAATATTTTTCTATTTGGAATCAGAAATCTAAATATGTTAAAAATTAATGATTAGAGCAATTTTAAAATTTGAATAAATAATCATCATGGTACATACTAACATTCCTTTTATGGAAATTCAGCAATAGAATGGAAAGACAGTTGAATATGACAGTTAATTTTTATATCTTCTTATAGTGAAATATAATCAAACTTTGACAACAAATTCAACATAATGAAATAATTGTACTTTTAATGATCATATTTAATACAAATTTTAGAGTAATATTACAGAATATTATTTTTTTCCACATTTTTAATAAGTGTTTTGCAAATAATAAGTAAATTTTTTTTTGATATGTTTACTTTTTAGGGGAAATTTAACGAAATTTAACTTCTATCTAGACAGTTCATGAGAGCGCGGTGGTGTAATGGATAGAGCTCTTGCCTTCAACGCGGAGGGCATGGGTTCGAATCCTGGCCAGGTACCTCTCACTTTTTTTTCGAAAGAAAATAAGTGTATGTGCCATTTATATCGCGACTCTTTAAAAAATCCGACCTCATTGGGTATCGGTTGATTGTTGGTTACAAAAGTGGCTGACCATCCATCGGTAGTCAAAGTTTTCGGTATGGTGGGTCTGACAGTCCTAGCCTGATGTAATGTGTTAAACAGATGCCGGGCGGGGGACTCCCTCGACTTCACCATATTAAAAGGTTAATCATATAGAGGACAATATCCTTTATATATTAATCTCAAAAAAAAAAAAAAAAAAAAAAAAATCTAGACAGTTCATAAATATAAATTCATAATTATAGACATAATTAGAAAAATTTATTAATATTTCATATATTTTCCTATCTTTATAATTGACTATTGCAAAAAATTTAATATCAAATAAATTATTTTTTAAAATTGTATTCCATAAAATTTATTTTCAAACGATTTTAAAAGAATATTTTTATATCATGTAATGATAATTTTTCAAATAAGGTAATTTGATGTATTTTAAAAATTAATGTTTCTCTTATTAAAAATATTATTGCTTTAATGAAATGAATTTTCATATATTTAATTGTTAACAATTTTTATATAAATGACAATTCATTTTAATACAAACACGTGTACAAATGAAAATGTAATTGAGGTTAAATGTATGTTATTTATAAAAATTGTTAACAAGTAACTTTTTAAATAATATATTTTTATGAAAACTAATTTAAATACTTTATTCTCTGAGTGATAACTGAATAAAATTTTAATTTAATAAATTTAGTTATACAGTTATAAATATGTAATATTTATGTAACTATTCATCAAATAAAATTATTATTTTTTCAATATATATATTAAAAAAATAATTATTACAATAGATCGTAGTTAAATAAAAATGTTTATTTTAATAATTATAGCGTTGAAATTTATTTTGATGAAAATGTTATTTGATTGACATTTACAGTATTATTTTAACTATATTTGAAAAGTTACTTGTCATCAATGAAAAAATATTTAATTTTTTTAAATTAATAATCTATTAATAATTTTCTAAAAATTATAATATTTATGACATGCAAACCTTACTTGTGATACATACACTTTGTAATATTTGTATCTCATTAAAATTTTATATTAGATGTCAAAAGGATTGTTAAGTAATTGCAAAAAGTTATTTTATTATTCTAAAATATTCAAATTTAAAATTAACCAAAAATGTGTACTTTAATCTTATGGTTTTTTTAAATTTAAACTTCGTATTTCATATATATAAAATACATTTGTGAAGATATTTTTATTAGAAATAAACACTAAATTTTTTTTAAGCATGTTTCACGTAAAAATTAATTTCATAAATCAAATTCATGATCATATATTAAGGTCTGGAAATTATAGTTGTTACGCAGTTCCCAGTTCTCAGTTTATTTATATCAAATATCGTACTATCTTTGTTTTTCTTATGGAAGTAGAGTGAGAAATAGTCACTTGATGCAATAAATTATACGCTTTTTTATTTTAAGCTCATGTGTACATTATTTTCAATTTTATTTAGTACTTAAAATTAACTTAAATTAATTAAGTCTCATTTACTTAAAATTAGTCACTTATACATAATTATATAATAAAAGAAAATTCAACCGAGCGACGTTAGGAGCGAAAAACTTTAATATAATTAATATCTATTAACCCCTCGACCCTATTGAAAAAGATCACGTGAATAATTTACGTAAATTTTTCACGTGATTTTTGTTTCATTTCATCACGTGAATTATTCACGTAAATTATTCACATGAAATTTATATTTCTAATATAAGAAGTATTTCAATAAATATAATCTCTCAAATCAAAAGTATTTCAATTAATATGATTTTGTAAATTAAAAGTATTCAAATTAATATGATTTTTCAAATAAAATATTAGTCACTAGAAAAAAATTTGTGTTTCATTTCATTACGTGAATTATTTACGTAAATTATTCACGTAAATTATTTGCATGAATTATTCACGTGAATAATTTACGTAAATAATTCACGTAATGAAATGAAACACAAATTTTTTTCTAGTGACTCATATTTTATTTGAAAAATCATATTAATTGTATCACTTTTTGTAAACTTTTACAAATAAACACACATCTGTCTATGTAATTGAAATATTTTTGATTTGAGAGATTACATTTATTGAAATACTTCTTATATTAAAAATATAAAATTGAATAATTTACGTGAATAATTCACGTGATGAAATGAAACAAAAATCACATGAAAAATTCACGTAAATTATTCACGTGATCTTTTTCAATAGGGGAAGCATAGTGGTAAGTCTACTTACCACCTAAATTCTTTCACTATTTAATTATTTATTCTCTTTACAACGGATTCAAAATGGGTTTTTTGCTTTTCGTTCACCTTTAAGATGTTAAGAAATATGTAGAAAAATTGCAAATACCTTGGACAATAATGATTTTTTGTTTATTAGCAATCATATGCAAAAAAACGTTTTTTTGGGAAAAATTCATTTTTGACCACGTTTTTGGTCTCATGCTTCTGGAAATTCGTACACGAGGGTTTTTAGAGTCGTTGAATACGAACCCGGTGTCAGATTGTGAAAATTCAAAATGGCAAAGGGAAATAATTTCCCGACATTTTGAATCCACCATATTGGATACAGACTGTAATAAATCTGATATCAGATTCGTAATTAGTGATCCCAAAAACCCTTGTATACCATTTTTCCGTGAATAACTCCTTGTAGAAAAATGTGTGCTTCAAAGGGTTAACGTAAAACCTATTAAATTGTGTAACAATTTTCAACAATTGATAAATATAATGTCAATCATATAATATATATATATATATATATATATATATATATATATATATCAATTTTAAATTACTACTAATTAATTTAAAACTCAAAAGTAACTATTTTAAAACAGAATATGGAAGATAAATATGTATCGTTTTATTCCTTAAATATCTCGAATTGAAATATTAATTATTAGTAATTTTGAAGTGTTATATATTATGTAAATAATTCTATATTCAATAATTTTTAATTATAGTAACGGGAAAAGCTGCCCGAAAAAAGATTAATAATTACATTTTCTGCGAAATATTGCCCTTGAATCGAGTAGGTGAAATATCAGTCTTAGTACCAAAAAAAAACTAAGCATCGCAAATTTATGCTCTTACTTTATAATATAATAGTACCAACATTGGTCCCTGAATTCAAGCTATAGTACTTAGGGTGAAATCAGATGGAGCGGAAAATATGCGACGGAACGTCACAGAACATTCATTCCGTCGCATGGTTTTCCGTCAAATTTTTTCCCTATATTTACATGGAGCGGGATTTAGCTTAAAAACTGTTGAAACAGCCTACAAAGGTGTCTGCGAATTATAAATTAACAACAAAAATGTTAAAAAAGTTGGAAATAATCACTCAATATTATTCTAATGAGATTCTTTTCTTTAAAAATAAAATATATTCTGTTATTATAACCAAATATTTTAATTAACAACATAATTTTTTAATTATAACATTGCTAATCAACGTCATAGAACTTCTACTCCGTTCCATGTGAATATAGGGAAAAACTTTGACGGAAAACAATGCGACGGAATGAATGTTCTGTGACGTTCCGTCGCATATTTTCCACTCCTGATTTCACCCTAATTGAAATTATATCGCCACTCTTTTTTCAAGTACCTTAGTACATAAATTAGGTATACTTGATTTAGAACCTATTTTAACAATACTTTCCTTTCTCCGTGCAGTTGTTAGTTCTATTAAACGTCAAATACTGTTTTCGATTATTTCATTGTTCGTGATTGCAACACGTGATTAAAAAGAATGAATTCCTATTATATTTTTTTATTGATTCTAATGCAATTTAGTAGAACAAATTCTTAATTCATCATGATATAATTTGTATTTAAAAAATTTTTAAGCGTATTGTAACTTTAATTATTCTTTTTTATTAAAATATAAAAATTTAATTTAGTACAAAACTACAATATCAAAATTCATAAGTTGCGGCAATTCTTTTTCATTTTAAAATTGGCTAATTTATACATAATAATATCATATATGAAAATTCGGCCGAGTGACGTTAGGAGCGAGGTATTTTTTGCTAGTTTATATTAACGCCATAAAAATACTATGAAATATTAAATTTTTTTAAATTAAGAGATTAAAATTTGAAATTCTATGATCACACTGTTCACTTTTTAAATGTACACATGTATTAAAATTTATTCACTTCAAAATATTTAAATCAACACTGAGTTTATATAAAGAGTCACTTTTAGATTTTTATTCACAACTTATTAATACTATTAGTTTGAATTCAATTCTTTTAAATTTTAAAGTTTATTTAAATCAAATAATAAATTCATTTAAAGAAAATGATTATATCACTTTATTTTTATTAAAACTGAACCTTTTTTTTTTCAAAAAAGTAGTTATATTTAGAAAACACTGAATTTAAATGAAAATCTTTTTAGATTAAAACTCAAAATATAATTTAAATTTTATATTTATAATATATTTATAGGAAAATCTACATATATATATTTATATTTCAATTTATATTTCATGCATTAAATTTATGTATATATATATATATATATATATATATTAAAACATGCAAACTAAATTCTTTACAAAAAACATCAATTTATTAATAAAATATTTAATAATATTTGAAAATATTCAAATAGTAATTTGAAATAGAGAACAATTTAAATAGATAAACTTTTAATCAATAAAATTTTAATAAAAATGAAAATTTACGTTACTTCTGCTGTTTTAACTTGTTGATATAGGGTGTTTAAATAAACAAATAATTTTTAAATTGAATTATATATTTTTAGTTTATTAATTTCTTGTATTAAATTGTAACAATCGTATTTAATTTAATTGCTCACGCACTGATTAAAAAAAAACTATCCTTCACGCAAACATTGTCAATTGATTTTTTTGAGAGAGTGAATAAGGTCAGAGAGATTGCGTATGGAAAACGAGTGCAAGTACGAGTATACAAGTGCCAGGTGATGAGTGCAGAGAGTGTCTTATCCCTTCTTGATATATTTTTTTATATATTATTTTTCCTTAATTGCCATTGTCCCTCCAAATTTCAAAGTGGAGAGAGTTTTCTATTGTTTTTCTTCTTTGTGGGGTTATTAACATTCTTCTTATTGGTTATTAGTTTATTGATTTTATTCTGGCTTGATGATAGAAAGTTTTTTTTTTATTCCAGGTGTCTCTGACCTTTAATTTCTCCTTAACTTCTCCTCCTTACTTTATTTAAAAATCAGTGGTGGGCAATTTGTTAGTTAATAAGTGTTGTGATTTTCAATTTTAAGTGGAAGATGGGCAAACAAATAAAGGATAAAACCAGATGTGACTTTTACAGACAACGTATTTATTCATGGTCTTTTTACAATGTTATATAGTTTTGATTACATAAGTATAGAGAAAATCGTGTACGATCGATAAGGTAGATTATTACCGATGCGCGGTAAATACGAAAATGTGAATTCAAATATTTTCAACACGCCCCCTTTACCGCGTACATATATGAAAAGGTTGAAGTTCAATCAATCCCATTTTCTTGATATGTTTATAATGTTGAGGTTTATTTAAACTCTTCGTGAGCACATCAGCTGGCATTTCACTAGGGTGAAGATATAGTACATCTAGCCTTTTTTCTTGATACACGTTCCGAATAAAATGGTACTTGATATCTATGTGTTTCGATCTGTCATGATTCACAGGATTTTTCATGAGCTTGGCAGCACTTTAATTGTCACAGTGGACAACAGTTTGAGTTTTGCTATTTGACTCTTTGTTTATCTTATCTAAAATTGACCTTAAATACATAACTTTTTTCCCTGCTTCGACTAAAGCTATGTATTCGGCTTCTGTGCTTGACAGCACCACACATCTTTGCTTTTTTGACTGCCATGTGATAGCTGCTTCTCCAAGCACGAGAAAATATCCACTGCGCGATGATCTATCATTCACATCGCTTCCCCAATCAGCGTCCACATATCCTTCAAGAGGCTTAGCTGTGTTATAAAAGAATAAACTGTATGATAGAGTACCTTTAAGGTATTTTAAAACTCTTTTCGCACATTCTAGATGTGCCTTCCTAGGACACGTATTAAAGGTGCTTAACATACTGACCGAGTACATGATGTCTGGTCTTGTATTTATTGCTGCGTACATTAACGAGCCAATAATTGACTGGTAGTATTTTTGATCGACTAGTTTTGAATCATCTTCTTTTAATAATTTTATTTTAGGTTCCAATGGAGTAGATGCCACATGAGCTTCATTTAGTTGGAATTTTTTGATCAAGTCTTGTATATATTTTCTTTGAGTAATATATACGCTCTTTGTGATTTCATCTTGAATGAACTCCATCCCAAGACAGAATCTTAACCGTCCAAGATTTTTTACCTCGAATTTTTCTTCTAAATTATTCTTCACTTTTGCGAATAAGTTATAGTCATTTGTGGCAATTATCAAATCATCAACATAAGACGTCAATATTAAAATTTTATTATCACCTTTTAAAATATATAGACAAGGGTCTGAATCAATGTGTTCCAATCCTATTGCAGTAAATAAGTCATCTAAACGTTCATACCATTGCCTCCCAGCCTGCTTCAAGCCGTAAAGAGCCCTTTTCAAATGATACACATGATCTTCCTTTTTTGCTTCAACAAAATAATCTGCTTGTTCCATATATAGGTCTTCATTCAGGTAATCATATGTGTAAGCCATAGTTATGTCTAATTGATACAAATCTAATTTTAATTCTGCTGACAGTGATATTACTAACTTTATTGATGAAAACTTAGCTACAGGAGCAAATGTCTCTTTGAAATCCACGTCTGGTCGTTGTGCGTAGCCTTTTGCTACAAGTCTGGCTTTTCGCCGTTCTACAGTTCCGTCAGCTTTGTACTTCGTCTTGAACACCCAGCGACAACCGATTGGCGTGCAATTTTTCGGCTGTTCTACTAATGTCCAAACTTTATTTTTTTTCAATGAATTAAATTCATTTCCATGGCTTTTTGCCACTCTTTAGCGTGATCCCCAGATAGGGCATCATCTACTGATTCTTCTGCATTTTCTATTATAAAGTTAGCATAATCCAGTTTATTTTGCACTAGATTATATACTTTCTTAGGTCGGCCCCTCTTTCCTGTCTTTAAAGTAGAAGGCCTTCCAGGACCAATTTTTGTAGATGTTGAAGGCGTATGTTCCTTTGAATCGGAAGCTTTTTCATTACTATCACTCTCCTTGTCGACCTGCTCTTGATTCTTTGTTTCTTCATCTGATAAGGAGCTTTCAGCCTCTGAATTATCCTCATGCTCATCACTTGAACTCATTTCATTTAAACTTACTTTGTTTAAAGCATAAGCTTTATTTCCAAAGGGACGAAGATGATTTACTATGGGTTTCCTATTAAACCACCCTTCGTATGGAGTTGTGTCAGCACTTATACTTCTTGTGGGACATCTGTTCCTAATATACACAGCTGTTTGTACAGCTTCTGCCCAAAAACTTTTTGGTAAGTCAGATTGGAGCAGCATGCGCCTAGCCATTTCCATAAGCGTGCGATTCATTCGCTCTGCGATCCCGTTTTGTTGAGGCGTGTATGCTGTTCTACGCTCCCTTTTTATTCCTTCATCTTCTATAAACTGTAAAAAATTTGAACCACAATATTCAAGACCATTATCAGTCCTCAATATTTTAATTTTTCTTTTCTTTTGGTTTTCTACTAGATTTTTAAACTTTATAAAAACAGACTTTACTTCGGATTTATGCTTTAAGAAGTATATATGAACATACCTTGACTTATCGTCAATAAATGTAGTAAAATACCTAGAGCCACCAATTGATGTAGGTTGTAAAGGACCACAAACATCGGAGTGAATAATATCCAGCAGATTTTTTACTTGTGAAGTCGAAAATTTTGGTACTGGTGTGGCTGTTTGTTTTCCAGCAATACATATTTCACATTGCGGCATTTTTTCTTTGCTCATTGCAGGCATTCCCTTTACTAATTGGTTTGACGACAGTTTGTGCAGATCTCCTTCATTTAAGTGTCCGTAACGATAATGCCAATCTAAAATTGAATTTTTACTACTTTTGATGTAGCTGCGAATTCTGTAGTTGTTGCATTTAAGAAGTACAAGTCCCCTTCTCGTTCTGCTTGTGCTATTATGTGTTGGTTTTTTCCATAAATTAGCGCCTCGTTTTCTTTAAATAAAACAGAACGTCCATTTTTTGTAGTCTGTTGATTAGTAACTGGACTTAACGTTTCAAATTGTGCCTTGTCGTTGCACATGTGCGACGTAGCTCCGCTGTCCAAGCACCACTTATTGTTGCATGTTTCATTGGACGAGAGAGCAACTGCAATTGACGCCTTTTCCTCATATAACGTAGCTTCAGTTTTTTCAACATAATCAACTCTTGCCATGAGTGCTTCTTCCGTTTTCATTCCTGATTGTTTGGATTCTTGAGCTGCAGTCTTTTTCCAGCAGTAAGCTGCTTTATGACCAGGGCGCTTACAATAATTACACTTTATTATACCTTTATGCTTAAAATTATTATTTACATTTTTTTATAGTTATTCGTATTTTGTTGTTCTTGATTATTTGTATGTGTTTTTTAACCTTTTAATTTGTAACTATGTTTTGAGTAAAGTGCTTGGTCATGTTCTGTAGACTTATTATTTTCTTTTCTTGCTTTTGCCTCATCCAATATTTTAATTTTTAAAGCATCTGATGCGAGCACTGTGTCGCGCGTTTCGATTGCTAATTTGAAGTTTTCATACGAATTTGGAATGCTGTAAAGCATTATAATGCTAAGTATATCATCGTCAATGTTCACGTCCATTTCTTTAATTTTATCAACGATTTCTGAAAAATTATTAAGGTGCGCTGTCATATCATCGTTCTCAGCCATTTTTGTAAACAACAATGGTTTTAACAGTGTGGCTTTTCTAGCGGGACCTTTGGACTCATACACATCTTTTAACTCATCCCACACTTGCTTCGACGTTTCACACTTTTTTATATAGCCTATTTCACTACTGTTTATACACAGTATAATGTCTGCACGTGCTTTTCTGTCTTTGTTTAGCCAGGCTACATCATTACTAGTAGGCCTTTCTGTGGTTCCATTAACATAATCCCAAAGGTCGTGTTTTGTCAAAACCGCTTCCATCTGGATTTTCCAGATTGCATAGTTGTCTTTTGATAGTTTTTCTATGGTTAAATTATTTCCAGTCGACATCTTAATGGTAAAAAAAAACTTAACTCTATGCACGAGCACGTGTTGCACACTATTTTGAGGTTAACTTTCAAAACAGTTTTTTTTTTTCAAAAAAAATATTAACTTATATTTTTTTTGTTTATTTAAAAAATACTCCTTTATTCATATTACTGGGCCCATGACCTGTTGTGATTTTTAATTTTAAGTGGAAGATGGGCAAACAAATACAGGGTAAAACCAGATGTGACTTTTACAGACAGCGTATTTATTCATGGTCTTTTTACAATGTTATATAGTTTTGATTACATAAGTATAGAGAAAATCGTGTACGATCGATAAGGTAGGTTATTACCGATGCGCGGTAAATACGAAAATGTAAATTCAAATATTTTCAACAATAAGCTCAAGAGTAAATGTTGCTAAGTAAAAACGAAGCCCCACTCGATAATTTTTTCAAATTGTATTACTTGTCAATAAATAAGTTAATTGATACTATACACATCTTTCAACACATTCTTTTTTTTGTGGCCTTTTATAAATAAATTTTCTTTTAAATTATTATCTTTAATATTATAAAATTTGTTAATTGATTAGCCAAAAAAGAAAGATTATGTTTTACATATTTTATTATATATTTTTTTTGTACATATTTCACGAAAAACAGTATATAATTTTTAGATAAAAATACTTTTATTGAAAAGTCTTTAAAATGTTTTTACTTTAAACCATGTATACGCTTTATAAATTTAAATTACTAGTATATTTTAAGAAATGAAAAGAAATCATATGGTAACTAAAATAATGAATATTAATTAAAATAATCAATAATTTATTAATTGAATAATCTGTTGGTAAATGAGTTTTTACCATATGCTTTCTTTATACTTTTTGCTTTTAAATAAAACAATATAATATAATATAAATAAACAATGTAATAAAATATAATATAATAACAATATATTATAATAAAATATATTATAATAACAATATATTATAATAAAACAATATAATATAATGTAAATAAACAATACAATATAATATAATAAAACAATATAATTTAACGATATATATTTTCTTCTTACTTATAAACTTGTTAATCTGTAAAAGAAAGATTGTTTATATTTGTTTTTATGAAAATGATTTATATTTATAATGTCTACAAATTAATATTTGTATTAGTTTTGTATTATTGTCCTAATTACTATGTTAGTAATTTATATCTTAAAATAAGTTCATTTTAATTTTAGTGTTACTTTGAATATATCTTACCAGAATCATATTGAATTATTTTAATAATAGATAAATAAAACTAAATGAAAAAATCAGAGTTCGTAACAGAGGAAAAAACATTTTTTGGGCGCTCTACGAGGTAAATTTTATCATCATATACATATTAGAAGATATTTTTATCACTTAGAAGAGAAAAAAAAATTCGATCAGTGACGGCCTGCATAAATCTGAATGGAATCAGTCTACTTATTAAATTAAGTAGCATCAATTTATTATAATACAAATTGCTTATTTGGCGTATGTTACGTTGCATGAATCAATGATAAGGAGCTGAGTGTAAAGAGTGCAGCATAAGTATTATTATTAACTAATTAAGTTTTAAGTAGTGCCCTTGACCGTTAAAGAATTTACATGCGTGAGTTAACTTTCACATTAAAAAGTAATGCGTTGGCTAAAACACAATTTATTGAAAGAATGTGACTTGCCCTTGTTGTTCTTCACCAAGGTGTACTTGAAGGGTGCAGAGAGACTTCAAGGAGTCCTCAATGCCACGATGGTAAGGCAGTTTCAGCGTGGTCAGATTTTGTAGACCCAAGAAATTTAATCTTCGCTGGGGAATATCCAAACCCGTGTGATCAACCACACAAATTACTAGAGCATAGTTTGAAAAATTTTGCAAACTCTACTCAACGAATCTATTGCCTTTGAGGCTCAACTTCATTAAAGAAGGAAGAGCGTGGAGGACTGGCTGTTGGATAAAGTCCAGCGGTTCCGTGGTCATGGTGTTATACTCTATGTGAAAGGCACTCAAGGAGCTAAGCTCTGTGAAGACCTTCTCAGGAAGCTGCCACATCTGCAACATTGGATCAATGTTGGAACAATCCACCAGGCTAAGCTCAGAAATTTTACTATTGTCCTTTAAAAATTTAACTGAAAATTCTACCCGTGGACATTGCACGAACTTTAAAAAATGACGGGTGGCTGGAAATCGCTCTCCTCACGCTTCTTCTCCCAAGCGAGACGAACCATCACATTATCATGAACAGCAAGATGCGTGATACATTTCAGGCTAACCCGATTCTCAAAAAACTCGGTAGTTTTTCCAATAATCAACCTTTCAGTAGTGGAGAATCAGCACAGCATTTCAAGTGATGTGGGCGTTACCACACTCCGTGTAAATCAACGCCCGTTAGATGTGTCCGTTCCTCTCGATCTGACAGGTTAACTAAATTAATATCCAACTTTTGGGAATCGGACACATCTATGGGCCACTATACGCGGATGGTGATATTTAAAAAATAAAATTAGCGCGCATCCTCAAGCATCTTTTGCCATCCATTTGCTCTCCAGTATCACCTGCTACCCGATTTAAAGTGCAGCCCTATTAAAAAAAATCAGGTCATAAATCACCTGATTTATCAGGTGATTTATCATGCCAAAACATCATGTAACGATTTTGTTGGTCTTTACACATTTTAAACCATGCTTAGTCAATTTAGAACAATTTTTGAAAATTCTGGAAAATTTTGAACTTAGAAAATTTTTTAGATTTAGTCTTAGAAAAAATTTTGACTAATTTCACAAAAAAATTTCTAAGTTCAAAAATTTCAAAATTTTTCAAAAATTGTTCTAAATTGACTAAGCATGGTTTAAAACGTGTAAAAACCAACAAAATCGATACATGATATTTTGGCATGATAAATCACCTGATAAATCAGGTGACTTGTCACCTGATTTTTTTCACCAGGGAGGTCGCCTATTTTGTACTGAAACACGTGCCATCTTTTGAATGCAGTGACAAGTGCCAACTTGGAATCATTGTCCAAGTACCTAATAATAAATCTAATAATCGAACCAAGACACAGGGCTATGAGGCACCCAGGAGTGGGGTCTTGAGAGACCTGTGTCACTAGTTGTGAGATGGTAGTCGTAGAAAAATTCCCAAACGGGGACACCCTCACATATCTCCTGCATATCTTGCCCCCACGCTCATTTAAAAAAAAAAGTTTATTTTTAGCTCGCAGGAAAATATAGTAATAAAATCATTGATACGTCAGTAAAATCGACTTAGTGAAAAGCGTGTGAGTACTGGATGAAAAAAAGAGGAAGATGAAGAAGCATATGAAAAACTTAAGAATTTTAACTGATCACAATTGCCAAAATAATCACGAAGGATCGACTGCGAAAATGGAAATCAATGGCATAAAGAAATGTTCGGCCGCTCGCTCAAATATTATGGTGTCAAACATACACGCTACATCGGTGACGGAGATACTGCTAAGTTTAAAGGTATTTTAGATATGGATCCATATGATACGCCCGTTAAGAAGCTAGAATGTTATTTACACGTTAAAAAGAAGTTGGTACATGAAGCCGAAATGAAAAAAAGGAAGTGAAAGGCTTGGGACGAAGAAGTAAAAATACAGTGAAATTAACTTATAAAATCATAAATAAACTCCAAAAATATTATGGTTCGGCAATAATAAGGCATCAAGATAATGTAGATGAAATATATGAGGAGATTTGGGCTACATACATAAATACATATTATCAACATATTATAAACATGGAGCGGCGACTTGAGTCCGAGGGGCATTCCATTAGGACTAGATTTAAATAAGAAATAACCTGAAACGCAAAAAAAAATATTTTCTTGTTTTTATCATATATATTTTCATATGGGCTCGACTGACAAGAGTCCACAACATCAAAACTGCCTGGCTGGCGCGGATAGCTAGTGTAGATATCGCCGAGCGGAAGCTAAAAGACTCGATATGCGAAACTGCCTTTTCAAAAATGACTGCAGCTCTAGCTCAAAGAAAAATTAAGATATTGATTTGAAATTTTGTGTGAATATTCATAACATGTTTTTACATACCATGAACTAGGATTTTTTTGATATTTAAAAAATTGCCAATTTTCTGGGCAAAAAATGATCGTTTTTTTTTAAGAGGACGCTAGATCTCTCCATCCTTTTCTAATTGAAAATGTAGGTTTTTGGAAAAATTAGTCATTATTGATATTAATTAAGAGTTGTCCGCAACTTGTATAGTAAAAAGCAATATTTTTTTTATGAGGACAAATTAATTTTGATGCTTTGTTTTTATGAAAAGTTTGACAACAAAGTCATAAGTTAGGCTAGAGAATATGATGTTTAAGAATGTCAAACTTTTCTTCAAAATAAAGCCAAAAAATTAATTTATCCTCATCAGAGGAACTGTTGCTTTTTACTATGCAAGTTGCGGACGACTCTTAATTTATATCAGTAATCACTAGTTTTTTCAAAAATCTACATTTTTCAATAAGAAAAGAATAGAGAGATCCAATATACTTTTAAATGGAATTATTTTTTTAAAACAATGTCATTTTGTTAATTTTTATTATTTTCAAAATATCCAAGTTCATGGTACGGAGAAACTCATCTAGTTTAAGAAGAGGCCGAACTATCTGTCTTTGTCTAATAGTGTTTTTCATCATTTATGTAAACACCATTAGCTGTAATACGAAAAAAATGGCAGTCCCCGCTAGATACTAGTGTAATGGTTGAATTTTATAATAAGAAGAAAATAATTTAATCATGTAGTTTTTGAATAATATGTAACCTACCAAAAAAGATAGGTTATATTTTAGATTTTTAGTAGGTCTCGTATTATTCAAAAACCACGTGATATAATTATTTTGTTCTTATTATAAAATTCATCTATTATACTAGTATCTAGCGGGGGCTGCCATTTTTTTAGTGTTACAGCCAATGGTCTTTTTATAAATGATGAAAAATACTATTAGACAAGGACAGATAGTTCGGCCTGCTCTTAACATCAATTTTTTTTTAAATCCGAGAATCCTGCAGCTGATTTACGACTTTATTCTTGGAAGACTCCATGTCGTAGCATATAATTCGGTTTGGAGTCGATATTTATGCATGAAATTTTCACGTGAAACTCATAAGAAGTATCTCAATATATCCTCTAAACCTAAAAATATTTGTCTGCTTGGTTTTTTTTGAGCCCTGAAAAATAAATCCTTTTTACACTTGAGAAACTAGTCTTTAATTTTGTTTCTTTTCAAGATGTTAGAAATAAATTTAATTCTTTTAGGTATAGAGGGAGTTTGCTGTAATCGAATAACAAAGGAAGATGGGTCGTCTTGGTTAGGGGTAGGAATCTGAAGTTTCTACATATTATGTGTAAAAAAAAAACCTATCGCTGGTCGTTTGAGTATCACTGCTGAGGCTGTGATCACCCTCCCCGTGCGATAACTTTTCCATGTCATCAACTTTATGTATAAGAACCTCGTATGTTATAATACAAGGCCCGGCAACGGAATCTGATTTACCGACATAAGATAGCTCTTGGCTAAGTGTTTTACTTGCACAGGGTGCAGAGTCATTAGTCTTAGAGAAGAGGGGTTGCAAGGTCTTATCCTCTGTGTTAATATCATAGTCTTTGTCTATAGACTGCTGTATCAAGAGGTTACTTCATTCGCAGTTATTATTCTGCACATTATCTTTAGCTACACTAGAGGGCGGGCGTTGCGACACCTTGATCTCTGCGTTATCAACGAGTTTGTGCACTGTGGCGCTTGTAGGCAAATTCAAATTCAGCGAAAGAAATCGTTTTGGGGATCTTCTATGTGCATTGCTGTTAATGTTAGAATTTAGGTTTGCATCTATATCATTGCCTTCTTCGGTTAAAAAATACGCTGGTTCAAGACATTCCACATCTACTACAATATGTTTACTGTTTTCATCTAAAGTAAAAGTGCGCCCATCTTAATGTCGTGAAACGACTTTATACCGACCGGTGTATGGTTGTGTAAAATTTTATGTACTACCGAAACGGGTTTCATCTGCGCGATAGTCTTATGTATATATATTTGCGCGGTATCGCGAAACTGAAGGATATTGCCCAAAATATTTAATTTTGTGCTATACACAAACTCCACTGGACCAGCATCTGTATCTAGGCGTATTCTTGTACGTAATCCTAATCCAAAAGTCCATTCGTGAGTTTGTGCAAGACACATTAAAAGGAGACCGTATAGCTCTGTGCTTGTCTAATCTAAATTTTCGTTATTATTAATAAATTAAAGATTGTTATACAAAAGTAAGGGTATAACCCAATAGATTTCAGGACAAGTAAACGATTCTATTTTATAAAAAAAATATGAAATTTTTATTAGTTTTCGAGTGAGGTCTAAGACGGAAAAACAATTGAACTTGATAATTGTTTTTCGTTTCAGACTTCACTCGAAAACTAATGAAAATTTTATATTTTTTCATAGAATGGGATCGTTTGCTCGTTTTGAAATCTATTAAGCTATACCCTTACTTTTGTATAACAATATTCAATTTATTAATAATAACGAAAATTTAGATTAGACAAGGACAGAGCTATACGGCCGCCTCTTAATGCAGCTTATAATTACCTAAGCCATTTTTCGATCATGTCGTTTGCCTGTGGATGGTAAGTAGGCGTAAATGTCCGGTTGCAACTTATCAGCTCCAAGAGCGAGGTGAAGAGCTGAGGTTCGAATCGCCGCCCATGATTCGTAGTTATCGTTACGGGTGCACCAAATCGCGCTACCAAAGTATCTTTTGTGTGTTGCCAAGCTCGTTGTTTTTGGAAGGTGTATAAATTACTTTTGGAGGCATTTTTGCGGACAAGCGGTCGCAAAAGAGGGGAATGCGCTTATTCTCAATTTATATAGGGAGCAGTCTGAGAAAAACTCTCTCTTCAAACCAATAAGTAATACGAATTTATATTTGAGAAAAAGAGGCGTCTTGTACAATTAGATCGACTTCCACGTGCGTAAAAAACCTCTTGCAGTCGACGACTGATGCATACAAAAGCTCTCTGGCGGAGCAGCGCAAATAATTGATGATACGCGCACTCAAGATTATCAAGTCAACTCCTCAGCATCTGCGTAAGGGACCAAATGTGGTCGACGACCAAGCACCACAAAGTTTTCTCTCCACGTACGAGTGAAAAAAATAGAGAGAATTTTCCACGTGACCGGCAGCCTGACAAAAGCAATTGCGGGCCTCTTGTCTATTGCCAAAGTTAAAATGAGATAGAAAAAGCTCTTGGCACTCGCATTACTCTCAATAGTCCCTGTAGAGGATCCAGAGAAATTAACAAAGGAGCTTTCTTAAGCAATGCCAGCGCCTCGAATTAGAGGAAGTTTTTCTCACAATGATACAAAAAAAAAATTATGTATATATGTATAATATGCTAAAATACTTAATGCTTTAAAATTTTAAGACAAGAAGTCCCCAATTGTATACAATTACAATTTATGTATATAGATTGAAAAACATTTCCCACAAGTTCCCTACTAAAAAGGTTCTTGTTGATTCTGTACTGATTTTACACTGATGCCAGTATGTGATTCGTACTGCATCAAACGTAAAATCAAAGAATAAAGTAGGAAATTCATACTAATACAGCACAAATACTGAACAAAATACGTATAAAATCAGGATCTGCGAATGCATATTCAGGTGAATATGAAGTGAACTCACTCAGAGCATAATCAGTATAAAATTAGTAGGCCATTTAGACAATTGTTATGCAAAGTATGCACCGAAAATTATTAAAATAAATAGTTGATTCGTAATGAATCTAGGTGAAATGTGTACATATTTTTAAATTACTGATAAAAATGAAAAATAATAAAATAAACTCGAATCATGCACAAAAACCGTACGGACTTATTACAAACTGAAAGCCAAATGTACACGGAATCTTTTAACAATATATAATTGATAGACACAAAAATTGCATTGATTCTGTGCAAATTTTAAAACTAGGGATTTAGATGGAATAATTATAGTATTACAATACGGATTCAGTACAAAATTTGTACAAAAACAGAACAGAATCTATGCGCAATCTTCTTACAATAATTGCTAATTCAGTACTCAATCTGGATAGAAATGTATGAGATTTAAGGAGTCTTATATGCTAGCTATAGTTTGCTATAGTTTGTTGTTCATAAAAATCAAAAGTTTAAAAAATTCTTCAATATTTTGAAAAACATTAATTTATACCTAAAAAAAAATCTCTGCAAATTTTTAGTTAGCCTTATCGACTGATTTTATTATTTATGCTCACTTAAAGTTTATCTTTTTACTACTATGAGATCCAAAACATGCGGACTTCGAGTGAGCACATATAAAAAAATTAGTTGATAAGACTACTTGAAAATTTGCAGAAATTATTTTCTAGGTATAAATTAATTTTTATCAAAATTTTGAAGAGTTCTTTAAACTTTTAATTTTTATGAACAACAAACTATAGCTGATATATGAGACTCCTTAAGATTCAGATGAAAAAAGTTGAGTAATGAAATAAGCTCAGTACGAATTCAGCACGAATACCGTGCGGACTGATTATAAACTGAAAACTAAATATACACGAAATCTCTTAACAACACATAGTTGATGATTACTGAAATTGCATAGATCCTGTACGAATATTAAAACTGGGGCTTTAGACGGAATAATTACAGTATCTCCCTACAGATTTAGTACAAATTTTATACGATAACAGAACCTAATCTGTGCGGAATCTTCTTACAATACGTGCTGAATCAGTACTAAATCTAAATAAAATATGTTCGAGATTTAAAATTTAGATGAAAAGATTTTAATAGTGAGATAAACTAAGTACAGATTCAGCACAAAAACCGTACGAACTTACTACAGACTGAGAACCGCGTGTACACGCAATCTTCTAATAATATATAGTTGATAAATATAGTCCTGTAGAATAAGCCGTAAAAGAACTAAAATTTAACGTAATTAGTAACAGGTGCACACCACCAGAAATGGCTTTGTTGGATAATTGGAAATGAAATTCTCGGAAATTCTTGAGAGCCCCTAAAAATTTGAGACGTCAGGAATTTGTAAACAATGATTTATGGTGCAAAATTCGTACAAATCACTGTTTTTCAAGGTAGCTTGAAATCGTTTGCAATTTAGTATATGGAAATTATGTGATTTGTAGGTGTTTTAAAGACGATTAATTTGAGATGTAATTGATCAAAATCGGTTAATAACTTTTATAAATAATGATAAACAAAAATCGAAAATCGCGAAATTTACAAATATTTTTCATTTTATAAAAAAAGGATGTACATGTTTGTAATTTAACAAAAATGTGCCTCTTATTATCCTTAAGTTACCATAAAAATTTCATCAAAAAATATTAATTATTTTATGAGATATTCTATTTGTTTATTGAAACGAGGTCAAATGTACGTTAAAAATTTCACCCAATTTTGTCATGACAGAGACTTTATGATAATCATATCATATTTAGATATTAACGTAGATTTTATAAGTTTGATGTGAAATCGTGTCATTTCGTTATTTTCAACCTAAGTATGGCAGAAATAAAACAGTAAATTTTTTTCTTAATGGTTTTTTTCAATAGTTTTGCAAGTAATAAAAATATCAATATAGGGATTTGATATTTTTATTACTGGCAATTTTACGCGAATTAAAAAAAGAAGGCTCTAGCTCAATTAGAAAAAGAAATAATTTTTTCTTATAAAAATTCGTCAATTATTTATTTATAAAGATTAAGGATTGATATTTTTATCACAGCTAGTATAATACTTGAATTTTATGATTCCATTATATCAGAGATGAAATAAACATTTCACAATGTTGAAAATTAATATGAAAGTAATCAAGATGGCTACTAGTTAAATAGAGTCATCTTTTCTGCCTTGCAAAAAAATTGATCTAGCGAGTTATAATTCATGTTCCGATCAAAAATTCATTGTATCTCTGTTAATTATTGTCCAATTTCGACGTTTTTTTTTAAATCGAGGTAGCAACAGTGAAATGAAATATTGTTTATTTTTTTAAGACGAACGAACTTTCTTCTTAAAGTTTTTTGCTCAAATGACTAATTTTAAAAATCTGTTGAAAATAAATTTTTTTTTGCAATTATTGTTAAATAAAAAATTTTCAAAAAACCAATAGAACAATTGTTATTATTTTCACGCGCTACCACGATTTAAAAAAAAAACGTCGAAATTGGACAATAATTAACCAAGATGCAATGAATTTTTAATCGGAACATGAATTATAACTCGCCAGATCAATTTTCTTGCAAGGCAGGAAAGGTGACTCTGTTTAACAAGTAGTAATCTTGATTACTTTTATATTAATTTTTAACATTGTAAAGTGTTTATTTCATCTCTGATATAGTGGAATCATAAACTTAAAGTATTATACTAGCTGTGATAAAAATATCAATCTTTAATCTTTATAAATAAACAATTGGCGAATTTTTAATAAAAAAAATTATCTCTTTTTCTAATTGAGCTAGAGCATTCTTTTTTTTTTAAATTGCTTAAAATTGCCAGTAATAAATATATCAAATCCCTATATTAATATTTTTATTACTTGCAAAACTATTAAAAAAAACCATCAAGAAAAAAATTTACTGTTTTATTTTTGCCATATTTAAGTTGAAAATAACGAAATGGACACGATTTCGTATCAAATTCATAAAATCTACTTTAATATCTCAATATGATATGATTATAATAAAGTCTCTACCATAACGAAATTGGGTGAAATTTATAACGTACACTTGGCGGAAAGGATATTTTTCCGAATGTTAACCTCAAATGGCAACATTGCATATTTTACCACAGGCATAAGACAATTTCAAATTGTAAAGCAAATTTCACATCATCGTTACTCATTACTTAATGACATAATTTTAGTAAACAAACAATATTACTTTCTTTTTTCATGATCCGAATTATTATTTTATTAAATAAAATTTTTATTTCTTAGTTCAATAATCACATAGAATCTAATATTGTGAATTTAAATTATATAGGCTATAATATTTAAGTTGTTATCATTTGAATTTTGCATGAATAACTTATAAGAAAAAACAAAATAATCATGATTCGAAACTCATTGCATAATTCGAAGTTTTCTTATGTCTGTGGTAAAATATGCAGCGCTGCCATTTGAGGTACACATTCGGAAAAATATCCTTTCCGCCAAGTGTAGATTTGACCTCGTTTTAATAAACAAATAGAATATCTCATAAAATAATTAATATTTTTTGATGAAATTTTTATGGTAACTTAAGGATAATAAGAAGCACATTTTTGTTAAATTACAAACATGTACATCCTTTTTTTATAAAATGAAAAATATTTGTAAATTTCGCGATTTTCGATTTTTGTTTGTCATTATTTATAAAAGTTATTAACCGATTTTGATCAATTACGTCTCAAACTAATCGTTTTTGAAACACCTAAATCATAATTTTCATATACTAAATCGCAAACGATATCAAGCTACCTTAAAAAAACAGTGATTTTTACGAATTTTGCACCTTAAGAGGAGGTAGGAACCATTTGCCGCTTGGCGGTGGTGAGAGAAAAATATAAAATATTTTTTATTCAGCGATTTATAATTCATCGAGACAATAATATACTTCTAACGATGTCAAAGGCACTAGCCATATATATGTAGAATAATTATTGATGATAATCTTGTTTGAAAAGTCTAAGCTATTGTTATAAAACGAAAAATGCAGTGCGAAGTAGAGCCGGCGTGAGCATGTGTATACTTCGTTCTTTACTATTACTTTCTCTGTCGCACTTACGAAACATACCCATATGTTTACATCGGTTCTACCACGCACCGCATTTTTCGTTTTATAATAATATTTTAGACTTTTCAAACAATATTAGTATCAATAATAATTCTACATATATATGGCTAGTGCCTTTGACAACGTTAGAAGTATATTATTGTCTCGATAAATTATAAATCGCTGAATAAAAAATATTTTCTATATTTCTCTCATCTGACCGCAGCGTTACCCTGTATAGAGCGGCGAATGGTTACGACTCCCTCTTAAATCATTGTTTACAAATTCCTGACAAGTCAAATTTTTAGGGTCTTTCAAGAATTTCATTTCTAATCATCCAACAAAGCCATTTTTAGTGGTGTGCACCTGTTACTAATTTCGTTATGCATTTTGACTAATTCTACTGGACTAATACTGAAATTGCATATATTTTGTTCGGATTTTAAAACTGGCTTCAGACGTAATGATTATAGAATCTCAATACAGATATAGTACAAAATTTGTACAGAAAACAGAACAAAATCTATGCATAATTTTCTTACAATACATGCTAGATCAATAATGAATCTGGATAAAATATGTACGAGAGTTAAGATTCTGAAAAAAATGACGAATAATGAAATGAACTGAGTACTAATTCAGCACTAATACCGTGCGCACTTATTTCAAACTCAAAACCAAATGTACATGCAATCTTTTTACAAGACATAATTGATAAATACTAAAATTGCATGAATTCTGTACGAATTTCAAAACTGGGGCTTCACACGGAATGAGTATAGTATCTTAATACGGTTTTAGTACAAAATTAGTACAAAAACAGAACAGATTTGAGGCGAAACGTTATTACAGTAAGTGCTGAATCAGTACTGAATCTGAATAAAATATGTGGAAGATTTAAGACTCAGATGAAAAAAGTTGAATAATGAAAAAGGCTCACTAGGAGAGTATCACATTTCCGGATCACGGATTTTGCTCAAACTTTGTGATAAGTTTCCAAATGTCAAAATATGAAAGGGAACAGAATTTTAGACACCAACGCTCAATATTTCCCTAGTTATAGGCAATTAATGAAAATCACTAAAAAAGTTACTGGATTTTTAAACGCATATAGTTTCTTAGCATTGATAGCTAGAAGCTTGAAACTTTTTTTAAATGAAAGCTGAGCTCAAATCCTTCCGAATTAGTAGTTATAGCATGTCAAAATATTATTTTTTATTATCAGACCCAATTTCAGCTTTTGTTATTAATTAATGTTTTTAAAAAGAAAAATCAGGTTCAATGTTTATCACGCTATAACTTTGGGAAAAAATAATATTTTGACAAGCTGTAACTACTAATTTGAAAGGATTTGAGCTCGGCTTTTATTTAAAAAAAGTTCCAAGCTTCTAGCTATCAATACTAAAGAACTATATGCGTTTAAAAATCTAGTAACTTTTTTAGTGATTTTCTTTAATTGTCTATGATTAGGGAAATATTGAGCGTTGGTGTCTAAAATTCTGTTTCCTTTCATATTTTGACATTTGGAAACTTATCACACAGTTTGAGCAAAATCCGTGATCCGGAGTTGTGATACTCTCCTAGTCAGTACGAATTCAGCAATTATTGTAAGAAGATTATGCATAGTTTCTATTGAGTATTGAGATACTATAATTATTTCGTCTGAAGCCCTAATGATCAATTTTCTAAAGAATACATGCAATTTTATTATTTATCAACTATGTATTGGTAAGAGATTGTGTGTGCATTTGGTTTTCAGTTTGTTATAAGTCCGTTCAGTTTTCGTGCTGAATTCATACTGAGTTTATTTCATTATTCAACTTTTTTCTTCTAAATCTGAAATCTCGTACATATTTTATCCAGATTCAGTACTGATTCAGCACTTATTGTCAGAATATTTCGCATGGATTATGTTATGTTCTTATACAAATTTTGTATTGAATCCTCATTGTAATGTCATTATCATTCCATCTGAAGCCCTAATTTTAAAATTTGTACAGAAATTATGCAATTTCAGTATTTATCAACTACGAGCTTAATTTATTTCGCAACTAATGTCGCTCGGTTAAATTTTTAAATATTATATTAATATGTATAAATTGGCCAATTCTTAAGTCAAAAAAATTGCCTTGATTTATAAATTTTTTTATTGCAGTTCTGCTTAAGAGGAGGTCACGTATCTCTGTCCTTTTCTAATCAAAGAAATGATTTTTTTACAAAAACTAATAACTTTATCAAAAAATAAGGAGAAAGCCGCATCTTGTATCAGAAAAAGCAATATTTTCTTTGATAAGAATAAATTAATTTTATTGCTTCGTTCTCAAGAAAACCTTGAAAAACCAAATTGTCCACCCTAACCTCTATGATTTAAGTTTTTCAAGGTTTTCTTGAAAACGAAGCAATAAAATTAATTCTTTCTTATCAAAGAAAATATTGCTTTTTTTATTACGAGATGCGGCTTTCTCTTCATTTTTTGCTAAAGTTATTAGTTTCTGTAAAAAACTCAATTCTTTGATTGAAAAAGGACAGAGATACGTGACCTCCTCTTAAAATTTAGTTTTTATATATTTGAAAAAAAAGAATAATTAAAGTTCCAATATGCATAAAAATTGTTTAAATACAAATCTTATGTTCATGATAAATTAAAAATTTGTTTTACTCAATTTTATTTAAATTAATGAAAAAATATGATAGGAATTCATTATTTTTAATCGTGTGTTTGAGGCAGAGGGACGGAGATGAAAAAACGGAGACGTAGGAATAGAGAAGTAGAGACCAAGACACAGAGACGGAGGCGGAGAGGCAGAAAGACATAGACGGAAAGACGAAAACAGAGAGACGGAGACAAAGAGACATAGACAGAGGGATGAAACAAAGACGGAGAGACACAGACAGAGAAACAAAGACGAAAAAAAGGAGTCGTAGGAACGGAGACAGAAAGACATAGATGGAGGGACGGAGACGGAAAGACAGAGACAGAGAGACATGAACATAGGGACAAGGTAGAGAGCCGGAGATAAGGAAACGGAGACGGAGAAATAGAAACAGAGCATAAGAGACGAAGTGACGGAGATGGAGTTACGGAGAGACGGAGACAAAAAGATGGAGATGGAGAAGCAAATTTTTTGTATGTGCATGTGTGTATGCGTATGTGTATTTGTGGATGTGTTTATGTGTATGAGTGTGACATGTATATGTGAAAATGAACATGGGAATATATATATACATATATGTGTATGTGTATATGTATGTGTGTAAGTGTATGTGTGTACGTATGCATGTGAATGTGCATATGAGTGTGTATGTGTACATAGGTGCAGGTGCAAGTGTGTGAGTGTATATATATATGTGACAATTATGCAAACGATATTCCCGGGAGAAAAAAAAGCTTAATTCTTCACATTAATATAATAGAAGTAATTTTGGTGCAACATTTGATAAATTATTTAATAAAGATCCTCAAGTTATACATATTTGTGGACAAATATATTATAATACATATGCATTACATGCAGATGAAAATGAATCAAAAAAGTATGGACAATTATATATGTATTTGGTAACGAAGAAGCAAATAGATGCCGCTTAGAAAACGATCTGAATTGTTCTATTGAATTATTGAATACATTATTTTCTATAATTAGGAGAAATAATTCTTACGCAGCAGCTTATAAAATGATGCACGGGGTAGAAATTGGAAGAAATAATCGTTTTATTAAAAATGGAACTATACCTAGGGATGTTAAAATGTTTATAAGACGAAACGATAACTTTGATAATCATCGATATAATAAAGCTAAATGTAATTAAGTAGCAGTAGTTTTTGTAGGAAATGAATTACCTATTGAAAGAGACATATGTATTTATTCGAAAGCAGAAAAACCAATAAGCATCCTATATATAAGTAAACACGTAAATCTTATGACTATATATCCACTTATATTCATGGGTTCAAATAAAAAATTTAAGATTATATTTTATAAATAAAAATCAAGATTCTTCAAGAACAGAACTTTACCAAGGCGTAATAGATTTCTTCAAAAATTAAAAAAAAATGAAATCAATGATAGTTTGGAAATTGGAAAAATATTTATATTACCATCAAGTTTTGCAGAAAGTCCGCATTCCTTACATCAAAATTTTCTTGATTTCATGACATTAGTACAAAGAATTGGAAAACCAGATTTTTTCATTACTATGTCATGCAATCCGAAATGGGAATAAATCACAAATAATATAGGACAAAGTAAAGAAGTAATAGATAGACCAGATATTGTTGTTGAAGTATTTTATCAAAAATTAAAAATATTAACAGAGCAAATTACTAAAAAACATATTATGGAAAAATGCATTGCATATTCATATGTAGTAGAATTTCAAAAGAGAGGATTACCGCATGCCCATATGCTAATATTTTAAAGTAAAGAAAATAAAATTTACAATAGCGATGACATTAATAAATTTATAGTAGCTGAAATTCCAAATGAAAATGAGAATCCCAGATTATATAAAATAGTTAAACAATTTATAATCCATGGACCTTATGGAGATCAGAATAAAAACTCACCTTGTATGGATAAAGAATCAGGAAAGTGTACGAAAAATTTTCCAAAACGATTTAATGAAACTACAATAATGACAAATGGTTATCCTATTTATCGAGGAAGAAATGATAAAAATGAGATATTATACACAAAAAGGTGGGCAGACAATAGATTTGTTGTTCCTTATAACCCGTATTTGTTACTAAGATTTAATTGTCATATTAATATTAAATTATGTTCAACAATAGGAGTTATAAAATACTTATTTAAATACTGCTTCAAAGGATGTGATTCTACATTCATAGAAATAAAAGCAAGTGAAACAAATACTGAAAGTAATACTAATGATGAAACGGAAGAAACAAATGATTTGAATATGTTTTATGATGAAATTAAACAATATATAAACATAAAATACGTTTGCCCACCAGAAGCTATACATCGCATATTGTAATATAATATTAGTGAACCTTCACATACAATTTATAGATAAGCTGTTCATAATGAAAATAAACAGTATGTGTATTTTGAAGAAGGATTCAAACACAAAATTGATAAGAAAAATGTAAATACAACACTAACAGCGTGGTTTGAACTTAATAAAAGCGACTCAGAGACACATAATTACTTTTATTCTGGTATACCACTACATTAGGTTTTCAATCGAATACATAAAACATAGACGAAAAAATAAAAACTATGAAACCTATTTTAATCAGAATGTACTCAGTTAATCCAAAACAAAGAAACAGATTCTTTTTAAGATTACTTCTGCTTCACGTTAAAGCTGCAACATCTTTTGAAAGTTCAGAAACTTTTGATGGAATTACATACCCAACATTCTTTGAAGCAGCAAAAGCAAGAAATTTAGTTGAAATAGATAATGGATAGGATAAATGTTTAGAAAAATCATGTAAATCTCGATTCTCAAAAGCTCTTTGTCAATTATTTAGTTACATTTGTACATTTCACAATCCAATTAATGCTCAAGAATTATATGAAAAATATAAAATCTATTTTTATCAATTTATTGAATACAAACTGCACTAAAAAGTATATATATATATATTATATAGTTGTAAGGAAAATTTCTACGACCAAGGTCCTCCCCTTCTCTTTTTTTCCTCGTCCTCTTACCTAATTTTGATTCTTTTTTCCCTTTCTCTTACGTTATTTTACGTTATTTGTTCCTCTTCCTTTTCTTTTCCTTTTCCCTTCCTCCCCTCTTCTTTTTTTCTTCTTTTGAGTTTCCTCATGCCTTCATTTTCTCTTCCCTCTCTCTTCCTTAAAAAATCCATCACTTTTTTCCGTTATTTTTACGTTATTTTAGGTCATTTTTACTCCTCCTCAGGTAAATCCTCAAATTTTACCTTTTTTTTGTGTTATTTTGCGTTATTTTACGTATTTGTTGCTCTTCCTTAGCTGCTCCTTAGCTCATCCTCTTTGATCCTCAATTTCATTCAAATCCCATCATTTGAAAAACTTCTTGCCAATTTTTATTGTTTGCACCTACTGCTTTTACTTTAAATATATAGAACAAACATATTAAGTTAATAATTTTTATGATAAATTTTATAAAATGTACAATTATTGTTTAAAAGAATAAATGACATTGAACATGGTAAAATGGAAATTCCGCAAGCCCCCGGCGCGCAAGCGCGCCAACCTCCACTACTAAGTAACACTGTAAAACATATTAATACATTAAAATTATTTGAAATTCAAAATGTTCTTTTAACATTATAATTTTTATATTTTAAATTAGATCAATGTTTTTTAATATTTTGATTATTACTTTGAATTATTTCATAATGGGTATCTAATGTACCACTTGTAACGAGGATAAAAAATTACTTGTATACTATGATATAGTATACGCATATATCCATCTTCGTTGTGAGTCGCACAGAAAATGCATTTTTAGAATCACACGAAAATGCATTTTTAGAATTACAATCAGATAAAAAAAAATTAAGAGAAGCTGATATAATAATATGGGATAAAGCATCAATGATCCCAAAAAAAAGCATAAGAAATAATTAATAATACATTAAAAAATGTTTGTAATAGTAATTTTCTTTTTAATGGAAAATTAATTATTTTAGGTGGTGATTTTCGATAAATTTTACCAGTTGTCAAACATGGAAATAGAAATTTAATTATAGAAGAAACAATAAAAAGTTCATATTTATGGCAATTTTTTAGTATATTAAAATTAACAAAAAATATTCGATCTAAAAATAAAAAATAACATTTATTTGAATTACCTAATAGAATTTTCAAATAAAATAATATTAAAGCTGAAATAATAACAGGCGATAAAAGTAGAAATAAAGTTTTTATTCCAAAAATTACTTTAAATACAGGAAATAATTCTTCATTACCATTTATTCTTTACAGAAAATAATTTCCAATTATATTAGCATTTGCAATAACTATAAATAAATCACAAGGTCAAAGTTTCGATAATGTAGGCTTATTTATAACAAGACAATTGTTTTCACATGGTCAATTATACGTTGCTTTGTCAAGATGTAAAACTTTTAATAATATTTATATTCAAAATAATTTAGATGATACATCAAAAATTGATAACATTGTTTGGACGGAAATTTTCAATAAATAATTTATTTAAATTTTTACCATTTTTATTAATTCATTTCATTTAAATTTAACGGTTAATTGATTTTTAAATTTCATTTTGTTGTGTAAATTTGGTCACTTAAAGAGTATTTTATTTTTATTTTACTAAAATTAAAGATTTTTTTCTTTTGTAAAACTTGTTTTAAATTAAATTGAAAGCTAAAACAGTTTCAGCATAGCTGTCAGAAAGTAATTAGTCGAAAATATCGGAGTGGTAGCTGTTTCGTGAGCCGCGCCACTCATGATGCGATTTTTGTCGACAAAAGCTAACAAATTTTTCACTGTGAAGATAAGTGCGTGCGTAGGGCAAGCGGTCAGCAAAAGCCACTTCAGTGTCGGGTAGGCAGCTAAGTAAAGAGTAAGTAGACTCTTTCTCTTTCTCTCTCTTTCATATTAGAAAATTGCAATTTCTAATGAAGATATTCTAAAATGTCAAATAAAGGAAAGGTGGACCCCTAAAAAGTCATTGATGTAAATTATTAAATGTGTTATGCTTATTATATTTAATTTTTTTTTAAATATAATAGAAACAGCATAAAATTAAACTTTAATAAAATTATAAATCCCCATGTATAAAATATAATTAAAATGTTTCCCAAGTTTTTTATAAAATTATTATTTAATGAAAATTAATGTTTAAACTTAATATTAATAGGAAAAATGGATGTATTTCAATGCCCGTTTTGCAAAAATTCTTATTCTACATGTGAATTTTTAAAAATATATATAAATTGAATTCATATTAAAACTATAAGTTGTAGAACATATGGCTTATTTATTAAAATTAAAAATATTAGAAGACATGAAAGAACTCACGAACAAAAAAAGGAAATATGTATTTATTGTAAGAAAAATTTTAGTACGGAATCTAATTTAATAAGACATATATTAGCTAAGCATAGGAAACAAAAATTTACATGCTTTATTTGTAATAAAAAACTTTCAAGGAATGATCATTTAAAAAGGCATATAAAAAATCACGTAAATTATATTTTACTTGAAAATTCATAATTATAAAATTATTTTTTATAACAATAAAATATTTATTTGCAGTAAAAAAAAATTTGGTTCATAAATTGAAAATTATGATCAGTTTATATAATATAAAAACATTAAAAAAGGTATTATATTTTTTATAATATAAATTTATATTAAAAAATTTTTTTAATTATATTTTTAAAAATTTAAATTTAATATTTTCAATTTTTAAATGTTATACACTATTAACTACAAATATAAATAATTAGAAAATAATTTATTTTTATACAAAATATATGCATGAATTATGTATATATAATTGATATTACATATAAAAATTCCAAGAAGTATTTTCCAGAATTATTATTTTTTATTTATAAAAGTAAAAAATTATATAAAATTTTATAAACAATTATATTAAATAATTTTACAATATTTACAAAAATTAGAACAAAAAGATGAAAAAAATTCTAAGTATATTGACGAAAAAAAGGATAATACATGAAAATTTTTTTAATTTCTGTTTTCAAAATTTTCAGTCATAATAAAAACAGGTACAACTTTTTGAATATTCTAAATTTGTGAATTTAAAAAATTTTTGAATTCCTAAATACTGTTTAATAGTAAGCATAAGTAATATTTTTTTCTATATTAAAATATATTAAATTTTATATACATATTATTTTTAATATTTTATATTTCAGCGAACATATTTAAAAGATGTTATTTTTTATTTTTAATATATGAATAAAAAAATTATTTTTTTTATTTATTTATTAAAAAAAAAAAACATTTTTTGCCCTAGGCCGCAAAATGACCATTTTGCGTCCTACGGAAAAACTTTAAATGTCTCGGCCTCGGGACAAAAAAATAGTATATTGGACCATGAATGCATATTGATCATCCTAGCTCGTGCAACTTTTGAGGCCTCGCTACGTTCGGCCCCAAAAGTTTGCACTCGCCGAGAATGATCAATATGCATCCTTGGTCAATAATGTACTATTTTTAAAAATGTGAGTGGTGATAGGCCTCCTGGGGAAACCACTAAAAAAAACGCGCCTACATATATACCTCGGTATTTAAAAATACTAGGAGGTGTGGAAAATATAGAAATATATTTATAATACAAACTTTATAAATTTAATAATTTAGGTAAAAAAACAAAAATTTATCAATACTATGGAGATTCATAAGATATTAGTATTTATGAAAATTGGTTCTTTATAAACAATAAAAACTTTTATTATATGACATCATATAAATAAGGAAAACAAAAATGGGTTTGTAATAAATATTTGAATATATTTTTGAGTATGACTCAATATATTTTAATAATTATATTTTTTACAGTTGATAAAAATGAAAAAATAAAGATAATGTAACTTAAATAACAAATAGGGGGTTGGCGAGCGGAGCAAGCAGGGGGGTACCCCCCTAGTATATATATATATATATATATATATATGTTGGGAATAGAGGTTTTGTGTTCCGGGATCGGAAAGAAAACGCTTTTATTTATAATATTAAACTGGTTGATATATATTCTAATTATCTTTAAGTACAGTAATTATTAATCTAGTGCGTTATAAAGGGCTGAGCTTTACTTTACATATGCTATTGTAAAGAGCTTGTTTTTATCGCTACATGGCGCCTGCTACACTCTGTTCAACAGATTGCTTAAGCTTGACTAGAGCCTCTCTTTCTCAGCTGATTTGGTGTATGGTATGTATGGTCGAGTACGCATTTACCGACAGATGACTATACGCATACAAATATAAAACGCAACATTTACATATTACAACAATATATATATATATATATATATATATATATATATATATATATATATATACACTACCGCCGAGATACTTTTGCCCCTTTCGTCTAAAATCGACTTATCTAAAAAGTTTTATAACTCTGGAAAAAATGGTCGTAGCCTAAAAATTCTAACGGGATTCGAAAGATTGTTCAAAATTCTTTCAAAAACTATTGGTTTAATATAAAAAAAACATTTGTTTCGTATCTCTTATCCTTGTTTAAAAAGAAATTTTTTTTAACTTTGTTTTGACTTTGTAAAATAGTGTTCAATTTTAGTAGAAATCGTTACATTAATACAAAACTAAATAGATTTTAAAGCTCATATTTCGACGATGAAAATGCAATGTCGACCGTCTAGATTCGACCTTCTAAACCAGAGTTATAAGATTTTATATTTAAAAATAAGGTTTTTTTCGATATATGAATATCTCTGAATTTAAGAAGAATAGAAAAATTTGTCAGAGAGAAAAAATGTTCCTTTTTGGTCAAATAATAAAAATATATAATAAAAAATTGATTTCGAACAAAAATTCTTTTTTTTGTTGGAATGTAATGAAATTTTGATATCTTTAAAATATTGAACAACGTGGGTAAAAAAGGCAAAAAAAAAATCTTTTTTCCGAAATCCATTTTTATTATATATTTTTATTATTTGACCCAAAAGGAACATTTTTTCTCCCTGACAAATTTTTCTATTCCTCTTAAATTCAGAGATATTCATATATCGAAAAAAACCTTATTTTTAAATATAAAATCTTATAACTCTGGTTTAAAAGGTCGAATCTAGACGTTCGACATTGCATTTTCATCGTCGAAATATGAGCTTTAAAATCTATTCGGTTTTGTATTAATGTAACGATTTTTACTAAAATTGAACACTATTTTACAAAGTCAAAACAAAGTTAAAAAAAATTTCTTTTTAAACAAGGATAAGAGATACGAAAAAAATGTTTTTTTTTATATCAAACCAATAGTTTTTGAAAGAATTTTGAACAATCTTTCGAATCCCGTTAGAATTTTTAGGCTACGACCATTTTTTCCAGAGTTATAAAACTTTTTAGATAAGTCGATTTTAGACGAAGGGGGCAAAAGTATCTCGGCGGCAGTGTGTATATATATATATATATATATATATATATATATATATATATATATATATATATATATAGACGGCCGAGATGTTAAAGGTAACAGCTACTTATTAAATACAATTATAAGTTATCTAAAATTCTATGAAATCAACTATTTAGTTGTATCATGGACAGGTAAAGCGGCTAATTTATTACAAGACGGTGTGACAGTACATACAGCATTAAAATCACCGTTGAACATATCTGAAGACACAATATATAATATTAGTACAAACAGCTAAATAGGTAAAAAATGAAAAATGTAATTGTTATCTGGGATGAAATTACAATGACATCAAAATAAGCTTTTGAAACCGTCGATCGCATATTTAAAAATGTATGTGATAATAATTACTTCTTTGGATGGGATTCATTTATCATATCAGATGATTTCAGACGAACATTACCAATAGTAAAACATGAAAATAGAACACAGATGGTAAAAAATTATATAAAAAAAAACTATTTATGGGAACATTTGCAATGTATGTCTTTGAAAGGAAATAAATCTTTATCGGAATTAGATGATAAATTCAAGAATTGGTTACTCAATACAGGAAATGGTAATTTTTATTTAAAATATAAAAAAGGGAAATAAGATTATACAAATGTTGAAAAAAATATTGCGAAGGGCAATTTAAATGATTAAATTTACGGGCATAATATAAATATTGAAAATTGTGACTATTACAAAAATATTATATTAACACCGAAAAACGTGGATGTAACAGAAATGAATGAAAAAATTTTATCGAAAATAAATGAACCAGTAATAGAGTACTTGAGCATTGACTCTGTAAAAGATGTAAATGACAAGAGTTTAGACGCAATTTCTCCAACATAATTTTTAAATTCTTCAACCCCCAACGGTTTACCTCCACATAGATAACAATAAAAAAAAAGAGCTATAGTAATATTCTAAGAAATTTTAATTTAAATACAGGACTTTGTAACGCAACCTGATTAACGAAAATAAAACAATTTAGTATTATTGCACGAATATTAACAGGAAGTAAAAAAGGAAGCACTATCTTCTTCCCACGTATGACCTTATCAGCAAATGATGAACCGCCATTCCAGATGACCAGAAAACAATTTCCTGTAAAACTTGCTCATGCAATGACTATTAATAAGTCGCAAAGACAATCATTTAAAAAAGTAGGAGTGTATATACCAACACCAATTTTCAGTCATGGGCAGTTACACGTGGCATTCTCAAGGACAACTAATAAGAAAGAATTAAAAATATTATTAACAGAAAAATTAAGAAAAGTCAAAGATGAAATGGTTTATACTAAAAACATCGTTTTCAAAGAAATATTATAAAACCACAATACAAAAATTACATATAATAAATAAGTAAATAAAATCAAACATAATTACAACTTTAATATAATATTGAACATAAAAAAATTCAAAATTATGAAGTAGGGTTTAGCGCTGAGTGGTTAAATATCACGGCTGCTATTTTTAGTTCTATGCTATTGAAAAAACTCGATTGTTTTTTTTAATACTGTGTAGTTAAAAAAAACATGGCTGCTATTGTAAATGCTGTGATGAGGAAAAACGCTAAAACTACTGTAAGTGCTGTGTAATTAGAAATACGCGACTGCTTTTCAGAGCACTATCTGGTTTAAAAAACGCGGCTGCTATTTTAAGAGCTATAGATGAAAAACGCACTAACTATTGTAAGCGCTGCGTAATTGAAAATTCGTGGAAGCTATTTTGAGCACTGTCTGGTAAAAAAAACGTGGCTGCTATTGTAAGCGCTGTGTAGTTGAAAAGCACAACAACTATTGTAAGCGCTGTATAATAACAAGTTCGCGGCTGCTATTTTAAGCTCTGTACGGTTCAAAAAACGCGGCTGCTATTGTAAGCGCTAAGTAATTAAGAATTCACGGATGCTATTTTGAGCGCTGTGTCGTTAAAAAAACGAGTCTGCTATTGTAAGCGTTGTGTAATTAGAAATTCACGGTTACTATTTTCAGCGCTACAAGACAGCGCCTCAGGACAAAAACGGAAGAACGGAGACGGAGAGATGGAGACGAAGAAACGAAGACGAAGGGACGAAGACAGAGACAGAGAGACAGTGATGGAAAGACGGAAACGGAGAGACGAAGATGGAGAGACGGAGACGGAGAATAGAAGTCGGAAAAACAGAGACGTAGAGACAGAGGCGAAAAGATGGAGACGGAGAGACTGAGACAGACAGACGGAGACGGAGAGACAGAGACAAAAAGATGGAGACGGATAGACTGAGACAGACATACAGAACGGACGAAGGAACAGAGACTTGCAGACGGAGACAGAGAGACGAAAACGAAGAGACGGAGACATAGAGTCGGAGTCAGAGAGTCGGAGACAGAGAGACCGAGAGACAGAGACGGAGAGACGCAGCCGGAGAGACGGAGAGTGAGAGACAGAGAGACAGTGACGAAGAGATGGTGACGAAAAGACGGAGACGGAGAGACGGGTAGACAGAGACGAAAAGATGGAGACGGAGAGACTAAAACAGGCAGACGGAGATGAAGAAACAGACTTACAAACGGAGACAGAGGTACGAAAACGGCAAGACGGCGACGGAGGGACGGAGACGAAAAAATTAAGACGGAGAGACAGATACAGACGAATAAAGACAGACAGACAGAAAGACAAAGACGAAAAGATGAAGACGGAGAGACTGAGACAGACATACGGAATGGACGAAAGAACAGAGACTTCCAGACGGAGACAGAGAGACGAAAACGGAGAGACGGAGACAGAGGGTCGGAGACAGAGAGACAGAGACGGAGAGACGCAGAGACGGAAACTGAGATAGGGTGAGAAAGACGGAGGGACAGTGACGAGAGCCAGTGACGGAAAGACAGGCAGACGGAGACGGAGACAGAGAGACGGAGAAGGAGAAACAGAGACTCACAGACGAAGACGGAAAGACGGAGAAAAGAAGTTGGAAAAACATAGACGGAGAGACAGAGACGAGAAGATGGTGACAGAGATTGATTGATTGATACATTTATTTCAGGTCATGGGGTTTAACCCCGTATGACCCTTATGATTTACATAGGATATACAAAATTTTAATGTAGAGAAAAACAGTTTGATTTGAGATTTAAAAACAATATAATAATAATATTAGGAATTTATCTCCTCGTAGACACATTTCATAGATTTAAGTATTTAAAACAAAAATATATAAACATAGCACTAATTGAATTTTACTACACACCAGTACAAAAAAAAACCTAGAGAGGTCCATTGTTATAATTTATGGTAGAATTTAGGTAAACTCAACAAGTGCCTTATGCATTCTGCCATTCAGTGTGCTCATCTAAAAGAAATGTGTTAAACAAACGGTGTTTCAATGCCTGCGTTGACCCCACCTCAAAACCATGCAATACATCAACATTATTGTTGATAAAAAAAGAAGCTGATGAAACAAAAGAGTTTTGCATAGCCGCTGTGCGAACAGTAGGACAGATGAGAAGCCTTGTAGGCAATCTATTTGATGACCTAACCATTGCGTCTATGTTTGCTCGGCAAAATTTCGATGCTAGGTAAGATGGATTTTGGTATGATATAATAGAGTGAGCAAGTATTGTTTTGAAATATAAACGCCTATTTTTAACTGAAATCCATCCCAATTCAAGGCGAAAAGGAGTGACTCTTTCCTGCCATCCAATGTTGCCAATCACGAATCTAACGCAAGCATTAAGAGCACGATGAAGTTTAAGATTCAGTGTTTGTGGAAGATCATCATATACTACACAGCAATAATTCAGAATAGGAAATATTAATGCCTCAATCAACTCTTTTTTAACCTTTCTAGATATTGCATGTCTATGAAACTTAAGAGACTGGAGAGTTCCAAAAACTCGACCAACCACTGATTCTAGATATTGCATGTCTATGAAACTTAAGAGACTGGAGAGTTCCAAAGACTCGACCAACCACTGAATTTACCTGTTTATTCCAGTTTAGAGTGCTAGTGATCCAGACTCCCAAGTTCCTAACTACATCAGTATAAGTGATTGAGACATTGTCTACCAGAACAGGAGGACAGATGGAGAGATCAATTCTCGAAATAAATTGCTCATTGCCCAGAAAAATAGCTTGCATCTTGCTAGGGTTAAGAGCAAGCTCGTTTTCATCAGCCCACTTTACAACTGTGGCTACCTCATGATTCATGAGGTTTATTCCTTCTTCCATTTTTGCAGGAAGAAACGAGCGATACAGTTGTAAGTCGTCTGCGAAAAGAATATGCTGAGCTCTGCCCAAGACTGAAGAAAGATCATTTATATAAACAGAGAAAAGCAGGGGGCCCAGGACACTACCCTGAGGAACACCTGCCGTACAAGAGATCCACTCACCCACTAGATTTTCCAAGTCAGGGACAGCATAAAATTTGTTCCTTAGGTATGACGCAAACCAGCGTATAACTGTATCAGAACAGTTGAAAGAACGAAGTTTAAGAAGTAATCTAGCGTGTGGTACCGTGTCAAATGCCTTCGAAAAATCGAACAAGAGCAACAATGTTACCATACGTTTGTCTATAGCTAGCCGAGAATCTTCAAGAAGCTTCAAAAGAGCTGTTTGCGTACTATTTGCTCTACGAAAACCTGTTTGTAGGCAATCGAGCAGTGAATTTGCTTCAATATGAGAGTTTAGTTGTAAATGTACAACCCTTTCTAGAACTTTTGAGATTTCACAGAGTTTTGCTATTGGTCGAGATTGCGAAGGAGAATCAAGTTTGTTAGACTTGGCCAATGGGAGCAGAAAGGCTCTCTTCCATGAGTCAGGAAATATTCCTGAAGAAAGTGATACATTCACTATCGAAGTTAGGTATGGCACTAGAGAATCCTGCGTAATTTTTAACATACCTGTTGACAGATCATCAGGTCCAACAGCTTTTGAGGAAGCCATATTTAGAAATGACTCAGTGATAGAACTGTCAACCTGAGAGAAATCAAAAATTGGAAACTTACTGTTTAATGGTACAGCAAGCACCTTATTGATATCATTATCTGATAGAGCAGAGGATGATGACGAGATGGAGGTGTAATGAGTCAATAGGGCTTTAGATGAAAAATATTGTAGTGGTGAAGGTAGGATCTTGTTCGAAAGTCCAATATTGTGTAAGATTGACCAACGACTTGTTGAGTTTGACGACGCAGCCAGACGATTAGAAATAAATTTATTTTTAGCTGTATCAAGAGCATTTGAGACTTCTCCACGAAATCTTCTATAATTAGCTATGGATAGAATAGAGCCTGAACGTGCAGCTGAGTGATAAGCTCTATCACGTTCTTTCATTTTAGCACGAATGTCTGCAGTCACCCAGGGCTTTTTCTTTACCATTATATTACGAGAGATTAGTGGTGAGAATTTATCAATTGACAAGACCAGGACAGAAGACAGACTATTAACTAAACCATTGATAAATTGTTCATTTGAACAAGAAGTTGCGTGGCTCTCTTGTGATTTTATTAGAAGATCACGTGAAATAGTATGGTTTAGACTATCACGATTAAGGTTAGAAAAATTTCTGAAAAATACCTTCCTTATTGCATCCGTTGGCTTGTAATACTTTAAAAGTGATCGTGATAAGATCATGGCCTACGATAAAAGGAGCTGATGATTTATTGTATGATAGCAGAGAGCTATCATCATTAATAATAAAAAGATCGATCCATGTATGAGTAGTATACTCAGAGGTTAAAGTATGATGAGTAGGTTCCGAAGGTACCACATATATAGCCAACGAATCAATAGTTGAGCGTAGAGTATCAGATGAATAATTATTAGATAACAAGTTGATATTGAAATCACCAGTTATAATAATATTTTTAAAGGAAGGTAGATAATGAGAAATTAAATTGAAAAATTCCTCAGGAAAAATAGCTTTAGGATGCAGGTAAACAACTGAGAAAAGAAGCTTTTCAGAAGCATATGTAATTTCTGCCATTAAATATTCTGCTGTATTATCAAAAGCACGATCAGATTGCGCCAGAATATTTACTTTGAAGAAGTCACGGGCATAGAACCCAACGCCTCCACCTGCTTTGCCCACTCTATCAAGTCTAAAGAAGTTATAGTGTTCAATAGAGATTAAAGAGCTATCATCCAGCTCAGTTTAGAAGGTTTCTGTTAAAGCAAAAATATCCGTTTTAGTTGACGTAATATAATGTTCAATAGCTAAAAAATGGGTTTTAATCCTATTAACATTAGCATGCGAAATTACTGTTTTATCTAAGGGATCAGAATTACGTTTATTGGAGAAATTAAAAGAAGAATTGGTTTTATGACTGTGAGAATTTACACTATTATTAAAACAAGCGCTGTTAAAACAACGGTTTTGAGAGGTATTTAAAAAAGAAGAAGAAGAAGAATAAGAAGAAAGCGAGCCTGCTACAAGAGAGCCATAGAGACCTCATTTTTTGGCTTCAACCGGCTTGAGTAGAGCCAACTGTGCCTCATTTGTAATGGGAATAAGTTCACCAGTATTATGAGGACGCATACAAACCGTGAGGTTCCTAACTACTGGTCGCTGATAATTCAATTCTTTATAAAGAGCATTTGTTTTCTTCAGCAACATGTAGACCGGCTTAGGCCAAATTGGCCGTACAAAAATCTTCCCGTTTCCACCAACGTCAAACAATTTGCCTGCAGTGATATTACGTAGTTTGGGTGACGCCTCAATGATCCTATCACGCACTGCATCAGAGGAAAATCTACCAACGAGTGAGCGAAATAAATGAGTTTGAGAGCATTCACCCAACTTTACTCCCATGGGTTTGGGCGGCAGCCATTCACGAGTCTCCAATAAGAAATTTGTCATGAAATTTAGACCCATTGCCTCAAAGATGGTCTTAATTATTTCACTGTTACTCAACGTGACATTGGACGGTACACCCGAAAAAAGAATTTCATAAGTGTCACGCAACAACGATACTCCAGATGGTGAACAAGAGGCAATATGATCATCCAGACGTTCAGATATATCATCATAACGCTTCTGCAAATCAGATATGGAACCTCTAACCTCACCCAACTCCACTCTAAGAGCACTCACTTCATCAACTATCTTTTTATTGGATTGAATCAGTTGATTAGTATCCGCCAACAATTGACTGGACATCTCCATTTGTTTATCAAACTTCGAATTGTATTCAGCTGCAAACGCGGCAAAATATTCAGGCTGCGACATTTCAACTGTTCAAGAAGCGTAATTTGTGGGCTCAACTGAGAAAATAGGAAAAACCAATCGAGAAGGACTGGAGGATGAAACAAGTTGCCGGTCTACGCCCAGAATAATACTTTTAGGAGAGGAGGAGGAGGAGCCTGACTCGGAGCAGCAGCGTCTCCTTGATAACGGCTCGAGGGGGTGGAGTTAAGAGACCGCGCCCCTTTTTTGAGAGCGCTGATTGGATAGCGGAAAGTCTAATGGCTGCGAAGAGGCCGAGACTATATCCTCAGTGGCTGTTGCTCGAGTGCAATCGTCCGCTGGCTTACGCTTACGAAGTTTCTCTTCAACACAGCACACTATTAAGCTTTTGCTGAGAAACCACGAACTACTACAACAATTTACGTGGTAAATTGCTGTACAATTATTACAGAGAATTGTTGAATCAGTACGCAAGACCGGCAGATTGCACTGAGAACAATTTACCATGCTATTAGATGAGCACACTAGAAAAGCATTACACAGTAAACACTCACCTCAACACGTGAACAATTAAGTACTGCTGTGAAGACGACTACTGGTGACACAAAACTGAAGTAGATGGTCGATAGCCACTGCCGGTGATATAGGTAGCCACTTTATTGACGCTGGGTAACTCGCTGTATTTAAAGGCGTGTTCTCAAGAGAATCCATCAAGAGACTAAAAAGTAGCCAACATAATCTCAAAAATTAGTTGCACTTAACCTCAAAAAATGCTGGCAGCGATAAAAGATTTAGATATTCTATTCTTGCAGAGCTGAATAAATTGATGAATATTATGTCAACTGAAGCTCTGCAGTTTGCGCTTACAGTAAATCTAAAACAAAACGCCCGTGGGCAAAGTATGCAGAATACAAAGACAGATTTACGTGGAGTTAATAACCAACGATATGTGTCTACTTACGGATTGATTGATTGATATAAATTTTATTATGCTAAGGTCTAAATTTGACCTTATGGCAAGAATACAAAATAATACATTATAATATAGTTTCAAAACAATATAAAGTAATAGCAAAAATTTACATTACTGTGGCAATAGAAAAGTACATATTATTATTTACAGTACATCGCATTTTTAGGATTAAAACAATACAATTTTATGCTGATTTTTGCACTATAATTTTAAATTAATTCACGCATGCGCGCAACCTTCCAACTACTTATTTAATATACATACATATACAACTAAAAAAATCAAATTTTACTTATTCTCTATTATATAATCATAATATAATTAGCAATAATATAAGCTTTTCAAACATCATGTGACACTATGAACTACAGTCCGGAGCCATGGAGAGAACTGAGTCACGAAATCTTTTGGAGATCAGATTCAGTAACAATACTAATACGATCAGACTTGTCATCCTTACGAGCGTAAATACGCCCTTCTCGAACCTAGACAAACTTATAATTAGCTTCTTTTGCTTTAGCTTTTGCAGCCATTAACAAATTATGCACAATCGTCGGCAACATCTCGGAAACATTCACGAGATTTGAACTCTCGACGCCCTCCATTAAATCCGAGAACTTAATTTCACCATGATCACGTTTCACCTTCAGTACGTAATCACGTATACCAGCCGATTTGAATTTAACAATAAATGAAAAAGTAGGATTTGGAGTTTCAGCCGGTAAGCTAACATCTTGAGTTTGTTTTTTTGCCTGGAATAATCTCACGAAAAGCACATCGCCACAGATAGCGCTCAACTGTAACTGTTTAAGAAGGGGCCGAACTATCTGTCTTTGTCTAATAGCGTTTTTCATCATTTATGTAAACACTATCCGGTATAACAAGAAAAAAATAGCAGCCCCCGCTAGATATTAGTATAATTAGTAAATTTTTTAATAACAACCAAATTTTTTACCGCATAGTTTTTGACTAATTAGAGACCTACTAGCAATCTAGAATATAACCTATCTTTTTTTGGTAGGTCTCTAATTATTCAAAAACTACGCAGTGAAAAAATTTGGTTGTTATTACAAAATTTACTAATTATACTAATATCTAGCGGGGGCTGCAATTTTTTTCCTGTTATACCGGATAGTGTTTACATAAATGATGAAAAATGCTATTAGAGAAAGACAGATAGTTCGGCCCCTTCTTAAGGATGGAATGGGTCAGCGCCAGCAAAGAGGCTGTACATGATATAGGAATGCCAGTAACCTTCATCTCTGCACTGGGTGAGCCATGAGCATACAAATCCTTAAGCTGGTCAATCTCATTGCGTAACTTCAATTTGTCCCTCTCCAGTTCCTCAATGCGCTTCTCCTGACGATTTAACGCAGCATCCACATCCTTAATCTGCGCTGGAAGCTCGTCAAACCGCTCATTGACGTGCCGATGAATGTTCTTAGAATTATCATTTATCGTCTGAAAAAGCGTGGCAAATTGCTGTGCTGACGTCAAGTTTTCCCAACCACTAGACAGACTCATCATATTATCACTTAATGTACCGCTATCTACAATGGCAATCGTGGCACCGCACGAATCACTGCTAGTATCTACAATATTATTCAATTCTCTAGCGCAATCAAAAGAATTGGCGCGGGCTCTGCCTCCAGTGTCAGACTTAGTTGGCTTAATTACAGCATCATTCTGCCGGTTCGCCAAGGGTCTAAAAGAATAGAGACAGCAATCACCAAGTGCCTTACTCTTAATATAAGCCGGGATGCAGCCAGGATGGAATGTGCGATGATAAGTAATACACTGTTTATAAATAAATACAATATTTCTCCTACACTTGTAGCACTTTTTAGACATCTAAATAAGTAATTAAGAAAATCAAAACAAAAAAGAAAAAAGTATGACACTCAATATAGGTAAAACGCGCATGCGCAGCTCTACTCTCTCATTCTGCTTTAAAGTACACCGGACTAATTAGAATTACGCGCATGCGCATGAATTTCCATGACCAAAAGCAGTTACTACATAACCCAATTAAATTTTAAATACGGTGCGTCTTCACATCAATAATTGACTATACTTAACCCTTTACTGCAGTTAAAATAACTATGTTAAAGAGAGTAAGCCGCTTTAATGTACATCACACACACATTCTTTAAGAATCACAAATCTCTATTACAAGTTAATAGTTGGTTGCCATTATTATATTACTAACTTACTGTCAATTAGTAAATGTGACCGCACTCAGTCGAACAAACTACTAGAAGCACAGTAATCTTCAATTCAAGCCTTGTGTTCGTAGAGTAAAGGATGACTCCTCATACCGACAAACATACAGTCAACAACTGTAACAAGACCAAGCAGCAAACCAAGCCAAACCAGATGGCCGAAAAGCGGACGAACAGGCAACTAAAAATAACAAGGCAGTAAAACAGACTCCCTGGCTCTAAAAAATGTCAAGCCGTGCCGTTGATACTCAATAAGCGCGAGCCAGCAGGAGCCTGAGCTGCCTGAAACAAACAAAAACTCCAAAAATGTGTGAGACAGCGAAAAACAGCACAGATGCGGAGAGCGATGTAAAACACATCCAAGCAACGCTCCTTAGAGAGAGAGAGATAGAGAGACGAAGACGGAGAGACAGAGAGAGATAGAGAGATGAAGAGATGGTGACGAAAAGACGGAGACGGAGAGACGGGAAGACAGAGACGAAAAGATGGAGACGGAGAGACTGAAGCAGGCAGACGGAGATGAATAAACAGACTTACAGACGGAGACAGAGGGACAAAAACGGCGAGACGGAGACGGAAAGACGGAGACGGAAAAATTAAGACGGAGAGACGGATACAGACAGACGGAGACAGACAGATGGAATGACAGAGACGAAAACATAGAGACGGAGAGACTGAGACAAACAGACGGAGATGGAGGGACAGAGACGAAAAGATGAAGACAAAGAGACAGAGACAAAAAGATGAAGACAAAGAGACAGAGACGAAAAGATGGAGCCTAAGAGACTGAGACAGACATACGGAGACGAAGAAACAGAGACTCACAGACGGAGACAGAGAGACGAAAACGGAGAGACGGAGATGGAGAGACGGAGACAGAGAGACGGAGAGACGGAGATGAAGAGACGGAGACGGAAAGACGGAGCCGGAGAGATGGAGAGACGCATAGACGGAAACAAAGATAGGGTGACGAAGATGGAGGGACAGTCGGAGAAACGGTGACGGAGAGAGAAGGAGACGGAGACAGAAAGACGAAGACGGGGAAGGAGATAGAAAAACGGAGACAAAGAGACGAAGACGGAAGAAAGACGGAAAAACGGAGACGGAGATACGGAGAGGGAGAAACAGAGACTCACAGACGGATACGGTATGCTTTTTTCACAAAAGTGATAAATTAAATTACACTCGCGATTTTTCAATTAATTAAGGGGGTATATACATATTGGACCTTGAGAAATAAAATACAATTTTCTTATTAATGTTTAAATTAATCTTGAAATATTTAAAACACTACCTTAAAGTAAATATAAACACTATAAACACCTTTATTTTAAGCTCTGTTGGGCTTATTTTACTCCAGCCATACTCCCATGATCACTCGATGAACCTTCGAATCCATAATTCCTGCACCGTGAGGTTTCTGATGACCTAATGAAGTAATTTAACTTTACCAAATAGATTTGGCTTCAGTATGGATGTCATTCTTGTATGAATATAGGGTTTCGAAATTAAACGACTGGAAGTAGTGAAAAAATCCAAAAATATTTAAATTTATTTAAAAAATTGAGATTTTATGTTAAAAAATTAGAAATTTTTCATAAAAAGTGAAAAATTTTTGGTTTTTTAAAAATCGCTACATTCAAACAAAAATGACATCAATACTGAAGCCAATTTCGTTTGGTAGAGTCAATTCAGCTCATTAGGTCATTAGAAAGCTTACGGTGCAGGAATTATGGATTCGAAGGTTCATCGAATGATCATGGAAGTATGGCTGGAGTAAAATAAGCTTAATAGTGCTTAAAATAAAGGTGTTTATGTCTACTTTAAGGTAGAATTTTAAATATTTTAAAATTAATTTAAACATTAATAAGAAAATTATATTTTATTTCTTAGTGTCCAATATGTATATACCCCCTTAAACGACCACAACACGCACTGCCGTGTAAAAGAAAATTTATTTCAGACTAGACGTGTTAATAAAATGGCGCCACGTGGCCAGAATTTTCTAGACAAGAAACTTTTTATATACTGCACATTAAGCAAATTGTGCTCGCGATTTTTACTAAGGATATTTAAAAGAGAGTGCGTTCAAGCAACTTTTACTACCTTTAAAGAAAAATCTACTATGCTCTGCAAAAATACGCTGAGGTGAAAACCAATAGAAAAGCGTTTTCTACTTAGAGCATACAGAGGCCATGCGATGATACTCCGCTTCTCCAGATTTAAAAAACTCCTGGTGCATGCGACAGCGATCAGAACGGCAGCTTCTTCCTCGTCTGATTATGAGCCTGCGCAGAGGCGTTTACAAGTAAAAGGCTGAGATGTGTATTGGTGCGCTCACAGCGCCATACGCATATAGGAACCCTCTAGAAAGGGACTGGAAACCTCGTTCTGCGTTTTCCATTAGCTGTTACAAACAAGAGATCTAAACTGGAAATTACATGAGAAAGTAATTTGTTAGAAAGAGACAGTAAATATTCCCCACGAAGACAACCCGTGATGTTTTCTATAAGCACTTTATCCGTTCCTTCCCGGCTTGGATCAGTATGGCGGCAACATTTTCTTGTCTCTGCGTACGCATACATAGGCATGTGTGTGTCCCCACAAACGTTTCTTGTATTGTTACGTGGCAAATGCCTCAGACCTCCAAGTGAATCTCCAAAGCAACGAACTTACCTGGGTTTACAAATTTATAGTTAATTTTAATTTAGCGCCAGTAAACCCTGCTCAGCTAGCTGGGTAGAGCAACTGCAGAGAGGGTCAATACTTACTGGCCTGCCTCGGGTTGCAGGCTGGTTCTAGCGATCAGAGTGGTCCAAATGAAATTTGTTATAATTTATGATTTATTTGCATAATAAAAAAAATGAGAAGTTGAAGAAAACCACTTTTAGTATTTAAAGGGCAAAGTTAACTTTAAAATAAGAAAGGAAGACTAAATATATACGGAAAAAGAACTTTAAATAACTGAAAAAAAGAAATGAATAATTTAACTAATTTTGCTTAAATATAATTCTTGTCCTGAAAAGAGGAAGAAAGAAAATAAACAGTTGACTCTCTATTTAACTTTAATTTCAAACTTCTTATATTATCAATTTAAAAAGGGAAATTTTTCTCACAATTCGCAATGATAAAAAAAAGAACGCCGCTTGATTAATTTCTCGCACTTGGGCCGTGCGCATGCGCAGAAGACAAAAAGAGCACTTTCTTTCTTTACACGTGTAATTAGTTAACCACTTAATAGATTTGAATAATAATAATTATTTAAGATTTTAATCACGCGATCTATTTCCTTACTGCGCGGTCGCACAACCCAACACTTGTAATTCGCACTTAAAATAAATACTAAAAGAAATAGTTTTAATATCACTCGCACTATTCTGTACAAAAAAAAAACTTCGAATTTTAATTAATAACTAACGTATAGCTATCTCGCTCGCACAATTTCACAATGGCCGCCGCGTCGTCTATTTATTTCACTTTAACTAATTTTCGGTAATACAGCGGTTAGCAATCAGACTATAACAAAAGCCGATTTCCTTAACTTTAATAATTACGAATTCCACATTTAATTTATAGAACAAAATGGCGTCGCGTCGCTAAACATGAACGCCTTTGCACGTGGTTTTTCTCTTTTCTCTTTTAATTTTCGCTTATTTTTATTTTTAATGTCTTTGTTCGTATTTTTACTAAACCGCACTGATTCTAATTTTAATCTACTCACGATCGAAATCAAGAAAACTCTATCGTACTAAGGTAATAACAAAAAAAAAATATATCTCTTAAGGAGAACCGAGAAAGATGACGGGAAAAACCAACAGAATAAAAAACTTACTATTTCTTACTTGCTAACCCGCTGGTAGAATTCCACTTACGGTCGCTCTGCTGAAGATTTCCTCTCAATAATAAAAAAAAACGAAAAAGAACGTGGAGCTGGTCGATAAAAGAAATGGCGTCGTCGAAAGATAACGATGGTGGCCCCAGAGGATGATCACACCCGGTCGCCGAGTCGTCGTCTCTGGAGGTATCTCACCGTAGTTTCTCTTCTCACTTTTATGTCTCTTTTTTTGTTGGTGCAGTCTCACAGCTTCTCTGCTCAGATGTCCTTTTCTTTCTCCTTACTTTCTCCGATATTCTCTCCAAATTAATTGGAAAATAGAAATTTTTATTACTCTCGAGTGCACTCGAAGGCTGCTAATACAAGAATAATCTTTTCTAAGAAGAAGGAAATTACATTCCCCTTTCGTTCTGTTGTCTATCTCTGTCGCACCTAGCTACTCTCCATTTTCTATCCTTCTTTCTCGCCGCGTCTTAGTTTCTACTTTGATCTCTTCAGTTACGAGTCGCCATCGACAGCTTAATCGACTCTTGGTCGCGGATCTTCTATCTTTATCACTCTATTAATGTTTTATACTATACTCGAGGTTGCTATATTTCTTCACGCAGTAGAAACATCGATTATCGAAGATTTCTACTCATAGCTGTTCCTCATTGGTCGATTTTACATGTGTATGTACAGCTATATGGCGCGGTGTAGAAATATCTAATTATACGTATAGATATATATGGGTATATAGGCATATACGTATATATATATATATATATATATATATATATATATATATGTATATTCCCTTTATATTTTCTCGTACTCATTGGGTTTCATGTATTGTACCATCTCTCTATACGTTTCAGGTACGTGTTCCACTACATAGCGTTCTGTATTCATGCTTGTTTCTCTTACGTGTCTAGCCTGAAGCCGTCTGTTCAATCTATCCTTCTTGCTCTTATGCCGTCGTCATGACAGTTTCTGTTACACCACGTCGTTGTGTACTCCTTGTCACCGTTTATCTTGAACTCCTCGTGATTTCTTATCGAGAACGGTGTCTTTGCTTCTTTTAAATGTTGTAGTTAGTACCCGTGTTGCTAACTACTCCGAGATTGGTCGCTGTAATGTGTGCGTCGTCCGTGTGCGTGAGGTTGAGGCTATCGCAACGCTCTAACTTATCTTCTACTCTTGAGTGTTGGTGCTACATACTCATGGTCTTGTGTTGTTTTTAGGTCTTCTGTCTCTCTGGGCTTCTCCGAGGATGGTTACGACTCTTGGTGTGTCTCTTCAGATGACCTATCCTATACTTTTCGTTCATGGATCAATGTGTCCTGTTGCTGATTTGAGTTTGTGTGCATTGTCGATGCAGGCTACTGAGCTTTACTTCATGTTGTCCTTGGTTTCCTTTTGCTAGCTTGCTTTAATTTCTTCCTTTTTTTCTTGTAAGTGGCCCTCTTTTTAATTTCTTTTTAAAATATTTCAACACAACTGACTTTTATCTTATCAATTTATCAATTACTTTTTTTCAATCACTAATGCTTTAACTTTTCTTTCAGGTTTTCTCCCTCGGCTTTCTCAACCCTCCTTTTACATAATAATACAATCTTCTTAAATTAATTTTAAATTATTTCTTGTAAGGGTTTGTTAAAGCAAACCACATAATAATAGTGCACGCGTCATTTTAAAAAATATAATAAAAAGTGCAGTATTGGCTAATTAATAGTAATCTTAAAACTTTTTAAAAGACAGATTTAAATTCATATATGTTAAATTAATAGCTTAAAGTTAAAAAAAAAGGATCTTAAAAGTAAGAGTGTGGTGTTAAAAAAAAATACTAATCTTAAATTTGAAAGACTTGCTTTCAACCTTGCTTTTAACCTTGCTTTTTATATTTAAGCTTAACACACGTAAACCAAGTTTTTATTTAATTACTATAATAATTCAAAGTTAAGCCTTTTGTAAACATAAAAACAATTCTTAATTTCTTTCTTTTCATAAAAAAAAATTACAAAACTTAATCTTAAAATTCTACTTAATTTTGATTATTTAGAACTTATAAAATACGCATACTTGTGATGTTTTATACATCACAGTATAACTCACAGACTGTGCATGCATGTAATGCTTAGTTTAAATCATCTAATTTTCCCAATTAAATTAGATTTATTGAAAATCTTAATGAAGATTATTATAAATGTTGATCTTAATAAAATTAGATTTATTCAAAATCTTAAAAAAGATTATTGTAAATTTTGATAATTAAGATTCTGTACCTTTTCTTATAATATATTTTTAAATATAAAAATTAATGGTTTTTTCTTGGTTATGTAACTGTATTTGTAGGGGTGCAGGTGTATATTGGTGTAGAGGTTGGTTTATTGAGGATGAGATGATGGATAAATGGCATGTTCGGTTGCAATTAATAGTACCCCAATGTAACGTAATTTATTACTTATATCTGACTCCAAAGATATATATCCATTTACCATAGCCCAGGAAGGTGAGGATAATAAAACGTCTAAAACACAAAGAGTCAAATTATAAGTATTTATTGTGTTTGGTTTAGGGTCCGTCCGCAGTGGGAAGCAGATGTCGCGACTAGTTGTGACGCGTTGCGATGAATCGTGACGCGTAGCGACGACTCGTAGTTTGTCTCAACTATCGTTACTTTCGTTGTAATAAATGTCAACGCGATGAAGCGCGTTATATGGCGTTGCAACGCTTTTGAATTTTTTGGTTATGTTTATCATTTGATTAAATGTAAACATTAATGTAAAATGAAAATCAATATTTTAAATTAAAGATTTTCAATTTGTAAAAATAAAACACTTATAATTTGTAAAAAACGATTGTTTTTTCTATAATCCCATGAATAGTGTGTACAAAAAATTATAAATAACAATGAAAGTTAGTGTTTTCAGTGAGATAAAAAAAATGAATTATTTGTTTTTATTGGAAAACATGTTGTTGAAGGTGGATTTATTGTTGGAAAATATAAAACAGTTCCAAGTGCATGAAATAAATAAAGGACCTTTAGTGTATGGAGAATATCATCATTGAATTTTTAGGTTATATTAATCATTCGATCAAAAAAATACTTTCAATTTGTTAAAATCAATTGTTTTTTCTTTAATTCTAAGAATAGTGTGCAAAACGAATTCTGATTTTTGGCACTCTTTGATACTTATATCGACATAACAGATTGTATCGTGTTTCGTCTGAAATAAAAAAATTGTTTTTTTTATGAGGAAAAAAAATGGATAGTGAAAAAGAAGAGATCTTAATTGATGCCATACAAAATCGGCCTGAAATATGGCAAAAAAGTAATGGTAATTATGATGATATTATCCATACACTAAACATCCTTTATTTATTTCATACACTTGGAACTGTTTTATATTGTCCAACAATAAATCCACCTTCAACAACATGTTTTCCAATAAAATCAAATAATTCATTTTTTTATGTCACTGAAAACAGTAACTTCCATTGCTATTTATAATTTTTTGTACACACCATTCATAGGATTATAGAAAAAACAATCGTCTTTTTACAAATTATAAGTGTTTTTTTTTACAAATTGAAGATCTTTAATTTAAAATATTGATTTTCATTTTACATAAATGTTTACATTTAATCAAATGATAAACATAACCAAAAAATTCAAAAGCGTTGCAACGCGATACAACGCGCTTCATCGCGTTGATATTTATTACAACGAAAGTAACGATAGTTGAGACAAACTACAAGTCATCGCTAAGCGTCACGATTCATCGCAACGCGTCGCAGCTAGTCGCGACATCTGCTTCCCACTGCGGACGGACCCTTAGCTAGCAACTGCTAGCATGCTGTGTATAGTTACAAAGACGGTACACCACTGAACGTGGCTGAACTCGCTCGTCGTCTCGCAAGTAACCGAAACTTGGCGCTTGCGCATTGTGATCATACTGACCATTGATGCTATACCTATATATTTACACAAAATCTTCACATATAAATTATTAAGTTAAAATATTTTATTTATTATAAGTAAATAAATTTTTGGTAATTTGTAAAAATAAAGTGAGTTTAAATTAAAATAGGATGTGTAATAAAACCTCAAAATTAAACCATGTAAGGCAAGGAATCACGTGCTAAGTTATAAGTTTCATTTTTTTTAAGTGCAAAAACAAAAAAAAATTTAATATTAAATTACAACAAAATTTTTATTTCGTTAAAAATATTTTTATATTTTTAAATTATCAAGATCTAAGACTTAATACGTGATCTCTGATATATATTTTATACTATCAGTATAGTTCTACATGATTTCAAAGAGCAGGACATTTAATTTACTCTAAAGTAGTTCTTTCGTCTTCCTCAAAAACTACCAAATTATATAAATAGCACGAATCACATTTCTGGAGTTGTATATGAAATTTCAGATCTGGATATTGAACCAGTTCTCAGATGTTACAAAGTATAAACATTTTAATCTGTAATATTTAATTGTATTCGACTGCACCAACCAGGCCTGAAATATCATATATGAACCCTCGATACGTCTTTCATTTAGTTTGTATGATTGAGAAAATTTATAAAATGTCAAAAACCTACTTTGCTTTTGAAAATTAATTTTGACATACTTGTTACAGAGCAAACCAGATGTATTTTTTGTTTTTAATCTTATCAAACTATAAATCTATAATCATGATCATGGTAAGGGGGCGTCCATCAATTCGGAGGGAGGGGGGGTTCACAATTTTGTGATGGTCCCGTGACGAAGGGGGGGGGGGTTATGCTTCAAAGTGACGTAAAAACACTAAAAAATAATTATTTGAAAATCCCAAATATTCACGCAAGATTGATGTAAATAGCATATTTAATATTTAATCTGCAAAACCTGAAGTATTTACGTAGAGTTGACCTTTTTTCATAATATACTTTAATTTAATTAACCTGCAGCTTCTTTAATCAGTATGTTTTAAGGTAAGTTAATTTACGTTCAATCACAAATATAAATCATTATTTTATTTTCAATCTCACTTCAAAAAGTACATGAAAAAACTATTGGAATTAAAAATTTTATTTATCGTATTAAGAAATTAATTTTTTATATTCAAAATGCATACGTGGATATTTCATATTTTATTAATTGATTAATTTATTGGAACTGATATTTTATTTTCATTTTAAAAATATTTCATTATTATAATTTAATTTTAGTGAATTTCGAAAACAATTGATTTATTTGCGTATGAAAATTGTGTGGTTTGTAGAGATCTTAATTTTTTTAAATAAGACATGCTTAAGTTTTATAGATGTTTAAGAATAAAAATTAAAATAAATTAAACTATTCAAGAATTCAAACATTTATTTTATTTTTCTTCTTTGTCTGTATTGTATTGTAAAACAATCGAGTCATGTTATGAATTAATTAGAGTTTTTAATAGTTCAAATATTATCTTATATTATAAAAATTATTCATAAACGGAAAAAAAATTATTCTGTAATATTAATCATTTTTACTCCTAATTCAAATATATGAATTTTCCAAGCTCGCATCGCGTAGTATTTGAATTAGATTAAGAATACTGTACAAAAATATTATTTTTTTTTAATTATAATTAGTATACAACATGTTATTACTTTAAAATTTTAATAAAGTATTGTTTGAATTTTTACTTTTTGTGAATTTTTAATATACGTCACTTTAGGTGGGGGGGGGGTCAACTGCAGTGTGACGGGACCGTGATGATGGGGGAGGGTGGGGTTGAAATGGACCAAAATTTCCGTGACGTATTTGATGGACGCCCCCTAAGGGATCACTTTTTTTTAATTGAAGAAAGACAAGATCATTTTAAATATTAAATTATCATAAAATTTCAATTAATTTTGAAAGATTATTTTTTTAGCGATACATTAACGGCATGTCGGAGCTGCAGCAATCGAGTTTTGCTTTTTTTATTTTATCGATATCTTTTTAAATTCTTAAATTAAACAAATATAATGACTTGTCCGCACTAAAGTTATATTAATACAATAATTTTTATTAAAATAAAAAATCATTTGAACTTGTTATTTTTTTATGAGCTTGGATTGGAAATTAGATATTAAACACGTCAAACCTAACCTTAAAATACGATATATTGGAATTTTTTATTATAACTTTGTATGTATAATATTTTGGTAGTTTTCTTGAGTTGTCCGCACTAGAGTTTAATCTTACAAACTTTTTCTTTATAGCAAAAAAACTCGATTAAACGCATCGTTTATTCATAAGTTAGGATTGGAAATATTATTAGAAGGCGGACAGCTTCGTCATGCTCTTAAAGATCTGAAACTTGATACAAAATGAATATCATGAAGTACATATCTCCATATGTACTTCATGATATTCATATACTTTAAGGTGATTTCAAAGAACAGAATATCTTATTTGCTTTGAAGCAAATATGATGATGCTGATTTTTAAGTAAAAAGTAGTCTTTCAAATTCCTCAAAAATTACCTAATTACACAAACATCATGGATTACATCTCAGAAGTTCATCTATAAAATTTTAGATCAGGATATTGAACTCATTCTCAGATAGTACAGAATATTAGAATTTAAATTTATAATATTTAACTATTGCACCAATTGACCTTAAATATACAACTCTCGATATAGCTTTGATATAGTTTATCGTATTTTTTTTTACTTAGAGAAAGACTTAAAAATTTGTATAAAAATTATTTACGATTGCCAAAAGAAGAAAAACTTTTGAAAATTAATTTTCTTAGCGCACTTTTAATTTTAAAGCATTTTTAAATTTTTTTAAAAATTTTTATTTTTTATTTTTTTTCTATTTTATGAAAACCATTTTATAGATTTGCTCCAAAATTCGTATGCAAGTTATTCGCTACTGTCTGAAGAAATTAAGCTTCAGAAAACTAATTTTCTCAACGCAGTTTTAATTTTATAGAGTAACATAAGGAATTAGCACGATCCGAGAATAAACTTAAAAAGCTTATATACAAGTTTTATTTTTATAAATAAAATTCTATAACATTATTATCTAATAGATTCCAAATAAGGGGCTAGACTAGTTTCTCGAGTGTGAAAAGGAGGTCATTATGCAGAGCTAAAAAAAACCAAATATTTTTAGTTTTAGAGGATATATTGAGATACTTTTAATGAGTTGACAAAAAAAATTTTTTGCAAAAATATCAACTCTAAGCCAAATTATACGCTATGGCGTGGAGTTCTTGGAGTCCTCCAAGAATAAAGTCGTCAATCGGCTGCAGCTGCAGAGATTCTCAGGATGCTCGGATCTGAAAAAAATTGGACGTTAAACTAGATGACTTTCTCTCTACTATGAACTAGAATATTTTTAAAATATTAAAAATTAACAAAATGGCACTATTTTGAAAAAATAATTCCATTTGAAAAAAAAAGAAAAACGCTCGTTTTTGCTCGGAAAATTGGCAATTGTCTAAATATCAGAACGATCTTAATTCATGGTATGTAAAAACATGTCATGAATATTCGTACAAAATTTCCAATCGATATCTTAATTTTTCTCTGAGCTAGAGCTGCAGTCATTTTTAAAAATGCAGTTTTAAGAAAAACGCGTTTAAAGTTTTAACTACTGATTTTTGTGTTCCACACTGACATGAGACAGCAATTTTTAAAACCTAACCCACACAGCATTAAACCTTGCTGCAAGGTTGCCATAAGGTGCCATGCAAGGTTGGAAAGGTTGTTGCAAGGTTTCAATGAAAGGTTGCCGCAACCTTTTTATGTCCCTTGCACATACCTTGCAGCAATGTTTTATGAAATCTAGCTGTGAAGTTTCTACAAAACATTGCGGCAAACTTCCAATAAAAGATTCAATATATTTTCGAAAAAATGCCTATATCTTTTTTTCTAAGGCCCATTAGACGAAAAGAAAAAATAAACAAGTTTATTTAAAATTTGAATACGTTTCTCTGAAGTAGGGATCTCTCATTAAGAACAAAGATTGGAATTTCTTAAAAATTATGGAATTTTTATAGAAATTCATTTTATACCTTACATTTCTTTAAATAATACTTAGTAATAATATCTAGGTAACAATTATATGATAGTTATTACTGAATATACTAAACAAGTAATAACTCGCAAAATAAATAAATACAATAGATTTTTTCTTTATTTTTGGCAAATTTCGGTTTTCTTTTTTCAAAACAAATATAAATGCGTAAAAAATTTTCTTTTTAGAAAAATAGTTAAAGGACTACAGTAACTAAGAAACTTCACCAAGTAAAAGAATTTTTCGAAACATTACTACAAGGTTGCAGCAAGGTTATCTTCGAAGGGTTTTAATACGAGATTGCTGCAAGGTTGCAGCGAGGTTTCAGTGTTTCTTATATTTGAAATATTGCTGCAAGCTTACAGTAAATATTTACTGGAATATTTTATTGTCATCTTGCAGCAACTTTTCGGAAAATGATTTTTTGAAACGTTACTGCAAGGTTGCAGCAAGGTTGTCTTCGAAAGGTTTTAATGCGAGATTGCTGCAAGGTTGCAGTGGGGTTACAGTGTTTCTTATATTTAAAATATTGCTGCAAGGTGATAGTAAGACTTTGCATCAATATTTTATTGTAACCTTACATGCTGTGTGGGAATCTGGCCTGACTCGCTTTATTAAACTTTATACTTGTTTTACGATTCTCGCAAATTACTATGTTGCTGATTGCAGTAAAGACGGAGAAAAATTGGATGATGCGATAGCCGTGAGTATTATCAATAATAATCTGATCGTCCTCGATACTTGCCAATTTTTTTGCACTAGCTCTTGTATATTCCGTTGATTGGTCCAGCGTGTGTCGATTCCTGTAGAAACTTCTCTTCCTGCTCAAAGATCTGCGTACTGGAGTTTCCTTCGTGCCTTCCTGATTGTTGTAAGAAGTTTTATAACTCATGTTCAGTTGTTGTAGCTACGATGTGCTCCAGACCTCTGCTGAAAGTGAACTAAAGTGAACGCTTCGTGTGCACCGACTTTTGTATAATTTATCTACCTGCGTCTTGTTGTAACGGTTTCGAACAAACGTTCTATGAACATTATTCTTTACGAATATATATATATATATATAGTATGTCTGTATTCATGAATTGCAATTGATTCTTTTTCATAATAAAATTCATAAAATATTTATAGTTTTGGCTAAAAAAAGTTTTGAAATCAATCAAGCAATCATTGATTCTACTGTATTCAATTTATTTCCACACAGCATGAAAGATATCATTGAAATATTCCGAAATATGGAATATTTCATTAAAATATGTATGGAAGTTTTATGGAAGAAAACTTTCTACGAAGAACCCCTGGAAGCCTCCGTAAACCTTCCAAGGAAGATTCCGTTAAAAGATTAATGAATCATTGCACCGAAATAGTTTATGGAAGCTTTATATAAGACTCCGTTTTCCTTTCCGAAAATGTTGTGAATTTTCACTGGAATATTCCGACATAAGTCTCCTGAAAGCTTCCGTAAACCTTCCAAGGAAGATTCCGTTGGAAGGTTAATGAATCATTGCACCAAAGATTTCATGGAAACTATAGAGAAGACTTCGTTTTACTTGTGGAAAAATGTTGGGAAGTTTCAATGGAATATTCCAACTTAAGTCTCCTGGAAGATTCCGTAAACCTCCCAAGAAAGATGCTGTTGGAAGATTGATGAATCATTGCACCGAAAGATTTCATGAAAGCTTGAATGAAAGACTCCGTTTACCTTTCAGCGAAATATTGAAAATTGTCATTGACACGTTCCAGTGGAAGGCTCCTGAAAGCTTCCGTAAATCTTCCAAGAAAGATTCCGTTGGAAGATTAATGAATTATTGCACCGAAAGATTTCATGGAAGCTTGAATAGAAAACTCCGTTTACCTTATAACGAAATATTTGAAATTGTCATTAAAACATTCTAGTGGAAGGCTCCTGAAAGCTTCCGTAAACCTTCCGAGGAAGATTCCGTTGAAAGATTGATAAATTATTGCACCGTAAGATTTCATGGAAGCTTAAATGGGAAACTTCGTTCACCTTTTAACGAAATATTGGAAATTGTCATTGAAACATCCTAGTGGAAATCTCCTAAAAGCTTCCGTTAATCTTCCAAGAAAGATTCCGTTGGATGATTAATGAATCATTGCACCGGAAGATTTCATGAAAGCTTTATAGAAGACTCCGTTTTCCTTTTGGGAAAATGTTGGGAATTTTCACTGGAATATTCCGATTTAAGTCTCCTGGACGATTCCGTAAACCTTCCAAGAAAGATTCCGTTGGAAGATTGATGAATCATTGCACCGGAAGATTTCATGGAAGCTTGAATGAAAAACTCCGTTTACCTTTCAGCGAAATATTAAAAATTGTCATTAAAACATTCCAGTGGAACGCTCCTGAAAGCTTTCGTAAACCTTCCAAGAAAGATTCTGTTGGAAGATTAATGAATTATTGCACTGAAAGATTTTATGGAAGCTTGAATGGAAAACTCCGTTTACCTTTTAACGAAATATTGAAAATTGTCATTGAAAAATTCCAGTGGTAGGCTCCTGAAAGCTTCCGTAAAACTTCCAAGAAAGATTCCGTTGAAAGATTGATGAAGCATTGCACCGTAAGATTTCATGGAAGCTTAAATGTAAGACTCCGTTTTCCTTTCGGGAAGATGTTGGGAATTTTCACTAGAATATTCCGATATAAGTCTCCTGGACGATTCCGTAAACCTTCCAAGGAAGATTCCGTTGGAAGATTGATAAATCATTGCACCGAAAGAATTCATGGAAGCTTAAATAAAAGACTTCGTTTACCTTTCAGCGAAATATTAAAAATTGTCATTAAAACATTCCAGTGGAACGCTCCTGAAAGCTTTCGTTAACCTTCCAAGGAAGATTCTGTTGGAAGATTGATGAATTATTGCACCGTAAGATTTTATGGAAGCCTAAATGGAAGACTTCGTTTACCTTTTAACGAAATATGGAAAATTGTCATTAAAACATTCCAGTGAAAATCTCCTGAAAGCTTTTGTTAATCTTCCAAGAAAGATTCCGTTGGAAGATTGATAAATCATTGCACCGGAAGATTTCATGGAAGCTCTATAGAAGACTTCGTTTTCCTTTCGGGAAAATGTTGGGAATTTTTACTGGAATATTTAGACTAAAGTCTCCTGAAAGCTTCCGTAAACCTTCCAAGGAAGATTCCGTTGGAAGATTAATGAATCATTGCACCGAAATAGTTTATGGAAGCTTTATATAAGACTCCGTTTTCCTTTCCGAAAATGTTGTGAATTTTCACTGGAATATTCCGACATAAGTCTCCTGAAAGCTCCCGTAAACCTTCCAAGGAAGATTCCGTTGGAAGGTTGATGAATCATTGCACCAAAGATTTCATGGAAACTATATAGAAGACTTCGTTTTACTTTTGGGAAAATGTTGGAAATTTTCACTGGAATATTCCGATTTAAGTCTCCTGGACGATTCCGTCAACCTTCCAAGGAAGATTCCGTTGAAAGATTGATGAATCATTGCACCGAAAGATTTCATGGAAGCTTGAATAAAAGACTCCGTTTACCTTTCAGCAAAATATTAAAAATTGTCAATAAAACATTTCAGTGGAACGCTCCTGAAAGCTTTCGTAAACCTTCCAAGGAAGATTCTGTTTGAAAATTGATGAATTACTGCACTGAAAGATTTCATGGAAGCATGAATGGAAAACTCCGATTACCTTTTAACAAAATATTGGAAATTGTCATTGAAACATTCTAGTGGAAGGCTCCTGAAAGCTTCCGTAAACCTTCCAAGGAAGATTCCGTTGAAAGATTGATAAATTATTGCACCGTATGATTTCATGGAAGCTTAAATGGAAAACTTCGTTTACCTTTTAATGAAATATTGGAAATTGTCATTGAAACATCCTAGTGGAAATCTCCTAAAAGCTTCCGTTAATCTTCCAAGAAAGATTCCGTTGGAAGATTGATGGATCATTGCACCGGAAGATTTCATGGAAGCTTTATAGAAGACTTCGTTTTCCTTTCGGGAAAATGTTGGGAATTTTCACTGGAATATTCCGATTTAAGTCTCCTGGACGATTCCGTAAACCTTCCAAGGAAGATTCCGTTGGAAGATTGATGAATCATTGTCATTAAAACATTCCAGTTAAACGCTCCTGAAAGCTTTCGTAAACCTTTCAAGGAAGATTCTGTTGGAAGATTGATAAATTATTGCACTGAAAGATTTCATGGAAGCTTGACAGGAAAACTCCGTTTACCTTTTAACGAAATATTGGAAATTGTCATTGAAAAATTCCAGTGGAAGGCTCCTGAATGCTTCCGTCATTGAAACATTCTAGTGGAAGGCTCCTGAAAGCTTCCGTAAACCTTCCAAGGAAGATTCCGTTGGAAGATTGATGAATTATTGCACCGAAAGATTTCATGGAAGCTTGAATAGAAAACTCCGTTTACCTTATAACGAAATATTTGAAATTGTCATTAAAACATTCTAGTGGAAGGCTCCTGAAAGATTCCGTAAACCTTCCAAGGAAGATTCCGTTGAAAGATTGATAAATTATTGCACCGTAAGATTTCATGGAAGCTTAAATGGAAAACTTCGTTCACCTTTTAACGAAATATTGGAAATTGTCATTGAAACATCCTAGTGGAAATCTCCTAAAAGCTTCCGTTAATCTTCCAAGAAAGATTCCGTTGGATGATTGTTGAATCATTGCACCGGAAGATTTCATGGAAGCTTTATAGAAGACTCCGTTTTCCTTTTGGGAAAATGTTGGGAATTTTCACTGGAATATTCCGATTTAAGTCTCCTGGACGATTCCGTAAACCTTCCAAGAAAGATTCCGTTGGAAGATTGATGAATCATTGCACCGGAAGATTTCATGGAAGCTTGAATGAAAAACTCCGTTTACCTTTCAGCGAAATATTAAAAATTGTCATTAAAACATTCCAGTGGAACGCTCCTGAAAGCTTTCGTAAACCTTCCAAGAAAGATTCTGTTGGAAGATTAATGAATTATTGCACCGTAAGATTTCATGGAAGCTTAAATGGAAAACTTCGTTCACCTTTTAACGAAATATTGGAAATTGTCATTGAAACATCCTAGTGGAAATCTCCTAAAAGCTTCCGTTAATCTTCCAAGAAAGATTCCGTTGGATGATTGTTGAATCACTGCACCGGAAGATTTCATGGAAGCTTTATAGAAGACTCCGTTTTCCTTTTGGGAAAATGTTGGGAATTTTCACTAGAATATTCCGATATAAGTCTCCTGGACGATTCCGTAAACCTTCCAAGGAAGATTCCGTTGGAAGATTGATAAATCATTGCACCGAAAGAATTCATGGAAGCTTAAATAAAAGACTTCGTTTACCTTTCAGCGAAATATTCAAAATTGTCATTAAAACATTCCAGTGGAACGCTCCTGAAAGCTTTCGTTAACCTTCCAAGGAAGATTCTGTTGGAAGATTGATGAATTATTGCACCGTAAGATTTTATGGAAGCTTAAATGGAAGACTTCGTTTACCTTTTAACGAAATATGGAAAATTGTCATTAAAACATTCCAGTGAAAATCTCCTGAAAGCTTTTGTTAATCTTCCAAGAAAGATTCCGTTGGAAGATTGATAAATCATTGCACCGGAAGATTTCATGGAAGCTCTATAGAAGACTTCGTTTTCCTTTCGGGAAAATGTTGGGAATTTTTACTGGAATATTCAGACTTAAGTCTCCTGAAAGCTTCCGTAAACCTTCCAAGGAAGATTCCGTTGGAAAATTGATGAATCATTGCACCGAAAGATTTCATGGAAGCTTGAATAGAAATCTCCGTTTACCTTTTAACGAAATATTGGAAATTGTCATTGAAACATTTCAGTGGAAATCTCCTGGAAGCTTCCGCTAATCTTCCAAGAAAGATTCCGTTGGAAGATTGATGAATCATTGCACCGGAAGATTTCATGGAAGCTTTATAGAAGACTTCGTTTTCCTTTGGGGAAAATGTTGGGAATTTTTACAGGAATATTCAGACTTAAGTCTCCTGAAAGCTTCCGTAAACCTTCCAAGGAAGATTCCGTTGGAAGATTGATGAATCATTGCACCGAAAGATTTCATGGAAGCTTGAATAAAAGACTTCGTTTACCTTTCAGCGAAATATTAAAAATTGTCATTCAAACATTCTAGTAAAAATCTCCTGAAAGCTTCCGTTAATCTTCCAAGAAAGATTCCGTTGGAAGATTGATGAATCATTGCACCAGAAGATTTCATGGAAGCTTTATAGAAGACTTTGTTCTTCTTTGGGGAAAATGTTGGAAATTTCTACTGGAATATCCAGACTTAAGTCTCCTGAAAGCTTCCGTAAACCTTCCAAGGAAGATTCCGTTGGAAGATTGATGAATCATTGCACCGAAAGATTTCATGGAAGCTTGAATGGAAATCTCCGTTTTCTTTTTAACGAAATATTGAAAATTGTCATTGAAACATTCCAGTGGAAATCTCCTGAAAGCTTCCGTAAACCTTCCGAGGAAGATTCCGTTGGAAGATTGATGAATTATTGCTTCGAAAGATTTCATGGAAGCTTGAATAAAAGACTCCGTTTACCTTTCAGCGAAATATTAAAAATGGTTATTAAAACATTCTAGTGGAAATCTCCTGAAAGCTTCCGTTAATCTTCCAAGAAAGATTCCGTTGGAAGATTGATGAATTATTGCACCGGAAGATTTCATGGGAGCTTTATAGAAGACTTCGTTTTCCTTTGGGGAAAATGTTGGGAATTTCTACTGAAATATTCAGACTTAGGTCTCCTGAAAGCTTCCGTAAACCTTCCAAGGAAGATTCCGTTGGAAGATTGATGAATCATTGCACCGAAAGATTTTATGGAAGCTTGAATGGAAATCTCCGTTTTCTTTTTAACAAAATATTGAAAATTGTCATTGAAACATTCCAGTGAAAATCTCCTGAAAGCTTCCGTAAACCTTCCGTGGAAGATTCCGTTGGAAGATTGATGAATCATAGCTTCGAAAGATTTCATGGAAGCTTGAATAAAAGACTCCGTTTACCTTTCAGCGGAATATTAAAAATTGTCATTAAAACATTCTAGTGGAAATCTCCTGAAAGCTTCCGTAAACCTTCCGAGGAAGATTCCGTTGGAAGATTGATGAATCAATGCTTCGAAAGATTTCATGGAAGCTCGAATAAAAGACTCCGTTTACCTTTCAGCGGAATATTAAAAATTGTCATTAAAACATTCTAGTGGAAATCTCCTGAAAGCTTCCGTTAATCTTCCAAGAAAGATTCCGTTGGAAGATTGATGAATCATTGCACCGGAAGATTTCATGGAAGCTTTATAGAAGACTTCGTTTTCCTTTGGGGAAGATGTTGGGAATTTTTGCTGGAATATTCAGACTTAAGTCTCCTGAAAGCTTCCGTAAACCTTCCAAGGAAGATTCCGTTGGAAGATTGATGAATCATTGCACCGAAAGATTTCATGGAAGCTTGAATAGAAATCTCCGTTTACCTTTTAACGAAATATTGGAAATTGTCATTGAAACATTTCAGTGGAAATCTCCTGGAAGCTTCCGCTAATCTTCCAAGGAAGATTCCGTTGGAAGATTGATGAATCATTGCACCGGAAGATTTCATGGAAGCTTTATAGAAGACTCCGTTTTCCTTTCGGGAAAATGTTGGGAATTTTCACTAGAATATTCCGATTTAAGTCTCCTGGACGATTCCGTAAACCTTCCAAGGAAGATTCCGTTGGAAGATTGATGAATCATTGTCATTAAAACATTCCAGTGAAACGCTCCTGGAAGCTTTCGTGAACCTTTCAAGGAAGATTCTGTTGGAAGATTGATGAATTATTGCACTGAAAGATTTCATGGAAGCTTGACAGGAAAACTCCGTTTACCTTTTAACGAAATATTAGAAATTGTCATTGAAAAATTCCAGTGGAAGGCTCCTGAATGCTTCCGTCATTGAAACATTCTAGTTGAAGGCTCCTGAAAGCTTCCGTAAACCTTCCAAGGAAGATTTCGTTGAAAGATTGATGAATCATTGCACCGAAAGATTTCATAGAAGCTTGAATGAAAGACTTCGTTTACCTTTTAGCGGAATATTAAAAATTGTCATTAAAACATTCCAGTAAAACGCTCCTGAAAGCTTTCGTAAACCTTTCAAGGAAGATTCTGTTGGAAGATTGATGAATTATGGCGCCGTAAGATTTTATGGAAGCTTCAATGAAGACTTCGTTTACCTTTCAACGAAATATTGGAAATTGTCATTGAAACATTCCAGTGAAAATCTCATGAAAGCTTCCGTTAATCTTCCAAGGAAGATTCCGTTGGAAGATTGATGAATCATTGCACCGAAAGATTTCATGGAAGCTTGAATGGAAATCTCCGTTTTCTTTTTAACGAAATATTGAAAATTGTCATTGAAACATTCCAGTGGAAATCTCCTGAAAGCTTCCGTAAACCTTCCAAGGAAGATTCCGTTGGAAGATTGATGAATCATTGCTTCGAAAAATTTCATGGAAGCTTGAATAAAAGACTCCGTTTACCTTTCAGCGAAATATTAAAGATTGTCAATAAAACATTCCAGTGGAACGCTCCTGAAAGCTTTCGTAAACCTTCCAAGGAAGATTCTGTTGGAAGATTGATGAATTATTGCACTGAAAGATTTCATGGAAGCTTGAATGGAAAACTCCGTTTACCTTATAACGAAATATTGGAAATTGTCATTGAAACATTCTAGTAAAAGGCTCCTGAAAGCTTCCGTAAACCTTCCAAGGAAGATTCCGTTGGAAGATTGATGAATCATTGCACCGAAAGATTTCATGGAAGCTTGAATAGAAATCTCCGTTTACCTTTTAACGAAATATTGGAAATTGTCATTGAAACATTTCAGTGGAAATCTCCTGGAAGCTTCCGCTAATCTTCCAAGGAAGATTCCGTTGGAAGATTGATGAATCATTGCTCCGGAAGATTTCATGGAAGCTTTATAGAAGACTCCGTTTTGCTTTCGGGAAAATGTTGGAAATTTTCACTGGAATATTCCGATTTAAGTCTCCTGGACGATTCCGTCAACCTTCCAAGGAAGATTCCGTTGGAAGATTGATGAATCATTGCACCGAAAGATTTCATGGAAGCTTGAATAAAAGACTCCGTTTACCTTTCAGCGAAATATTAAAAATTGTCAATAAAACATTTCAGTGGAACGCTCCTGAAAGCTTTTGTAAACCTTCCAAGGAAGATTCTGTTTGAAGATTGATGAATTACTGCACTGAAAGATTTCATGGAAGCATGAATGGAAAACTCCGATCACCTTTTAACAAAATATTGGAAATTGTCATTGAAACATTCTAGTGGAAGGCTCCTGAAAGCTTCCGTAAACCTTCCAAGGAAGATTCCGTTGAAAGATTGATAAATTATTGCACCGTAAGATTTCATGGAAGCTTAAATGGAAAACTTCGTTTACCTTTTAATGAAATATTGGAAATTGTCATTGAAACATCCTAGTGGAAATCTCCTAAAAGCTTCCGTTAATCTTCCAAGAAAGATTCCGTTGGAAGATTGATAAATCATTGCACCTGAAGATTTCATGGAAGCTTTATAGAAGACTCCGTTTTCCTTTCGGGAAAATGTTGGGAATTTTCACTGGAATATTCCGATTTAAGTCTCCTGGACGATTCCGTAAACCTTCCAAGGAAGATTCCGTTGGAAGATTGATGAATCATTGTCATTAAAACATTCCAGTGAAACGCTCCTGGAAGCTTTCGTAAACCTTTCAAGGAAGATTCTGTTGGAAGATTGATGAATTATTGCACTGAAAGATTTCATGGAAGCTTCAATGGAAGACTTCGTTTACCTTTTAACGAAATATTGGAAATTGTCATTGAAACATTCCAGTGAAAATCTCCTGAAAGCTTCCGCTAATCTTCCAAGAAAGATTCCGTTCGAAGATTGATGAATCATTGCACCGGAAGATTTCATGGAAGCTTTATAGAAGACTTCGTTTTCCTTTGGGGAAAATGTTGGGAATTTTTACTGGAATATTCAGACTTAAGTCTCCTGAAAGCTTCCGTAAACCTTCCAAGGAAGATTCCGTTAGAAGATTGATAAATCATTGCACCGAAAGATTTCATGGAAGCTTGAATAAAAGACTTCGTTTACCTTTCAGCGAAATATTAAAAATTGTCATTCAAACATTCTAGTGAAAATCTCCTGAAAGCTTCCGTTAATCTTCCAAGAAAGATTCCGTTGGAAGATTGATGAATCATTGCCTCGGAGGATTTCATGGAAGCTTTATAGAAGACTTCGTCTTCCTTTGGGGAAAATGTTGGAAATTTTTTATGGAATATTCAGACTTAAGTCTCCTGAAAGCTTCCGTAAACCTTCCAAGGAAGATTCCGTTGGAAGATTGATGAATCATTGCACCGAAAGATTTCATGGAAGCTTGAATGGAAATCTCCGTTTTCTTTTTAACGAAATATTGAAAATTGTCATTGAAACATTCCAGTGGAAATCTCCTGAAAGCTTCCGTAAACCTTCCGAGGAAGATTCCGTTGGAAGATTGATGAATCATTGCTTCGAAAGATTTCATGGAAGCTTGAATAAAAGACTCCGTTTACCTTTCAGCGAAATATTAAAGATTGTCAATAAAACATTCCCCTGGAACGCTCCTGAAAGCTTTCGTAAACCTTCCAAGGAAGATTCTGTTGGAAGATTGATGAATTATTGCACTGAAAGATTTCATGGAAGCTTGAATGGAAAACTCCGTTTACCTTATAACGAAATATTGGAAATTGTCATTGAAACATTCTAGTGAAAGGCTCCTGAAAGCTTCCGTAAACCTTCCAAGGAAGATTCCGTTGAAAGATTGATAAATTATTGCACCGTAAGATTTCATGGAAGCTAAAATGGAGAACTTCGTTTACCTTTTAACGAAATATTGGAAATTGTCATTAAAACATCCTCGTGGAAATCTCCTAAAAGCTTCCGTTAATCTTCCAAGAAAGATTCCGTTGAAAGATTGATGAATCATTGCACCGGAAGATTCCATGGAAGCTTTATAGAAGACTTCGTTTTCCTTTGGGGAAAATGTTGGGAATTTTTACGCGAATATTCAGACTTAAGTCTCCTGAAAGCTTCCGTAAACCTTCCAAGGAAGATTCCGTTGGAAGATTAATGAATCATTGCACCGAAAGATTTCATGGAAGCTTGAATAAAAGACTTCGTTTACCTTTTAGCGAAATATTAAAAATTGTCATTAAAACATTCTAGTGGAAATCTCCTGAAAGCTTTCGTTAATCTTTCAAGAAAGATTCCGTTGGAAGATTGATGAATCATTGCACCGGAAGATTTCATGGAAGCTTTATAGAAGACTTCGTTTTCCTTTGGGGAAAATGTTGGGAATTTTTACGCGAATATTCAGACTTAAGTCTCCTGAAAGCTTCCGTAAACCTTCCAAGAAAGATTCCGTTGGAAGATTGATGAATCATTGCACCGAAAGATTTCATGGAAGCTTGAATGGAAATCTCCGTTTTCTTTTTAACGAAATATTGAAAATTGTCATTGAAACATTCCAGTGGAAATCTCTTGAAAGCTTCCGTAAACCTTCCGAGGAAGATTCCGTTGGAAGATTGATGAAACATTGCACCGAAAGATTTCATGGAAGCTTGAATAAAAGACTCCGTTTACCTTTCAGCGAAATATTAAAAATTGTCAATAAAACATTCCAGTGGAACGCTCCTGAAAGCTTTTGTAAACCTTCCAAGGAAGATTCTGTTGGAAGATTGATGAATTATTGCACTGAAAGATTTCATGGAAGCTTGAATGGAAAACTCCGTTTACCTTATAACGAAATATTGGAAATTGTCATTGAAACATTCTAGTGAAAGGCTCCTGAAAGCTTCCGTAAACCTTCCAAGGAAGATTCCGTTGAAAGATTGATAAATTATTGCACCGTAAGATTTCATGGAAGCTTAAATGGAAAACTTCGTTTACCTTTTAACGAAATATTGGAAATTGTCATTGAAACATCCTAGTGGAAATCTTCTAAAAGCTTCTGTTAATCTTCCAAGAAAGATTCCGTTGGAAGATTGATGAATCATTGCATCGGAAGATTTCATGGAAGCTTTATAGAAGACTCCGTTTTCCTTTCGGGTAAATGTTGAGAATTTTCACTGGAATATTCCGATTTAAGTCTCCTGGACGATTTCGTCAACTTTCCAAGGAAGATTCCGTTGGAAGATTGATAAATCATTGCACCAAAAGATTTCATGGAAGCTTGAATAAAAGACTCCGTTTACCTTTCAGCGAAATATTAAAAATTGTCATTAAAACATTTCACCGGAACGCTCCTAAAAGCTTTCGTAAACCTTCTAAGGAAGATTCTGTTGGAAGATTGATGAATTATTGCACTGAAAGATTTCATGGGAGCTTGAATGAAAGACTTCGTTTACCTTTAAGCGAAATATTGGAAATTGTCATTGAATCATTGCGAAAGTTTGTTAATCGCATTTACGATCACATGAAAATATAATCAAGTAGCCACCTGCTGGCAAGATGAAAGACTTGCTGCGCACCCAAGATAACTACAAATATTTAAACAATATTTCTCCAATATTTTACTGTTATATTTATAAATTTTCTGAAATACTGCATGAAATATTTCTGGAATATTACAGAAATATCTCTTAAAATATTTTAAGAAATCGTGCAGTAATATTTCCTCAATATTTCAGTGTTATGTTCAAACATTTTTTCAATTACTTCATGAAATATTTTTTTAATATAATAGGTATATTTCATGACATGTTTCTTGAAAGATTTGAGAAATATTAATTTGGAACATTTCAAGAAATAATGTAACAACTTACTTGAATATTTGTGTCCGATTAAAAAATTTTTTGAACTAAAATATGAAATGTTCTAGCAATATTACAGAAATATTTTAATGAATTATTTAATATTCATAAACTTAAATATTTTAAAGAAATATTAGTTCATCACTTATTTAATATTTCACTGAAATATCTCATAAATAATTTAAGGAAGCTTTCAGGAAGCTCCCAATGAAGTATTTTATGAAAAATTTACAGAAGCTTCCAGTAAGCTTTTACTGAAATATTTCATGAATAATTTACGGAAGCTTCCAGTACGTTTCCACTGGAATATTTCATGAAAAATTTACGGAAGCTTCGGTAACCTTACAATGAAGTATTTCATGAAAAACTTACGGAGGCTTCCAGTAAGCTTCCACTCAAATATTTTATTAATAATTTACGGAGGCTTCTAGTAAGCTTTCACTGAAATATTTCATTAATAATTTACGGGGGCTTCCAGTAAGCTTCCACTAAAATATTCCATAAAAAGTTTACGGAAGCTTCTGGTAAACTTCCGCTGAAATATTTTAGGAACGACTTGCGGAAGACTCCTGATCGAGGACATATCCATCTTCCGGGAACTTTTCACTGGAATCTTCCTAGAAGTTTCGAATGTTTTTTCTGCAGTGAATCAAATCTTCCACGTTTCGTTCTAAGAAGCTTCCGGTAATATTCCACTGAAATATTCAACGAAAAACTTACTGAAGCTTCCTGGAAGCTTCCACTAAAATATTTCAGAAATGATGTACGGAAGCTTCGAGTGAACTTTCCCTATTGAAAATAATGATGTCTTTTAAAGACGTATTTGGACGTGTCTGGATTTTGAACAAAAAAAGACGTCTTTTGAAGACGTCTTCTTAATCAAAACGTCTTTTTTATCAAAATTTTTAAAAAAGTACTTACTAAAATATACCAAAAAAGTATTATTTTATTACGTTATTATTTTCAATAGGGTATCTTTCTTTAGGAATATAGAAACAAAATAAGCATCAGCTCTCTGCAGACCGAAAAGCTTGAGCGAACAAACTGGAAATGTTATAACCTTATATACCCGCGTCACTAAAATTTTCGTAGGAGTTCGCGTATTAAGAAAAACGCCACCTAACAGTCAAAGACAGAATTAATAGTCGATTTGAATAATTTTTTCAGTCGTTACATTTTTAACTGTGAGGTGCCGTTTTTCTTAACTTTGCAATTCCTTATCCAAATTTCAGAGATGCAGGTATATGAGGTTATAATTTTGCGTGTTTATTCACAGTTGAAAATCAGTATACATACTTTAATTACGTACTTCAAGTATATACACTTTAGCTTAAGTACGTTCTTTTTTGAAACATTTTAGTAGGTATTATTTTTAAAATATTGATAAAAAAGACGTCTTTAAAAGACGTCTTTAAAAGACGTCTAACTACTAAGACGAAGTAACTACTAAGAAATTAGACACTTCCTAGTAATATCGAACAGAACGATATAGTGCAATTAACATCAAATAATTGCAAGAGGGGCCATATTTATGATATACTTACGAAATCCTTAGTGTCAAAAATAAAAAAAAGGTTCGTCTTATCATTGAATATATTAATAATATTTTATGTAATTTTTTATTCAGACCTCTATTCATGACTTTCACAACGATTTGCAAAAGTCATATTAATTATTTAATATTTGTTAATTCTTACATATCTATAAAATAAAAAAATGTTTATCAGCACATCATTTAGAAGTATAGAAAATTATTTAAAATTTCATTTAATTTTCTATTTTCATTATGAAATTTGTAACAATATAAAACTTTTATACTATATATATTTTAAAAACAAAGTGGAATTTTTCAATATTATATGTAAAATTTTAAATAGCTTTTTTAATATTTGACATCATTATTTATTGTAAATATATTTTATGAATTCTTTAAAGATTAGAAATGCTTATATCTTATTTGAATACGTGTATTAACTCTGGGGTACTTCAGTTATAAAAAGAGATTTATTTTCATGCAACGAATAACTTTTATTAACTTAATTTGTTTTTGATTTAATCAGAAACGTATAGCGAATCATCTTAAAAATCTGAAATGAGTAGAGATTTTTTCATGACATTTTTATATGTAAAAATTGAGTGTTTGTATGCATTAAAGTGTCATAATATATAGCACATGAAAATATATTTAAGAATTCAAAATGTATATTTCATAAACAATATTCTGTTAAGTGACAGAATTTTGATTTTAAATTTTTAAAATAATTTTCAACTTGAATTATAATGTTATAAAATTTAACTGCATTGAAGATATTACTTTTGCGTGAAAAAATTTCGAGTAACACTTTCAAGACTAAATACCAACGTGACCATTGTGCTGACCATGTAACACGTGCAGCTACCTGCAGTACTTGTTGCTAGCGGCCAGACAATGATGCACCAATGACATAGCTTGACTATCTCCTACTTTTAATTAAATAGTGAGATAAGCACAGCTATTGTCATGATTTTTGCGCACGATTACAATAAGAAGCGTGCCGGCTCGACCTGCTCCAACATCTTCTAGACGATGGCACCTAGGCCTGCCATGGATTTGCAGACGCGAAGCGGGCGCATTTGGCAGTCACATTGACTGAGAATCAAATGATTTTTCTTTAAGTTTTCTTTTTAATTTGTTCGCGGCTAATCGTCATTAAATTCAGTTTCAACGTAATTTAAAGCAGTACATTAAATCATCTAGCAAATGACGAGGAACGCCATTCAAGGAGCCAAGGAAATTCCACAAAGATGAGTTTAAATAATAATTAATTACATAATAAGTTTGAAATTGCTTAATGGTAAACCATAATTATAATAATATCATTTTCTTATCACATACAATGTACTAATTAAAAATAGATTGATGCTTGTTATTTTTACATTCAATTTGCATAACTTTATATTCATTGTAATTAATTAAGTTGTTTTTGTCATTACTTTCATTTAAATTCCTGTAATAATTACTGAATATGTCAATTACTATTTTGAATTTATTAAAAAAAGTGAATTAATTGAATATATCTAACTTAATATCTTGTTTGCACAATGAAACATATCCTGCCCCATTTACATTACATAATTTGTAGAAATATTGTGAAGGGTTTTTCCGGGGCTTTTTCTAATCCGGAAAAGCCCCTAACAAAATTTTGGCGCCCTAACGTCAGGGGCCGATTTTGGTAGAAAGATTATCAAAGGATTAACATCCTTCGATAATCCTGTGTACGACAGTACGCTGGCGCGTATGCGCTTAGCGACGGTATCGGACCGACGGCCTGGCTGTGAGTAAGAATGCTATTTAAAAATGATAAAAATTAGTGTAATAAGTAAAAAAAGTAAAAAAGTGAAAAAAGAAAAAAAAATTTTAAATATTAAAGTAATTAACCAGTAATAAATGTGTTTTAAAAGGGGGGATACCGCGTGTAAAATTCCAAAGTGAAAATGCCTCAAACCCGCGTTATGATTCATAAAAATTTTAAATAAATGCGACTTTAAAAGCTAAACAAATTTAAAATTAAGGAAAAAATCTTTGTTTTAAACAAAGTGTAAATACAAATAGTTTAAGAAAAAAGTTATAGAGGAATAAAAATTGAAACAAATTTTAGCATTTATTATTAATTAATTAAAATTAATGTTATGAAGACGAATTTCAGGTCCAATTTTTATCCCTCAATAACTTTAGAAAAAAATAATATTTCGGGATGCTATAGGTGATAATTCGAAAGGATTTGAGTTCAACTTTCATTTAAAAGAGGTTCAGGCTTCTAGCTATCAATGCTAATGAATTATAAGCGTTTAAAAATCTAGTAACTTTTATAGTGATTTTTTTCATTTACCCGTAACTAGAGAAATATTAAGCGTTAGAGTCTAGTACCTTGGCTTTTTTCATATTTCTACATCCAAAATCATCTCCCAAAATTTGAGCAGGATCGGCGTCCCAATACCCTGACACTCTCCTTGTAAGTTAAATTAATAAATAAAGTGTATTTAAAAAAAAATGTGAATAAGTTAAGACGAAAATTTTATTTGGAGACATGTGTTTAAATTTAAAACTAGTTAAAATGCCAAAACAAAATATTAAATGGTTAAAATAATTACGAATCTTTTAACAAAATAGCAAAAGTAATAAATAGTTAAATAAAATGCTAAATTCCATTGAAAAATAGAAAATAAAATTTGAAATATGTCATGAATTCACAAATCGAAAACTTGGAAATCTTGTTGCTGTTATACTTATTAAAATTGTAACGGGCGCGTTTTGCTGGATGCACGGTCGCCAGGTAATTTTAATAATAAATTACCAAAATATAGATTAAAGTTACGTTTATCAGTTCTTGACATGCATTAGTCACATAATCCATACAGCAGGCAGAATTAAAACACCAGAATCGACGATCTCTTCTAGATGCTTTACTATTAGAGATGCGATAATTGATATTTTAATTATCATATAAGGCTATATAATCGCCGACTTCCGCCAGATGCTTTACTATTGGAAGTGCGATATTATATCCTTATTTTAGATGCAAATTATGTTAGTATAATAATCGACGACATTCACTGGATGCTTTACCATTGAATGTGCGATAATGTGTACTTTAACGATAAGATGCTTTTTTGATTGTTATTATCTGAAAATAAGTTTAAATTAATAAATTTAAAATCATTTTATATATTTTAATTTTTTAACTTTATTTAATAAAATATATCTTTTCATAAAAATTACAAATGAAATGAGAACGTTAAATTAATCTAATCTCTACATGCTATCGTGTAGAGAGTCGGATCAAGAATCCGATATAATACATCTTAGATGTTACATGATCGAACATCTAAGAGAGAATGAGAGAGCTTGGATGAATTCACGCTCTTTTATATTATTTCATAAACCTTCTATGAAGTTCTATTTCTCACTAAAGAATTATACATTAGGAAATAGAATGTTCGATAAAATTCATTCTATATATTTGCCAAAGAAACCTTTAATTAAGATAAATATATTTGCAAAAGAAACATTCTATTTCCTTTACATAAAAAAAACTATTTTTAATAATCTATTTTATTATTTATTATCTAGAAAAGCTAATTTTTTATATTTTAATTCCTATCTTCAAACTTTAATTATACATATTATAGAAATTGGATGTTCTATTTATGTATAAACAATTATTTTAAAAAATTACATCTAATATATTTTATTATTAATAATCAAATATTGATAATACTTTTTCATTAACAGAAATAGAACATTCCATTTCTATATTCATTTTACTATCTCTGTATATATACATTTTGACTTATCTTCGTTATCGGCCTCAGTAGGTAACTATGAAGTCCTACTTATACCTTTAACGTAATTTAGATTTATTATTACAGAAGATCATTCTATGTCTTAAATAATGTTCATTTATTTATAAAACATTCATATTCAATTTAATAATTCTAAATAGAATTGATATGAGCCGTTTCAAAATATTTATTTGATTTTTTTTGCAAATTAACTAGTTATTTAAAAAAGAAAAAAGAGTAAAAACCGTGTTTAACAGAAAAGAATTCAAATAACTAATACAAGTATCTGATTATATACAAAAAAATAAAATTTACTAAAAATTGAAGCATTTTGATTACGCAATAAAAATATAAAATGGCTTCAAAATAAAATTTTCTTTGTTTTTAGCGTTAAAAGAAGTTAAAAGTTAAAAACGTCAAAATTTAACTTATAAACATTTTTATACGTTACAATTAAAATTATTAAACATACAATTCAAATTGTTATCCAATTAAGTAATGCTAAAAATTATAAATTTTAATTTTTTTAAGTGTCTAACACGGAACCTAAGCAAATCAAAGTTCAAGTCAGCTCGAAATAAAAGAACTTATAAAAATAATTTGTAAACTGCGAAATGGAAATTTAGCCTAACGTCCGAAGTCACTTTAAAGTAGAATTTTTTTGTATTTAAAGAAAAAGTGTAAAATAAAAATAATGATTCTTTCATTTTAGAAATTTCAACACAAATTTAAAACTAAAAAAATGGTTGAAATAAGGTAACTTTGCCAATTTTAATTAATTACGAATAAGATTAAAATATGAAAAATAAATGACTTCTGAAAAAATTTTGTATAAAAATGAAAATTTCATTAACATTACTACACCCAATTTGCCTTTCAAATAGTTAAATAATAATAAAAATTTGACTGATATTATGAGTCCAAAGTAGATAATTAACAGAACCTGTAAGACATTGCAATAATTCGAGTAAATAAAGAATTAATTATTATATTCATTAAATGACATGCAATACAGACACCGTGCGCCTAGCTCCTTTAGTGAGGCTAGTACCACGAGACTAAGCTTCGTTCAAGCTGGCTGAAGTGAGAGCAAGCATGCCGTAATCAGGCTTGCTGTTTTCAAGATCACTTGAAATTTCTTGTAAATAAAAATAAAATTTCCATGCGTTTTTAAATGCGTAATTTCATGAATTTGTTTAAATAACTATTGGAATTAGTTAAATTGCAATCCTTTTGACTAAATATAGTTAAAAGTGAATATATATATATATATATATATATATATATATATTTATGTATATCATTTTAATATATTATTTAAGATATAAAAATATTATAAATTTAATATTGAAAACATTGGTTAATAATCTCCAGAATTGTAAATTTTCTTTGGAATAAGATAAATTTTTACTTTGCACACACACATATATATATAGCATGAAAAAAATTTTTTGAATTAAAAGAATACAAAAGTCATCAAAATGTAAAGTCTAACTTGAATTCGCATCGAAATTCACAGGTACACTGAAAGAACTTTTTGTATACTGCATGCCGAAGTGTGAGTGCGCAGTATACTACAAGCGTGCGCAGTACGCTTGAAAACTTTTGGTAAATAGAAATAAAGTGTTGGCGTTTTGAAAGCCACCGACCATGCGCGCGCAGCTCGTTGGGATTCAAAACGCCAACATTTCTCTTGCTGTTTACCGCTGAGTATGAGCGGACTGCACACCTCCCCTCTTGGTAGGCAGTCCGCTAAGACTTCTATCAGTGTATATCTGTTAGATAGCAATATAAAAGAGGAATCTAAAATATTTTAATTAAATTAACACATTTTCATTTTGCATCTTTAGTTTAATATTTTGCCTGTAAATATTATGTATATTTAGTATTTAAATAATCAGATTATTCGAATAAAATTTATTTTGATAATATTAATGCACACAAGTTTAACACCCAAGTCACCTGTTTTGCTATAAATCTGATTTTTTTTCTAGTTCAATGTTTTTGCCAAAAATATTTATTTTCATATTTATTTCATATAAAAATATATTTAAAATATTTTAATATATAACTAAACATAAAATACATTATTCTTTTATGACATGTTTTCAGCCATACGACTATTGTGGAACGCTAGGAAGATGGATGAGTAGGCCCATCGCTCGAAGCAATAGTTCGTCAAGATTAGGCCGCAAAAAATAAAAAGAGAGAAGAACAAATTGTAATTCTTCCTCGTCTAAAAAAAAATTTAATAATATCAAAAAGCCGAATAATTCAAGAAGAAATTGTATTTTTTTTATATACCAGCAAAAATTATAAATGAAAAAAAAAGAGAAGAACGAAGTTTCTTTCCTTAGGATTTAAAGAAGAAACAAAAAGAATAATTTAAGAAAAAAATTCAGAAATAAATCAACGTTAAGAAGACGAATAGTTATTATCGAAAAAATAAAAAGATAGCAACACTAAATCAAAATTTTAATACGGGTTAAAAAATTATAGCTTCAAATATAAAATATTTGCTTAGTATCAAATTTACCTTAAATGAAACATAGAAATTTCTTAATAGATAAAATTAAACAAATTATCTTATTTAAATATTTTGTGTAAACTAGAAATTAAAACTTTTTCTCTTAAACTAATAAAGTTCAATAATGTCACAAATGGGTTTTGTTAATTATCGAATCTTCATTTTCGTTTAAAAAAAACAAACATAAATACCAATTTTCTTTTTAATAGAAAAATTAATTTTATTATTCAATGAATATTAATGACTAGTTTTGATAAATTATAATTAATGAGAATTATTTAAGAGAGCAAAACAACGAAAATTTTGTTTCATTCAAATATCCGTTTTTATGGAATTTTACTTTTTCTTTTTTAATAAATCAAAATTTTATTTCACATGGAAATATGTCGTCGAAAAATATATATCAAAATTCTTTTAATAGCTTGAAATTTATAACAGGATGTGCATATAATATTCCAACTAATAGAAATATTAGATTACATTAGCTAAAAAATTTTTAATATCAAATTAGAGTTCAGTGGAGTAGTGGCTAAGGCGCGTGACTCGTATTCCCGTTGGCGCGGGATCGATTCCCCGTCTGGTCGCTTTTTCGCTGTCTCTGCCGTGGGCTGACACCACGTTAAATAATACGTCAAATTGTGTTGTTTTTAAAAATGAATTTCTAGGTGTTAGAAAGGGCAGTAATGCCCGTGGATATAATAAAAAAAAAAAAAAAAAAAAAAAAATTAACAAAACTCGAAACCGAAAAGAATATCGTATAGACAACGCTGAAATTTATTTCTTTCGCTTTCTCACATACATCAGCATTTTATTGAAGCACTGAAATATAACTCTTTTTAGCCGTGAACAAAATTTGCAAAAATTTCGATTTTTTTTTCGTACAATAAAAGAAATACGAATCTAATCCCTGTTGAAAATAACCAGCTGGATATCCAGGTGAATTATCCACTTGAATATCCAGATGAATATCACTCTGATGGAGTTGGATATTACTCTGATTGAGTTGGATATCACTCTGATTTTCATTCACCTAGACACCACTAAAATCCATTTGGATATATATTTACGAAAACTAATCATTAGGGATTACAAGCATTTGTATAAGAATAATACTACAAATAAAAGGAAATTGAAAATTTTACTCAAAGTAAAATTATCCAGGAGGATTATCCTCTTGGATATCCAGTTGGATTAATAAAATCGAAAAATTATAAAGTATGCTTTTCAGTAAATTATTTGATAAAATTACTTCTTAATTTTTCGATTTTATTAATCCAACTGGATATCCAAGAGGATAATCCTCCTGGATAATTTTAATTTTGGTAAAATTTTCAATTTTTTTTTATTGGTAGTATTATTATGTTATTCAGATGCTTATAATGCCTAATTATTAGTTTTCGTGAAAAATATCTAAAATGGATTTTAGCTGCATCCAGGGGAATGAAGATCAGAGTGATATCCACCTGGATATCCAAGTAGATAAATCACCTGGATATCCAGCTGGTCATTTTTAATAGGGATGCAAAGAAGGAATCATATTTTCTTTCAAATAAAAGTTGCAATTTATTTTTTCACTTCAAAATTTAAACTAACGCATTTGTAAAAAGTAATATTTTTGGCAATTGAATTAAAACTAAGTAATTAAAACAAAGATAAGAATGATATCGAAAGATAAACTTACTACTAATACCAAAACTTAAGTGACGACATCAATACGTAATGTAATCGAAAAATAATTCAAGTAAACTAAATGTTAACTAAATAAAAATTATATATATTTAAAAATTTATTCTTTGCTTTAATAAGGATAATATGCATAATTTAAAGGGTGGGGACATAAACTAAAAAAACTTCTTAAGCGCCTGGCAGGAAGTACTAGGTTGAGATGGGTTGTGTGCTATGTATAGTGCACGATATGCAGTACTAGATGCCAATTTTCGTTTATGGTCCGATTTTGGGGAAATACGTGGATAAAAATAAGAATGAAATCAATATATAAGCAAATGAAAAAGTTTGAAAAATGGCACAATAATCAAATAAAATGAAGAATAAAAAAAGGGGAGTTAGTTTTAAGTGATGCAGTATTTCTCTAAAAAAAAAAAGTAAAAGGTGGCATCGTCATATGCCATCACTGCATCGATGGGTTCAGGATCAAGCGAATTTTTGCGAAAAATATGGCAATTATTAGCAAGATATAGACGAACCAAAAATCTTATTAATGTATTCGAAGATGAAAACCTTTACATTAATACGCTAAATAGATGGTTAGCACCCGCGGAGGACAATACGTTGAGAGGCGATGTATTGTATTTATTTTGTATATTTAAAAGGGGGGACAGTGCGGTGACTCTCCACGATTAAAAAAATGAAATAATACAAGAAAAATAATATAAAATAAATGAGGAGATAATAATGATGAATAGATAAAAAAATCGAATAAATTAAGTAATATGCATATTATCTAAAATGTTCCAAAAGGTAATAATATTGTAATAAATTTTCAATAAAATGAATTAATAATTTAAAAAAAAAAATAATGCAATCACTTAAGGTTAAGTAAAAAAATCTAAAAATCTTGCATAATTGAAAGAAAAGGGGGGGGGGAGAATATCAAGTATAACAAAAAGTCGGAGAGGCATCCACAGCTTTTAAAACATATATTAGTGTATTGTCGCGTTAAAGAAAGGGAGCATCGTAATAAATTCTTTTGGTAACAAATAGTTATAACCCTTTCTGAAACTGCCTTATGGGTATAAAATGGGTAGTAGCCATTGTCGCGCACACAGTCTGAATATTGACATCGTTTTGTGAACATCGTTAGTTACTTTAAAATAATTTTAATATTGAATAATACTGAAAGTTTAAGTGGCAAAGCAACAACTAAATTCTGCAGTCTAGATTTTTTTTTATTAAGGTAAAATATAACTATTACACATAACATTTTGAAAAGTTTTAATTATTTCTATTCGTTTTAATATTTTGAATTAATAAAACTAAAATTTCAAAACAAAATAGATACGAATTTTTCGAAAGTTTGACTTTATTTCTTATAATCTTAAAAACTTCTATGCAAAATTTAGTTAAAAATTTGAAAAAAATATTTTTAAAAATTTTAAACATTTGTTAAAAATATTTCTGTTTGATTTTAATAATCTTTATTTAATATTTAATATACACCAAATTTGCTTTACAAATTTAATTACGATTAATCAAATCGTTATAGTTATCTAAAATGATTACAGTCATAATCAAAATTTTTAAAGATTTTTAAGTTAAAATTTTAATTTTTATTTTTAATTTTTTTTATTATTATCATAAAGTATTTTCGACATTTAATTAGTTTCATTTTTAAAGACGGTGTGATTGCTAACAGAATTAGTATATAGTGTTGATAAAAACGAAATTGTATATTACTTTTTAATTACATTTAATATTTCTTTTTGAATTTTCATTAAAATTTAAATCAAATTAATTAATAGAACAAATTTTACCTACTCTTTAATTTTCTATTCTTTTCTATTCTAACAATATTTTAGTTAGCATCATAGTAAAAAATTTAAATAATCATTTAAAAAGTTATTAATATTGGCTTTGCACTGTCAATAAAGAAGAGAACTTTGAGATACGCAGTTTTGACTTAATATTTTTACAATAAATTTTTTCCAAAATAATCATTTCTTTTTGTATACTGGTGAATACTAGATCAAGGATTAATATTGAATACTGAATTTTTTTTATTTTCAAAGAAAGCCTAATAGAGAAAAATTTCAAATTGTAGAAATTAAATTTTGAAAAATTTTTATATACTAATTATTTGAAAATATAAAAATAAATTGCGAAATTTCAGTTTTTAATAATTTAGAAATCGCCGGGACAACGATTTTTTTTAAGTAAGGGGGGAGGGTATCATTCGGAAATATTAAGAAAATAGTAAACGAAGAAGTCGAGAACGACACATCACTAGCAATGATGACAGCGTTAGCTAGCAGCTTCGCGCTGCAAAGCACTATAACTGGACTAAGAAATTTTAACGGTCATAATATTACGTTAAAAGATTTCTTACAAGATATAAGAAACGGAAAAACGCAGGTTCCAGAAGGACAGGAAGCACAATATGTAAGGACATTCTTGGGAAAGTTGCAAGGAAGTGCCCGAGACTGCACTTATGGCCACTCGTTTGATACAGTGAAAAGTCTAATCAAGCACTTGAAGACTAGGTTCGCTCCAGGAAAGAACTATGCATATTATTCGACTAAAATAAATGAAATAAGAATGAGACAGGGAAAAACCGAGGGGGATTTCTTCGATCGACTTAATATTTTGTTAAGCGGTGCAAAGACATCTTTAGAAGAAGCTAACCTATGATAACATCAGCACAGCTTAATTTTATGATTGCACCTTTGAAAATGACAGCTAAAGATATGTTTATCAAGGGCCTATCTGCTGATATAGCAGTACAAGTGGATAATAGCAAGCCACAAGATTTGCAAACTTCTTACGAAGAAGTAGTTAGAAGAGAAACTAGGATGGACTCGAACATCATACCAGACACTCGCTACAAGTTTAACCCATAACTGCGTAGCCCTGATTGGGAAAGGACTAAATACTCAGCTGCTAACTATGCTAAGAGAAATCCCAACAACTGGCGCATGCCACAGGACAATAAACCGTTTAATATAGGATACTTGGATGAGAGACAAGCAGAAAGTGCCGACATCCAACAGCCATATCATCCAAACTATGCGAGAAATAATTGTATGCAAACAAGCCATCACTTTGTATCTACGCAACGACAAAACCAAGAGTATACTTCCTTTCAATATCACAAATGTAGACCTCAATATGGAAGTTATTCTGACTCGGAATATAGAAATCGAAATAATAAACTATTCCAGGATCAAAGACTGTTTAATCCATATCAACTCCAAGGTGAAGAATACCAAAATCAAAGACCAGCTTATCGATTAGTGACCAACCATAATGGAAAATGCAGAGTCATGGCCATCAACATTCATGACGAAGATGTCACGTTAGACATACCTCGTTGCGAGTTAATGGCTTTTAAATACGTAAATCCAAAATTTTACCACGAGTCATCTTTGGACAGTGAATCGCCAAGAATAGACGATACCTACTTAAAATGCCAGAAGTTACTTAGCATTTTAAGTATGGACCACATGAATGAAGAGGAGAAAGAACGTATGAGAGATTTAATCTCAGACTATAATGACGTCTTTTTACTACCAGGAGATTTGCTATCTGCAACACATGTAACTGAATATAGGATAACCACAACTGATGATATACCTATTAACACCAAGCAGTATTGACATCTACCAGTGCACAAGCAAGTTATTGAGGATCAGGTTAAAAAGAAGCTAAGGGACGGCACGATAGAATCATCTTGTTCACCTTCAAGTAACCCAGTCATCATTATACCAAAAAAACCAGATAAATATGGCAACCCACGCTGGCGGATAGTAATAGCCTTCAGAAATTTAAACGCAAAGACCATAGGAGACGCTTATCCACTACCTAATATAACAGATATTCTCTACCAATTAGGAGGAGCAGTATGTTTTTCAGAGTTTGACCTCGCTAGTGGGTATCAGCAATTGTCATTACGTCTAGAAGACAGATGGAAAAGTGCTTTCACCATTCCTCACGGACACTACCAGTATATACGTCTTCCTGAAGGCTTAAGGGGGGCGCCATCAACGTTTTAGCGAATGATGGACCATGTCCTTATGGGACTACAGAACACCAAGATGTTGGTGTATCTGGATGACACTATAATTTATTCAAAAGATCTCCATGAACACGATCGAAAAACTCGTAAATTTTTTTATCAATTGTGTAGCTCAAGATTGGTTTTGCAGCCTGAAAAGGTCGAGTTTCTAAGGAAGGAGGTGACCTTCTTAGGACACATAATCAGCGAGAAAGGGATACAATCAGATCCAGGAAAGATAAAAGCAGTAGTTGAATTTCCTACACCCAAGACGCCAAAGAGCATAAGACGGTTTTTCCATTTCAGACCTCACTCAAAAACTAATAAAAATTTTTTATTTTAACATAAAATAGGATCATTTGCCCGTTCTCAAAACTATTGGGCTTTGCCCTTACTTTTGTATAACAATATTTCATTTATTAATAATAACGAAAATTGAAATTAGACAAGGACAGAGCTATACAGCTGCCTCTTAAGCAATAACTATGAATGAAAAATCAAATAAAAGGTATAAACTTGATGATGATTACTCAATTCATTTGAGTACATTGAAGAGCTAAAATGAAAGAAAAATATGATGTCTATAGTGAAAGAAAATATTTAGGAAAAATGTTCTAAAGAATACTATTTGATACCTAAACTTGCCTAAAATATACTTTTTTAAAAGTAATAATAAGGATAAAATAGTATTTATCAGTTTAAATAATGACTAAAAACAAAATATAACATATAATATCGAAAAGGTTTCAATAAATTTTATGAAATTTGAAAATAAAAAAATATTGTAATGATATTTTTATGAATTTTATATTATTAAAAAAATGAATTGAATACAAAAGTACTCAATGATTGCTTGATTGATTTCAAAACTTTCTTCAGCTAAATATTTTATGAATTTTATTATTAAAAAGAATGAATTAAATACAGTTTAAATAATGAAGAGTTAGAACATGTGAAGGACCTAATTTCAGATTACAATAATGTTTTCTCTCTCCAGGAGACCTATTACCTGCAATGCATGTGGCTGAACATAAAATACCTACTACAGATGACATAATTAGCAACACTAAACAGTATAGGCATCCTTAAGACTAACCTAGTTCCTAAAACCAGTCCTACTGTAGTCAGATTGAAATCTACAATGATTAAAAAATTAGTTATAACTACCACTTATAAACCTTAGGCAAAGTGCCTTTCGAATCTTTGACACAGCCAAATCAGAAATATTGGTCACGAAACAGGAGAAGAAGGAACAAATTAAACATACCTATGTACCCTGTGACCAAAGTACTGATGATCATGTCATTGAGTGCAGTTTCTTTAAGTGAAACAGGAGAAAGCTCAGACTAGGAATTACCAACTGACCAGACTGGAAATGAGTATTTATCGACTAAAACTACACTCAACACCGAAGCATATTTTTTGTTAATTGATGAACCACTTCAGCTAGATTGTAGATCTTTAAGCAATTAGATGTCATCAACAGGTATTGATTATCCTAGCAGTAATAACCAGGATAGCACTCAGGAAACAACTCAAGATACTGACTTTTTGTCTATTGATCATCATGAATATAGAAAACTCATTCCAGCCAACCGATACAGAATGAGAAGTGAAATCAGAAGAGTACACAAAAAACTTGAAAATAGCCTACGGAAATTTTGGTATGAGGCAGGAGATTTGGTATTTTCGGAAAAACTGGCTGATTCGCAGACTTAACCTTCACCCGATTACTTCTCCGATGGTGAAAAAGTATCCCACAACTATCGAATAGAATCGGGTGTTAAGATTAGGTACCTATAAACCTTTTAAATTATTCAACTAAGTCAAAATCTTCATGTAGAAAAACAAAAGCGAACCTTTATTGTGTAAAGGTATTGAAGATGAATCACTTACAAACAAAATGACTAAAAAACTGACCACACTATAATAAATCATGTTACTTCTATTACTTCGGACACAAGTGAATCCAATACTGAAGAATCAGAAAAAGTCTTAAATACAAAAGATACCACAAAGTTAATAGAAACTACTGAGTCAATGATTAACTAACATCTGACTGAAATAGAGAGTGGAAAGGAAATCTAATTACAGAAGGGAATGGATGCAAATATGGAAGACGAGGATAAGTCTAGATTACAACTACCCGCATACCGAGAAATTTCTGTTACTCCGAATATACGACCTACTACTAGGCCAAAATCAAGTACTCCTATTACAACTAGGAAAGTTGTACATTTTTCTGCTCTGGATACGACACCTGAAAAGGACATATCAGATGAACTAATTAATCTTAACTTCTCCAAAAACTACGTAGATTCGATAATCATATTCAGTTCTTTAAGAAATATATAACCTCTATCCAATACGAAAAATAAAAAACCCATGGAATCCGAACCTTCTACTTCAGATGAGGAGAAGCAACAGATAAGAAAATATGTTATCTCTGCAAGGCATTGTTTAACTTATAACCGAGATAATCTGTTGCATTTCATGACCAGCGATTGTGACGGGCACGACCCTATTACCAAGCTGCTAAGTAAAATAAATGCAATTGATCTAGTAGACATGAAACAAAGGAAACCTCAGCCAGGACAAATATTAATCACACATTACAAAGGCCACTATGTAATCATTACAATATTGAAACAAAAACTACATGAATCTATAGATTGATTGATTGATTCATATTTATTAAAAATCATGGAGTTCAACCCCGTATGACCCAAAAGTAATACATAATGTTGTTTACAAAATAAAATATAGTGCAAATATAACAAACAAGAACAATAGTAAAAGTTTGAATATATTCATGTGAGATTTCTCTCTCTGTGATAAAAGTAAAAAAATTATGATTATAAAAAGTATAAGATTGTAAAAAGTATAAGATTGTTACACTTTATTGAAGCTGCACTCATCTGATCAATATGTTACACAATGAATATACAGTTGGAGGCCTACAGAACTGAATGTGTAGTAAAGTGTACCATAATATGAAAATAGACTCAATGATTCTCTGTTTCGCCCATCCACTCAGTGCGCTCCTCAAGCAAGAATTTGTTGTACAACTTAGCCTTAATGGACTGCGTTTGTCCTAGTTCAAAACTAGCGAATATGGAGGTATTAACATTGACAAAGCTAGATGCCGTGTATACGAAAGAATGTAGCATAGCTGCAGTACGAACAACGGGGCAGATGAGAAGTCTAGCTGGTAGTCTAGTCGAAGTTCGAACAACTGTATCAATGTTTACCCGATCGAATTTAGCGGCCAGATAGCTTGGCTTTTGATACGAAACAATAGAGTGAGCAAGAGCTGACTTGAAATATAAACGCCTGTGGCTCACCGACAACCAGCCCAACTGCAGGCGAAAGGGCGTAACCCTTTCTTGTCTTCCTATATTTCCACAGACAAATCTAACGCAGGCATTCAGTGCACGATGGAGTTTAATGTTTAACGTCTGTGGTAAGTCATCATAGACTACACAACAGTAGTCTATTATTGGAAAGATGAGAGCTTCAACAAGGTTTTTCCTGACCCACCTAGACAGAGCATGTCTATGGAACTTTAATGATTGAAGAGTACCAAAGATGTCTAACCACCGAACCCACCTGCTTATTCCAGTTTAAAGTGCTAGTTATCCAGATACCCAAATTTTTGACTGAACTAGTATATGGCACCACCTTATCATTTACGAAAATTTTAGGGCAAGAAAAGAGATCAATTCTTGAGATGAATTGCTCGCTACCAATGAACATTGCTTGCATTTTAGATGGGTTTAAGGCAAGACCATTGTCAACAGCCCACTTAACAACAGCAGCAACCTCATGATTCAGAAAAGCAATCTCGTCATTCAGATTTGCGGGCAGAAATGAGTGGTATACCTGCAAGTCATCAGCAAACAGAATATGAGACGATCTGGTTAAGATAGAAGATAAATCATTGATGAAAACCGAAAAAAGCAGCAGACCCAGAACGCTGCCCTGAGGAACCCCTGCCGTGCAGGTGATCCATTCACCGACATGACCCTCCAAATCTGTAATAGCATAGGATCTCTTGCTGAGATGCGACGCAAACCATCGTATAACAGTATCTGAGCAATTGAATCGACGAAGCAGGCGAATATGTGACACTGTGTCGAAAGCCTTGGAAAAATCAAAGAGCAATAGAGTAGTGATCATTCTTTTATCAATAGCCAGGCGTGCATCTTCAAGGAGCTTCAAGAGCACAGTCTGGGTACTATTAAATTTACGAAAGCCTGTCTGTAGACAATCGAACAGAGAATTTGATTCAATAAAGGAGCTAAACTGAGAATGCACTACTCTCTTCAGAATTTTGAAAACTTCGGAAAGTTTGGCAATGGGCCGGGTTTGTGAAGGTGAATCCATCTTATTCGTCTTTGCCAATGGAAGCAAAAAGACCCTCTTCCAATCAGTCGGAAAAACAGCAGATGTGAGCGAGCAATTTATGATGGAAGTAATGAGATCAACAGAGGATTGACTCGTCATTTTAAGCATCTGAGCCATAATACCATCAGGACCAAAAGTCTTAGAAGTACCGAGGCGTACTTAAGACTCGACAAGAGAACAATTAACTGGGGCAAAATTAAAGACAGGCAAGTCATTACGTAGTGGTACAGCAAGCACCTCTCTCAACTTACCCTCGGACAAAGCTGGAGTGGCAGAAGAAATCGTTGTGTAGTGAGAGAGAAGAACACTTGAGGAGAAATACTGAAGCGGTGAAGGCAATATCCTTGAAGCCAGACCAATCTTGTGAAGAATGTTCCAGCGATTAGAAGAGTTACCCACAGAATTAAGACGATCAGCTATATAATTGTTTTTTGCAGAATCAAGCATATTTGAGATTTCACTTCTGAGCCTTCTATATCTTAAAACTGCCTGAGTAGAGCCAGATCGAACAGCATAACGATATGCTCTATCACGCTCCCTCATCTTAAATCTAATGTCAGAAGTGACCCACGGTTTTTTCTTAATGTCTAATTTAAGTGCTTTAATTGGTGCACAAGAATCAAAGGACGAAACAAGAACAGAAGACAACTTATGAACTAACATATCAACAGAAGAAGTGGCAGTGCATAAAGATTCAACACAGCTCTCATGTGAGAGTAATTTGAGAGAGAAGATGAAATCATATTGTTTAAAGTTTCAAGGTTAATGTTAGCAAAATTACGAGAGTTGATTATTTTAGTTGCAGCCTGAGGCTTAAAAGCCTTAAAAGTGATGGTAATTATATCGTGACCTGCTATAAAAGGAGATGATGTTTTACTGTAAGAAACCAAAGAATTTTCATCATTTAAAATGAAGAGATCAATCCAGGTATAAGAAATATGATCAGTTGTAAGAGTATGGTGAGTAGGTTCGGAAGGTACTAAGTAAAGGGCAAGTGATTCAATCGTTAAGCGGAAAGAGTCTGCGCTAAAATTTTTAGCCAACAGATTGATATTGAAATCTCCAGTAATGACAATGTTTTTATACGATAGTAATAACTCAGATATTGAGTTAAAGAAATCCTCAGGTAATAGGCCCTTTGGCCTCAGATACACGACCGCAAAAATGAGTTTCTCAGCACCTAGAGAGATTTCAGCTATGATATACTCAGCTGTATTGTCAAAGACGGCATTTGATTAAGAAAGTATGCTAACTTTGAGAAAATCTCGCACATAGAAGCCAACTCCACCGCCAATTTTACCCACTCTATCTAACCTAAAGAAATTGTAATGATCAATAGAGATAATAGAAGAATCATCATACTCAGTTAAGAAAGTCTCTGTAACAGCAAAAATATCCGGTTGATTTGAAGTAATATGATGCTCTATGAGGGAGAAATGAGTTTTGAGGCGATTAACATTAGCATGAAAAATTTGAATATTTGGAAAAAATTGTGAACCATTTTTTGGCACAGAGATAGCAGGAGAGTTTAAATTTATTACGGTATGAAATGAATTATGAGAAAAAACGTTATTAAGACTATTTGATGAGTTTGAAATAAAAGAAGGGCTATTAATCACACAAGAGCCTAGCAATCCCTATTTTTTGTTTTTATTTGATGTTAGCTTCGACAAATGAGACTCATCCAAAATTGGAATCAGCTCAGCCTCCTTATGGGGACGCATGCAGACTCTTAAGTTACGAACAATAGGATGCATATAATTTAACTCCTTGTAGACTGCGTTCGCCTTGACTAATAACTCAAAGACCGGTTTGGGCCAAATAGGACGAGCAAAGATCTTAGAAGAACCTTTTATACCAAAAAGTTTCGAAACAGTGAAATCTCTCAGCTTAGCAGAGTTTGATACTATAGTATCTCTGATCGCATCAGATGTAAAGCGCCCAACGGTTGCTCGAAATTTATCCTTTTGCGAAGGTTCAGGCTCATCCGTTTCCATGGGAACAGTAGGAAGCTATTCACGAGAATCAATAAGCATCATGCAAGCCTGCTCTTACCCAATTGCTCTTAAAATAATTTTGATTATATCGTTATCACTTACTGATAGAGTTGTTGGAATACCCAAGAACAAAACTTCATATGCATCAGACATTAACGGGTCAGCAGGTGCTGAAGTTAAAGCAGAGCAGGTAGCAATACGCTCATCTAGACGATCAGAAAGCAAGTCTTGACGCTTTTCTACTTCCGATAGAGATTGCTTGATATCACGTATATCATTGCGCAACGAACCCACTTCACCCACAAGTTGAGTAGTCAATAGTAACAGCTTGTCTGTTTTCTCCATCTGAGCAGCAAATTTCAAGTCATTGTCCGACTTAAAATTAGCTAGCCACTCGCAGTCAGTCATGTTGACGGTCTTTGGTTGAGAGAACGTTAGAAGTTTAGATGTAGCAGCACGAGGATCAGCAGCCAATAAGTGAGGGCTAGAGGAAGCAACAAATTTATGTGTAACGCCCACAGGTGTATTACTGGCAATAGAAGATTAAGAGGAGCTTGATTCCGAACGACAGCGTCGTCTTAGTAAAGGTTCAAGTGGGTGGAGCGGGGAGACCGCACCTCTTTTTTGAGAGCCCTGATTGAGCAAAGAGTCTTTTGAAGGCCCAGAGGAGGCAGAGATTGAACTAATAGGGGCAACTACACCCAAAGCACCACTCGTACTGATATTTCTTGAGGCTTTGCGTTTTTCGCAACAAGCAAGAGTATTATTAACTCCAAACCAGGAATTATCACAGCAATGTAAGTGATATATTGCTGAGCAGTTAATACAGAGATGCGAAGAGTCCGTGCGTAAGATAGCTGCTTCACAGTAAGAGCAAATTATCATACTCGACAAACGCAACAGAGAGAGAGGTCGTGTACAGAGAGTCACCTCCCAGATAAAACCCAAAGTGTAAATGTTAAACAGATAGTACTCACAGTCGGTAGAGTTAAAGTACAGCAACAGTCGATAAAGTAGGGTACAGCGCTCCTTTGGTAATGGATTGCAGCGCTCCTGGCTTCAGAGGCAGTTACTAGCTGATGACCCGTTAAAACTAACCTCAAAAATTGATAAATGATCCTAACCTCAAAATGTCAGCACCACCAGTTAATTTTAGATATTTTATAGATGCAGAGCTCACCAAAGATGCAGTTTAATAGGTCGATAGGTGCTCTGCGAAGTGTGCTTGCAGTTTCCTGAAACAAAACGCCCGCAGGCAGCAAAAGCAGAGTACAATGCCACAAAACAGTAAGAGCAAAATAGAAACCACGCTAGTGAAAGAGAGATAGATAGACAGAGAGAAAGAGAGATAGATAGACAGATAGAAAGAGACCATCTCAAATCTACACTCTAGTCTTGTTGGTGGTCATGAAGGTACAACCCAAATTTATGCAAAAATACGTGAACGCTACTATTGGCCAGGTATGAGAAAAGATATACTAGATTTCATTAAAGTCTGTTGTATTTGCCATTAAAGAAAAATCGACCGAATTACAAAGTGGGGTCCATTGGTCATTATTGACACTCCTACCGAAAGCTTCGATACCGTGGAAAAACTACGCATGACGCCATCTGGAAATTGCCATCTATTGACCATACTATATCACTTGACTAAGTACGTAATAGTAACACCTTTAAGTAATTTGAGAGCCACTACAATAGCAGATTCTTTTGCTCGACCTCTAATTTGCCAGTTTGGAGCTTCCCGAGCCATTCTGTCGGATAAAGGAACCAGCTTTATGTCGAAAATAGTAGGAATACTCCTACTTATATTTAAGATAATGCAACTGCATTTATTAGGTTTCAGTCCACCAACCACGGGAGCATTAGAAAGTAGCTACGCATCATTATTGGACTTCATGAGATCATATGCTAATCATTACGACAACTGGGGTACATTAGCTCCTTTCGCAGCTTTGACGTGCAACACAAGTGTTCATTCTGCCACCGGTTGTACTCTGTTCAAATAAACATACGGTAGAATTGCTTGAATTCCACTAAGAATACCCAGAGATGATAGACTCATGACTTACAACCAATATTTAATAGACCTAATAACCCGATTAAGTGAGGGTTTATGATTTAAGCGTTAATAATTTTAGGGCTTCTGGATTTATAATTTATTGGTTCATGAGTTTATGGGCTTAGGGTTTGTGCGTTTATCGATTTAGGGTTTATCAACTTTGGGTTTATGGGTTAAGGGTTTACAAGCTTGGAGTTTATGGGTTTCGGGTACATTGGTTTATGGATTTAGGATTCATAGGTTCCAGATGTATGGGTCTATATCTTTTGAGTTTATAGCCTAATGGTTTATAGGTTTAGAGTTTATAAGTTTATGGGTTTATGAGATTGGGGGTATGGATTTAGGATTTATCTATTGCAGGTTTATGAGCTTAGGGTATTTGGGTTTAAGGTTTGTGGGTTTGGGGTTTAGTGTTTATGAGTTTTAGGCTGATGAGCTTGAGTTTATGGGTTTAAGGCCCTAGGGTTTATAGATTGAGGGTTATGGGTTTCGGGTTTATGAGTTCAGGGTTGATGGGTTTCAGGTTTATGAGTTCGAGGTTTGTGGGTTTATGGGTTTCGGATTTATGTGTTGAGAGCTCATGGGTTTATAGGTCTAAGGTCTATGGGTTTGAAGTTTGTAGGTTTAAGGTTTATGGATTTAGAGTTTATAAGTTAAGGGTTTATGGATTTGAGGTTTATGAGTTTAAGTTTTATGGGCTTAGGGTCCATGGGTTTAAGGCCTTAGCGTTTATGGATTAAGGATTTTTGGGTTTAAGGCTTACTTATTGGAGGTTCATAAGATTCGAGTTCATTAGGATTTATCGATCTAGGGTCTATGGGTTAAGAGTTTATTGGTCTAGTCTTTGTGGGTTTCGGGTCCATAAGTTCAGGGTTTCTCGGTTAAAGTTTTATTGGTTCTCGAGTTAATATGCTTAGGGTTTGTGGGTTTATCGATTTAGGGTTTATAAATTATGGGTTCATGGGTCAAAGGTTTATAGGCTTGGAGTTTATGGGTTCAGGATCTATGGGTTAATAGATTTAGGGTCTATTGGCTCTAGATATATGGGTTTATATCTTTTCGGTTTATAGCTTTAGTATTTAGAGGTTAAGCGTTTTTGGTTTTAAGGTTTTTGAGGGCTAATGAATTGAGGTTGTTTGGGCTTAAGATTTAGAGGTTTATGAGTTTATGAACCTAGGGCTTGTGGGTTTATTGATTCAAGGTTCATGAATTTAGGGTTCATGGTTTATTGTTTTATAGCCTTGGGGTTAATGGACTTAAATTTATTGGTTCAAGATTAATAACTTTACAGATTTAGGGTTCATAGGTTTATGGGTCCAGGATCTGTGGGTTTATAAATTAAGGGTTAATGGATTTAGGGTATATGGGTTCATGGATTGGGAATTTATAGGTTTATGGATCTATGGGTTAAGTGTTTGTAGGTTCATCAGTTAAGGGTTTATATGTTGTGGGTTCATAGGTTTAGGGTTTATAAGCTTAGAGCTTCTGGGTTTATAACTTTTGGATTAATAGCCTTAGGTCTTATAGATTTAGGATTCACCCGCACAACATGAAAGGTTGATGCAAGGTTTCAATGCCTTTCATGCTGTGTGAGGATGGGTTGATGGGTTTAAAGTGTATGGGTTTAGGGTTGATAAGTTTCGGGTTAAAAAAACTAGGGTTTCTGTTGTCATTTGTGATTTATTGGTTCATGAGTTGATAGGCTTAGGGTTCGTTGTTTTATCGATTTAGAGTTTATGAATTGTGGTTTTATGGGTTGAAGATATATAGGCTTGGAGATTATTGATTTAGGGTTCATGAGTTCAGAGTTTAAGGGTTTGGGATTTGTGGGCTTAGGGTTTGTGGATTTAGGGTTAAATATTTATAAGTTTAAGGTTTATGGGTTTAGGGTTAATGGGCTTAGGGTATATAAGCTCAGGATTTTTGGGTCTAAGGCTTTACAGTTAAGGATTTGTGGGTTCAGGGTTAAGTATTTATATGTTTAAAGTTTATCAGTTATACTACCAATTGCAACTGTGTTGATATTCAATCGCTAATATATGAATTCAGCATAATGCTGGCATATTGTAGACTTGTCGTACGAAATAACTTATGAATTGTCACGTACTCAGCATATGACGGTCAAAAGCCGTGGTAACTGGACATCATGCATGCGCCACGCATGCTTTCGATATGCTATCTATGTGTCAAAGCTTTGCGTTCTGGGTATGTATGACGACACAATGACAGTACGCTGTCAACATCACGTGCGTTACTTCAATTTGACAGACTGTTGTCATTTTGCGGGCTTGCGTGACACCCTCCATAACCCGCATCCTGTAACAGTACCGTGAGCATAAAGTTAGCATGCCTGTCTGACATGCGAGCGATCTCTGTGTTTGGCACGTCTTGCTATCTGGGTAAACAAAATAAATCATAAAATGTTTTCGAAATATTTTCTAAATATAATAATTATAATTATAGAAACATTCTAATATTCATAGAAACATTTTTTTAAAATATTTCTGTGAAATGATTTCCCAACATTTCAAAAACGTTTCTTGAAATATTTCATGAAAAGGTTTCTAAAATATTTTAGAATTATTTCGCGCAATCCTTTCTGTTATCAAAATAAATCTTAAAATTTTTCTGAAATGTTTTTCAAACAGTTCAAGAAACATTTTTTTGAAATGTTTCTAAAATGTTTCATATAAATATTGCATGAAATGGTACATTTGCATTTTACATATAATTTTCGCGGACATATCTTCATTTCAGAAACATTTCATGAAATCTTTTCGCAATGTTTTGAAGAAACATTTTAGCAATATATCATAAATATATTTCAGGAATTATTTTTGAAATATTTATAATATGTTTCTTGAAAACTTTTTAGAATAATAAATAAAACATTTAAAATATTTTTAAAACGTTTCTAAAATACTTCAAAAAAATATATCTTGAAATGTTTCTAAAAAATAAATTTTCCCTGCTGAAAAAATCTAATTAGGATTCTAATTGTAATTTTATAATAAATTCCAATTAAAATTCTATAATGGAATTCCAATTGGAAATTCATAATGGAATTCCAATGAGAATTTTAGAAATCCAATGTAAATTTATGGACATTTTTAAGCGATTGAAATATTTTTTTTATATATAATTTTATTTATGTTTTCATTGCCACTTCTAAAATATCTCTGTTGATTGAGTAAAACGGAGCGTAAAAAAGCAGGCGGAATGATCGGCGTTTCAGACGAAATGAAGCTATCAGCTTATAAGTTCTAAACTTTTTAATTTTTTTCGTGCGCATTTTCTTCCCATAAGAAAGTCAATAGATAGAAAGCGTGGTAGCCGCCTGGCGGTCAATTATTAGTACTATTATATAAATGTGTATATTTATACTCGATGATTAGCCGCCAGGGGGCTACCACGCTTTCTATCCAATGACTTTCTTATAACAAGCAAATGCATACGAAAAAAATAAGAGAGTTTAGAACTTATAAGCTGATAGTTTCATTTGGTCTTAAATGACGATTATTCGGCCTGCTTTCTCATATTCTATTTTACTCAATGAACAGAGATATTTTTATAAGTTGCAATGATAACATAAATAATATTATATAAAAAATATATTTTAATCACTTAAAAATGTCCATAAGTTTACGTTGGATTTCTAAAATTCTCATTGGAATTCCATTATGAATTTCCAATTAGAATTCTGTCATAGAATTCCAATTGGAGTTCCAATTGGAATTGATTGGAATTCTAACATGGATTTCCAACAAAATCCAATTAGGATTCCAATTGGATTTTTTCAACGGGGTTGAAATGTTTTTGAAATGTTTATAAAAAATTTATCTTAAAATGTTTCTAAAAAGTTTTTGAAATGTTTCTTATAAACATTTCATGAAATGTTCCCTATTGAAACAATCCAGATGGATATATACGTGGATGATCCTCGTGGATATCCATGTTAGTCCAGTCATTGGAGGCAAAAATAGGGTATAACCTGGAAATTCTTTCGGTTAGCACCGATTTTCATAAAACTTTAGGATTAAGCTTATATTACCCTACAGATCAAAAGTTATATATCGGCGAGGTGCGCTTTTTGCTTTAAAGGAGTAAAAACTACCCTTAAAGTTGAAAAATAGTAAAAATGCGGATTTACGCTTATAAATAATTAAAATAATCTTGTAATGTCTAAAATAAGTATTGTTTAATATTGTGGAACATAATTAATGATATTAAGCATTTTTACAACCCTTAAAAACCACCCCTTTGATTTAATAAAAAGAGCATATATAGTTTTTAATATTAAAAAATATTTTTATGATACAGTTATGGAAAAATATTAACGTTTTAAGTTTATGATATAATTTTTAATTTATTACATTATTTCAACCCTTAAAAACTACCCCTTACGATGAAAAATAGAAAACAATAATTTTGAACATGTAAATTATTTTGTAATGACATATTTATATAAAATTAGACATTTTTTCACAGTTTATAATGATTTTTATTTCATTGTAACATTTCAACCCTTAAAAACAACCCTTGATGATGAAATGCCAAAAAAACGAGTCTTTAGTACTTTTAATAATTTAATAACTTTTATTCTATTAATAATATATTTTTTATGTCTTATTATAGAATTTAGAATATATTTAAGTATTTTACATTTAAAAATGACTATTTATGGTTAAAATTATAAGACTATCATAACTTAAAAATTATTATTATTATTATTATTATTATTATTATTATTATTATTATTATAAGAACAAAATAAAAAAATACAAATATTTCACTTAAATTTTAAACAAATTTTTTTAAATTCTATTCATTATCAATTTCGACTTCTTCTTCTTCTCCTGGATCTGTAATCGGAGGACAGTTTCAACAATTGTCACCGGAGCATGTTCCACATGTCGAGTTACAAAATAATCCTAATTTTCTGCAACTGCAATTAGCACCGCAAGTAGTCTTACAGTTGCAAAAAAATCATTCTTAGAAGCTGTTCTGGTGCAGGATGGTTTAGCATTCTTGTAGGCTGTGAAAAACCATCTTTATGGATCCATCCCCAATTTGTCGGAAGAATATTTTTATTTCCTAACCATATTTGCGTTTGCAAATATACTCTTTTAAAATGTTCGCATAAAGCATCAACTGTTGGAACTAATGATGACAATTTTACAGCGCTATTTTTAGTTGTAGCCTTAATAAAGGTCTGGTAACGCATATTTTCTAAATACGTAGATAAATTAACTTTCTCTAATTTATTAATTTGTATATCTTTCGCAGTCCCATATCAAATCGGCAAGCTACATAGTCTCATTTCTTTTTTTCTACCTGAGTTTATACTTATATGATATATATGTATATATACATATATGTGTGTCCACTTACAAAATATACATATAGGAACTGAAAAGAATAAAAGCTATATACCGTACAGACTCAAAGAAACTGTAAAATATTTAAATGTATGTATCTAAAATACTCGAAAATAAACGAATTTATGCGCTCCGAAAATCATACCGAAAAAGTACAATTGGTTTTTTTATGATAACTCCGATAATTTTTAAGCTTTTTAATTGTTCCAAAATGGATTTTGTAGGTAATTGTATCATCTTCAAGTCATGTAAATATCAATTTTAAAAAAGTTTTATTTTTTGAGATTTTTTAGTTTGAAGGGCCAAAAATAGGTGGTACTTGGCTCTGATTACAGAATTCTAGCACTGATATCTCAGTTGATTTTTATCGGACAAAAATAAATAAAAAGCAAAATATTCATGAAAAAAAAGCTATATTTTTTAACTCCAGTACTTTTTACGTACATCTGTTAATTATTGAGATATTTTAAAAAAAGGATGAATTTTTGAAAAATAAAAATTTTTTTTTTATATAAACTTGATTTTTTTTAAAAATAAGCATCCTAAATTGCTGAAACTTCTAGAACACATAGTTGGTACCTAAATAAGATAAACCTTAAAAGTATTTCTTTATATTTCAAAACCTGTCTTAATGACAGTGGTTTGAATATTGAAATTTTATTGTCAAACTATATAAAATAATTTTATTTTCCTTGTAACTCCTTTAATTTTTATACTATCGACTTAAAAAAAAATTGATTTAAAAGATAATCTCAATACCTTCAAACAATATTTTATACATTTTTCTCATAAAGTATGCCATTTTTCTGTTATTTAACGTTGAATATTGCTCTTAAAGTTTCAAGCGTAACAGTATTAATATTCAATAATTCATAATTCCTTATGTATTGTATATAAAATAATGATTAAAAATGGAATCGTTGTGTTCTTTTACAAGCTTCATTTTTGTTTCTTATGAGTTTTTTGATAAAATTAAAACTTTTTAAGTTATTTCATGAAAAACCGTCAGAAAACATGCTTTTTTACACTAAAAATCTATGTTTTCAATCACCTATAGCTTGAAAAGTATTCATTTAACAAAAAAACTCATCAAAAACTTTTTGCTTTAAATTGATTTTTACATTGAATTATATAGTTTTTTTTTCTCACCACCCCCGAGAAGGGGCGGCTCCCGCCCCCTGGGCAAAAGCGCACATCGGCATTATATAACTTTTGTTTTTTGGACTATCCTTTACCTACTGACAAATTTTCATGTTAATCCATCCTAACCGACAAAATTTCCAGCTGAAATGCTTCAATGACTGGACTATGTGGATAAACATGGATTCTCCGTAGATTCAAATGAAAATCTGCATAGATGATCCACCTGGATATCCATAGGAATCATCCACGTGGATTTTCCAGATAAAATAACGTAGATTTTGAAGTAGGTGAATTTGTTGTTAACCTTTTCGCTCTGGGACTGGTCCATATATGGACCAACAAGAAAAGCGAACGTAATAGATGTTTATAAGGTCAACTTAATGCACTAAATTTAGGAAAAATATTGAAAAAAATCCTGGTTACTTCTTTGATCTTCAAAATTATCTTTAAAGGCCAAACAATGAAAAAGCGTATTTGCGCTTCTTAATTGGTACACCTACGTTTTATGAGTTGCTGAATACGATAAAATTAGTAAAAAAATTTTGGTGACTTCTTTGACATTGAACTTTAAAGGTCAATGTATGAAAATGCGTATTTGCGCTTGAAAACTTAAAAATTGGTGTATCTAGATTTTATCTGCTATAGTAAATAAGAATATTAGTAAATAAGTCTAACTACCTCACCAACTTTGAAGTTTGAAGATCAGTGTATGCAAAAAATTATCTTATCTGAAAATCAATAAACAAACGTTTTTGGTACGCTGAGGTGACACTAACTCTATCAAGATCGTCCTGTCATCTTTATTTAGTAAGTTCGGAGTATAAGCACTGAATGATAACATATGTATTTGTATGTTTTTCATTGTGTAGCATCTAGAAGTAATAGCTACGTCAAGGTCAATTTTTTCACATGAGTAATTTTATAAAACATTTCTCTGTGCACTTGTTGAAAAAACTGATTCTATAGGTGAACTCCAGGTAAAAGTATCGGAAAATTGTAATTTTTAGTAGCATCTGACAACGAGATAGTATTTGGTTATTTAATTTTTTCACATTTTCACGTATATATTCTAATTAGCATAGTAGTTGTTCGTTATTGTTATTACATTTTGATATTCAAGAAGTGTTCCATTACTCATCTTTGACATAATGGCTGACGACGAAGCTTGGACAAGCGGCGAATCTGAGCCAGAGGAAGGAAACCCTTACGATGAAGAAACATATAGTATTGATTTAGAAGATTCAGAAGATGTGGAGTATGTCAAAGATCAAATTTATGAAGACTCGTGGTTTTTTCCATCAATAAAGGATTTCAACGTTACCTCTGAAATCAATCAAAACATCAATGTAGCAGGTAATACACCTATAGACTTCTTCAATTATTTTTTCCACTCCTTACTGATTGAAATAATTATTAAAGAAACTAATCGTTATCATTTTCAAAATCCTGGAATTCAAAGTGATCATATGAAAGAAGATCCTCACAAAAAAAGACTTCGAAATTTTTCTTGGCCTTTCGATTCTCATGGGACATGTTCTGAAAAGCAAATGCATAATTATTAGTCGACTGATCAATTAGTACTAACTATGATTTTTCGTCAGATGATGTTGCAGATTTGCAGATTTTGTATCACATTCATTTTCACGACAATGAAAATACGACATCGGATATTGCAGGCGATACTTTAGCGAAAATCAAGCCAGTAATAGATTTTCTCCAATCTAAATTTTCAGCAGCTTTCCAGGGAAAAAAGTCTGTATTGATAAAAGTCTATTACTTTGGAAAGGGCGGCTTAGATTCAAACAGTATATACCTTTGAAGCGAAATCGGTTTAGCATCAAGCTGTTTGAGCTAGATGACTGTGAAACGGGATTCATTCCAAACTTTATTGTAAATACAGGAGCAGACACTGACTATAGAAATCGGATTAGGTGTTACTGGAGATATTGTCACCCACTTCTTATAACCATACCATCGTCAGGGTCGCGTTGTGTATGTTGACAATTGGGTCCTTGCATGAAAAATTATTTTTAAATTCATTATATCCGTCAGGTGGAACACAAAAAAATAAAGGACACGTATTTTTTCTTTTACCAAAAAAATGAAAATTCAACTCTTTGATAGAGGCAGTTAAAATTGTATGTGACGTCACATTATTATAATAATGTGACGTCATGTATCATGGCGCTATATCTATATATATCAAAATTGCGTTAATTTACAACGGCTATAACTTTTGCAATTCATCATATTTAAAAAAACAAAAAAATACGGGTCTCTTATTTTTTCGTATTTTGTCTGACGGATATAAAACATTTTTTCATGCTAAGACCCAATTGGTACACATCTCCTGCCTTGGCAGAATTTTTGCATAACCAAGATACTGGTCTGTGTGGGATAGTAGAAGCTAATAGAAAAGGAATGCCAAAACTGGAAAATAAGTTATCACGAGGACAAATACAAGCTGCTCACACTGAAGTCTGGATGACAATGAAATGGGAGGACAAAAGAAGTGTGCATATGTTGTCAACTGTGCACAAGAATGATTTTTATCCAACTGGCAAGAAACTTCGTGGCACAGATGATGATATCATGAAACCTAGTGTGTATCCACGACTATAACCAAAATATGGGAGGTGTAGACAACGTATATAGACAACTATCCATCACTGAAGCTGTACGCAAAACAATGAAATGGTTCCGCAAACTATTTTTTCACCTATTGGATTTGTGTGTCTCAAACGCTCACGCCATGTATAAAATGAGAAATGCAGGACCTGCTCTATTTCCAGAATTTCGATTACAGGTTGTCAGGGCTTTGTTGAAGTGTGTTTCTGAGAGCATCTCTCGAAACGTTAGTCACCCTAATCGATTGATTAGACGTCATTTTCCGAAGGACAGTACATGACGAAGATGCTACTTATGCAGTTTGCGAAAGATAACGCTAAGAACCTCGTACATTTGTTCCACATGTGATATTCTTCTGTGTGTAACTCCATGCTTTGAAGAGTACCACACACAACAGTCACTAACATAATGCCTAATTGTGTGACGTGGGAGGCAAGGGGACTCACAATAAACAAGCACCCCAAAGGAATCATATTTTCGCAACGTATACGTCGTTGATTCTGGATAACGCTAACAGCGAAAGCCTTTTGTAGAATTATAAAATAGGTGTATGGAGCTAGTGAAGGAACTTACATTCTCACTTGCTGAGGGACTGTGAAGTCCCTTTAATCAGTAGAACGCGTTTAACCCAAGGGTAGAACTTGGTACTTCTGCACTACGGACTGTCTAGAATGCCTTCTTACTAACAAAAAGACTGTGAAGTGCAATTTTTCGAGCACTATTACCCAAATTTCATGCTTTGACTTTTATAGTTTAAGGTCAAAAAGGTGACTAGAACTTTTTTTACTATTTTTATCGTATTTAGCGGTTCATAAAACATAGGTATACCAATTTTCAAGCTTAAATACGCATTTTCATTATTTGACCATCAAAGTTCCAGGTCAAATATGAATCTGACATTTTTTTCATTATTTTTATTGTAATCAGCGCATCAAAAAAGATTGAATAGCGCTCTTAAGGTGGTTCATGCGACTAACGTGTTTCTTCAAGATATTCTTGAAATTGTAGGTATAGTTCAATGAAGGCAATGAGAATATCATATTAAAATTTCAGAACATTTCATTGTTTCGTTTTTGATTAATCGATATATATATATATTGGAATTTTTACATTTCGTAGCTGTTAATCGTAACATCTCATAAACTACATTCGAATCGTAATTAAAAATTTAAACATATATAGAGAAACTAATAATAAACATTTTCCAACAAGATTCACGTAAATTCATCGTTTTGTTAAAGAGATAAAGTGTTTTGAAAATGTAATTATTAGATAAACGATGCATGTTTCGTTCACATTTACGTTGCTGTGCATGCGCAAGTGGATCATATGAGCGCTATCTCTTTTTCTCACAGCTAGCTTTCTCTCTCTTACCGCATGAACCACCTTAAACCGTCATTTATAGTTTTTTACATTAGCTTTAGCTTTCTCTTCGAGAGTGGCCACTTCGTGTGGCGACTCATCATAAGAAGTTGATTCACTTACGTCATAAAATTCAGCTACAATGCGAGGACAATTTTAAAGGAAAAATCCCTGGAGCGAAAAGCTTAATAATGAAAGATATTTTTGAATGAATAAAAGATATTTTTCATTAAAAATATCTTTCATTGTGAACAACAAATTCACCTACTTCAAAATCTACGCTATTTCATCTAAATTTGTTGTTAATAATTCAAATCGGAAATTCATAATGGGTCTCCAATTAGAATTTTAGAAATCTAACGTAAATTTATCGATATTTATGAGTAACTAAATATTTTTTTTGTCCTCAGGCCGCAAAATAAATTTTTGTGTCCTCCATACGGAGCACAAAATAGTGTATTCTTGTCCTATGCCGCAAAAGAAAAATGTGCATATTTAATGTATTATTTTAATAAAAGTTCGCAGAAAAACGTTCTCCACGTCGCTGATTCTTGGAATTGAACTGAATGAACTGCTTGCTTTCCTTAATATCGCTATCCTTTTCTTACATATACTATACTGGATATGCGTTAACCAATAACGTGGACTCAATATATGTATATTATGAACGAAAAGGAGAGAGCGAAAGAAAGACATAATTACAAGTTTCGTGTGATAAAACTATTTTTTTCTTTTTTAGATAGTATTTTTTAATTATAATTTTTATAGTTTATCTTCGTTTTATATTTTGATGTATTTTCGTTTAATTTTTATATTATATTTTAGCAATTATTAGTTGTTTTTATAATCGAATTTTTTTTATTCTATTTTCTTAAAACTTTTTTTTTCTTTTTTTAAATAATATTTTTTAATTATAATTTTCATAGTTTAGCTTTATTTTATATTTTATTATATTTTTGTTTAATTTTAATGTTATATTTTAACAGTTATTAGTGGTTTTTATAATCGAATTTTTTTTATTGTATCTTTTAATTGTATTTTAAGAATTATTAGTTATTTATTGTTTATAATTGAATTTTTTTAATGAATTTTTTTATATTTTAAGAATTATCAATTATTTTTTTATATATAGGGGCTCCGTCCAAGCTTCCGCTTAACGGCCTTCGGGCAAAAAATAGTATATGCAGTCACGGCCACAAACGTATCATTCTTGCTCGTGCAGCTGGAGCGGCCTCGCTACGCTCGGCCCCTCAGCATGCACTCGCCAAGAATGATACGTTTTGCGGCCCTGACGCATAATATACTATTTTTAAATAAAATTTTTTCATGTTTTTCATTGCGTCTGATAAAAATATCTCTGTTCATTGAATAAAACAGAACGTAAAAACGCAGGCCAAATGATCGTCGTTTTAGACCAATTGAAGCTATCAGCTTATAAGTTCTGAACTCTTTTATTTTTTTCGTGCGCATTTGCTTTCCATAAGAAAGTCAATAGATAGAAAGTGTGGTAGCCTTCTGGCGGTCAATTATTAGTACTATTATATAAATAGGTATATTTATATCGATGATAAACCGTCAGGGGGCCACCACGTTTTCTATCAATTGACTTTTTTATCGCAAGCGAATGCGCACAAAAAGAATAAAAGAGTTTAGAGCTTATAAACTGGCAGTTTATGGTTTATGGGTTCATGGTTCATGGGTTTATGGATTATGGTGTATGGTCTATGGGTTTATGGTTTATGAATTAATGGTCTATGAGTTTATGCATTTATGGTTTATAGTTTATGGGTTTATGGTACATGGTTTATAGTTTATAAGTTAATGGTTCATAAGCTTATGATTAATGGATTCGTGGTTTATAGGTTTATGGTTTATATTTATAGGTTCATGGTTAATGTGTTTATGGATTATGGGTTTATGATCTATAGGTTTATGGTATATAGGTTTATGGACCATAGGTTTATCATTTATGAGTTCTTGGTTCATGGGTTTGTGGTTTATAGGCTTATAGTTTTTGGATTAAACTGGTTTATGGTTTATGGTGTTATGGTTCATGGGCTCATGATTTATGGGTTTATGATGTAGAAGTTTATGGTTTATGGCTTTATGGTTTATGATTTTATGGGTTTATGGTTTATGGGTTTATGATTTATGGGTTTATATTTTATGGTTTATGGTTTATGGTTTATGGGTTTATAGTTTATGGTTCATAGTTTATGGGTTTAGGGTTATGAGTTTATGGTTTATGGGTTTATGGCTCATGGGTTTATAGTTTATGGGTTTATGGTTTCTGGGTTTATGGTTTATGGATTTATAGTTCATGGGCTTATGATTTATGGGTTGATGGGTTTATGGTTTATGGGTTTATAGTTTATGAGTTTATGGTTTATGAGCTCATGACTTCTAGGTTTATGGTGTATGAGTATTTGTTTTATGGGTTTATAGATTATGGGTTTATGGATTTATGGTGTATAAGTTCATGTTTAATGGCTTCATAGATAATGGGTTTATGGTTTATGGTCTTATGGTTTATAGGTTTATAGGTTTAGTGTTTAGGGGATTATGGTTTATGGGATCATGGTTTATGGGTTTATAGTTTATGGTTTAGTGGTTTATAGGTTATGGGTTTATGGTTTAGGGGTTTATGGTTTATGGGTTGATGGTTCATAAGTTTATGGTTAATGGGTTCATAGTTTATGGGTTTATGGTTTATGGGTTTATGGTTTATGGGTTTACGGTTTATGGGTTTATGGTTTATGGGTTTATGGTTTATGGGTTTATGGTTTATAGTGTTATGGTTTATGGGATTATGGTTTATGGGATCATGGTTTATGGGTTTATAGGTTATGGGTTTATGGTTTAGGGGTTTATGGTTTATTGGTTGATGGTTCATAAGTTTATGGTCAATGGGTTAATGGTTTATGGGTTTATGGTTTATGTGTTAATGGGTTTATGGTTTATGGGTTCATGGTTCATGGGTTTATAGTTTATGGTGTATGGTCTATGGGTTTATGGTTTATGAATTTATGGTTTATGAGTTAATAGTTTATGAGTTAATGGTTCATGGGTTTACGGTTAATAGGTTTATGGTTCATGTGTTTATGGTTTATAGGTTAATGATTTATGGCTTTATAGGTTTATGGTTTATAGGTTGATAGTTTATAAGTTCACAGTTCATGGGTTAATAGTGTATGTGTTTATATTTCATGGATTTATGGTTTATGATTAATGGGTTTATTGTTTATGGTTTATGGCTCAATGGTATATGGTTTATAGTTTGTGAGTTAATAGTTCATAAGCTTATGATTAATGTATTTCTGTTTTATAAGTTAATAGTTCATATTTATAGGTTTATGGTTTATGTGTTTATGGATTATGGGTTTAGTCTATTGGTTCATGATTTATGGTTTAATATTTATGGGTTCATGGTTTGTGGGTTTATAGGTTTAGTGTCTATTGGTATATGCGTTTATGGTTTATAAGTTTTTAGGTCATTAGTTAACGGTGTATGTGTTTATTATTCATGGGTTCATAGCTTATGATATATGGGTTTATGGTCAAAAGTTTATGGTTCATAGGCTTATCGTTAATGGGTTCATGGTTTTTCGGATTAGGGTTTATGGGTTTATGGGATCCTGGTTTATGGGTTCATGGTATATGGGATATCGGTTTATGGGTTTGTGGTTAATGGTTTATGGGTTTATGGTTTATGAGTTTATGGTTAATTGGTCAATGGTTCATGGGATTATGATTTATGGGTTTATGATTCATGGGTTTATGATTCATGGGTTTATGGTTTATAGTCTCATGGATTACGGGTTTATGGTTTATGGGTTAGAGTGTTTATGGTTTATGGTTCATGGGTTCATGGTATATGGTTTACAGTGCATAAGTTAATATTCGTAAGCTTTTGATTAATGGATTTATGGTTTATAGGTTTATGGAATATAAGTTTATGGTTTATATTTATAGGTTTATAGTTAATGTGTTTATGGATTATGAGTTTCTGGTCTATAGGTTTATGGTTTATGGTTTATAATTTATGGGTTTATGGTTTGTGGGTATATGGGTTTATGGTCTATTGATTTATGCGTTTATAGTTTATAAGTTCATCATGGATTAACGGTGTATGTTTTTATTATTTTTGGGTTTATGATTCATGGGTCAACGAAAATAAGCTTTTCGTTACTGGGATTATGGTTTTTGGTATGATGCTTTACGGGTTTATGGTTAATGGGTTTATGGTTTATGGGTTTTTGGCTTATGGGTTTATGAGTTTATAATTTATGGGTTCATGGTTCGTGGCCCTATGGTTTATGGGTTAATGGTTCATGGTTTATGGGTTGATGGTTCATGGTTTATGGATTATACTTCATGGGTTCATAGTTTATAAGCTTATGATTCGAAGGTTTATGGTTTATAGGTTTATGGTTCATGGGTTCATGGAATACGGGTTTATAATGTATAGGTTCATGGTTCATAGGTTCATGTTATTTGGTTTTATAGTTCATAGATTTATGGTTCATGGTTCATGGTTTATGGGTTTATTGTTATAGTTTATGTATTTATAGTTGTAAATTCATGGGTCATAATTTATAGGTTCATAGTTTATGATCTATGGGGTATGGTTTATGGGATCATGATTGATAGTTTATGAGTGTAGAATTTTATGGTTTATGAGTTTATGATTTTTCAACTATAAACCTATCAACCTATTAACTTTAAAACCATAAACCACTAAACCGTAAATTCATGAACCATAAATTCAGAAACCACCAACAATAAACCCATAATTTTATAGATACATAAAGTTATGAATCATAAGCCTATAAACAATACATTCATAAATCATAAACCCTTGCACCATAAAACCATAAACCATAAACCCATAACCGGGAAACACAACAACTAATGAACCATAAACTAACAATGTCTAAACTATAAACCCATGAAATATAAAGCCATAAAGCATAAGCCACGAACCCATAAACTATAAACCTTTTAACCATAAATTTAAAAGACATCAACTTATAAGCCACAAACCCATACATTTCAAACACATAATCTATAATTCTATGAACTATAAACTTATAAACCATAAACTCATAAATCATAAGCTTATAAGCTATAGGCATATGAATCATAACACCATAAGTTAAGAACCTTGTTAATCCCTTAACCATAAGCCCATAAACCATGAACATATAAATCTTAAACTGATAAAACATCAGCACATGAATCATCAACCCATAAAACATAATTGATAAACCCATAAAACCATTAACAATAATTCATAAATCTATAAACCATAAACCAAAAACGCATAAATGATAAACTCATTAAATAAGCCTATAAATTATAAATCCATAAACCATAAACCATAAACTCATAAATCCTAAACCATAAACGCATAAACAATAAACCCATTAACCATAAGCCTATAAACTATAAATCCATAAACCATAAACCATAAACCCATAAATCATAAACTCATAAATCATAAACCATAAACTATAAACCCACAAACCATAAACTCATTAACCATAAGCTCATAAGCCATAAACCCATGAGTCATGAACAATAAACCCATTAACTAAAAACCCATAAACTATAATACCATAAACCATAAACCCATAAACTATAAACCCATAAACCATAAACCCATAAACTATTAACCGATAAACCAAAAACTCACGAACCATAAACCCATAAACCATAAAACCATGAACCATTAATCCATAAACCATAAACCTATAAATCATAAACCCATTAATCATAAACCCATAAATCATAAACCCATAAACCATAAACCATAAACCTATAAACCATGAACCGATAAACCATAAACCCATAAACCATAAACCGTTAACCTGTAAACCATAAATCCATAAACCATAAACCATAAACCCATAGACCACAAACCCATGAACCATAAACTACAAACCCATAAACCATAAACCTATAAACCACAAACTTATAAAACATAAACCCATAAACCCATAAACCATAAGCCGATAAACTATAAACCTATAAACCATAAACCATAAACCCATAAACCATAAACCCATAAACCATAAACCTATAAACTATAAACCCATAACCCATGAACCCATAAACCATAAACCCATAAACCATAAACCCATAAACCCATAAACCATAAACCATAAACCCATAAACCATAAACCCATAAACCATAAACCCATAATCCATAAACCCATAAACCATAAACCTATAAACCATAAACCCTTACACCATAAAACCATAAACCGAAAACCCATAACATGGAAATTCAACAACTTGTGAACCATAAACCCTTACACCATAAAACCATAAACCGAAAACCCATAACCTGGAAACTCAACAACTAATGAACTATAAACCCTTACACCATAAAACCATAAACCGAAAACCCATAACCTGGAAACTCAACAACTAATGAACCATAAACTAACAATGTATAAACCATAAACCCATGAAATATAAACCCATAAAGCATAAACCATAAATCCATAAACCATAAGGCCATAAACCATAAACCCATAAACCAGAAACTCATAAAACATTAGCACATGAACCATAAACCTATGAACCATAACTGATAGACCCATAAACCCATATATAATAAACCATAAACCATATACCCATAAAACATAAATTAATAAACTATAAACCCATAAACCATGAACTCATAAACCATAAACTCAGAAACCATAAACAATAAACCCATAAACCCGTAAACCCATAATCCAATAAACCATAAACCTATAAACCATAAATCCATAAACCATAAAACCATAAACCATAAACCCATAAACCATAAACCATAAACCCATAAACCATAAACTTATAACCCATAAACCATAAACTTATAAACCATAAACTTATAAACTTATAAACCATAAACTTATTAACCATAAATTTATAAACCATAAACTTATAAATCATAAACTTATAAACCATAAACTTATAAACCATAAACTTATAAACCATAAACTTATAAACCATAAACTTATAAACCATCAACTTATAAACCATAAACTTATAAACCATAAACTTATAAACCATAAACTTATAAACCATAAACCCATAAACTTATAAACCATAAACTTATAAACCATAAACTTATAAACCATAAACTTATAAATCATAAACTTATAAACCATAAACCCATAAACTTATAAACCATAAACCCATAAAAGATGAGTCTATAAACTATAAACCTATCAGTGCACTATAAGACGACCAACTATAGACCTATAGTATATAAACATTATGATTAATATACTCTTCGATTATAGTAGCGCGAAAATAATATAAGAAACTTTACTTTATTAATATAATATATTATAATACATGAATATAGTATCATTACAATCCTGAACTATAGTTCACTACGGTCATCGATTATAGTTTTTTTCTGTAAGGGTAGTTACAGTGAATTATAGTTATTAACACTTTCCTACAGATATTTACAGTTTTTCACATTTACAAAATTTTTCACATATATATAAAAAAAACGATTATACGTGTGAAAATTTTTGAAAGTGTGAAAAAGAGTTAATAACCGTTAATAAATGTGAATAAATGTGAATAAATGTGAAAAATTATGAATATTTGTAAATAACTATAAATAACAGTAAATTATTATTATTCACAGTTAATCATTAAACTGAAAAAAAAATTTGATAGAATGAAAGAAAATTTCTTTGTTTCAAAGAAATGCTGTGTTTCAATAGTGCCAAACACACGATTTCTTTAAAACAAAGAAGTGAATTTTTTAAAATTAAAAACATATTTCTTAGATGTAAAAAACGAAATATTTAATTTAAAAAATCTAAATTTTTAATTAGAAAAAACATTTCTTTAAATCTAAAATAATTTGTTTATAATTCTGTCGGATACAAACAAATTGATGTTGTTTTTAATAAATATGTGTTTGTTTGTAAGAAATATTTATTCCTTTAAAAAAAACATTTATTTAAGAACAAAAATATTTTTTCGAATCTAAGACTCATTTCTTTAAAAATCTGTCGGAAAGAAACAAATAGTTGTTTCTTTTTAATAAATACTTGTTTGTTTGTAACAAATATTTGTTTACTTACAAAAAACATTTACTTAAAAGAAATATATATTTTTTTTAAATAAGACTCATTTTTTCAAAAATCTGTCGGAAAGAAACAAATAGATGTTTCTTTTTAATAATTACTTGTTTGCTTGTAAGAAATATTTTTCTACTTTAAAAAATTATTTACTTAAAAGAAACATATATTTTTTAAAAAAAAGACTCATTTCTTAAAAAATCTGTAGGAAAGAAACAAATAGATAATTATTTTTAATAAATATGTGTTTATTTGTAAGAAATATTTTTTTCTTTGAATAACTCATTTACTCAAAAAAAATAAATATTTCTTTGTAATTCACAAATTTTTTTTCAATTGTTTATAAGAAACACAAATGTTTGTTTTTAATAAATATATTTTTGTTTCAAAAAAATATTTCTTTGAAACAATAATAAATTTTTCAAAAATTTGTTTGTTTTAAATAATTGATGATTGTGGATTTGTCATTTTTTTTAACCTGTATTATTTATAATACTAATTATTTTCAGAGTATGAATATATATATATATATATATATATATATATATATATATATTCAGAAGAAACTTTATAATTTCATATATATTCGCTTATTCTTATACAGCATATATTTTTTATTTTAAATACAAATAATACATATAATTAAAGTTATCGCTCGCTAATCTTAACTTATCAATGTTTCCCTATCGACGTTTCAAGTATCGCAATCGCTCGCAGTGCGTTACGTTAATAGGTTTGACTTTAAGATTTTCTTATAGATGAACTGAGGAGGCTTCTCTGCACTTGCAAGTTTAGAAAAAAAAAGGGTTTTCACCAAGCGGACGAAATTTAAAGCTTTATGCCGAAATAATTTTTTTGAATCAAACAAATAATTTCGTCAACAGACGGGTACGATTGTATAAAACGAAGAATCATTTATTTGAAACCAAGATTTATTTAATTAATTCAAAATATTAGTATCTTTACTATTTTACTTGTATTTAAGTAATTAAATGCTTAATTATATTACCATATTCTTTAAAATTAAAAAAAAAAACATTTTTTTGTATCTCTCAATGTTTTGTTTTGAAACAATACTGTTTTAAAATTCTTCTTACTAATTTCTTTGTATCAAACAAATAATTTCTTTTACAGGCAAGTATGACTGTATAAAACAAATAATTATTTATTCAAAACAAAGATTCATTTGATCTATTCAGAGAATTCGTATGTTTACTCTTCTACTACTGAATCAGAGGATCGAAAGCTTAATTATATAACCAAATTCTTTGAAACTACAAAACCGTTTTTTTAAATATGTCAATCAATATTTGGTTTCAAAAAAATACTGTTTTCAAATTTTCCTTAATGATTTCTTTAAAAATCAAACAAATAATTTCTTCAACGGTCAAGTGTAGTTGTATGAAACAAATAATTATTAACTTAAAACAAAGATTTAATTTATGAATTCAACAAATTCGTATGTCTACTCTCTAATTTTTAAATCAAAGAATCAAATGCTTGATTATATTGTCACATTCATTGAAACAAAAAAAACATTTTTTTTATTCTGTCAAACAATATTTCGCTTTAAAAAACTACTGTTTTCAAATTCTTCTTAATGATTTCTTTGAATCAAACAAATAATTTCTTTAACGGTGAAATATCGTTTTCTAAAACAAATAATTATTTGTTTGAAACAAAGGTTCATTTGATTAATTTAAAGAATCCGTATGTTTACTTTCTTTCTACTGAATCAAAGAATCGAATGCGTGATTATATAACCGAATTCTATAAAGCAAAAAAATTAATGTTTTAGATACTGTCAATTAAATTTGCGTTTTGAAAATATACTGTTTTGAAATTATCAATAATGATTTCTTTGAATTAAACAAACCGTTTCTTTTACAGTCAAGTATGATTGATTAAAACAAATAATTATTTTTTTAAAAGAAAGATTCATTTTATAAATTCAAAGAATCTATATGTTTAATTTTCTACTCCTAAATAAAAAAATTAAATGCTTGATTATATTACCAATTTCTTCAAAACAAAAAAACCATTTTTTTCAATCTGTAAATCAATGTTTGGTTTTGAAGAAATACTGTTTTTAAATTCTCTTTAATAATTTCTCTAGATGAAACAAATAATTTTTTTAACGGTCATATATAGTTGTATAAAACCATTAATTATTTATTAAAAACAAAGATTCATTTGATTAATTTAAAGAATCCGTACGTTTACTTTCTTTCTACTGAATCCAAGAATCGAATGCTTGATTATATAATTAAATTCTTAAAACAAAAAAACCATTATATTTAATTTGTCGAACAATATTTTGTTTAAAACAAATCCTTTTTTTAAATTCATCTTAATAATTTCTTTGAATCAAACAAATAATTTTTTTAACGGTCAAATAAAGTTGTATAAAACAAATAATTATTTGTTTGAAACAAAGGTTCATTTGATTGATTCAAAGAATTCGTATGTTTACTCTCTTACTACTGAATTAGAAAGTCGAATGCTTGATTATATAACTAAATTTTTTTAAACAAAAGAATCATTGTTGAGTTACTGTCAATCAATATTTTGTTTCAAAAAATACTGTTTTTAAATTTTCTTCAATAATTTCTCTAAATCAAAAAAATAATTTTTTTAACGGTTGAATAAAGTTGTATAAAACGAATAATTATTTGTTTAAAACAAAGGTTCATTTGATTGATTCAAAGAATTCGTATGTTTACTCTCTTACTACTGAATTAAAAAGTAGAATGCTTGATTATATAACTAAATTCTTTAAAACAAAAAAACCATTATTTTTAATTTGTCAAACAATATTTCGTTTAAAACAAATACTTTTTCAAATTCCTCTTGATAATTTCTTTAAATCAAACAAATAATTTTTTTAACGGTCAAATAAAGTTGTAAAAACAAATAATTATTTGTTTAAAACAAAAGTTCATTTGATGATTAAAAAATTCGTATGTTTACTCTCATCTACTGAATTAAAATCAATTTGATATATAACAAATTTTTAAAACAAAAAATATTGTTTTAATACTGTCAATCAATATTTTGTTTTGAAAATATTTTTTCAAATTCCTCGATAATTTCTTAAATAATTTTATAAGGTAATAGTTAGAAACAAATTTATTTTTGAAAAAAAGTTCATTTGATTGATTCAAAGGATTCGTATGTTTACTCTCTTACTACTGAATTAAAAAATCAAATGCTTGATTATATAACCAAATTTTTTAAAACAAAAAAATCATTGTTTTGATACTGTCAATCAATATTTTGTTTTGAAAAATACTTTTTTAAATTCCTCTTGATAATTTTATTGAATCAAACAAACAATTTTAGTAACGGTCATATAAAGTTGTAGAAACAAAATTATTTGTTTGAAACAAAAGTTCATTTGATTGATTCAAAGAATTCGTATGTTTACTCTCTTACTACTGAATTAAAAAATCGAATGCTTGATTATATAACCAAATTTTTTTAAAAACAAAAAAATCATTGTTTTGATACTGTCAATCAATATTTTGTTTTGAAAAATACTTTTTTTAAATTCCTCTTGATAATTTCTTTGAATCAAACAAATAATTTTTTAACGGTCAAATAAAGTTGTAAAAACAAATAATTATTTGTTTGAAACAAAAGTTCATTCAATTGATTCAAAGAATTCGTATGTTCACTCTCTTACTACTGAATTAATGAATCAAATGCTTGATTATATAACCAAATTTTTTAAAACACAAAATTCATTGTTTTGATACTGTCAATCAATATTTTGTTTTGAAAAATACTTTTTTTAAATTCCTCTTCATAATTTCTTTAAATTGAACAAATAATTTTATCAACGGTCACATAAAGTTGTAGAAACAAATAATTATTTGTTTGAAACAAAAGTTCATTTGATTGATTCAAAGGATTCGTATGTTTACTCTCTTACTACTGAATTAAAAAATCAAATGCTTGATTATATAAACAAATTTTTTAAAACAAAAAAATCATTGTTTTGATACTGTCAATCAATATTTTGTTTTGGAATATACTTTTTTTAAATTCCTCTTGATAATTTTATTGAATCAAACAAATAATTTTATTAACGGTCACATAAAGTTGTAGAAACAAATAATTATTTGTTTGAAACAAAAGTTTATTCAATTGATTCAAAGAATTCGTATGTTCACTCTCTTATTACTGAATTAAAAAATCAAATGCTTGATTATATAACCAAATTTTTTAAAGCAAAAAATTCATTGTTTTGATACTGTCAATCAATATTTTGTTATGAAAAATACTTTTTTAATTCCTCTTGATAATTTCTTTGAATTGAACAAATAATTTTATTAACGGTCACATAAAGTTGTAGAAACAAATATTTATTTGTTTAAAACAAAAGTTCATTTGATTAATTCAAAGAATTCGTATGTTAACTCTCTCACTACTGAATTGAAAAATCGAATGCTTGATTATATAACCAAATTTTTTAAAACAAAAAAATCATTGTTTTGATACTGTCAATCAATATTTTGTTTTGAAAAATACTTTTTTTAAATTCCTCTTGATAATTTCATTGAATTGAACAAATAATTTTATCAACGGTCACATAAAGTTGTAGAAACAAATAATTATTTGTTTGAAACAAAAGTTCATTTGATTGATTCAAAGAATTCGTATGTTTACTCTTTCACTACTGAATTAAATATCGAATGCTTGATTATATAACCAAATTTTTTAAAACAAAAAAATCATTGTTTTGATACTGTCAATCAATATTTTGTTTTAGCAAATACTTTTTTTAAATTCCTCTTGATAATTTCATTGAATCAAACAAACCATTTTAGTAACGGTCACATAAAGTTGTAAAAACAAATTATTTGTTTGAAACAAAAGTTCATTTGATTGATTCAAAGAATTCGTATGTTAACTCTCTCACTACTGAATTAAAAATCGAATGCTTGATTATATAACCAAATTTTTTGAAACAGAAAAATCATTGTTTTGATACTGTCAATCAATATTTTGTTTTGAAAAATACTTTTTTTAAATTCCTCTTGATAATTTCATCGAATTAAACAAATAATTTTATTAACGGTCATATAAAGTTGTAGAAACAAAAAATTATTTGTTTAAAACAAAAGTTCATTTGATTGATTCAAAGAATTCGTATGTTAACTCTCTCACTACTGAATTAAAAAATCGAATGCTTGATTATATAACCAAATTTTTTAAAAACAAAAAAATCATTGTTTTGATACTGTCAATCAATATTTTGTTTTGAAAAATACTTTTTTTAAATTCCTCTTGATAATTTCTTTGAATCCAACAAATAATTTTTTTAACGGTCAAATAAAGTTGTAAAAACAAATAATTATTTGTTTGAAACAAAAGTTCATTTGATTGATTCAAAGAATTCGTATGTTAACTCTCTCACTACTGAATTAAAAAATCGAATGCTTGATTATATAACCAAATTTTTTGAAACAGAAAAATCATTGTTTTGATACTGTCAATCAATATTTTGTTTTGAAAAATACTTTTTTTAAATTCCTCTTGATAATTTCTTTGAATTGAACAAATAATTTAATCAACGGTCACATAAAGTTGTAGAAACAAATAATTATTTGTTTGAAACAAAAGTTCATTTGATTGATTCAAAGGATTCGTATGTTTACTCTCTTACTACTGAATTAAAAAATCGAATGCTTGATTATATAACCAAATTTTTTAAAACAAAAAAATCATTGTTTTGATACTGTCAATCAATATTTTGTTTCGAAAAATACTTTTTTTAAATTCCTCTTGATAATTTCTTTGAATTGAACAAATAATTTTATTAACGGTCACATAAAGTTGTAGAAACAAATAATTATTTGTTTGAAACAAAAGTTTATTTGATTGATTCAAAGAATTCGTATGTTAACTCTCTCACTACTGAATTATAAAATCTAATGCTTGATTATATAACCAAATTTTTTAAAACAAAAAATTCATTGTTTTGGTACTGTCAATCAATATTTTGTTTTGAAAAATACTCTCTTTTAATTCCTCTTGATAATTTCTTTGAATTGAACAAATAATTTTATTACCGGTCACATAAAGTTGTAGAAACAAATAATTATTTGTTTGAAACAAAAGTTCATTTGATTAATTCAAAGAATTCGTATGTTAACTCTCTCACTACTGAATTAAAAAATCGAATAATTGATTATGTAACCAAATTTTTTAAAACCAAATAATCATTGTTTTGATACTGTTAATCAAGATTTTGTTTTGAAAAATACTTTTTTTAAATTCCTCTTAATAATTTCATTGAATTGAACAAATAATTTTATCAACGGTCACATAAAGTTGTAGAAACAAATAATTATTTGTTTGAAACAAAAGTTCATTTGATTGATTCAAAGGATTCGTATGTTTACTCTCTTACTACTGAATTAAAAAATCAAATGCTTGATTATATAAACAAATTTTTTAAAACAAAAAAATCATTGTTTTGATACTGTCAATCAATATTTTGTTTTGGAATATACTTTTTTTAAATTCCTCTTGATAATTTCATTGAATCAAACAAATAATATTATTAACGGTCACATAAAGTTGTAGAAACAAATAATTATTTGTTTGAAACAAAAGTTTATTCAATTGATTCAAAAAGTCCGTATGTTCACTCTCTTACTACTGAATTAAAAAATCAAATGCTTGATTATATAACCAAATTTTTTAAAACAAAAAATTCATTGTTTTGATACTGTCAATCAATATTTTGTTTTGAAAAATACTCTCTTTTAATTCCTCTTGATAATTTCTTTGAATTGAACAAATAGTTTTATTAACGGTCACATAAAGTTGTAGAAACAAATAATTATTTGTTTAAAACCAAAGTTCATTTGATTAATTCAAAGAATTCGTATGTTAACTCTCTCACTACTGAATTGAAAAATCGAATGCTTGATTATATAACCAAATTTTTTGAAACAAAAAAATCATTGTTTTGATACTGTCAATCAATATTTTGTTTTGAAAAATACTTTTTTAAATTCCTCTTGATAATTTCATTGAATTGAACAAATAATTTTATTAACGGTCACATAAAGTTGTAGAAACAAATAATTATTTGTTTGAAACAAAAGTTCATTTGATTCATTCAAAGAATTCGTATGTTTACTCTCTTACTACTGAATTAAAAAATCGAATGCTTGATTATATAATCAAATTTTTTAAAACAAAAAAATCATTGTTTTGATACTGTCAGTCAATATTTTGTTTTGGAAAATACTTTTTTCAAATTCCTCTTGATAATTTCATTGAATCCAACAAACAATTTTAGTAACGGTCACATAAAGTTGTAGAAACAAATTATTTGTTTGAAACAAAAGTTCATTTGATTGATTCAAAGAATTCGTATGTTAACTCTCTCACTACTGAATTAAAAAATCGAATGCTTGATTATATAACCAAATTTTTTTAAAAACAAAAAAATCATTGTTTTGATACTGTCAATCAATATTTTGTTTTGAAAAATACTGTTTTTAAATTCTCTTTCATAATTACTTTGAATCGAACAAATAATTTTAATAACGGTCAAGTATAGTTGTATAAAACAATTAATTATTTATTTAAAACAAAGATTTATTTGATTTATTTAAAGAATCCGTATGTTTACTTTCTTTCTACTGAATCAAAGAATCGAATGCGTGATTATATAACCGAATTCTATAAAACAAAAAAATCATTGTTTTGATACTGTCAATCAATATTTTGTTTTGGAAAATACTTTTTCTAAATTCCTCTTGATAATTCCATTGAATCAAACAAATAATTTTATTAACGGTCACATAAAGTTGTAGAAACAAATAATTATTTGTTTGAAACAAAGGTTTATTTGATTGATTCAAAGAATTCGTATGTTTACTCTCTTAATACTGAATTAAAAAATCGAATGCTTGATTATATAACCAAATTTTTTAAAACAAAAAAATCATTGTTTTGATACTGTCAATCAATATTTTGTTTTGGAAAATAATTTTTTTTAAATTCCTCTTGATAATTTCATTGAATCAAACAAACAATTTTAGTAACGGTCACATAAAGTTGTAGAAACAAAAAATTATTTGATTGAAACAAAAGTTCATTTGATTGATTCAAAGAATTCGTATGTTAACTCTCTCACTACTGAATTAAAAAATCGAATGCTTGATTATATAACCAAATTTTTTTAAAAAAAAAAAATCATTGTTTTGATACTGTCAATCAATATTTTGTTTTGAAAAATCCTTTTTTTAAATTCCTCTTGATAATTTCTTTGAATCAAACAAATAATTTTATTAACGGTCACATAAAGTTGTAGAAACGTATAATTATTTGTTTGAAACAAAAGTTCATTTAATTGATTCAAAGAGTTCATATGTTTACTCTCTTACTACTGAATTAAAAAGTCGAATGCTTGATTACATAACCAAATTTTTTTAAACAAAAAAATCATTGTTTTGATACTGTCAATCAATATTTTGTTTTGAAAAATACTGTTTTTAAATTCTCTTTAATAATTTCTTTGAATCAAACAAATAATTTTAATAACGGTCAAGTATAGTTGTATAAAACAATTAATTATATATTTAAAACAAAGATTTATTTGATTAATTTAAAGAATCCGTATGTTTACTTTCTTTCTACTAAATCAAAGAATCGAATGCGTGATTATATAACCGAATTCTATAAAACAAAAAAATCATTGTTTTGATACTGTCAATCAATATTTTGTTTTGGAAAATACTTTTTTTAAATTCCTCTTGATAATTTCATTGAATCAAACAAATAATTTTATTAACGGTCACATAAAGTTGTAGAAACAAATAATTATTCGTTTGAAACAAAGGTTCATTCGATTGATTCAAAGAATTCGTATGTTTACTCTCTTACTACTGAATTAAAAAATCGAATGCTTGATTATATAGTCAAATTTTTTAAAACAAAAAAATCATTGTTTTGATGCTGTCAATCAATATTTTGTTTTGAAAAATACTTTTATTAAATTCCTCTTGATAATTTCTTTGAATCAAACAAATAATTTTTTTAACGGTCAAATAAAGTTGTAAAAACAAATAATTATTTGTTTGAAACAAAAGTTCATTCAATTGATTCAAAGATTTCGTATGTTTATTCTCTTACTACTGAATTAAAAAGTCGAATGCTTGATTACATAACCAAATTTTTTTAAACAAAAAAATCATTGTTTTGATACTGTCAATCAATATTTTGTTTTGAAAAATACTGTTTTTAAATTCTCTTCAATAATTTCTTTGAATCAAACAAATAATTTTAATAACGGTCAAGTATAGTTGTATAAAACAATTAATTATTTATTTAAAACAAAGATTTATTTGATTAATTTAAAGAATCCGTATGTTTACTTTCTTTATACTGAATCAAAGAATCGAATGCGTGATTATATAACCGAATTCTATAAAGCAAAAAAATTAATGTTTTAGATACTGTCAATTAAATTTGCGTTTCAAAAATATATTGTTTTGAAATTATCAATAATGATTTCTTTGAATTAAACAAACCGTTTCTTTTACAGTCAAGTATGATTGATTAAAACAAATAATTATTTTTTTAAAAGAAAGATTCATTTTATAAATTCAAAGAATCTATATGTTTAATTTTCTACTCCTAAATAAAAAAATTAAATGCTTGATTATATTACCAATTTCTTCAAAACAGAAAAACCATTTTTTTCAATCTGTAAATCAATGTTTGGTTTTGAAGAAATACTGTTTTTAAATTCTCTTTAATAATTTCTCTAGATGAAACAAATAATTTTTTTAACGGTCATATATAGTTGTATAAAACCATTAATTATTTATTAAAAACAAAGATTCATTTGATTAATTTAAAGAATCCGTACGTTTACTTTCTTTCTACTGAATCCAAGAATCGAATGCTTGATTATATAATTAAATTCTTAAAACAAAAAAACCATTATATTTAATTTGTCGAACAATATTTTGTTTAAAACAAATCCTTTTTTTAAATTCATCTTAATAATTTCTTTGAATCAAACAAATAATTTTTTTAACGGTCAAATAAAGTTGTATAAAACAAATAATTATTTGTTTGAAACAAAGGTTCATTTGATTGATTCAAAGAATTCGTATGTTTACTCTCTTACTACTGAATTAGAAAGTCGAATGCTTGATTATATAACTAAATTTTTTTAAACAAAAGAATCATTGTTGAGTTACTGTCAATCAATATTTTGTTTCAAAAAATACTGTTTTTAAATTTTCTTCAATAATTTCTCTAAATCAAAAAAATTATTTTTTTAACGGTTGAATAAAGTTGTATGAAACGAATAATTATTTGATTAAAACAAAGGTTCATTTGATTGATTCAAAGAATTCGTATGTTTACTCTCTTACTACTGAATTCAAAAGTAGAATGCTTGATTATATAACTAAATTCTTTAAAACAAAAAAACCATTATTTTTAATTTGTCAAACAATATTTCGTTTAAAACAAATACTTTTTCAAATTCCTCTTGATAATTTCTTTAAATCAAACAAATAATTTTTTTAACGGTCAAATAAAGTTGTAAAAACAAATAATTATTTATTTAAAACAAAAGTTCATTTGATTGATCAAAGAATTCGTATGTTTACTCTCATACTACTGAATTAAAAAATCGAATGTTTGATTATATAACCAAATTTTTTAAAACAAAAAAATCACTGTTTTAATACTGTCAATCAATATTTTGTTTTAAAAAATATTTTTTTCAAATTCCTCTTGATAATTTCTTTGAAGAAATAATTTTATTAACGGTCACATAAAGTTGTAAAAACAAATAATTATTTGTTTAAAACAAAAGTTTATTTGATTGATTCAAAGAATTCGTATGTTTACTCTCTTACTACTGAATTAAAAAATCGAATGCTTGATTATATAACCAAATTTTTTGAAACAAAAAAATCATTGTTTTGATACTGTCAATCAATATTTTGTTTTGAAAAATACTTTTTTTAAATTCCTCTTGATAATTTCTTTGAATTGAACAAATAATTTAATCAACGGTCACATAAAGTTGTAGAAACAAATAATTATTTGTTTGAAACAAAAGTTCATTTGATTGATTCAAAGGATTCGTATGTTTACTCTCTTACTACTAAATTAAAAAATCGAATGCTTGATTATATAACCAAATTTCTTAAAACAAAAAAATCATTGTATTGATACTGTCAATCAATATTTTGTTTTGAAAAATACTTTTTTTAAATTCCTCTTGATAATTTCTTTGAATTGAACAAATAATTTTATTAACGGTCACATAAAGTTGTAGAAACAAATAATTATTTGTTTGAAACAAAAGTTCATTTGATTGATTCAAAGAATTCGTATGTTAACTCTCTCACTACTGAATTAAAAAATCTAATGCTTGATTATATAACCAAATTTTTTAAAACAAAAAATTCATTGTTTTGATACTGTCAATCAATATTTTGTTTTGAAAAATACTCTCTTTTAATTCCTCTTGATAATTTCTTTGAATTGAAAAAATAATTTTATTACCGGTCACATAAAGTTGTAGAAACAAATAATTATTTGTTTGAAACAAAAGTTCATTTGATTAATTCAAAGAATTCGTATGTTGACTCTCTCACTACTGAATTAAAAAATCGAATACTTGATTATATAACCAAATTTTTTAAAACAAAAAAATCATTGTTTTGATACTGTCAATCAATATTTTGTTTTGAAAAATACTTTTTTTAAATTCCTCTTGATAATTTCATTGAATTGAACAAATAATTTTATCAACGGTCACATAAAGTTGTAGAAACAAATAATTATTTGTTTGAAACAAAAGTTCATTTGATTGATTCAAAGAATTCGTATGTTTACTCTCTTACTACTGAATTAAAAAATCGAATGCTTGATTATATAACCAAATTTTTTAAAACCAAATAATCATTGTTTTGATACTGTTAATCAAGATTTAATTTTGAAAAATACTTTTTTTAAATTCCTCTTGATAATTTCATTGAATTGAACAAATAATTTTATCAACGGTCACATAAAGTTGTAGAAACAAATAATTATTTGTTTGAAACAAAAGTTCATTTAATTGATTCAAAGGATTCGTATGTTTACTCTCTTACTACTGAATTAAAAAATCAAATGCTTGATTATATAAACAAATTTTTTAAAACAAAAAAATCATTGTTTTGATACTGTCAATCAATATTTTGTTTTGAAATATACTTTTTTAAATTTCTCTTGATAATTTCATTGAATCAAACAAATAATTTTATTAACGGTCACATAAAGTTGTAGAAACAAATAATTATTTGTTTGAAACAAAAGTTTATTCAATTGATTCAAAGAATTCGTATGTTCACTCTCTTACTACTGAATTAAAAAATCAAATGCTTGATTATATAACCAAATTTTTTAAAGCAAAAAATTCATTGTTTTTGATACTGTCAATCAATATTTTGTTATGAAATATACTTTTTTAAATTCCTCTTGATAATTTCTTTGAATTGAACAAATAATTTTATTAACGGTCACATAAAGTTGTAGAAAGAAATAATTATTTGTTTAAAACAAAAGTTCATTTGATTAATTCAAAGAATTCGTATGTTAACTCTCTCACTACTGAATTGAAAAATCGAATGCTTGATTATATAACCAAATTTTTTAAAACAAAAAAATCATTGTTTTGATACTGTCAATCAATATTTTGTTTTAAAAAATACTTTTTTTAAATTCCTCTTGATAATTTCATTCGATTGAACAAATAATTTTATCAACGGTCACATAAAGTTGTAGAAACAAATAATTATTTGTTTGAAACAAAAGTTCATTTGATTGATTCAAAGAATTCGTATGTTAACTCTCTCACTACTGAATTAAAAAATCGAATGCTTGATTATATAACCAAATTTTTTTAAAAACAAAAAAATCATTGTTTTGATACTGTCAATCAATATTTTGTTTTGAAAATCCTTTTTTTAAATTCCTCTTGATAATTTCTTTAAATCAAACAAATAATTTTATTAACGGTCACATAAAGTTGTAGAAACAAATAATTATTTGTTTGAAACAAAAGTTCATTTGATTAATTCAAAGAATTCGTATGTTAACTCTCTCACTACTGAATTGAAAAATCGAATGCTTGATTATATAACCAAATTTTTTAAAACCAAAAAATTCATTGTTTTTGATACTGTCAATCAATATTTTGTTATGAAATATACTTTTTTTAAATTCCTCTTGATAATTTCTTTGAATTGAACAAATAATTTTATTAACGGTCACATAAAGTTGTAGAAAGAAATAATTATTTGTTTAAAACAAAAGTTCATTTGATTAATTCAAAGAATTCGTATGTTAACTCTCTCACTACTGAATTGAAAAATCGAATGCTTGATTATATAACCAAATTTTTTAAAACCAAATAATCATTGTTTTGATACTGTTAATCAAGATTTAATTTTGAAAAATACTTTTTTTAAATTCCTCTTGATAATTTCATTGAATTGAACAAATAATTTTATCAACGGTCACATAAAGTTGTAGAAACAAATAATTATTTGTTTGAAACAAAAGTTCATTTGATTGATTCAAAGGATTCGTATGTTTACTCTCTTACTACTGAATTAAAAAATCAAATGCTTGATTATATAAACAAATTTTTTAAAACAAAAAAATCATTGTTTTGATACTGTCAATCAATATTTTGTTTTGAAATATACTTTTTTTAAATTTCTCTTGATAATTTCATTGAATCAAACAAATAATTTTATTAACGGTCACATAAAGTTGTAGAAACAAATAATTATTTGTTTGAAACAAAAGTTTATTCAATTGATTTAAAGAATTCGTATGTTCACTCTCTTACTACTGAATTAAAAAATCAAATGCTTGATTATATAACCAAATTTTTTAAAGCAAAAAATTCATTGTTTTTGATACTGTCAATCAATATTTTGTTATGAAATATACTTTTTTTAAATTCCTCTTGATAATTTCTTTGAATTGAACAAATAATTTTATTAACGGTCACATAAAGTTGTAGAAAGAAATAATTATTTGTTTAAAACAAAAGTTCATTTGATTAATTCAAAGAATTCGTATGTTAACTCTCTCACTACTGAATTGAAAAATCGAATGCTTGATTATATAACCAAATTTTTTAAAACAAAAAAATCATTGTTTTGATACTGTCAATCAATATTTTGTTTTGAAAAATACTTTTTTTAAATTCCTCTTGATAATTTCATTCAATTGAACAAATAATTTTATCAACGGTCACATAAAGTTGTAGAAACAAATAATTATTTGTTTGAAACAAAAGTTCATTTGATTGATTCAAAGAATTCGTATGTTAACTCTCTCACTACTGAATTAAAAAATCGAATGCTTGATTATATAACCAAATTTTTTTAAAAACAAAAAAATCATTGTTTTGATACTGTCAATCAATATTTTGTTTTGAAAATCCTTTTTTTAAATTCCTCTTGATAATTTCTTTAAATCAAACAAATAATTTTATTAACGGTCACATAAAGTTGTAGAAACAAATAATTATTTGTTTGAAACAAAAGTTCATTTAATTGATTCAAAGAGTTCGTATGTTTACTCTCTTACTACTGAATTAAAAAGTCGAATGCTTGATTACATAACCAAATTTTTTTAAACAAAAAAATCATTGTTTTGATACTGTCAACCAATATTTTGTTTTGAAAAATACTGTTTTTAAATTCTCTTTAATAATTTCTTTGAATCAAACAAATAATTTTAATAACGGTCAAGTATAGTTGTATAAAACAATTAATTATTTATTTAAAACAAAGATTTATTTGATTGATTTAAAGAATCCGTATGTTTACTTTCTTTCTACTGAATCAAAGAATCGAATGCGTGATTATATAACCGAATTCTATGAAACAAAAAGATCATTGTTTTGATACTGTCAATCAATATTTTGTTTCGGAAATTACTTTTTTTAAATTCCTCTTGATAATTTCATTGAATCAAACAAATAATTTTATTAACGGTCACATAAAGTTGGAGAAACAAATAATTATTTGTTTGAAACAAAGGTTCATTTGATTGATTCAAAGAATTCGTATGTTTACTCTCTTACTACTGAATTAAAAAATCGAATGCTTGATTATATAACCAAATTTTTTAAAACAAAAAAATCATTTTTTGATACTGTCAATCAATATTTTTGTTTTGGAAAATAATTTTTTTTAAATTCCTCTTGATAATTTCATTGAATCAAACAAACAATTTTAGTAGCGGTCACATAAAGTTGTAGAAACGAAAAATTATTTGTTTGAAACAAAAGTTCATTTGATTGATTCAAAGAATTCGTATGTTAACTCTCTCACTACTGAATTAAAAAATCGAATGCTTGATTATATAACCAAATTTTTTTAAAAACAAAAAAATCATTGTTTTGATACTGTCAATCAATATTTTGTTTTGAAAAATCCTTTTTTTAAATTCCTCTTGATAATTTCTTTGAATCAAACAAATAATTTTATTAACGGTCACATAAAGTTGTAGAAACAAATAATTATTTGTTTGAAACAAAAGTTCATTTAATTGATTCAAAGAGTTCGTATGTTTACTCTCTTACTACTGAATTAAAAAGTCGAATGCTTGATTACATAACCAAATTTTTTTAAACAAAAAAATCATTGTTTTGATACTGTCAATCAATATTTTGTTTTGAAAAATCCTTTTTTTAAATTCCTCTTGATAATTTCTTTGAATCCAACAAATAATTTTTTTAACGGTCAAATAAAGTTGTAAAAACAAATAATTATTTGTTTGAAACAAAAGTTCATTCAATTGATTCAAAGAATTCGTATGTTCACTCTCTTACTACTGAATTAATGAATCAAATGCTTGATTATATAACCAAATTTTTTAAAACACAAAATTCATTGTTTTGATACTGTCAATCAATATTTTGTTTTGAAAAATACTTTTTTTAAATTCCTCTTGATAATTTCTTTAAATTGAACAAATAATTTTATCAACGGTCACATAAAGTTGTAGAAACAAATAATTATTTGTTTGAAACAAAAGTTCATTTGATTGATTCAAAGGATTCGTATGTTTACTCTCTTACTACTGAATTAAAAAATCAAATGCTTGATTATATAAACAAATTTTTTAAAACAAAAAAATCATTGTTTTGATACTGTCAATCAATATTTTGTTTTGGAATATACTTTTTTTAAATTCCTCTTGATAATTTTACTGAATCAAACAAATAATTTTATTAACGGTCACATAAAGTTGTAGAAACAAATAATTATTGGTTTGAAACAAAAGTTTATTCAATTGATTCAAAGAATTCGTATGTTTACTCTCTTACTACTGAATTAAAAAATCAAATGCTTGATTATATAACCAAATTTTTTAAAGCAAAAAATTCATTGTTTTTGATACTGTCAATCAATATTTTGTTATGAAATATACTTTTTTTAAATTCCTCTTGATAATTTCTTTGAATTGAACAAATAATTTTATTAACGGTCACATAAAGTTGTAGAAACAAATATTTATTTGTTTAAAACAAAAGTTCATTTGATTAATTCAAAGAATTCGTATGTTAACTCTCTCACTACTGAATTGAAAAATCGAATGCTTGATTATATAACCAAATTTTTTAAAACAAAAAAATCATTGTTTTGATACTGTCAATCAATATTTTGTTTTGAAAAATACTTTTTTTAAATTCCTCTTGATAATTTTATTGAATCGAACAAATAATTTTATTAACGGTCACATAAAGTTGTAGAAACAAATAATTATTTGTTTGAAACAAAAGTTCATTTGATTGATTCAAAGAATTCGTATGTTTACTCTCTCACTACTGAATTAAAAATCGAATGCTTGATTATATAACCAAATTTTTTAAAACAAAAAAATCATTGTTTTGATACTGTCAATCAATATTTTGTTTTAGCAAATACTTTTTTTAAATTCCTCTTGATAATTTCATTGAATCAAACAAACAATTTTAGTAACGGTCACATAAAGTTGTAAAAACAAATTATTTGTTTGAAACAAAAGTTCATTTGATTGATTCAAAGAATTCGTATGTTAACTCTCTCACTACTGAATTAAAAATCGAATGCTTGATTATATAACCAAATTTTTTGAAACAGAAAAATCATTGTTTTGATACTGTCAATCAATATTTTGTTTTGAAAAATACTTTTTTTAAATTCCTCTTGATAATTTCATTGAATTAAACAAATAATTTTATTAACGGTCATATAAAGTTGTAGAAACAAAAAATTATTTGTTTAAAACAAAAGTTCATTTGATTGATTCAAAGAATTCGTATGTTATCTCTCCACTACTGAATTAAAATCAATGCTGATTATATAACCAAATTTTTAAAAACAAAAAAATCATTGTTTGATACGTCAATCAATATTTTGTTTTGAAAAATACTTTTTTAAATTCTCTGATAATTTTTGAATCCAACAAAAATTTTTTAACGGTCAAATAAAGTTGTAAAACAAATAATTATTTGTTTGAAACAAAGTCATTCAATTGATTCAAAGAATTCGTATGTTCACTCTCTTACTACTGAATTAATGAATCAAATGCTTGATTATATAACCAAATTTTTTAAAACACAAAATTCATTGTTTTGATACTGTCAATCAATATTTTGTTTTGAAAAATACTTTTTTTAAATTCCTCTTGATAATTTCTTTAAATTGAACAAATAATTTTATCAACGGTCACATAAAGTTGTAGAAACAAATAATTATTTGTTTGAAACAAAAGTTCATTTGATTGATTCAAAGGATTCGTATGTTTACTCTCTTACTACTGAATTAAAAAATCAAATGCTTGATTATATAAACAAATTTTTTAAAACAAAAAAATCATTGTTTTGATACTGTCAATCAATATTTTGTTTTGGAATATACTTTTTTTAAATTCCTCTTGATAATTTTATTGAATCAAACAAATAATTTTATTAACGGTCACATAAAGTTGTAGAAACAAATAATTATTTGTTTGAAACAAAAGTTTATTCAATTGATTTAAAGAATTCGTATGTTCACTCTCTTACTACTGAATTAAAAAATCAAATGCTTGATTATATAACCAAATTTTTTAAAGCAAAAAATTCATTGTTTTTGATACTGTCAATCAATATTTTGTTATGAAATATACTTTTTTTAAATTCCTCTTGATAATTTCTTTGAATTGAACAAATAATTTTATTAACGGTCACACAAAGTTGTAGAAACAAATAATTATTTGTTTAAAACAAAAGTTCATTTGATTAATTCAAAGAATTCGTATGTTAACTCTCTCACTACTGAATTGAAAAATCGAATGCTTGATTATATAACCAAATTTTTTAAAACAAAAAAATCATTGTTTTGATACTGTCAATCAATATTTTGTTTTAGAAAATACTTTTTCTAAATTCCTCTTGATAATTTCATTGAATCAAACAAACAATTTTAGTAACGGTCACATAAAGTTGTAGAAACAAATTATTTGTTTGAAACAAAAGTTCATTTGATTGATTCAAAGAATTCGTATGTTAACTCTCTTACTACTGAATTAAAAAATCGAATGCTTGATTATATAACCAAATTTTTTAAAACAAAAAAATCATTGTTTTGATACTGTCAATCAATATTTTGTTTTAGAAAATACTTTTTCTAAATTCCTCTTGATAATTTTATTGAATCAAACAAACAATTTTAGTAACGGTCACATAAAGTTGTAGAAACAAATTATTTGTTTGAAACAAAAGTTCATTTTATTGATTCAAAGATTTCGTATGTTTACTCTCTTACTACTGAATTAAAAAATCGAATGCTTGATTATATAACCAAATTTTTTAAAACAAAAAAATCATTGTTTTGATACTGTCAATCAATATTTTGTTTTAGAAAATACTTTTTCTAAATTCCTCTTGATAATTTTATTGAATCAAACAAACAATTTTAGTAACGGTCACATAAAGTTGTAGAAACAAATTATTTGTTTGAAACAAAAGTTCATTTGATTGATTTAAAGAATTCGTATGTTAACTCTCTCACTACTGAATTAAAAAATCGAATGCTTGATTACATAACCAAATTTTTTTAAACAAAAAAATCATTGTTTTGATACTGTCAATCAATATTTTGTTTTGAAAAATACTGTTTTTAAATTCTCTTTAATAATTTTTTTAAATCGAACAAATAATTTTAATAACGGTCAAGTATAGTTGTATAAAACAATTAATTATTTATTTAAAACAAAGATTTATTTGATTAATTTAAAGAATCCGTATGTTTACTTTCTTTCTACTAAATCAAAGAATCGAATGCGTGATTATATAACCGAATTCTATAAAACAAAAAAATCATTGTTTTGATACTGTCAATCAATATTTTGTTTTGGAAAATACTTTTTTTAAATTCCTCTTGATAATTTCATTGAATCAAACAAATAATTTTATTAACGGTCACATAAAGTTGTAGAAACAAATAATTATTTGTTTGAAACAAAGGTTCATTTGATTGATTCAAAGAATTCGTATGTTTACTCTCTTACTACTGAATTAAAAAATCGAATGCTTGATTATATAACCAAATTTTTTAAAACAAAAAAAATCATTGTTTTGATACTGTCAATCAATATTTTGTTTTGGAAAATAATTTTTTTTAAATTCCTCTTGATAATTTCATTGAATCAAACAAACAATTTTAGTAACGGTCACATAAAGTTGTAGAAACAAAAAATTATTCGTTTGAAACAAAAGTTCATTTGATTGATTCAAAGAATTCGTATGTTAACTCTCTCACTACTGAATTAAAAAATCGAATGCTTGATTATATAACCAAATTTTTTTAAAAACAAAAAAATCATTGTTTTGATACTGTCAATCAATATTTTGTTTTGAAAAATCCTTTTTTTAAATTCCTCTTGATAATTTCTTTGAATCAAACAAATAATTTTATTAACGGTCACATAAAGTTGTAGAAACAAATAATTATTCGTTTGAAACAAAAGTTCATTTAATTGATTCAAAGAGTTCGTATGTTTACTCTCTTACTACTGAATTAAAAAGTCGAATGCTTGATTACATAACCAAATTTTTTTAAACAAAAAAATCATTGTTTTGATACTGTCAATCAATATTTTGTTTTGAAAAATACTGTTTTTAAATTCTCTTTAATAATTTTTTTAAATCAAACAAATAATTTTAATAACGGTCAAGTATAGTTGTATAAAACAATTAATTATTTATTTAAAACAAAGATTTATTTGATTAATTTAAAGAATCCGTATGTTTACTTTCTTTCTACTAAATCAAAGAATCGAATGCGTGATTATATAACCGAATTCTATAAAACAAAAAAATCATTGTTTTGATACTGTCAATCAATATTTTGTTTTGGAAAATACTTTTTTTAAATTCCTCTTGATAATTTCATTGAATCAAACAAATAATTTTATTAACGGTCACATAAAGTTGTAGAAACAAATAATTATTTGTTTGAAACAAAAGTTCATTTGATTGATTCAAAGAATTCGTATGTTTACTCTCTTACTACTGAATTAAAAAATCGAATGCTTGATTATATAACTAAATTTTTTAAAACAAAAAAATCATTGTTTTGATGCTGTCAATCAATATTTTGTTTTGAAAAATACTTTTATTAAATTCCTCTTGATAATTTCTTTGAATCAAACAAATAATTTTTTTAACGGTCAAATAAAGTTGTAAAAACAAATAATTATTTGTTTGAAACAAAAGTTCATTCAATTGATTCAAAGATTTCGTATGTTTACTCTCTTACTACTGAATTAAAAAGTCGAATGCTTGATTACATAACCAAATTTTTTTAAACAAAAAAATCATTGTTTTGATACTGTCAATCAATATTTTGTTTTGAAAAATACTGTTTTTAAATTCTCTTTAATAATTTCTTTGAATCAAACAAATAATTTTAATAACGGTCAAGTATAGTTGTATAAAACAATTAATTATTTATTTAAAACAAAGATTTATTTGATTAATTTAAAGAATCCGTATGTTTACTTTCTTTCTACTGAATCAAAGAATCGAATGCGTGATTATATAACCGAATTCTATAAAGCAAAAAAATCAATGTTTTAGATACTGTCAATGAAATTTGCGTTTTGAAAATATATTGTTTTGAAATTATCAATAATGATTTCTTTGAATTAAACAAACCGTTTCTTTTACAGTCAAGTATGATTGATTAAAACAAATAATTATTTTTTTAAAAGAAAGATTCATTTTATAAATTCAAAGAATCTATATGTTTAATTTTCTACTCCTAAATAAAAAAATTAAATGCTTGATTATATTACCAATTTCTTCAAAACAAAAAAACCATTTTTTCAATCTGTAAATCAATGTTTGGTTTTGAAGAAATACTGTTTTCCAATTCTCCTTAATAATTTCTTTGACTCAAACAAATAATTTCTTTCACGGGCAATTATAGTTTTATAAAACAAATAATTATTTACTTGAAACAAAGATTCTTTTGATCGAATCAAAGAATTCGTATGATTACTTTCTTACTTCTAAATCAAAAAATCGAATGCTTGATTATATTACCAAATTCTTTAAAACAAAAAAACCATTTTTTTATATCTGTAAATCAATGTTTTGTTTTGAAAAAATACTGTTTTCACATTATCCTTATAATTATTTCTTGGAATCAATCAAATGATTTCTTTTACAGTCAAATATGATTGCATAAAACAAATAATTATTTATTTGAAACAAAGATTCATTTGATCAATTCAATGAATTCGCATGTTTACTCTCTTACTCCTAAATCAAAGTATCGAATGCTTGATTTTAATACTAAATTCTTTAAAACAAACACACCATTTTTTTAAATCTGTTAATCGATGTTTTGTTTTTAAAAAATAGTTTTTTCAAATTTTCCAATAATTTCTTTGGATTAAACAAATAATTTCTTTTACAGTAAAGTATGATGGTATGGAACGAATAATTATTAATTTGAAATAAAGATTTATTTTATAAATTTAAAAAATTCGTATGTCTACTCTCTTAGTCTCAAATCAAAGAATTGAATGCTTGATGATATTACCGAATTCTTTAAAACAAAAAACTCATTTGATTAACTTTGTCAATCAATGTTTTGTTTCGAAAAAATACTGTCTCGAAATCCGCCTTTATAATTTCTTTTAATCAAGCAAATAATTTCCTTAAAAGTCAATTATGATTGTATAAAACAATGATTTATATGTTTGAAACAAAGATTTATTTGATCAATTTAAAGACTTCATATCTTCACTTTTTTACTACTAAGCCAAAGAATTGAATACTTGATTAAGAGGAGGCCGTATAGTTCTGTCCTTGTCTAATCTAAATTTTCGTTATTATGGCTAAATGAAATATTTTTATACAAAAGTAAGGGCAGAGCCCAATAGATTTAAGGATGAGCAGACGATTCTATTCTATTAAAAAATATAAAATTTTCATTAGTTTTCGAGTGAAGTCTGAAACGGAAAAAGAGTTAAATTTGATTGATGTGTTCAACTCTTTTTCCGTTTCAGACTTCACTCGAAAACTAATGAAAATTTTATATTTTTTAATAGAATAGAATCGTCTATTCATCCTTAAATCTATTGGGCTCTGCCCTTACTTTTGTATAAAAATATTTAGTTTACTAATTATAACGAAAATTAAGATTAGACAAGGACAGAACTATACGGCCGACTCTTAAATCACCAAAATCTTTGAAACAAAAAATTATTTCTTTAAGATAATAAAATTATTTTTTTTGAATTAGAGAAATATTGATTTAAAAAAGTATTTGTTTGTTTGGAACACACCTTTTTTCTTTTGAATAACTATTTTTTTAAATTTTTAACATACTAAGTTATAGCTTTGAATAAATCATTCTTTTAATTTAAGTAAAGATTTTTTAAAATTAAATTTAGTGTGCTTGATTTAGGTAAATATTTATTTAGATCAAGCAAACGATTGATTAAATAAGTTTTCTAATGAATTAATAAAAAATTTTTTAAATTCAAAAGATAATTTTTTTAATTTAAATAAATATTTATTTAAAGATATTTTTGAATTGTTTTAAAATATTTTTATTTAATTTAAAAATTCCATTTTTTTATTTTAAAAAATGCATTTTTAGAATTAAATAAACTTTCTTTGAAACAATAAATTTATCTTTCAAATGAATTATTTTTTGTTTTCAAAAAAATATTCACCGATTTCAAATATGTCTTGTTTGTTTCAAGCAATCAGTTGTTTGATTCATACATTTTCATTTTTACAAAATATATTTCTTTGAATTTAACATTTCTTTTTTTCAGTGAATTATTATCTATTCGTAACTGTTATCAACTGTTATTAACTGTTATTAATGTCTCAATTGCGGTAGTTTATTATAGTTATTAACAGTTATTCACATTTTTTCACATTTATACACAGTTATTAATAGTTATTCACAGAAATTATTTCCATATGGGCAATAAAAAAAAATGAAAAATATATTTATAGTATATAAATTTATAAATTTCATCTTGTTATTTCATAATTTTTTCGATTTATATTTTATATCTAAATGAAAAATAAAAATAGCTATTCCAATAAATAGCAATTTTCATATCACTTTCTATGATATTTAAAATATATTCCTTACATAAAAATCTTATTACTTCTTTGCTAGAGAGAAAATGAAAATATATTTAATGATTAAAAAATTTTTTTGCATAAAAAACTAAAAAATGTAAAAAAATTAAGAAAATAATTTTTATTATTACTTTACAAATATTTGCTATTATTAATAATCATCTTTTTGTTTATTGAAACTATAAATAAATTATAAGAATTAGTCACAACGTATAATTAATAAAAATTTTAATTCAATTTATCTCCAGGTTTCAAATGTTATAATTACCAGGAATAATAACTTACTTTACAACATTTTCGTAAATCCACGCGCATTTCGCAAAAATTGATCGTAATCAAACTCATGAAATCTCATTTTAAAGTTCTTTCTTTTAGCTAATGAGACATCATACGCCTAGAAATATTGATTTAGTGAGCTACAGCGAAGATTTGCGTTTATCGTGTCCGTAATAGGTAAAGTCATTTAACTTAAATATACCTTATTTTTAATAACTGTTTGCACCAATATTAATAATTTTTCAAGGTACGCCAGATTAAAAAAAGACATCGAAATCTGTTCATTATTCACTGAGATACAATTAATTTTTAAGAATTTCATTGGAACGAAGTCTTTTGTAAACTTTTCTCATCTGCAACATTACGCCCGATTTGCCGTTATTATTATTATGTTATTATTATTTTACTTTTCATAATAAAGAGTCGCATTTTTAAAAATCTATGAATTGATTTTTTTTTAAATATATTGAGAAATGTTTCAAAAATATTTTAGAAGCCTTTCAGGAAGATTTTTGGATTCATACAATTTCTTTCAAGAAATATTTTAAAATTTAGGGATTATTTTGTGAAATAATACTTAAGATATCTTAGAAGTCTATTATCAAATGTTTTGTGAAATATTTCCTGAATATTTAATTAATCTTTTCAGAAAGATTTTCAGATCTTGACTTATCTTTTAAAAAATATTCCAGAAATATTTCGTTAACGGGATGTTAGAGATGTTGGAAACGATTTTTGCTTTTTTTATTTTATTGATATTTATTTAAATTCATTATTCAAACAAATGTAATAACTTGTCCGCACTAAATCTAAGTTGATACAATAATTTTTGTTAAAATAAAAATTCAGTTAAACTAGTTATTTTTTCAAGAAAATTAGATATCAAGCTTGATAAACCTAACCTCAAAATACTTTATATTGAAGGTTTGCTTATAACTTTTTATTTATAGTGTTTTGGTGAATACCTTGACTTGTCCGCACTGGAGATTAGACCTATGAATTTTCTTACTGTAGCGAAAAAACTTGATTTGACGATGAATTTTTATTTATAAACTTTAAATAAAAATATTATCGAGAGACAGAGAACTCCGACATGCCGTTAAATAATATGTAATATATTTAAAAAATTTTCCATGAAATATTTTGTGAAATGTTTCTGAAATGTTTCGGAAATCTTCAAAAATCATTCACGATGTATTTTTAGAAATGTTAAATAAATATTTTCAAAATCTTTCAAGTATTCTTTCACACATCTTTCATGTAATATTTTGTGTCACATATTTTCATCTTTTTCTTATCAAACAATTAATAACTTCCGCCAAAAATAAAGAGAAAGTCGCATCTTGTATCACAAAAAGGAAAATTTTCTTTGACGTGGAAAAATTAATTTTATCACTTCATTTTCAAGAAAATCTTAAAAAACTAAATATTTTACCCTAAACTTTATGATTTAAGAGGCGGTCGGAACCAAATCGGTGACTTAGTTCGGTGCTTGTAATAAATGCTTATAATAATTTATTCATTTATTAATATGGTAAAAATATAGTCATTTCCTCTAGTCATGTATATAAAGAATAATTTAAAATAGTTAAAGCCACAAAAATATACGAAATATTGTTAGAAAGCGAAAAATGCCACCTAACAATCGACACGACAGTTTTTTGCATGCGGTATATGTCAAGTCAGTTTGATATTTGTAATAAATGCTTATAATAATTTATTTACTTATTCATATGGTAAAAATATAATCATTTCCTCTAGCCATGTATATAAAGAATAATTTGAAATGGTTTAAGCCATAAAAATATACAAAATATTATCGTAAAGCGAAAAATGCTGACTTGATATATACCGAAAATCACCGATTTGGTTCTGACCGCCTCTTAAGTTCTTTAAGGTTTTGTTGAAAACAAAGTAATAAAATCAATTCATTCTCATCGAAGAAAATATTGGGGTTTTGATACGGGATGCAGCTTTCTCTTTATTTTTTGCTAAAATTATTATTTTTTATATAAAAAACAATTCTTTTATAAGAACAGAACAGATATATATATATATATATATATATGCAGTGGGGTCCAATAAAACAGAGCCATCCTTGAGAAAAAAAGTACTAATTAAAAAATTTTGTAATTCAGCAACTAAAGGTCGTACAGAACTCTACGACCACTCATTTTAAACGTATTCGTAAGGACTTTTTAATAGTGCATTGTCAATTTAATTCTGAATACTTGTCTGGGAAATATTACGACTTGAAAATCGAAAAAAATAAAAAAATTTTCGCCTCTGTTTAGATTTGAATCATTTTTCGGAAAATGATGGTAAAAAAATTTTACACCGTTAGTTTTAAAGGTATTTTGCTTACCTTAAAATTTGTTTTTTAGTTTTTTACCTAGGTTCAAAATTGACCGAGATTTAGCGATTTATGTTCAAAAAAGGGTCTTTTTTATTTTTCCGATATCTGCTTAATGAGAGAAGATATAGAAAAATACCAAATAAAAAAAGTGTATTTTTGATGTAGAATAACCTTAAATTTTCTCAAAATTTTTTGTACATTTTAATTCTTTTGATATTATTGCGGTATTCTTATATACATATATACCATACTCTTATAAGAGTACCGCAACAATATCAAAAAAATTAATATGCACAAAAAATTTTGAGAAAATTTAAGGTTATTCTACATACGAAAATACACTTTTTTTTATTTAGCATTTTTCTATATCTCCTCTCATTAAGCAGATATCGGAAAAATGAAAATGACCCTTTTTTTCAACAGAAATCGCTAAATCTCGGCCAATTTTAAACCTAGAAAAAAAAACTTGAAAATGAATTTTAAGTTAAGCAAAATACTTTTAAAACTGACGGTGTAAAATTTTTCTACCATCATTTTCCGAAAAATGATTCAAATTTAAACACAGGTGAAAAAAAAATTTTTTTTTCTCGATTTTTAAGTTGTAATAATTTCCAGACAAGTATTCAAAATTAAATTGACGATGCACTATTAAAAGGTCCTTATGAATACGTTTAAAATGAGTGGTCGTAGAGTTCTGTACGACCCTTAGTTGCTGAAATACAAAATATTCCAATGGAATATTTCATGGAAGTTTCCAGGAAGGTTCAATAAACCTTTCGCTGGAAGATTCCGTAAAACTTCTAAATTGTTCAGCAAAATATTACATAATGCCCCAAAAAATATTTTACGAAATATTTCACAGAAAGATTTAAGTAATCTCCCGGTATAATATTTCGTAGGAAAATTCCGAAACACTTAAAAATCGTACAGCGGAATATTACATGAATCTTCCAGAAATATTCCACAAAACATTTCACAGAAGGATCCAAGTAATCTTCCAGTGAAATATCGCATGGAAGATTTCAGAAAGATTCTATAAACATTTCGCTGGAAGATTTAAAAAAATTTTAAAATCGAACAGCGGAATATTACATAAATCTTCCAGGAATATTCCACGAAATATTTCACAGAAAGATTTAAGTAATTTTTCAGTAAAAATATTGCATGAAAGATTTCAGGAAGTTTCTATAATTATTTTGCTGGAAGATCGCGAAAAATTTTAATAATGTACAGCGGAATATTACATAAATCTTCAAGAAATATATCACGAAATTTTTCACAGAAAGATTGAAGTAATCTTACAATGAAATATTTCATGAAACGTTCACGGAAGATTTCTAGAATATTTCTTGAAATATTACATGTAATGTTTATGAAATATTGCAATGGAATATTTCATAGAAGATTCCAGGAAGGTTCCATAAACCGTTCACTGGAAGATTCCGAAAAACTTCTGAATCGTACAGCCGAATATTACAGAGATCTTCAAAAAATATATCACGAAATATTTCACAGAATGATTTAAGCAATCTTCCAGTGAAATATTGTATGAAAGATATCAGGAAGATTCCATTTATATCCCGCAGAATGATTCCAAAACACTCGATTTAGAAAAATTTTAAAATCGTACAGCATAATATTACATAAATCTTCAAGAAATATTCCACGAAATATTTCACAGAAAGATTTAAGTAATCTTCCAGTTGATTATTTTATGAAAGATTTTAGGAAAATTCCATTAATATTTCGCTGGAAGATTCCGAAAAATTTCAATATCGTACAGCGAAATATTACATAAATCTTTCAGAAATATGCAACTAAACATTTCACAGAAAGATTTAAGTAATCTTTCAGTGAAATATTGCATGAAAGATATCAGGAAGATTCCATTAATATTCTGCTGGAAGATTCCAAAACACTCGATTTGGAAAAATTTTAAAATCATACAGCATAATATTACATAAATCTTCCAGGAATATTCCACGAAATGTTTCACAGAAAGATTTAAGTAATCTTCCGGTGGAATATTGCATGAAAGATCCTAGAAGGATTCCATGAAGTTTTTGTTGGAAGGTTACGCGGAATCTTACGGGAGATTTCCAGCGACGACAATAGGGGGGTATTCGTTATATGGGAGTTTTACCCCAAGCGGTTGGAAGATACCTTACTTACTATTTAAGCGTGAGGGTCGGCGCTTTATTGTGAACAGTTGAAGCGAATATTTCATGGAATATTCCGATGTAAGAAGAATCAAAGACATACAAATATTAGAGGAACATTTCATGGACGATTCCTGAAATATTTTTAATCTTTAGTGCCAATATTTCAGGAAGCTTCCATAAATATTCCATGGAATATTTTACGATAAATTTCTAAAATCTTTCAGAAATATTTTACGGAATTTGCCAAACTTTCCGAAGTTTCCAAAATTCTGGAGAGAGTAGTGCATTCTCAGTTTAGCTCCTTTATTGAATCAATTTCTCTGTTCGATAGTCTACAGACAGGCTTTCGTAAATCTAATAGTACCCAGACTGCGCTCTTGAAGCTTCTTGAAGATGCACGCCTGGCTATTGATAAAAGAATGATCACTACTCTATTGCTCTTTGATTTTTCCAAGGCTTTCGACATAGTGTCACATATTCGCCTGCTGTTCAAACTTCGTCGATTCAATTGCTCAGATACTGTTATACGATGGTTTGCGTCGTATCTCAGCAAGAGATCCTATGCTATTACAGATTTGGAGGGTCATGTCGGTGAATGGGTCACCTGCACGGCAGGTGTTCCTCAGGGCAGCGTTTTGGGTCCGCTGCTTTTCTCTGTTTTCATCAATGATTTATCTTCTGTCTTAACCAGATCGTCTCATATTCTGTTTGCTGATGGCTTGCAGGTATACCACTCATTTCTGCCCGCAAATCTGAATGACGAGATTGACTTTCTAAATCACGAGGTTGCTGCTGTTGTTAAGTGGGCTGTTGACAATGGTCTTGCCTTAAACCCATCTAAAATGCAAGCAATGTTCATTGGTAGCGAGCAATTCATCTCAAGAATTGATCTCTTTTCTTGCCCTAAAATTTTTGTAAATGATAAGGTGGTGCCGTATACTAGTTCAGTCAAAAATTCGGGTATCTGGATAACTAGAACTTTAAACTGGAATAAGCAGGTGGGTTCGGTGGTTGACGTATCTTTGGTACTCTTCAATCATTAAAGTTTCATAAACATGCTCTGTCTAGGCAGGTCAGGAAAAACCTTGTTGAAGCTCTCATCTTTCCTATAATAGACTACTGTTGTGTAGTCTATGATGACTTACCTCAGACGTTAAACATTAAACTTCATCGTGCACTGAATGCCTGCGTTAGATTTGTCTGTGGAAATATAGGAAGACAAGAAAGGGTTACGCCCTTTCGCCTGCAGTTGGGCTGGTTGTCGGTGAGTCACAGGCGTTTATATTTCAAGTCAGCTCTTGCTCACTCTATAGTTTCGTATCAAAAGCCAAGCTATCTGGCCGCTGAATTCGATCGGGTAAACATTGATAACGTTGTTCGAACTTCGACTAGACTACCAGCTAGACTTCTCATCTGCCCCGTTGTTCGTACTGCAGCTATGCTACATTTTTTCGTATACACGGCATCTAGCTTTATCAATGTTAATACCTCCATATTCGCTAGTTTTGAATTAGGACAAATGCAGTCTATTAAGGCTAAGTTGTACAACAAATTCTTGCTTGAGCAGCGCACTGAGTGGATGGGCGAAACAGAGAGTCATTGAGTGTATTTTCATATTATGGTACACTTTACTACACATTTAGTTATGTAGACCTCAAACTGTATATTCATTGTGTAACATGTTGATCAGATGAGTGCAGCTTCAATAAAGTGTAACAATCTTATACTTTTTATAATCATAATTTTTTTTACTTTTATCACAGAGAGAGAAATCTCATATGAATATATTCAAACTTTTACTATTGTTCTTGCTTGTTATATTTGCACTATATTTTATTTTGTAAACAACATTATGTATTACTTTTGGGTCATACGGGGTTGAACCCCACGATTTTTAATAAATATGAATCAATTAATCAATCAATCTCTGAACGGATTGCTCGCTCTATAACTACAACCTATTGGATGTGTGCTTGGTTCGTGCGAATATGAAAGAGCTTGAAGTTGGAGGTTTAGCCGTTTTGATAATAGTCTACTGCGTTGAGGAGGGACTGAGGAACGATTAATATTATTACTTCAATGCTGTAAAATTGCTTGAGTTTCCAATACAGGGTGCTGAAGTACCCCTAAGTAGTACGTATCAACGTCAGTGGAAACATACACATCGATCTTGTCAACCGAGAATAGCACCATACACGTTTTCTCCTATGGCATTTGGGTTAAATTGTTGCTGCTTGAGTTGCTGAGTGCATTTAGTTTTCGTATTCAAACACTTGAGTCAATCATAAGGTTGCATCTCCACTCGCTGACACTTTACCTGGTGATGAATACACTGTGAGCAGATTATTATTATACTGAAGGCTCAACTGTTTCCGTGCAGTGCGCATTAATATTAATGCGCACTCACGGTGATACGTATTCAACTATATTTATAAGTCAAGCATTTTATGCAGTTTTTATATAAAATCGATATGATATTTTCATGTGACCGCACGTGTTTGGGGTTGACTCTTGAGAGGAGCTATAAGCTGCACGGAGAAGGTTTTGCATCATAAACGATAGTGCGCTTTTAAAACGAGCCACAAGATGGCTCGCATTAACGATAAATATCGATGCGTGTCTATACAAGCATGAAATTTTTCGATGCGGCGCCACCTCGCGCACTGTATTTCTACTTATGCACGAGAAAAAGTGATGCATGAATTATGAAATGCGAAGTAGTATGCGTGATTTACGATGCAAAACGCATCACTTTTTCTAGTGCGTCGCGCATCATGTTTGTTGAGGCAAAACTCTCTCGGTGTGGAATTGTCGATAGCGGCACCATTTTTCGCATCAAGAAGTTCATAGTTTCCTACATCACCAACTCTAGCAGCGAAGTACTCGGCTTCACTTCAGAACCAATCCATCATTAGTTAAACTTTATTTCTGATTTGAACTGCGCACTGCCAGCTGCCCTTGCAACTGTGATTTGCCTGATAAGTGCTACTTGTTATGCCAATTTTCAGCGTTTGTCATTGATGGGTCAAGTGTGTGCGTGCTGTGGGTTATCTTTGGACAGGTCATCTTCCACTATACTTTGCTCACGGTGCAGTTCTATTTTTCACGTGGATTGCTGTTCTAATCACTGGTTTGTCTCGTCTACTCGTATCATCTGTAATAACTGTATAGATATTTCTGTTCGTAACGAAGCAGGCCTGCAGAGGTCTATTGTGCAGTCGATTAGTGACAGTTCCGCCATTGCTATTCCTTTGTGTGCTGTTTCTCAGTCTGAGACGCAATCATCTTTTCCTTCGACCAGTCAGGTCTCGACAAAGCGTGTGGCTTCTCCACTCTCTCCATCCACTGAGCCACTGCTGAGGCAGCGTTGTGCTGAGGCAACAACATCGTCAATCTCACACGCTGTTTCTAAAATAGCTGGAGTTTCTCTCTCTCCTGAGTCACCATCCACTTGTCCTTATTTAAACATTACTCTTACTCCCAAAGATATGTCTAACTTGAGTAAAATTCTAGAGGCGTTGAAAGAGCAACAGTTGGAACTTAATGCCCAACAAACAGCTACACTTAAGAAACAGGCCAATGAACATCATGAGGAGATTAAAAACGAATCAGCTTTGATTCGTGAGGAGCAGCATGATCTTCGTGCTCTGCTTAAGCAGCATGAGGCTAAAATCAATGCCATCAAGTCGGACCTGGCTCTTATTTATAATGCTACACGAACAAATGAGTGTGAGATTCTTATTTCAGGCATTCCTTTGTCGGTTACTGTACCTGATCGTGATGTTCTGAACACTGTTTTCAGTGCAAGTGGCTTCCAATTCAGTCAGGCATTTGTTGTCAGCACCCGTCAATGGTCACCACCTGCTAAGCCTGATAATTCCGAGAGTTCTGACGGTTCTGAAATGGATGTCGACCAGGCGCAGGCTTTAAATACTGTAAATAAATCTAAATCTTCTTCTTTTAATGTGCCGTCTCGTAAGTTTGTCTTTAAATGTATTTCTACTACCGTCAAAGACTCAGTCATGGCTGCAGCTGCAAAATTGCGCTTTAAATCATGCCTTTAGCTTTTTGCTGTGGGTGGTGAGAAAGACAACGTATTTCTGAGAGCACTGTGGCCCAAGGAGACTTTTGAACTGCTCAAGTCTGCTCATACAATATCTCGTAAGAAAAACATCCCAAAACCATTCGTCAGGTCTCTTACAGTTTATATAAAGAGTTCTGCGAAGGCCAAACCTCGTGCCATCCATGCTGTAGCTGATCTTACTTTTTTTAATAATCTTCAAAAAAACTGACGGTGTCTAAGGTCTCATGTGACTGATTATAGTTCTAATTTTAATGCTTCCTTTCTGAGAAATAGTCTCAATACTGATCGTAGTCCTAACGCAGTAATTACTGCTCCTGTGTTAACTAAGCGCAAGGAAAATCTGCTTGCTGCACATATTAATGTAAATAGACTAAAGTCACACTTCAATTTAGTTGAGGCACAATGTCTCGACAAAGGCTACGATCTTTTAGTTCTATCTGAAACTTTTTTGTCGGCACTTGATGATGATGCCATCTTATCAATTGCTGGTTATAATCTATTTCGATTGGACAGGGTTGGTAAGGAGGGGGGTGAAAGTTGTTGAATCGTTCTGCGCAGATGTAGTATTGACGCTGACTTCGAAAATGTTTTTTGTGAATTAAAAAAAAATCTAATTTGTTTGTGCTGTTTACAAATAATTAGATAATCTATAATATGTTTGCTACACATGTGTTTAGATGCGTAATATGCGTATAATTATTGAAGATCATATATTATTTGTAACTGCTTAGTGCATTTTTTGAAGTTGGTTTTGTTTTTTTTTTTAAATTTTTCTAGTGAATCCCCTTATTAAAAGCGCAAATATAGGTAGACCCACTAATTACGCCTAACTTTCATTATTAATTCATAAAGCATGCATTAGTACACTATACCAAGCAATGTATAGGAGGAAAGAGAAAAGGCTCAACGGCACAGTGCCGTTGCGTGTGAATGTATACATATTCAAACTTAGGTAAGAGAGAGAGAGATTGATTGATTGATATAATTTTATTATGCCAAGGTCTGAATTTGACCTTATGGCAAAAAACTATGTAATACAATAGATAAATAGTAATTACAAAACAATATAAATGGTAACAAAATTTTACAAAACTTTGGCAACAAAATTAAAGCAAACTTACAGTAAAGCGCATTTTTTAAAAACTAAACTAATACAATTATACGCCAATTATTACGCATTTGATTTATTTTACTATATGCATGCGCGCAATTTTAACTAACTATTTAATAGATATATATAAATAAATAAACAAATCGAGATTCACATAGCATTGTTTAACAAATAATCATACAAGGACGATTTAAAAGCAGAAACCGATGGTCTCAGGCGGATAGTCACAGGTATCGAGTCCCAGAATTTCATGGCCTGTAAAGTAAATGATTTTTCATACGTCTGGGTTGAAGTTAAAGGCGAAATAAAACTCGATACCCGAACTCTATGGGATGTGCGATAGTCCTTCGTGACTCTTGGGAAGAAGTCATACAGATAACCTGGTTTTTGCATAGTAAATAGGCCATACAGAAGCACGCCTATAAAATAATTTCTTCGAGCATCCAGATTCAGTTATCTTAATCGCAGATTGTACAACTGGAGTGCAGAGTCCCTCCTCAAGCCAAATATAAACCGCATAACAGTATTGCACAATCGCTGTAATTTAACATCCAAATAGCGTGACAAATCTACCAATACTAAACACGCATAATCAAAATGTGGAATGATCAGTGCATTAACTAGTAATTACTTAATTTCTGGCGTAAGACTACGATCCCTGTAGCGTAAGCGATACAGAACACCATAGGCCCGTGAGCAGATCGAAGATACATGTGCATTCCAAGTCAAATCCTCCGAAAAGATGACACCAAGATTCCTACAGGATTTCACAAATGGGACGATAGATCTTACTACAGATAGATAGATAGATAGATAATTAATTTATTTATGTATATTATGTTGTACAACAAAATATAGATTACAAAGAATTATAACAATAGAATAAAATAAAAATAAAATACAAATAAAAATAGTAATAATAACTACAAAAATAAAAAATACAAACAAAATAAAAATCAAAAACAAAAAGCAAAGAAAATTTTAAGCTGGGAGCAGAGGTCCAAACTCTTGGGAGAGGAAGTGCGCATGAGAGGTCAACTTGAAAGATGAGAGTGAAGATGAAGTCCTAAGCGACGATGGAAGTTCATTCCATAGTCGCGAGGATGAAACAGTGAATGAGCGTTGATGGTATTCGGTGGAAGAATGAGGAATGGTCAATGGCCTCACATCCCCCCTCAGAGCCCTAACAGGCCGGTTCCACTGATATCTAGAAAATAGATATGAAGGTGAGCATGATAAAAACATTTTGAAAAGAAAAGTAGAGGCAAAGTAGTTCCTTCTACCTGCAGTAGATAACCAACCCAGAGAGAGCCTATAAGGAGAGATGTGCTCACGCCTACCTACACCATAGATGTAACGAATACCAGCGTTGATAACCCTCTGAAGCCTAAGGTCGAGTTCAGCAGAAAGGTCAGTAAACACAAGACAACAATAGTCAAGAATCGGAAACAACAGTGTACGAATAAGGTGTAACATAGAGAGAGAGAGAGAGAGAGAGAGAGAGAGAGAGAGAGAGAGAGAGAGAGAGAGAGAGAAAAAGAAAGAGAGAGACAGAGAGAAAGTATAGCAGGCAAAATATAAGGGAGGTAAATGAGAAAACGAAACACTCGATTTCTCTTAATTTGATCATTTGCTCATACAAACCGAATATTGGCCCAATAATTATAGGACACGTATGGAACCTTCCTGCAGACATCCTCTATCAGATAAGAAAAAGTTTTTTCCAATCGGTTTAGAAATGAGGGAGTTATGAGGTAACAGACATAAAAAAAAATAAAGAAGAAAAATAGATGATTTTCTTACAAGAAGATAAAATGAAACTTCCGCACGTACGTGTTATGACGTCATAAACACGTACGTGCGGGCGTTTCATTTAATCTTCGTGTAGGAAATAATGCTTTTCTCTATCCCTTGGCGAAACGACGTTACTTAAATTAACAATTGATTATTTGCTATTTTTTGATTTAGCGCGTGTATGTGTTGTTCATTGCTGCTGCCCGGCATTTGTCACGCGAGTGTAACGAGCGTGACTGGCTGGCTGCGGTAGCAATGAAAAACACATGCACAAACCTACATCACGAGAGAAAGAAAGACACATAAAAATCACGTGCACAAGAATCCACTTTTACGAGAAAGAGAGAGAGAGAGTAACACATAAAAACACACGCACAAGCCACTTTTATTTTTTTACATAAGTTAAAATGAGAAAAAAGAGTGTGTACACTTTTTATAACACTACACTATTTATAATAGCTGATTCCATTCAGATTCATGCAGGCCGTCACTAATCGAATTTTTTTTTCTTCTGAGTAATAAAAATACCTTCTATTATGTATATGAAGATGAAATTCACCTCGTAGAACGCTCAAAAAAAATTTTTTTTTTACTACGGCAATTTTAGTGTTAGATGTAAAAACGAAAATTCAAAAATTGAAAATGAACTTCTACTTTTAAATGACTATAGATCCGTCAATATTTAAACTATTCGGGCGTTCTTTTAACGAAAGTGTGCGGAATTCTGTCTAGTTTTAAATGCAATCTCGATTTTTGTAATACAATTTGATCTCACTGAGTTATTTACGAAAAACCGAGAAAAAAAACGATTTTTTTCAAACACAATTTTCTCAAAAACTATTTTTTTTTTTTTAATTTTTTTATTATTTTATACATAAAAAATACTAACTTTTAGGGTAGGTGAGAATATGCGATTTTGCCTTATTTTTTTTTAACAGATTTTTAAACGTTTTTTTTATATTTTCGATTTTAAAACATTGATACCATGACGCATCGTACTATTTTTCCAACTTTACGTGTTCTTAAAACTATTTTTATGCTTTTATTTATTAATATATCAAAAATATCAACAATAATCTTTAAAATAAACCCCAGATCGAATATTTTGATCAATTAGAACCAAAGTTATGACGATTTAAAGTTTAAAAAAAAAAATGCTGAAACTTTAAATAAATATATTTACTTTGAATTTTGAATTTTGAATTTTGAATTTAAATTTCGAATTTTGAAAAGGTCAATTTTTTTAATACTAAAATATATTATTTGGTCATTATCAATGAACAAATAATATGCGATACAATTAAGAAATGAACACTAATGAATTGAGAACTAATGTGAATAAAAAAATACGAATTTGAATAAAACCTTTCAATTTACTTCTTGCCACTCATGTCTCGAAGTTTTGGCAGTGTAGATTTGGTTTCGTTCACTTTTCCAACAGTGAATCTTTGGAATACCGAATCTTTTGAATGCTGAAACTTTAAATAAATATGATATTTACATTAAGGAAACGTAATTTTCGTTAAAGATTAAAATCTGAAGATATAAATTTTTTAATTTAAAAAAAAAATCTATTTTGATGAAAGTATACATAACCATTTATCCTCTTTTTATAGTACATTATTATGATAAAATTTTTTTTTTGTTGAAGAATATAATTTTTTTATCAGTTTGAATTTCGCGCCTAGAATTTGAATTTAATTTGTAGGGAGTTGACGCATGTCACGACTAGGTGGCGATGATTCGTTCTTTGCATTCTCATTAACAACTTGACGTGTTTAAAAATATAAGAAAAGGAAGATTAAAAATAAAGATGTTTAAAAAAAATTATTTTTTTCATTCTGTCATTGAACAGAATATCAATAATGGCTTCACTGATTGTTAAAATAAAGAGCAAGGATTTAAAAAAAAGGCACGAAAAAGTTGTTTATGATTGTTATGATTGCTCTAAAAGTCCGCTTAAAGAATTAGGTGATCTAACGGAGTCTTTAAAGCGCTTGTATCCAAATACTTCTTTCTCTAGAGAAGATAAAGTATGACCTTTGTGTTACAAAATATTATTAGATGAAGTGAAAAATACGCCTATTTCATCGACTTCAAGCAGTCAACAATCTTCGGAAGATTTTATTCATAGTGAAGCTGTGGTAGAAAAGCTCAACGAGACTTCAAGTAATTTGAAATTAAACATTTCATTAATTAAAATGCCTCAAAGTATCAATATCAAGATGCGAGAGTCTTATGCTCTCCAAAAAAGAAAACAAATGAACGATGCATTTGATTCACAAATAGCAAGTAAAATTATGAAAGTCTACGATATAACGGATTTGCCCGCATCAAATGAAAATAATGAATGTAAAACAAATGATAAATGGCTTGAGAATATTAAAATTGCATTAGATAACTGTTTAAATTTTCTTGAGAAAGTGCGATTGTTGAGTATTATACCAAGTAATATTTCCAAAGATTATTTATTATCAGTTTTACCAAATGTAACTATTTATATGATTGATCAAGCGCGATCATTGGTAAATAATAAAAAAATTTACAAGCAGTCTGAGAACTATTGTGGTCATTCTTTGGATAGTGAAATTGTAATGAAAGTAAAGGATTATTATCTAAACGATGATTTTAATTGTTCTCGTCAAAGTGCAAATAAAAGCAACACAGTATCTATCAAAGAAAATGGTATCAAAACTAAAAAAGTCAAACGCTTTCTTACGCGAAGTATAAAAGAAATATATCAATTATTTAAAGACAAAAATCCTGAAATAAAAACAAAAATTGGTAAATCAACATTCTACGCTTTAAGACCAAAGTGGGTTATACCACATCCACCCACAGATTCGTGTCTTTGCGTTTACTGCGAGAATCTTAAACTTATGTTAGATACTTTGAATAATTATAAAAAAGAGAATAAACAACCCTACTAAAAAATCTCAGATGAGAAATCACCTGATTTCTCAGGTGATTAATCATGCTAAAATCTCATGTGATGATTTTTTTGGTTTTTACACGTTTCAAATCATGCTTAATCAATTGCGAACTATTTTTGAAAATTTTTGAAAAATTGAACTTAGAAAATTTTTTGTAAAATAAGTCAAAATTTTTTCTAAGACCAAATTTAAAAAAAATTTTTTAAGTTCAAATTTTTCAAAAATTTTCAAAAATAGTTCGCAATTGACTAAGTGTTAAATAATTAATAAAAGCAGAGAACAATTTATAATAAATGAAAAGTATTTATTTAATCAATACAAGGATAACTTAATTAAATGATCTCTCTATACAATAATGAAATACAAGTTCTGACTTTAACAGACGGACTTGAACTGAACTGAACGACGACGAGACGCAACTTGATTCTCTTCAACTGTCTACTAAAATATTCTCAATAGGTGGCGACACCTAGTATGAGTGTGTATATTTTCAACACTCCCTCCCACACTCATACATATTTTAATTAAAGGAGTTGTAGCATATCTCTCGTTTTTATTGTTTCTGTTCTGATCGTTCATTTAGTTCCTGTAATATAGAGAAAAAGTTTGTTAATAACTTAACTAAAATACATATCAGAAATATAATCAGTCAATGTTATCAGTCGTTAAATATTTGTTTGGTCAGTCGTTCATGTAATTCAAATGACAAAGGTTTTGTGAATACATCAGTTATCTGACTTTTAGAGGAAATTCAACTGACATTAATTAAACCTCTAGTTACACATTCCTTTACATAATGTTCTTTTATTTCGGTCATATGTCTTAATTTGTTTTCACCTCCAGTCTTAACGCTTGCTTCTGCTGCCTTGTTATCACACCATAATAGAATTGGTGCTAATTCTTGTTTTAACAATCTTTTAAAATTTGATATAAGGATATCAATTCTTGAGCGCATTCGTTTATAGAAACATATTTCTGTCTGTGAGTTCTTCAGGATGTTGTGTCTTCGAAAAACTTGATCACATAGCTACTGGTCGTAAGAGAATTTTTGCAGTCGTCAAAACTTGCATCTGAAAATCCTTGTAAACAGTCGTTCTGTCCTTTATATCTAAGTTCAAAGTCTTTTGTTCTTCTTAATTATTCAAATACTCTTTCAATCTTCTACCAGTCATTTTTCAGTAAAGTTGATTTGGTGTCTGCATAGAGTATTTACCTCATATGCAATTTCTGGCCTGCTTGCATTGGTTTCTCCTTTTTCTTCACGCTGTCTTCTCTTCCTATTGGCCACCTGATTGATTACCATAGGTGTTTGTTGCGGTGGTAATTGATTAAAACTAAACTTCTTTAGTATTTTGTTTATTTATTGTTCTTGCTTAATGCTCAGTATCTTTTTTTTCTGTCTTATTTTATTTCTGAGCCTAAAGAACTTTTAGTCTTGCCAGTTTCTGTCATTTTAAATACTTCCTTTACATTTGTCTTCATTTTTTTTTTTTTCAATCATCTTTACATTGTTACAAACTAGCAGAATGTCATCTGCATACTAAATCAAGATAAGAAATCCGTCTTTTTCTTGTTGAGTAAATAGACAAGGCTTATTGTTGAATGGTCTAAGTCCACATTTCTTTACTGTCCTTTTAAATCTTTCATTCCAACATTTTAGACTGACTTTCAAATCGCATAAAGCATTTTCCAATATACACATCTTGTTTTGTTTGATTTTTTCATAAGCAGTCATCCCTTCAGGTATTTCCATATATATCTCACTGTTTCAATATCCATTTAGAAAAGCTGTCTTCACGTCCATCTGACATATTTCTGAATCCAGTTTGTTTGCCATTGCCAGTATAGATCTGATTAAATGTAATCGTGAAACCGGTGCATATGTTTCTTGCATATCATACTCATTTCTGTCTTTAAAACTACAAATTACTAGTCTGGCTTTATATCTTATTTTACTGTCTTCTTTCTTTTAAATACCCATCTTGAATGTATAATGTTTGATCTTTTTCTGTCATTCATTACAATTGATCTGTCAACTAATTTTCATACATTATTCTTATACATACATTCTAATTCTTCAATAATAGTTTTGGTACATTTTTTTTTTTTTTTTTTTTTTTTTTTTTTTTTTTTTTATATCTTTTGACTTTATGGCTTCCAAGTGTGTACTCAGGTCATTATTTATTTCTGTTAATAAAACATGAGTTTCTTGATTTATCTTATTTTCTGTACTTGTTTGTGTTTCCATTGATAATTCAATCTGTCGTTTTGTTTTCTCTCCCTCCGATTCTTGCACTTCATATTCAGTATTTTTCTTAACTTTTGTCGGTCGCCCTACTAATTTTTTTTTTTTTTTTCTTTTCTCCCTCCAATCCTTGTTACTTTTTATCAGTCTTATTATTTTCGTTTCTTGGTCGTCTAACTGGTCTTTTGACTTTCTCTCCCTCCGGTTTTTGTATTCGTGTTTCATTTTCTCTGTCTTCTAATACAAAATTCACAAACCATGTATCTTTATCTTTTCATCAATTTGTTTCCAGTCTTGTATATCAGTTGTTGCATATCTGTCCTTGTAGACTAATTTTTTCGTTGAATCGTACATCTCTGCTATCGTATAGTTTACATAAAACTCATTGTGTCTGAATTCATTATTTGCAAAGGTTCAATTGTTCTATGCTTTACTGTCTTAAATGGCAATTTGTTCAACTTTGCAATTATACACACTTCACAGTCTTTCAATGTATCATCAAATACAGCCTGTTTTAAAGTTTTGATATTAGGAAATTTTAATTGTAATTTTCTTAAATAATCAACTGATGCATGGCCCATTCGAAAATACCACAAATTAGCGTGGTTTGTATTTATTTACTCTGTCGCTTTTGTATTTTCAATCTCACATTGAGATTCTTCACTGACTTCAATCTCATGTGATTTATAAATATTTCTGTCTGCAATCTCAATATTTTTCTTCTTTGACTGTCTGATTTTCTTCCTTTTCATTAAATTGATTATTTTCTTCAATATTCTGTTCTTCGTTCATTCTACTTGTCGTTACATATACTAGAACCTGTCTTTGTTTTAAATTATTTTCTGTCGCATCTCATTCAAATTCAATCAACCAATATGGCTGATTATATATTGGCAAGGATGAAAAATTTTCATTTAAGTTTTCCATGCAGATTACTCTGTCTAAAATAATAAATTTTCCATCAATCGTATTTGTTTGCACGCTTCCTTCTCCCTTAGATTTAAGATTTGCGCTGCAGTCTTTATTTTCGCATTGGACTCCGTCCAGTTTTTTAATAAATGTCTTGAAATCAACTTTGAATTTGTCGAACGTTCTGTCGCACCACTGTCAGCACTCGGTTAATTGGTTAAAACTGCCTCCTTTTTGATATTTTCCTCTGTTGTATTTTACATAATTTTCTTGTCTCCTTTTATTGACAGATTTTGCTCGTTTTTGATTGACATTATTAATTAGATTAGCTATCTTACTTGTGAATGTTGTCCGACTTGTACTTTCTTTACTTTTATTATTATAATATTTTGATTCATACCTTTTTCTGTCTTTCTGTCTCGAATGTCCCTGACACTTTGGACATGTTGAGATCACATGATCACGGGTAAATATCTGACAAAAGTAACACTTCTTTATGCTATTTCCCTGTCGTGGGCAGTCGCTGGCACAGTACCCATAACTGTCGCATTCAAAACATCTTACTTTCTGTATCGCCCTTGATTCGACCGTCATATCTGTCGTTTGATGGCTTTCAACCTGTATAATAAGTAATTTTAGTTTATCATAAGATAACCCTTTTACTGTAACACTTTCTGTCATAAAACTTATTCCTTCTACTTGATGTACTTTGCTTATGATAGTATTATAAAAGAAATCTCTTTCGTCTTCTTCAGCCAACGATTTAACTTTTGGCATGTTATTATAACCTCTTACTAATTCTTCAAATCTGTCTATAAAATTAACTGCCTTTTCTTTCGTTGGATTATACTGTATGTTGTATTTTTTTTTTTTTTTAATACTAGATGAAGTTATATTTACCTCGCTTCAATTTAATTATTTCGCTTTAATTTCTTTAATTCTGTTCAACAATTCAACTAAATCTTTAATTTTCATAACTCTAGCATGATAGTCTTTATCTATTCTATTTATTAAAATATCACGAACTTTCATTTGCTACAATAGTACTATCTACAACATACAATAAGTCCAGCGAACTTAATTCAGACATAAAATAATCCAAAGTTTTCAAATATAATTTGAGTCGTTAATTTATAATAGCGTTTCACTGGTCCGTCTTTTCCAGTCAGTCAAGTTTTGATAATTTCTGTCAACTGTTTAAAAACGTCTAAAATACTGTCGTTTTCTTTATTAAGTCTTTTATCAACTTTCATTTGGATTAAACGCAATATTTTCAGTTTATTTACCGGTCCTAAGTGTTCGTCCAAGTGTTCTGTCAAGTTCCCGAAACCTTTTGCATTAAGTGTATAATTTTTCAAAATCATTGTTTACCTTATATGTTGTTTTGCTGTCTTTGGATTTATCTGTCCTTTCTGCCTCATTACCTGTAGTCATCCTCCTTTCCCTGTTCAAATTCCTCCCTCATCGCATCCAGAGCCTGGCCGCCAGAGACCCACATGGCGCTTCCCTCCTTCACCATCAAAGCCATCAAATCGTCATCACCTTTCTGCTCTATTTTTTTTTTTTTTTTTCTTCGTCTCTCTTGCTCTTTGCCATTTCTGCCTTAACGGTATTGAGTTTATCCATTACCTTGTCCAGTTTATCAGATAGGTCAGCCAATTTTGCTTCAGTCATTTCATTCATTCTGTTTTCTGTCTCCGTCTTTATTTCTGCCGTTTCAGTCGTATTGTAATGCTTATCTGTCTCTTCTCTGTCTTTAGCTCCGTCTTCGTTCTTATTTTCATCTGTTTTTCTGTCGTATACATATTTTTCCAATACATCATTCAATTTTGCTGTCAAACCTCTGATTTGTTTTTGTCTTTCCTTAACTGTCGCTATTTGACCTCCTGCAGTTACTTTAACTACAGTTTTTCACAGAACCGTCTTCAAAACCGTCACTTTATTCTACTTTCTGTTCTGTCTCGTTATATAGCCCCTCCGTCTTCTCAGTCTCATTGCTGTCGTTAATTCAGTCTTTTCTCTCTTTCTTATCAGTCATACTGTGGCCACCTGTCGTACAATAGGGCATATATAATCTGTCTTCACTCTGTCTTCATCTCTGTGACTGTCCTTATCACCAGGTCAAATTCTTCACTCGTGACGTACTTGTCAACTATATAGGAATAGTAAACCAATATAAATAAAATTCATATAATTTTGCCGAACACAAGCAAAACTAGATAATTTACATTAGAGTTAATTATATATATATATATATATATATATATATATATATATATATATATATTATGAGCTTAATAAAATAAAATTTTTAATTTGAAATAATCATTATTCATTACTTAATTTGTATTCAATTTGTCATAATTTTGAATACAATACTGCCTTCAACAACTGTCATATACATATTCTCATGAGGATGTTTTGTGAAGTTGCAATAAACTTCTTTCCTCTGTATAATGATAATTTCAATTAATTAAATATTCTTAAATATATTTTTCTTAAAGTCGTTCTTTTCTGTCTTTTCTTTTAATCGGTCTTTTGTATACATTTACATAAACTTTATTTTTGTCCGCTTTGATTTAGTTTGTTTCGCTTCACTAATTCTGTCTCTTTCTTAATCTGTCATTTTTATCGCGACGACGCGCACACTCCTATACATATACGATCACACTTATATACTGTCTCTTTTCTTTATGCTATAACCATGTTATACGTACATATGTATATGTATATACCTGCGAGTTTATTCTCGCCTTTTAGCAGTCAACGTCTTTCTGTCTTTTTCTAATTGCGCGCGCACGTCTTCACGGTCTTTTTATTGTACACGGCGTCGACGTCTTTTCATGAACTCGACTTGGGCCTATGGCCGCTATGTTTGTGTGCATTATTATCTTTCAGTTTGAAGAAGTTAGGCCAACGCCTTTCTTCCTTCAAGCAATAATAACTTAGTATTTCAACATAAAAACGCGTCCGTTTTTACATTCATTTTTAATTATAGCGAAATTTAACCAAATTCAAGCGGCACTTTTTGCAAATATTATTTTTTAACCGGTTTTCATTTATTTCTGTCTATACCGTCATAAATCTGTTCAGACCTCGCGCGTGCATCCACCATACATACATATATATATATATATATATATATACACACACATACATACACATATATATATACATATATACATACATATACATCTGCCTTAAACATGGATACGCGGCATACACAAACTCATATTTACACACACACATACATGTCAGCCATTTTCATTTTAATAATGTTATTAACAGTCATTCATACACGATCACTATTATAAAATAAAAGGAAAATTCAGACAAGTTTTTATCGGTTGCATACACTAGTCATGTTATATATATACATACACATATATATATTTCAGTCTGTACTGTCATAAATTTATTCAGACTCTATGCGCGCATTTCTTTTATATATACACGTACACACACGTATTTAATCAACAAAAATTTTCTTTTATTTATTGCCGTCGTTCATCATTTTTTTTATTTTATTAATAATCATAATTATTTCGTGCGTGCACGGTCCTCTTCCTTCTATGTATATACATATACATACACATATACATATATATGCATGTATACAACATAAGAAGATCGCACAAACACGCACGAACCTGTCGCTTTCCGGCTTTACCTCGCGTCATAGCACCCAACATGGCGACTCCTTTTATTTCTCTCTCACTCTCTCTCACTATAGACTAGCGCACGACGCTAGCTATCTCTGTCTTTAGCTTTCTTTTTACTAACGCGCATACGACGCCATTACTGCCGTATAGCATTGAGAGAGAACCAAAAAAACAAAACTCTTACCCGGAGTCAACTCCTTTCTTTCCCCCTGTTGTCCTTCGTCCTGTCTTTTCGTTCCTTGACTCGTCATCTCTGTCGCTTCCACCAGGAGATAAAGAACAATAAAACAATTCACCAACCAGACTGACGCACGCTCTAAACCACACAAACCCCTTTCTTAATTTAATTAAATAAAACACGCAGTTAAAAGCACTCTGGGCCCATAACCTGTTAAATAATTAATAAAAGCAGAGAACAATTTATAATAAATGAAAAGTATTTATTTAATCAATACAAGAATAACTTAATTAAATGATCTCTCTATACAATAATGAAATACAAGTTCTGACTTTAACAGACGGACTTGAACTGAACTGAACGACGACGAGACGCAACTTGATTCTCTTCAACTGTCTACTAAAATATTCTCAATAGGTGGCGACACCTAGTATAAGTGTGTATATTTTTAACACTAAGTATGCTTTGAAACGTGTAAAAACCAAAAAAATCGTCACATGCGATTTTGGCATGATTAATCGCCTGAGAAATCAGGTGATTTCTCACCTGAGATTTTTTAGTAGGGAAGACATTGCAGATTTGGAATTGAAAATATGTTCTTCACTTTTTTGTTCAAAAGATGATATGAAATATGAGTGTACTAAGAGAATGTTAAGAATGTCCCATTGGAGATTCTATTGATTTACAAATAATTTCTTTGACAGAAGAAGATTTATATGAAGAAATAATTTATGGTGTTTGGGAAAAATCAAATTTACTGAATAAAACTAGCACAATTAAAAATTTCTTAATAGAGTCAAAAGAGCCTGCTTTCACTGTAAGAGCTCATAAATTGGTCAAAGAATTTCAACGTATAGCAATTAAAGAGGTTAAACTTTTAGCGAAAAATAATGACTTCCAATTAGTTATTCATGTCGATTTTGCAGAAAATTGGACAGTTCTGCTTCAAAATGAAATTCAAAGCTATCATTGGAGTAAAAACCAAATATCAATATTTACGTCAGTATGCTATTTTGGAAATGATAAAACAGTCAGTTATGTCACCGTCTCTGACGATATTAAACATGATTCGTCTCATGCCCTGATAGCTATAAATTTAATTATCGACAACTTAAAATAAAAACATATTGCGCAAGATCTTGATGAAATCATAACCATTTCCGATGGAGCTGCTAGTCATTTTGAAAATAGATATCAATTCTATGAGCTTCAAAACTCAAAAGTAAAAAGAAAATGGCTTTTTTCTGCAACAGGTCATGGTAAAGACGCTTGTGACGGTATTGGTAATTTAGTTATAAATTATGCTACCACGCATAATCTGTCAAAGATGAGTGCAGATTTTATTAGAAACGCTGAAAATTTCGCCACTTACGTATCAAAATATACTCCGTCGATTAACATTATTGTTATCCGCAAGAATGATTTAAAAGTTTTTCGACAGACAAAAAAAATGGAATGGTTAGGAAATGCAAAAAAAATTAAAGGTATTCGAAAGATTTACTGCTGGAAAAGTGAACGAAACCAAATCTACACTGCCAAAACTTCGAGACATGACCCACACAGCATGAAATATTGCAGTGAAACTTTCACTGAAACATTGTGCTGAAATATTGTCACAAGATTGCAGCAATCTTGTCTTAACATTGCTAAGAAGTTTCATGAAACATTTCAGTGTGATATTGCTGCAAACTTGCTACAAGGTTACAGAAAATAATTCAAGCAATATTGCAAGGAACCTTTCATGAAAGGTTGCAGCGAGGTTTCTGCAAGGTTTTATAAAACATTTCATGAAATATTGCTAGAAACCTTTCGTGAAAGGTTGCAGCGAGGTTTCTGCAAGATTTTAGAAACAGTTCATAAAATATTGCAAGAAAACTTTCATGACATGTTTCAGCGAGGTTTCCAGCAAGATTTTAGAAATATTTCATGAAATTTCGCAAGAAACCTTTCATGAAAGATTGCAGCGAGGTTTCTGAAAGATTTTAGAAATATTTTATGAAATGTTGCAAGAAACCTTTTATGAAAGGTTGCATACAGGTTTCCAGCAAAATTAAGAAAACATTTTATAAAATATTGCAAGGAACCTTTTATGAAAGGTTGCAGCAAGGTTTCTGCAATATTTTAGAAATATTTCATGAAATTTCGCAAGAAACCTTTCATGAAAGATTGCAGCGAGGTTTCTGAAAGATTTTAGAAATATTTTATGAAATGTTGCAAGAAACCTTTTATGAAAGGTTGCATACAGGTTTCCAGCAAAATTAAGAAAACATTTTATAAAATATTGCAAGGAACCTTTTATGAAAGGTTGCAGCAAGGTTTCTGCAATATTTTAGAAATATTTCATGAAATTTCGCAAGAAACCTTTCATGAAAGATTGCAGCGAGGTTTCTGTAAGATTTTAGAAATATTTCATTAAATATTGCAAGAAAACTTTCACGAAAGGTTGCAGCGAGGTTTTCAGCAGGATTTAGAAATTATTTCATGGAATATTGCAAGGAACCTTTCATGAAATTTGCAGCGAGGTTTTCGCAAGATTTTAGAAATATTTCATGAAATATTGCAAGAAACCTTTCGTGAAAGGTTACAGCGAGGTTTCTGTAAGATTTTAGAAACATTTCATGAAATATTGCAAGAAACCTTTCATGAAAGGTTGCAGCGCGGTTTCTGTAAGACTTTAAAAACATTTCATGAAATATTGGACGAAAACTTTCACGACATTTTTCAGCGAGGTTTTCAGCAAAATTTAGAAAACATTTCATGGAATATTGCAAGAAACCTTTCACGAAAGGTTGCAGCAAGGTTTTTGATAGATTCTAAAAACATTTCATGAAATATTGCAAGAAATCTTTCACGAAAGGTTTCAGCGAGTTTTCCAGCAAGATTTGGGGAACTTTTCATGGAATATTGCAAGAAACCTTCCATGAAAGATTGCAGCGAGGTTCCTGCAAGATTTTAGAAACATTTTATGAAATATTGCAAGAAACCTTTCATGAAAGGTTTCTGTGAGGTTCCTAGCAAGATTTGGGGAACATTTTACGAAATATCGCAAGAGACCTTTGATGAAAGGTTGCAGCAAGGTTCGTGCAAGATTTTAGAAACATTTTACGAAATATTGCAAGATACCTTTTATGAAAGGTTTCAACGAGGTTTCCAACAAAATTTGATGAATATTTTATGAAATATTACAAGGGATCTTTTGTTAAAAGTTGCAGTAAGATTTCTGCAAGGTTTTTGACAAGATTTCTAAGATATCACAAAAAATATTGCTATGTACATTTCGCCAATGGTTATTACCATATTTTTGGCAATCTTTATAAAATATTCCAGAAAAGCGTTTCACCAAAAGTATCAGCAAAGTTTCATAAATAATTTCAAAATGAAATTGCAGCAAACCTTTCATAAACAGTTTCAGCAATAATTCCGCAAGTTTTTATAAATATTAGAAACAAAACCTTTTATTTCAATATTCTCTACTTCTCTCAAAAACGATGCTGAGGAATTTTTTCTTCTTGTGCACAAATATTGATAATAATACTTTTGCGCTCAACTAGTAATTTATAGATACAACGATTAATACTTAAGCAAATAAGAAAAACTTTATTACACAAGGATATAAAATCCTGCCTACTATTAAATATTACTGCAGCAAGCTTTTGGCAAGATTTAAGAAATATTTTACAAAATATTGCAGGAAACCATACGGAAAGGTATGAGCGTTGTTCGCGGCAAAATTTGGGAAAAATTTCATAAAATATCACGAGAAACCTTTCATGAAAGATTGCTTCAAGGTTTCTTGAAATGTTGCTGCGAGGTTTTCATGAAAGGCTGCTGCGAGATTTTTAGAAATATTTCAACCAGGTTCTAGCGCGGACATATAAATGTTGCTGCAATATCTCATAAAAGGTTGCTACGAGGTTTTCTGCAAGGTTACGGCGAGATTTCCTGAAAAATTGCTGTGTGGTTGCTTGAAAGGTTTTTGCTATTTTTCCCGCAAGATTCCTGTGAGGTTTCTTGAAATGTTTCTGTTACATTTCCTGAAAGATTGCTGCGAGGTTTCCTGCAAGGTTGCGGCGAGGTGTTCTAAAAGATTGCTGCAAGGTTTCTTGAAATGTTTCTGTTACATTTCCTGAAATATTGCTGTGAGTTTTTCATGAAAGGTTGCTGCGAGTTTTTCTGAAAGATTGCTGCGAGGTTTTTAGAAATATTTCAACCGGGTTCTAGCGCGGACATATAAATGTTGCTGCAATCTTTCATGAAAGGTTGCTGCGAAGTTTCGAAACTTTCATGAAACCTTGCAGCAACCTTGCAGCAATCTTTCATGCTGTGTGGGGAGTGGCAAGAAGTAAATTGAAAGGTTTTATTCAAATTCGGATTTTTTTATTCACATTAGTTCTCAATTCATTAGTGTTCATTTCTTAATTGTATCGCATATTATTTGTTCATTGATAATGACCAAATAATATATTTTAGTATTAAAAAAATTGACCTTTTCAAAATTCGAAATTTAAATTCAAAATTCAAAATTCAAAATTCAAAGTAAATATATTTATTTAAAGTTTCAGCATTTTTTTTTTAAACTTTAAATCGTCATAACTTTGGTTCTAATTGATCAAAATATTCGATCTGGGGTTTATTTTAAAGATTATTGTTGATATTTTTGATATATTAATAAATAAAAGCATAAAAATAGTTGTAAGAACACGAAAAGTTGGAAAAATAGTACGATGCGCCATGGTATCAATGTTTTAAAATCGAAAATATAAAAAAAACGTTTAAAAATCTGTTAAAAAAAAATAAGGCAAAATCGCATATTCTCACCTACCCTAAAAGTTAGTATTTTTTATGTATAAAATAATAAAAAAATTTAGAAAAAAAATATAGATTTTGAGAAAATCGTGTTTGAAAAAAATCGCTTTTTTCGGTTTTTCGTAAATAACTCAGTTTGTATTACAAAAATCGAGATTGCATTTAAAACTAGACAGAATTCCGCACACTTTCGTTAAAAGAACGCCCAAATAATTTGAATATTGACGGATCTATAGTCATTTAAAAGTAGAAGTTCATTTTCAATTTTTGAATTTTCGTTTATAAGATAAGATTTAATATAAGATTTTAAAGTTTAGTATCATATTTTATTAGAATACAATTCGTTTTAATTTATAAACGCATCGTACATATCGTCTGTTTTTTTTTTGTTATGAGAGAGACAAAGACAGAATACAATCATAAACACGAGCCTACGGCTTTTAGCAATAGTTTTGGTTAGGTCAAGTCTATGTTTCTCCTCGGGAGATATTTTAACGTGAGGCATGGAAGGCGCCGACAAGAGGCGCGTGAGTCATTTCAACTGTAGCTAAAAGTGCTACTTTTTCTAGTGTAAAGGCTAGGCGGAACTGCGTAGTTTCGCCTAAGGGATAGAGAAAAAAGATTTAATTGAATTGAGAACCTCCTCTTTTTTAAAATCGGTTAAAAAAAAGCTCTAGCTCAATTAGCAGCCGAGATAATTTTTTTTTTATAAAAATTCGCCAATTGTTTATTTATAAAGATTTAGGATTGATATTTTTATCACAGCTAGTATAATACTTGAAGTTTATGATTCCATTATATCAGAGATGAAATAAACATTTTACTATGTTAAAAATTAATATGAAAGTAATCAAGATTGCTACTAGTTAAACAGAGTCACCTTTCTTGCCTTGCAAGAAAAATAACCTGGCGAGTTATAATTCATGTTCCGATTAAATATTCATTGTATCTCGGCTAATTATTGTCCAATTTCGACGTTTTTTTTTAAATCGGGGTAGCGCGTGAAAATAGTGACAACTGTTGTATTGGTTTTTAAAAAATTCTTCATTCAACAATAATTATTGTAAAAAAAATTTATTTTCAACATATTTTTCAATTTATTCATTTTAGTAAAAAGCTTTTAGAAGGAAGTTTGTTCATCTTAAAAAAATAAACAATATTTCATTTCACTTTTTTATGATAAAATCAATATTTAGCCTGTTATGTAAAAAATAATTAAAATATAGTCTTTATCGTTTGTAACCATATGAGACAATGATTATATTGAATTTAAATAGTATGTGCCTAGTTATATAATTAATAAATAATATTTTATTTAACTTAATAAGTATTCATGGAAATATTTTAGAAAAATTTTATTTTTCATTTAACAGGCTAAATATTGATTTTATGATAAAAACAATAAAATAAAAAATTGTCTAATTATTAAGACAAACAAACTTTTCATTTAAAGATTTTTGTTAAAATAAAGAATTGTGAAAATATGTTAGAAATAATTTTTTTTTTTTTTGCAATAACAATTGTTTGATAAAAATTTTTTAAGAAAACCAATAAGACAGTTTCTTTTTTCACCAACTACCCCAATTTAACCCATTAACAGGCAAAATGAGATTTTCGCGCACGCAATTTCAAATAAGCGATCCGAATAGAAAATGGAGTTTATTCCCTTTCAGAGTCACTTCTTAAAGGTTTTTGAGGTCGCTCTTTCAGAATTTGAGATTCATTTTTCATAAAATCTTGAAGAATCCTATTAGTTTTTTGTTTTATTTATGAAAAAGGCTGAATTTTTTAAAACTTTTTTTGTGGAAGTCGTGTATTTTGTTGTTACTGCTTTTGAATAATCATATAAACACCAAAAATCGTGCAAAAAATGTCTAGCGTTTCTGAAAACATGGTTTTGGATGTTTTTTCTGCTCTCGTTATTACAAAATAGCCATTTTTGTCCAGCGGTCTAATGAAAAATTTAGAGAATTTTTTACTTAAAAAGTAATCACGTTACAAAATAATTTTATGGAACAAAAAATGCTTAGAATCAGTCAAAAAATATATGTGAATTTTTCTAGAATGTTTTGGGCCATTTTTAGAATTTTAGATCATATTTTGAAAAATCCAAAAATTCAAGCAGTTTTTCATTAGATACATTGCTGGCTAAAAACAGCTATGAACAATTTATTGTCATAAGAAAATGAATAACAAAACGAGTATGCAACCCTATCACAGTTTGTTTTAATGAATATTAAAATTACAAAAAGTATATGTAAGTGAGTGTATCCCACAGAGCATAAAAGATATCATTGGAATATTCCAAAATATTGCAATGGAATATTTCATTGAAATATGTATGGAGGCTCAATGGAAGAGAACAGGAATATTTCTGGAATATTGCAAAAGAAACTTTCTACGAAGGACCCCTGGAAGCCTCCGTAAACCTTCCAGGGAAGATTCCGTTGGAAGATTAATGAATCATTGCACCAAAAGATTTCATGGAAGCTTTATAGAAGACTCCGTTTTCCTTTCGGGGAAATGTTAGAAATTTTCACTGGAATATTCCGACTTAAGTCTCCTGGAAGATTCCGTAAACCTTCCAAGGAAGATTCCGTTGGAAGATTGATGAATCATTGCTCCGAAAGATTTCACAGAAGCTTGAATGGGAGACTCCGTTTACCTTTCAGCGAAATATTAAAAATTGTCATTAAGGCGACTACGGGAGTTTGGTTGAATTTCATTTTGTAGTTTACAAATCACTCTTTCAGTTCCTAAAATTTTTTGGATTTTTTAATTTTCCACCATTAATTATAATCCGTAGAGTCCAAGGCGAAAATCACATTCTGAAATAAAAAATGATAAATAATAACTGATATTAACAATTTAAAATGTCTAGATTTTGGACTGTAATAAAAGTTTAAAATAGTTATTATTTTTTGTTTTTTGTTTTAATTTTTTATTATTTTTTATTATTTTATTTTTTATTATGTTATTGTTAGTTTTTATTTTTTATTATTTTTTATTAGCTTTTTCAATTTGGAAATCATACGCTAAACCAAACCTAGAATAAAAGTTATTATTAGTTTTTATTTTTTATTATTTTTTATCAGCTTCTGATTGGCTCATTTGGATTTTATTCGGTGCTTTACCAAGCCTAAAAGGGCTTCTACCTAGAAAATATCTAAATCATCTTGCAATGTTTATCTCAGCTTTAAATACTCTTCTACAAGATAGCATATCACCACATGAACTAAAGATTTCAAAAATTTTATTAATATAATTTGTTTTTTATTTTGGTATATTTTTCGGAGATAAGTATATGTACTACAATGTACATTTACTGTTACATTTAACTGATACTGTCGAGAATTGGGGACCACTATGGGCAATCAATACTTTTCCCTTCGAAAGCCATAATAAAAATTTACTTGAAATGAAGAAAAGTAATTACCACATCGCTAAAGAAATAGTTATTAGACTATTAACTTATCAACAAATTCCACAATTAGAAACGGAAAGCTTTATTTCTCAAGAAACGAAAGATTTTGTTGATCAACTGAACAGTAAAAGATTAAAGAAAGTAGTAAAAATAGGTGATTGTACACTAGTAGGATGTGCAAAACGTCACATTCTAACCAAAAAGAAATTTCGTGCCTTCGTTTCTTTATAAATATTAATAAAATTACTGAATGTAAAAAATACAATAAAATTATATATCAAAGTTGTAGATACACATCTTGTTATTATTCAAAAGGAAAAAAACTAATGATTCTATTTTTCAAACGAAAGATAGTAGATTCGGAATCATTAGTTCTATATATTTGATTAAATACGACGATAACTGTGATGTTTATATTTTCTTTAAATTATTAAAACTTGTACCGGTTTCATTTGTTAATGACACTGATGTGAAAGAAGTCATAAATTTAAAAAAATGTTCACTCTTTCATGGCGAAATTCAATGTCTTAAGTATACCATGCTACACCGGCCTTGTATAATAACAAAATGTAATGATGATTATTATTTAAGCTCAATTTTTAAAGGTGCTCTTGGTCGCTGCATTAATTTAGATTTGATAAGTAAATCGTATTATATGTTAGCGTTGACATTGTAAATACAAAATAAAACTTCTTTTATAATTGTAAAATAAGACTTATATTTTTATATAAAAGTTTTTATGTAAAAATAAAAATAAAAATTCTTTTTGAATCAATTATATCCTTACCTATCTACTTACTTTCAATAATCAAAAACAATTTCTAACAATTTTTAAAATCTAATGAAAAAATAATTATAACTTTTTTTTATCGTTTCCTTCAAGTGAACACCTTTAAAATTCAAAAAATTAATAAAAAAATTAATAAAAATTACTAAAAAGTAATATTAATAACTTTTATTTAACGTTAGCTTTATATGTATATATACCTTCCATACCAAAAAAGAAAAAAAAAATAATAACCGATGATAATTTTTACTTACGGTTTACTTTATGCATATACTTACCATGCTGAAAAAGATAATGAAAAATAATAACTGATAATAACTTTTATCAACTGTTATAAATGTAAAATAATTATTAATAACTATTATAAACAGTTATTACAGTCCAAAATCTACACTTTTATAACAAATAATAAAAAATAATAACTTTTTTTTTAAATTATTTTTCGTTGTATAGAATTATTATTATTAGTTATTAACGGCAGATTATTTCCGCTTGGGTTGTTATTAAAAAATGACGTCATTTTTTGTTAACATTTAACACACCAAACGACGTCATTTTTTGTCCTAATCCCTAACACACTAAATGACGTTATTTATAACGCCTTTTGGTGTGCCAAGTAATGTATTGGGAAAATATCGTCATTAGATATAATAAAAAATTTGAATAGAAAAGGACTTGTTTTTTGTTATTGCTATAGAGTCATTTCCGTTAAAAAAATTACCTCATTTTTATAACAATTATCTCATTTTTATAAAAATGTCTTTTTGGTGTAGCTATAGCGTCATTAACATTTGTTTTTTATTAACATACAAACGAGGATAAGCCATATTTATGAGTGCTAGTGCAGTATCCGTTTTACATCCATTCAAAATAATAATTCCTGATTCATTAGACTACTGATGGAATCTTCCATATAATGTTTACGAAAGCTTCTTGAAGCCTTCGGCCCGAATGTTTCAGTCAAAAATTTTCAATATTTAGTTGTTAGGTAAATGCACTCTTCCTTAGAGCTTCCTTGGGTCTTTCCCTGCAATAATTCATCAATCTTCCAACAGAATCTTCCTTGCAAGGTTTACAGAAGCTTCCAGGATACTCGAACCGGAATATTTTAGTGAAAATCTTCAATATTTCGCTGAAAGGTAAACGGAGTCTTCCATTCAAGCTTCCGTGAAGTCTTTCGGAGCAATGATTCATTAATCTTCCAACGGAATCTTTCTTGGAAGGTTTATGGAATCTTCCAGGAGACTTAAGTCGGGATATTCCAGTGAAAATTCCCAACATTTCCCCGAAAGGAAAACGGAGTCTTCTACAAAGCTTCCATGAAATCTTTCGGTGCAATGATTCATTAATCTTTCAACGGAATCTTCCTTGGAAGGTTTACGGAAGCTTTCAGGAGCCTTTCACTGGAATGTTTTAAGGCGACTTCGGATTTTAGGTTAGGTTTTATTTTTGAGTTTACAAATTACTCTTTCAATATGTAAAATTTTTCAGATTTTTTAATTTTCCACCATCCCAAGCGGAAATAATCTGCCGTTAATAACTAATAATAATAATTCTATACAACGAAAAATAATTTTAAAAAAAAGTTATTATTTTTCATTATCTTTTTCAGCGTGGTAAGTATATGCATAAAGTAAACCGTAAGTAAAAATTATCATCGGTTATTATTTTTTTTTTCTTTTTTGGTATGGAAGGTATATATACATATAAAGCCAACGTTAAATAAAAGTTATTAATATTACTTTTTAGTAATTTTTATTAATTTTTTTATTAATTTTTTGAATTTTAAAGGTGTTCACTTGAAGGAAACGATAAAAAAAAGTTATAATTATTTTTTCATTAGATTTTAAAAATTGTTAGAAATTGTTTTTGATTATTGAAAGTAAGTAGATAGGTAAGGATATAATTGATTCAAAAAGAATTTTTATTTTTATTTTTACATAAAAACTTTTATATAAAAATATAAGTCTTATTTTACAATTATAAAAGAAGTTTTATTTTGTATTTACAATGTCAACGCTAACATATAATACGATTTACTTATCAAATCTAAATTAATGCAGCGACCAAGAGCACCTTTAAAAATTGAGCTTAAATAATAATCATCATTACATTTTGTTATTATACAAGGCCGGTGTAGCATGGTATACTTAAGACATTGAATTTCGCCATGAAAGAGTGAACATTTTTTTAAATTTATGACTTCTTTCACATCAGTGTCATTAACAAATGAAACCGGTACAAGTTTTAATAATTTAAAGAAAATATAAACATCACAGTTATCGTCGTATTTAATCAAATATATAGAACTAATGATTCCGAATCTACTATCTTTCGTTTGAAAAATAGAATCATTAGTTTTTTCCTTTTGAATAATAACAAGATGTGTATCTACAACTTTGATATATAATTTTATTGTATTTTTTACATTCAGTAATTTTATTAATATTTATAAAGAAACGAAGGCACGAAATTTCTTTTTTGGTTAGAATGTGACGTTTTGCACATCCTACTAGTGTACAATCACCTATTTTTACTACTTTCTTTAATCTTTTACTGTTCAGTTGATCAACAAAATCTTTCGTTTCTTGAGAAATAAAGCTTTCCGTTTCTAATTGTGGAATTTGTTGATAAGTTAATAGTCTAATAACTATTTCTTTAGCGATGTGGTAATTACTTTTCTTCATTTCAAGTAAATTTTTATTATGGCTTTCGAAGGGAAAAGTATTGATTGCCCATAGTGGTCCCCAATTCTCGACAGTATCAGTTAAATGTAACAGTAAATGTACATTGTAGTACATATACTTATCTCCGAAAAATATACCAAAATAAAAAACAAATTATATTAATAAAATTTTTGAAATCTTTAGTTCATGTGGTGATATGCTATTTTGTAGAAGAGTATTTAAAGCTGAGATAAACATTGCAAGATGATTTAGATATTTTCTAGGTAGAAGCCCTTTTAGGCTTGGTAAAGCACCGAATAAAATCCAAATGAGCCAATCAGAAGCTGATAAAAAATAATAAAAAATAAAAACTAATAATAACTTTTATTCTAGGTTTGGTTTAGCGTATGATTTCCAAATTGAAAAAGCTAATAAAAAATAATAAAAAATAAAAACTATGAAATGTTTTTGAAATATTGATATGTCCGCCTAGAAGATTGATTTGAAATATTTCATGTAATGTTTCTGTAACATTCTTTCATGGTTTTGTGAAATATTAATTTGTAATATTGTTGAAAGATTGCAGCAACATTTGATTGAAAGATTCATGGTAGATTATGAATCTTTCAAGAAATGTTCCTGAACTATTTCTAAAATCTTTTATAAAATATCGATTCGTAATATTGTTGAAAGATTGCAGAAATATTTTATTAACGGATTCATAAAAGATTATGAATCTTTCAAGAAATGTTTCTAAAATATTTCTAAAATCTTTCATCAAATATTGATTTGTAATATTGGTGAAAGATTCTATCAGATATTATTTTTGATTTTGTAAGAGTTGCATCTCAAACCATATTAGATTCCTATACATTTATTTGTTATTTGTGACGTCACACCAATTTCAACTGCCTCTATCTCTTCAAGTTTTCATTTTCATGAAAAAAGAAAAAATACGTGACCTTATTTTTTAATTTTTTTAATTACGGATGTAATGAATTAAAAAAAAAAATTTCATGTAATATTCCAGTTGTTATGATTTTCATGCGCTACCCCGATTTAAAAAAAACGTCGAAATTGGACAATAATTAGCCGAGATACAATGAATTTTTAATCGGAACATGAATTATAACTCGCCAGATTATTTTTCTTGCAAGGCAAGAAAGGTGACTCTGTTTAACTAGTAGCAATCTTGATTACTTTTATATTAATTTTCAACATAGTAAAATGTTTATTTTATCTCTGATATAATAAAATCATAAACTTCAAGTATTATACTAGCTGTGATAAAAATATCAATCCTAAATCTTTATAAATAAACAATTGGCGAATTTTCATTAAAAAAAAAATTATCTCGGCTTCTAATTGAGCTGGAGAATTCTTTTTTTTTCATTTGCGTAAAATTGCCAGTAATAAAAATATCAGATCCCTATATTGATATTTTTATTACTTGCAAAACTATTAAAAAAACATTAAGAAAAAAATTTACTGTTTTATTTTTGCCATATTTAGGTTGAAAATAACAAAATGGATACGATTCCCTACTAAAAAATCTCAGGTGAGAAATCACCTGATTTCTCAGGTGATTAATCATGCTAAAATCTCATGTGATGATTTTTTGGTTTTACACGTTTCAAAGCATTGGGGTTGCGGCCTGAAACCGTACGTTGGTGGCGCACCAAAGAGTGTTGAGGGTGTGTTGCGGTGTTAGTGAGTGGTTTCTCTATTAAGATGGAGGGGAGAGACTAAGGGCTGGCGTGGGGCTCGGCCGGCGGATCGCTCTGGTGTGAGGCGTGTGGGGGTGGTTATAAGGAGATTATCTAGTTTTGCATTGTACATGATCAATGTTGTGGCTCCAAGATATACTCATATAGGTGTGGATTTGGCATGGTCAGGGCTTTAATAATCTAAATAAATGGGGTGGGGGAAGGTGGGGGTGGAAAAAAAAAACAAAAAAAAAAAATTATGGGTAATAAGTTGTGTTTAAAAAAAAAGAAAAAAAAATAAAAAGGTGGAAAAAAAAAGAAAATTGTAATTGTATGGTGAAGGTAAAAATTAGGAGGGAAATAAGAAAGAGAAAGAAAAGAAAGGAAAAAAATAATAAAAGATATATGGGAGGTAAGATATAAAGTGAATTAAATAAAGTAATAATGGGGAAGGTAATTTTGTATATGTGGGGGTCAAAAAAATAAAAAATATTAGATTTTAAAAAAAAAGAAAGAGTTAATTTAAGAATTATTGAAGTTTTATTTGGATAGGATATAGGTTTGTGGTGGGTTTTAAATTTTTTGAACTAAATTGAAATTAAGGGGCAAGGGTATGGCTGCCTGTGGATGGGAGTGGTTGGTGTGGTGTTGTGGGTTTTTGGGTGGAGGTAGGGGGGGGGGGGTGGGTTTAGTGTTTTAGTTGTGTTTTATGTGGTTGTTTTTTTGGAGCTCGAATATAATTAAAGAGGTAAGCATACTTAGTCAATTGCGAACTATTTTTGAAAATTTTTGAAAAATTAAACTTAGAAAATTTTTTGTAAAATGAATCAAAATTTTTTCTAAGACCAAATTTTAAAAAAATTTTCTAAGTTCAAATTTTTGAAAAATTTTCAAAAATAGTTCGCAATTGTATAAGTATACTTTAAAACGTGTAAAAACCAAAAAAATCGTCACATGAGATTTTGGCATGATTAATCACCTAAGAAATCAGGTGATTTCTCACCTGAGATTTTTTAGTAGAGTTTCACATCAAATTTATAAAATCTACGTTAATATCTACACTGAGAAAAAAATTTAGTTGGATTAAGTAAGGCTTAATTGAATCAATGAAATCTCTTAGGTGCAGGCGGCACATAAAATATTTTGTCACATTAATACAAATATTTTAATTGAGTCGAATAAATATTTCATTTTTTTTAAATAAATATTTGATTCTACTAAACATCACAAATATTGGTTGAATAAAATTAATTTATTGTTTAAAAAAAATTTTTTATTAATCCAAATGCATATTTGTTTTTCTAATTGCTTATTTCATTACATCAATATGCATGTAGTAACTGAATCAAATAATATTTTGTATTTTCAAATAAATATTTGACTTACTAAATATCGCGAAGATTGATGCAATAAAATTAATTCATTGTTTTTATAAAAAATTTTATCAATTAAAATGCCCATTTATTTTTCTAATTGATTATTTCATTACATTAATATACATATTGGAATTAAATCAAATAATATTTTGTATTTTCAATTAAATATTTGACTTATTAAATGTCGCGAAGATTGATTCAATAAAATTAATTCATTGTTTTAATAAAAAAAATTATCAATTAAAATGTCCATTTGTTTTCCTAATTAATTATTTCATCATATTAATGTTATATTGAAATTAAATTAGTTCAATATTTTATATTTTCAAATGAAAGTTTAATTTATTGAATATTTTAAATTTAATAAAATTTTAAGATTCAATAAAATTAATTCATTGTCTTAACAAAAAATTGATTAATTATTCGGTTTCACAAATAAAATATTTCTTCAAAGCAAAGAAATTTTTAATTAATTCGATTTATAGATATTTTAATCGAACAGATACTGTCTTTAATCAACAGTATTTGCTTTCAGTGATTTATATTTATTTATTAACATCAATGAATTGATGACTCATTAAAGGACAGGTGAATATGATTCCATTTATTTATATGGTAAATAATAACAATTATTAACATACTAACATTAGTATGCTTTATACAGTGATCGCACACGCAGTAAATCTAACATAAATTTCGCTCGCATTACAATTTACGTATTATATATCTTGGATTTTTAACTTCCTTATATATCAACTTAGAAGCCCTCTTATCGCTTGCGAGATCGAAAATTAACGACGCCACCAAGCGGTAGTATCATCAAACCATCGAACTAAATGATTTTGTTAAAACAATAAATGTTTCTTTTAGTTCAAATATGTCTTATTTGAATGAAATAAATTATGTAGTTGAATCAAATAATACAAAAAAATATTTTTCAATAATATTAAATATTAATTTTAACATTATATTTCATTTGATTTAGTAAATATGTTATTAAATAATAACTGCTTGTTTCAATAAATATTTCATTAAGATAATCAAATAATTATTTAATCGATCTGATGAAGAAATTAATTAATACAACAAAATATTTAATTGCGACATAAATAATAAAATATTTAATTGTTGAAAATAATAATTAATTCAATTAATCACTGATTTCATAGACGCAATATAATTAAATAATAAAAGTAATAAAATAATTTTATAAAACAAAATAAATCAAATATTTGAATTAATTGAAAATTTAATTAATTTAATGCATCCAATTAATTATAATATAGCAATGAAATTATTTGAGTAAAAGACAATGGGATATTTCATAGAATCAATCATATATTTCATAAAGAGAAAAAACGCATTCATCAAAGCAACTAAATATTGAATTAAAATGATTAGGTATTTCATTGGCCAGTGAAATAATTTAATATAAGTCATACAATATTTATTTAAAACAATGAAATATCTTTTTGTTACTATTCAAAATTTATTGAAAGAATAAAACAATAATTTTGATATTATTAAATATTTCATTAATATAATTAAATATATTATTGAACAGTAAAGTAATTTAATAGAGGTGATATAATAATTAATTAAATCAATGTAATATATTCTTCTTTTAATCAAAATTTGATAAAAATACGTTAGAATTAGTAAACATTTTATTAAGATAATTAAATATATTATTAAACATCAAAGTAATGTAGTAGAAGTATTATAATATTTAATTAAATTAGTGAAATATATTCTTATGTCAATCAAAACTTAATAGAATTTATAAAATAAATATATTTGGTTTAATAAATATTTCATTGAGATAATCAAATATATTATTGAACATTAAAGTAATTTTATGGAAGTGTTAATATAATATTTAATTGAATCAATGAAATATATTCTTGTTTCAATAACAACTTGATAGAAATAATAGAATAAATATATTTGGTTTAATAAATATTTCATTAAGATAATCAAATATATTATTAAACATTAAAGTAATTCAATAGAAGTGTTAATACAATATTTAATTAAATCAGTGACATATATTCTTGATTCAATAACAATTTGATAGAAATAATAAAATAAATATATTTGGTTTAATAAATATTTCATTAAGATAATCTAATACATTATTGAACATTAAAGTAATTTAATGGAAGTGTTAATATAATATTTAATTAAATCAGTGAATTATATTCTTGTTTCAATAACAACTTGATAGAAATAATAAAATAAATATATTCGATTTAATAAATATTTCTTTAAAAAAAATTTAATATCTGATTTTACGTTGCACCTTTCTTGACTTTAAAAAAATAATTTATTGGTTTTCTTTTTGTGAATTCATTGAAATCGGATTCGTTGATTTTAAAGAACCTATTTCTTTAAATTAATTGTAATTTTTATTGAAATGCTGATCAAATTTTATGTGTTATACATAGCAAAATATTTTTTTTATACAATCACATATATTATTAATTAAATGACAATGTTATTAACTTAGTGAAGCGTTTATTTACAATATAAGCTTCTTTAACTTAATCGGATGACCGTTAATTCAAGCAAATATTATATTGATGATTGACCAATATTTTTTTATTGTTATAAAAGATTTTGTAAATTTAACAAACGATTTACTAAAATAAATATTTAATTACTGTAACAAAATATATAGATAATTTACAAACATATTCTATTGTTACAAATAAATATTTTATAAAATTTTATCAGCTGCCTTAAGAGCAGGCCGGATTCGCTGTCCTTGTCTAATTGGCATTTTTGTTATTTACTCAAGTATTAATCGGTGTATCTGCAAATTGAAGGTTAAGCGCAATAGATATTATTATTACAAATATTTATGCACCCGAATGGAAATTTTTCGGTGTATCAAAATGTATAAAAGTGTATGAAAGTGTATTGAAGCATACAAAAATGTATCAAAGTGTATGAAAATGTATCTAAGAGCGATTTTTCAGACCTTATTCTCGATCCATTTTGATACACTCTGATACACTTAGATACACTTTGGTACACTTTGGTTCATTTCTTAAAAAGTGAGCTGAAATTAAATTTCCTCAATTTTTTTGATGTTATACACTTTGACACATTTTGATACATTTTGACACATTTTGATACACTTTTACACACTTTGATACACTTTTACACACTTTAATATACTATGGTACATGTTGATACACTTCTGAGTATTAGCCTAAATTTTTTTTCCTGTTTTATTTTGCACACGTTTGTACACGTTGATACATTTTTACACATTTTCAAGCTATTAATAGCTTGAAAAGTGTAAATTAATAGCTTGAAAAAAAATTTCAAGCTATTAATACAATTTTTGATGTGAGTAAGATTACTGAATGTGTGTCTTATAATAGGTTTATTTATAACGGTTGTCGATACACATCATCACAGTATTCCAAAAAAAAGAGAATTAATGATTGTATTTTACAAACAAATAATAATAAATATGGAGTAATTTCCCGAATATGTAAAATAACACATTCTTACGTTGATTATATTATTATAATAATGTTTGAAATTCAATTAGATACTGGATTCATTATTTCAACGAGCGATGTTACAATTAATCATATAAAATCTTGTACAAATAATGTGAGTAAAAATTGAGAATTATATTCCCTAATGATATTGCGAATCCATGTATAATTATGCACAGTACTGATAAATATTTTGTAAGCCCCATCATGAAAGGAATAAGGGGAAAATCTCTAAACTAGATAATAAATAATTTTACTAAATCACGTTTTTTATTTTACTTCATACTTCATTTATATTACCACTAAAATATTATACTTTTAAAATAAAAAAGACGCTTCTATTTCAATTTTTTTAAATGTTTTAAATTATATGAAAGTATCAATAACCAATTATTCAAAATAATATTTTTTTGCCGTATCCTGTCCAAAAGTACTACTTTAACTCCCAGCTCAAAATCGCAGAAGTGGTAGTTTTAGCCCGGGTATGGCAAAAAATAGCATATTCACCATGAGAGTAAATTAAAAATGCCTTAAATGTATTTCGGAATTAACTCCTTTGCTGAATAATGTACTATTCCTGCATTTCAAAAATGGGAAAAATGAATAAAAGTGTATTAAAGTGTGAAACACATAGCAAATCTAAAAATTAATTGTAGTTAACTTTTTTCGAAATGTATCAAAGTGTGTAAAAATGTATCAAAGTGTGTAACACATAGCAAATCTAGAAATTTATTTTAGTTAAAATTTTTAAAATGTATCAAAGTGTGCAAAAGTGTATCAAAGTATGCAAAAGTGTATCCATTAAAAACGACATTTTTCCTTTATTGGAAAAATGTATGAAAGTGTATCAAAGTGTATTAAAGTGTGCAAGAGTATATCAAAGTGTATCAAAGTGTGCAAAAGTGTATCAAAGTGTGTAACACATAGCAAATGTAGAAATTAACTTTAGTCAACATTTTCGAAAAGTGTATCAAAGTGTGCAAAAGTGTATCAATGTATGCAAAAGTGTATCCAAGAAAATCAACATTTTTCCTTTATTAGAAAAATGTATGAAAGTGTATGAAAGTGTATGAAAGTGTCCAAAAAATATATGAAAATGTGCAAAAGTGTATTAAAGTGTATCAAAGTGTATATCATTAACGAATATAAAAAATTGATACCAAGAAACTTTTTTTTGGAAGTGTATAAAAATGTATGAAAGTGTATCAAAGTGTACCAAAGTGTATTAACATTTGGTCCGAAATATCGCTCTTAGATACACTTTGATACACTTTGATACACTTTCGTATGATTTGGATACATTTACCATTTTCACTGGGGCACAAGAAAAAAAAAATCTATCGCTTTGTTTTTGAGAAAAGTAAGGAACGCCGGAGTAAAAGATTATGTTTATAATATTTTCGCGTTCCTTACTTTTCTCAAAAACAAATCGGTAGATTTTTTTTTTCTTGTGCATAGATATTCATAATAATAATATCTATTGCGATCAACCTTTATTTTGAAGATACACCGATTAATACTTGAGTAAATAACAAACAACTCAATTGTTACTCGGTCGGTATCAGGTTCTACTCCGGCCTGCTGTTAATGAAATTGATTTGATTAAATCAATCAAATAATTTAACCAAAACAATAAATTTTTCTTTATTTTAAAAAAATGTTTATTTTTTTAACTTAGGTATCATTTTTTTTTATCCCAACTAAATATTTCAGTGATTTAATAACTTTGCATATTACTTCAATCAAAATTAATTTTTATCAACGAAATATTTAAGAGGAGGTCACGTATCTCTGTCCTTTTCTAATCAAAGAATTGAGTTTCTTACAGAAACTAATAACTTTAGCATAAAATGAAGAGAAAGCCGCATCTTGTATCAAAAAAAGGAGTATTTTCTTTGATAAGAAAAAATTAATTTCATTGCTTCGTTCTCAAGAAAACCTTGAAAAACCAAATTGTCCACCCTAACCTCTATGATTTAAGTTTTTCAAGGTTTTCTTGAAAACGAAGCAATAAAATTAATTTTTTCTTATCAAAGAAAATATTCCTTTTTTTGATACAAGATGCGGTTTTCTCTTCATTTTATGCTAAAGTTATTAGTTTCTGTAAGAAACTCAATTCTTTGATTAGAAAAGGACAGAGATACGTGACCTCCTCTTAATAACTAAATTTATTTCATTGACTCAACTAAATTTTTTTCTCAGTGTAAATATATGATTATCATAAAGTCTCTATCATGACGGAATTGGGTGAAATTTTTAACGTACATTTGACCTCTTTTTAATAAACAAATAGAATATCTCATAAATTAATTAATATTTTTTGATGAAATGTTTATGGTAACTTAGGATAATAAAAGGCACATTTTTGTTGAATTACAAACATGTACATCGTTTTTTATAAAATGAAAAATATTTGAAAATTTCGAGATTTTCGATCTTTGTTTATCATTATTTATAAAAGCTATTAGCCGATTTTGATCAATTACGTCTCAAATTAATCGCATTTGAAACACCTACAAATCGTATAATTTTCATATACGAAATCGCAAACGATTTCAAGCTACCTCGAAAAAACAGTGATTTTTACGAATTTTGCACCTTAAATCATTGTTTACAAATTTCTGACGGCTCAAATTTTTAGGGTCTCTCAAGAATTTCATTTCTAATCATCCAACAAAGCCATTTTTGGTGGTGTGCACCTGTTACTAATTACGTTATGCATTTTGACTAATTCTACTGGACTAAAACTTCATAATTGTATCAAATCAGTATTCTAAATAGAATTTATCTCAAGTAAATCTAATGAATGACAGAAATGCTATATATTTTACTTTCTTTTCTTCAATAACTGAAAAAATAAAACTATATTTAATGGGTAATATTTTATTTTTATATATTAAGACATGATCTGCACTTGATTATTTATAATTTATCTACGTACCTTGTCCGTTAATGGTAAAAATAATAATTCATAAATTTTCAAATGATCTTCTTCATCTGGTACAAATTCATTCAAACGTTCCCTGAGATTTGCCATATTTTCTTATGCTTCAATGCGCCCTATAATTTCAGACACCACTACAGTTACAAGATATTGAGCGTAATAGAATCGAATCTATAAATCATATTTCAATAAATATTAACATGCATAAGATATTGAAATATATATCAATGAATACATTCAACTTTCGTAAAGTGATATTTGATTGTTCACAAAATTATAAAGTACCAATATAATCTAAGTTTAGGATGTAGGGGCGCATATTGTCGTTAGAATCATCGCCATGGAGTTGAAAAAATTTACATAGATACGACAATATTATTGATTAGCTTATATTCTCAGTTTTAATAAATTTATATATGACTTTTGAAATTGACCTACAGAACAGAACCAAAATATTGTTGCTGAAATGATAAATACTAATTTTAGTTGAAAAATATGCGTAAAATACATGAACAAATTTAATAAATTTAAGTTTTTGTTTGTGGTCATTATATAATTATAAATAGATACATCCAGTGGAATTTTTAAGACTTAATAAAATTTTTTTGTTGTCTCATGCAGAAAGCAGTTTATAATAATATTTCTAATTTTTTATTTATTTATCTATAGTTAGACTTAGAATCAAAACAAGTGGCTTACACGATGATATTATATTATACGATAAACATTCTCTAAATTTTGCATACAAGTTATTTTCCATTGCCAGAACAGTGCAAACTTTGAAAATGATATATCATGAAATTGCCCTGATTTTGGAATAATTTGAGTGATTTTCGGAGAAATAAATGCGAACCATTTTTTTTCTATACTGCCGTACGAATGAAAAATACACTTTTTCACAATCAAAATTTTGTGAGAAGTCAAGTTTTTTTCTAAATAAGTTTTTTATTCAATTGAAGTCGATTTATTTTGGACAAAAAAGACCGTATATTATGAAATTCTAGTGTGTTGAGCTAAATACGACATAATTTATGCAGATCATTTAATCTAAGGACAATGTAAATAAAAAAATAAATGTTTATAGCTCACTTGATTATTCATTTACCCATACATCTATAAACTTATTGATGCATTTCAACATTAATCAATCTATGCATTTTCTTCTATTTCTTTATGTTTCTCTTTTTATTTAAAATTTACAGAAAGAAATGAGAGAAAGTTATTATTTAATAATCTTTAAAACGTTATTTTAATCTTCTTACTTCAACACAAATAAATTTGTAGTATTATACACTTTTTGTTATTAAAAATTTGTTATTATTCATGAATTATTGTGTTGAAAATTTTACTCTGAAAAGTACCCAAAAATTATTTGTAAATTTTAACAGAAAAAAACTTTTGTTTCATCTGTAACACTTACGTGTGTTAAAATTACATAAAATTTTTTACAATGTAGACTTAAAGCGACTTCGGATTTTAGGTTAGGTTTTATTTTTGAGTTTACAAATTACTCTTTCAGTTTCTAAAATTTTTCAGATTTTTCAATTTTCCACCATTCTACGGATTATAATAAATAGTGGAAAATTAAAAAATCCAAAAAATTTTAGAAACTGAAAGAATAATTTGTAAACTACAAAATGAAATCCAACCGAACTTCCGTAGTCGCCTTAAGAAGATGTAAAACAGACATTACACCTGTACTCACAAATATTTTCTATTTTTTCATTTTATTGCAGAAAAAGAAATGCATTAGCTAATAGTATGCACCATGAAGATTATTCAGTTGAATTTTAAAATTAATTCGTTAGTTATTTAGAATTTTGGTATGTAATATAATATATTAAAATTTTTTGATTTTATACCAGCCCATATAGAAAAAATTTCTGGAAATAATTGTAAATAACTACTGTAAATAAATGTAAATAACTGTAAATAAGTGTTAAAAAATGTCAGAATTGAGACATAAATAACAGTTATTTACAATTATTGTTATTTACAGTTATTTATATTTATTTACGGTTATTTACATTTATTCACTGTTTTTACAATTATTTACAGTTATTTAGGATTATTTATAGTTTTTTGCAGTTATTTACATTTTCGAAAATTTTCACAAATTTATTCAATTTTTTTATATGTATGCGGAAATTTTTGAAAATGTGAATAACTGTAAATAATTGTAAAAAACTATGAAAAATTGTAAATAATTGTAAGTAATTATGAATATCTGTAAACAACTGTAAGAAATTGTAAATAATTGTAAATAACTATAAATAATTATAAATAATTATTAAGAACATTAAATTATTCACTAATTCAAAAATTTTTGAAAATGTAAATAACTGTAAATAATTATGAATAATTGTAAATACCTGTAAATAATTGTAAATAACTGTAAATAACAGTAATTAATGATAAATAATAGTAAATAACTGTAAATAACTATTATTTATGTCTCAATTCTGACATTTTTTAACAGTTATTTACAATTATTTACTATTATTTACAATTATTCGCAGAAATTATTTCCATATGGGAGAAATCCAAAATACTTAAAAACTAATGGATAAATTATTTAAAAATTTAACTGAATAATCTTCGTGGTACACTTGGCGGAAAGGATATTTTTCCGAATGTGTATCTCCAATGGCAGCGCTGCATTTTTTACCACAGACGTAAGAGAACTTCGAATCATGCATTGAGTTTCGCATCATGATTATTTTGTTTTTTTATATAAATTATTTATGCAAAATTCAAATGATAACTACTAAACTTTTACTGTTTATATAATTTCAATTAACAATATTTGATTCTATATGATTATTGAATTAAGAAATAAAAATTTTATTTTATAAGATTATAATTCGGGTCATTGTTTGTTAACAATGATGCGAAATTTGCTCCATAATTTGGAATTGTCTTATGTCTGTGGTAAAATATGGGATGTTGCCATTTGAGGTTAACATTCGGAAAAATATCCTTTCCGCCAAGTGTACATACTATAAGATAATGCATTTATTTTTTTTTGGAAATTTTTTATTATAATCAACGAAGATAGACGCTTATAGAAGCGTACTTCTGGGTTAACTTTGGGGGCCCAGCTTTTGGAGGACACTTTAACATTACGTATATATCTATATTTATGAAAACATCGGTTCATATAGATATAGAAATACATGGCATTTTAGTAGCGGCACCACGCGGCTGGAGGACATAAGCTTTAGATTTTGAGCCCCTGTCCGCCCATTTGAAGTACGCTTCTATAAGCGTCTATCTTCGTTGGTATAATAACAAGATAGTCAATATTCATGAGCGCAGGCAATGTCTGTTTTACATTTCCTTCGGTCTTTTCCTTTGCATTTTCACAAAAAATCTATTGTATGTCGGTTTTGACATTGCAAATAATAAAAAAACGTATTTTTTACACAATTTAATGTAGAATCATCACTTTTCTCAAGGTGAAGAATATTATTTTTCCAACACTGTGTACGCTAAATCCGCTTGTAGTGTTCGCTTTTTCGTATCCTATACAGCATTTTCTGGCAGGTTGTAGATGACTATTCTTGTGAATTTCGTACGTGCGTTTCACGTTGGTAGGCATATGTGTAGAGTAGGACTGTCATCTGGCCGGTATTTGACCGGCTAGGCCGTAATTCCGATGCCCAGGCCGGTTACCGAAATCAACCACAACCAGCCTACCAAAAAGCCGGAATTTTTAAGATTTTTAACTTTTAATATTAGATGATTTTGTAAATTAACTTAGTTTGACAATTAGCATTTTGCATGAAAAAATGTATTATATCCGTCAGATAGAATATGAAAAAATAAAAGACCCGTATTTTTTTGTTTTTCAAAATCTGATGAATTGCAAAAGTTACAGCCGATATAAGTTATCACAATTTTGATATATATAGATATAGCGCTATGATAAATGACGTCATGATTGCTATTGCCAAAATGACAATCGTGACGTCACACTAATTTCAACTGCCTCTATCTCTTCAAGTTTTCATTTTCATGAAAAAAGAAAAAATACGTGTCCTTTATTTTTTAATTTTCTTAATAACAAATGTAATGAATTTAAAAAAAAAATTTCATGCAATATCCCAATTGCTAAAAGTTTTATAAAATCAATTTTCTTTCTTTGCCTGCTTTTGCAGTTTTGAATTTTGGTGCGTTGAAATTTCGGCTTCATTGACCGATTCTATGATGACAATTATTCCTTCTTGAGCAGAAAGCGTAGATTTATTAGATACGGAAATATGGCAAAAGTACACTTAATATTTTTCTTTCTTATGATTGTGACAAGTAACAAGACTATAAGTATTGCAACTGACATACTATGTGAAGTTTTAATATACATTACAAGTTATTTAAATATTTTTTGTTAGTGGATATATATTTGATGTTCTATATTAACGTTAGAACTAACTATTAATCATAAGTTAGATTAGGATAAAAATAATATCCCAGTCGGCATGTAATCTTTCTGAAAGATTAGAATATTGTGTAATATTGCAGAAAATTTCTCATATCTCTCAGCAGAGATAAGTAGAGATCGCCAATGAGCATAGGCAAGAGCGTGCCCGTTAAATTACAATGTAAACTACTGCCGCCACATGGACAAATGCCCGAACTATACGCGCAAACTCCCTCCACGTCTACACGCGCGTAGAGAAGCAAGCGAGAGGGGAGGATGCAAACACACGAAACACGCGGCTTCCAGTGGCGTAGGTAAACTTACGGCAAATCCACTTTAGCTTGTTTTCACCGCGATACTTTATAGCTTTATTTCAATGCGATTAACCGTCCCGAAAATTTGTTGATTAATTACATATTTTTATTTAAAACAGATATATATTTTAATAATAAAAATCATTAAAGTAATCAAACAAATAAATAATAATAAATAAAATCTTTTGGGGGGCGATGAACATATGCAACTTTTTACCCTATTCAACAAACGAATGCGGTGGCTGTGGTCACTAAATATTTACGCACCTCGATCTCTACTTTTGCCAAGTTCAAACCTGATGTTCCACCTATATTTTTTTTTGTTTTATTTTTAAATATTATATATTTTTGTAATCAATTTTCATAGCGGAAAAAATAAAATAAAAAATTTATTTAACACCTTAAATTCTATTTTATTTCAAAAATATAAAAAAATATATTTACAGATAGGGATAGAAAAAAGTTTTAATGTCAATATTACATGGCTATATAACTTATATCAATATGAAATAAAAACGAAGCTAGTTCTGTAATTTTTTCCTACTAAATAAAAAAAATATTAACGATTGAAAAAAAAATTATTTTAAATTATAGTTGTTTTTTCATTCTCACTCAATTGCAAATAATAAAACCTTTTTTGTTCCTTGAAAAAAGGACCGTTTCTAAATTTATATAAATTTGTGACATTTTTAACTAATTTAATAAAAATAGAAAATAAATATAAATAATTCTAATTTTATTTTAGATAAGTAAAATAATAAATTTACCTCAATAAATAAATAATTTTACGAGTTTAAACTTCATTAAAGTGCATTTTAAATAAAAATTTTATTGAATATCATTAATATGTTTTAAAAGTGGACTTTTTCTTCTTTCTTTTATTAAATTTATTTTTATAATATTATCGATTATTATTTCCAAAACAAAAAAAAATGATAATTCTATTTAACGAACGGAATAATTTTCAGTTCTTATTGAATAAAATTTTGACTAAACTTTGAATGGTTGAATTATTTTTATCCGTTAAAAAGTGACATTTTCTAAAGTTATATAGGGGCATGATAACATTCTTTTCAATTAATTTAAAAAAAAATAACATTTTATTTTAACAGTTACAAAATTTAAAAGATGAAAAATCTCAATTTTTCAAAAATTACATAAACATAAAATTTAAGTTACACAGAGGTTAATTATTTAAGAAAAATTGAAAATTCTTTCGGAAAAATAACTTATTGGCATCTTATCTGGCTGCTCGTTCTGTTAATTACTTTTTTTTGTAATAAAATTACTTTAAAAAATTTAAGATGTCATGCAAATTAGTATTTTAATAATAAAGAGCTCAACGGTTCTTCAAGCTGAAATTATATGAATTTTAAATAAACGAACAATACTGATTTTATTAATTAGCAGTTTATTGAGATCCAAAGTGATCATACTTTAAATGAGATTATCTTAAAGAAATCGGCAAGGCTATTTGAAAATTTACAGTAATAACATATAAAATAAAAACCCATTTAAAGTTTGAAAAGATTATCCGTCTTTTTAATAAACAAAAAATTATAGTTGATGGAGGAGCTATCTGACTATTAACAAAATGTATATGATTTTAAAATCTTTGAAACTTTATGAGAAAAATATTGAAATGACAGATAAAGGGAACCATCTCTTCCATTTAAAAAATATTAAAGAATTATGAAATGTATCTTAAAGAATCAATTTCAAATTGTTTATTATTTGTTTAAATGATTTATTATGGTTATTTAAATTAAATATTTTTATTATTATATTTTTTATTGATTTAACAAAAATTTGACTTAAAATGAATAAAAGAATAATAAAAGAATTAAGAAATGCGCATTAATAAGGCATATTTTTCAAAAAGTGTTGTCAATTTCATCAAAGCGCATTAAATAAAAATCACGTTAAATACCATTGTTGTTAAAAAAACATTTATTAAAAAAATGGTTTAATTTTTATAGTTACAAAAATAATTTAATTATAATACTGGTCATAAATTCGCTACGTGTTATCGAACTAGATGGAAAACTAAAAAAACTATCGTATGTTTAGAAAGAAATATTGTAAGAAAATTTAAAAAAAGTAGGTATTTTAAAGTATTCACTAAAAAGAATGCATTACATTTTTTCAAAGCTTCTTATCATATCATAAAGTTAACTGAAAAATAAAATGTATTCATTTAATTTTAAAAAATGTATTTGTTTAGTTACTTTTCAAGTATGATTCAATACAATTTGAAAAGTAATATATTTGATGGTATTGCACTGTTTTGTGTAATTTTTGAAAATTATTTTCATAGGAAATCGTATCAAAATACTACACATAAGTACGGAAAATTAACGTAAAATTTTTTTATGCTTTGAAACAAAAAAATTTTTGTCAAATTTACATCAAACATATGTACTTCATTATTCAAATTGTAGAGCGCGGTGGCGTAATAGAGCGCGGTGGCGTAATGGATAGAGCTCTTGCCTTCAACGCGGAGGGCATGGGTTCGAATCCTGGTCAGGTACCTCTAACTTTTTTTTCGAAAGAAAATTAGTGTATGTGCCATTTATATCGCGACTCTTTAAAAAATCCGACCTCAATGGGTATCGGTTGATTGTTGGTTACAAAAGCGGCTGACCATCCATCGGTAGTCAAAGTTTTCGGTATGGTGGGTCTGACAGTTCTAGCCTGATGTAATGTGTTAAACAGATACCGGGCGGGGGACTCCCTCGACTTCATCATATAAAAAAGGTTAATCATATAGAGGACAATATCCTTCATATATTAATCTTTTTTTAGAAAAAAAAAAAAAAAAAATTATTCAAATTGTCTCATTACATATAATTATACATTTAATTATTCCAAAAATTAACATTCTTTATAAATTTTTTTATTGAAATTTCCATTTAAAATTTACACAAAAACTTTTTTGAACCCGGTTGAAAATAAACACATAGTTTTATCACATGATTTTATCATATGGTTTTATTATGTGGTCTTATCATATAGTTTTATTACATGTTTTTCCGTTTCAATTTATCATATGATAAAAGTATATGATAAAATCGTATAATATAATCATACACTAAGAAAAAAATTTAGTTGAGTCAATGAAATAAATTTAGTTATTAAATATTTTGTTGATAAAAATTAATTTTGATTGAAGTAATATGCAAGGTTATTAAATCACTGAAATATTTAGTTGGGATAAAAAAAATTGATACCTAAGTTGAAAAAAATAAATATTTTTTTAAAATAAAGAAAAATTTATTGTTTCGGTTAAATTATTTGATTGATTTAATCAGATCAATTTCATTGAGGCAGCTGATAAAATTTTATAAAATATTTATTTGTAACAATAGAATATGTTTGTAAATTATCTATATATTTTGTTACAGTAATTAAATATTTATTTTAGTAAATCGTTTGTTAAATTTACAAAATCTTTTATAACAATAAAAAAATATTGGTCAATCATCAATATAACATTTGCTTGAATTAACGGTCATCCGATTAAGTTAAAGAAGCTTATATTGTAAATAAACGCTTCACTAAGTTAATAACATTGTCATTTAATTAATAATATATGTTATTGTATAAAAAAAATATTTTGCTATGTATAACACATAAAATTTGATCAGCATTTCAATAAAAATTACAATTAATTTAAAGAAATAAGTTACTTAAAATCAACAAATCCGATTTCAATGAATTCACAAAAAGAAAACCAAAAAATTATTTTTTTAAAGTCAAGAAAGGTGCAACGTAAAATCAGATATTAAATTTTTTTTAAAGAAATATTTATTAAACCAAATATATTTATTTTATTATTTCTATCAAATTGTTATTGAATCAAGAATATATGTCACTGATTTAATTAAATATTGTATTAACACTTCCATTAAATTACTTTAATGTTCAATAATGTATTAGATTATCTTAATGAAATATTTATTAAACCAAATATATTTATTTTATTATTTCTATCAAATTGTTATTGAATCAAGAATATATGTCACTGATTTAATTAAATATTGTATTAACACTTCCATAAAATTACTTTAATGTTCAATAATATATTTGATTATCTCAATGAAATATTTATTAAACCGAATATATTTATTTTATTAATTCTATCAAGTTTTGATTGACATAAGAATATATTTCACTATTTCAATTAAATATTATAATACTTCTACTAAATTACTTTGATGTTTAAGAGGAGGCCGTATAGTTCTGTCCTTGTCTAATCTAAATTTTCGTTACTACGACTAAATTAAATATTTTTATACAAAAGTAAGGGCAGAGCCCAATAGATTTAAGGATCAGCAGACGATTCTATTCTATGAAAAAATATAAAATTTTCATAAGTTTTCGAGTGAAGTCTGAAATGGAAAAAGAGTTAAGCACTTCAATCAAATTTAACTCTTTTTCCGTTTCAGACTTCACTCGAAAACTAATAAAAATTTTATATTTTTTCATAGAATAGAATCGTCTGCTCATCCTTAAATCTATTGGGCTCTGCCCTTACTTTTGTATAAAAATATTTAGTTTAGTAATTATAACGAAAATTTAGATTAGACAAGGACAGAACTATACGACCGCCTCTTAATAATATATTTAATTATCTTAATAAAATGTTTACTAATTCTAACGTATTTTTATCAAATTTTGATTAAAAGAAGAATATATTACATTGATTTAATTAATTATTATATCACCTTTATTAAATTACTTTACTGTTCAATAATATATTTAATTATATTAATGAAATATTTAATAATGTCAAAATTATTGTTTTATTCTTTCAATAAATTTTGAATAATAACAAAAAGATATTTCATTGTTTTAAATAAATATTGTATGACTTATATTAAATTATTTCACTGACCAATGAAATACCTAATCATTTTAATTCAATATTTAGTTGCTTTGATGAATGCGTTTTTTCTCTTTATGAAATATATGATTGATTCTATGAAATATCCCATTGTCTTTTACTCAAATAATTTCATTACTATATTATAATTAATTGGATGCATTAAATTAATTAAATTTTCAATTAATTCAAATATTTGATTTATTTTGTTTTATAAAATTATTTTATTACTTTTATTATTTAATTATATTGCGTCTATGGAATCAGTGATTAATTGAATTAATTATTATTTTTAACAATTAAATATTTTATTATTTATGTCCAAATTAAATATTTTGTTGTATTAATTAATTTCTTTATCAGATCGATTAAATAATTATTTGATTATCTTAATGAAATATTTATTGAAACAAGCAGTTATTATTTAATAACATATTTACTAAATCAAATGAAATATAATGTTAAAATTAATATTTAATATTCTTGGTAATAATTTTTTTTTATAAGTTATCATCCTTTATACTCAAACAAACTCATGTTTTAAATACGTGTCTTGCTAAGTGAATAACTTAGCAAAATATGTTCTAAAGTTAATAAAAATTACAGAGAAATCTGATTCAATACTTGTTAAAATCAAGTAAATCCTACTATTTGATTCATCTACATAATTTATTTCATTCAAATAACACATATTTGAACTAAAAGAAACATTTATTGTTTTAACAAAATCATTTAGTTCGATGGTTTGATGATACTAACGCTTGGTGGCGTCGTTAATTTTCGATCTCGCAAGCGGTAAGAGGGCTTCTAAGTTAATATATAAGGAAGTTAAAAATTCAAGGTAATACGTAAATTGTAATTTATGTTAGATTTACTGCGTGTGCGATCACTATATAAAGCATACTAATGTTAGTATGTTAAAAATTGTTATTCTTTACCATATAAATAAATGAAATCATATTCACCTGTCCTTTAATGAGTCATCAATTCATTGATGTTAATAAATAAACGTAAATCACTGAAAGCAAATACTGTTGATTAAAGACAGTATTTGTTCGATTAAAATATCTATAAATCGAATTACACGGAAAAGAGTTTTCACCTTAAAAACTAGTGCTAAATAATAGAAGGTTAAAATTGCGTGTTTTATAATGAAAAAAACCATGACAGTATCATTTTAATCAATGCTAGTTTTACTATTTTACCTTCTAAGGTCCAGCACATTGATTTTCAATGATTAGCACGGTTTTTTCCAGTGCCAACATCAAAATTTAAGTTCTGCGCATTAGCAGAGAAATTCTAACGACTAGCACGGTTTTTTCCAGTGCCAACATCAAAATTTCAGTTCTGCGCATTAACAGAGAAATTCTTAATGCATGGTATCAGTTTTTTCACAAAATCAACTTATTGCTATCATAAATAATCTTTCAAGTCAGTTATATTTTATTGATTTATACATGTATGTATGTATGTATATATATATATATATATATATATATATATATATACATGTCTGTGATAACATAATGACAGAGTTTTATGTTCAAAGTTCAACAAGATTTCTTTTTCAAGAAAAGTTATTTAGTTATTTTAGTACGAAATTATACGTGAAAACTGGTCGAAACAAACTTGCAATTTTTTCTCATTTTTTTTATGTAACTTCTCATAAAAGTAACATAGAATATTTAATATTTAACATTTAATATTTTTTATATAAAATTATCCATTTGGCACTTATTTCCTATGCAATAAATAGAAAAACTTTTGTGTAAAACTTCACAATCGTGCACACTGCTACAATCGAAAATTCGTATACACAAACATACACCAGCGCCGTTATTTAACGTGCTTGGCACCCGAAAAAACCGTGCCAAAGGTGGCACTGAGGGGCGATTCAACCTATGCTACATATGTATGTATCACGGTGATATGTATGTACGTTCGAACGTAAGTTGGTAGCACTGCTAAGACAAGTCGTCGCGCGCAAAAATTGTATCTACATGGAAACGGAGACTTGAGGTCTTGACGGTTCGACAGACGATTCAATGCGCGCGACGACTTGTCTTAGCAGTGCTACCAACTTACGTTCGAACGTACATACATATCACCGTGATACATACATATGTAGCATAGGTTGAATCACCCCTCTGTAAATTCACGCGTCAGTTATCGAAAATAAATATTTATAGCACTAAAAAATACGACACTGGTATGAATTTTATTTGTGCTGTCAATAGAGCGAAAAAAATTAATGCCATTCATTACTTTAGAACACACTAGCATTGGAATTTAAACATCTAATCGAATTTAGCATTAGTTTTACCGGTGAAAACTTTTTTCCGTGTAATTAAATATTTCTTTACTTTGAAGGAATGTTTTATTTGTGAAACCGAATAATTAATCAATTTTTTGTTAAGACAATGAATTAATTTTATTAAATCTTAAAATTTTATTAAATTTAAAATATTCAATAAATTAAACTTTCATTTAAAAATATAAAATATTGAACTAATTTAATTTCAATATAGTATTAATATGATGAAATAATTAATTAGAAAAATAAATGGACATTTTAATTAATAATTTTTTTTATTAAAACAATGAATTAATTTTATTGAATCAATCTTCGCGACATTTAATAAGTCAAATATTTAATTGAAAATACAAAATATTATTTGATTTAATTCCAATATGTATATTAATGTAATGAAATAATCAATTAGAAAAACAAATGGGCATTTTAATTGATAAAATTTTTTATAAAAACAATGAATTAATTTTATTGAATCAATCTTCGCGACATTTAGTAAGTCAAATATTTATTTGACAATACAAAATATTATTTTTAACCAATATTTGTGATGTTTAGTAAAATCAAATATTTATTTAAAAAAATGAAATATTTATTTGACTCAATTCAAATATTTGTATTAATGTAACAAAATATTTTATGTGCCGCCCGCACCTAAGGGATTTCATTGATTCAATTAAGCCTTACTTAATCCAACTAAATTTTTTTCTCAGTGTATGATAAAATCGTATAGTGAAACTTTATGGTGATGACAAAATAAAATTATATACACGGAGAGAAAAAACAGTTAACAGCTACTAAAAAAATTTGGAATCATGACTAACTTTGTTCGGCAATAATTAAAGAAATAAGAATGAATACAAATCTATATTTTAGCGCCACGCGGTAAAAGTAAGGTTATGATTTTACAAATGATTTGAGAAAACTAAGGACTGATTACTAAAGAGTTAGATAGCTTCATAAAAAGTTAAATGAAGAGTCAAACTGAGAATTATTGTCTGCAGTCTGTCTATAAGCAAACTGCAAACAATAATTTTTAGTTTGACTCTTCATTTAACTTTTTATGACTAGCTATCTAACTCTTTCGTAATTCCTTAATTTTCTCAGATCATTTGTAAAATCATAACCTTACTTTTGCCGCGTGGCGCAAAAATATAGATTTGTATTCATTCCTATTCCTTTTATTATTGCCGAACAAAATGTAATGACTCCAAATTTTTTGAGTAGCTGTTAAGAGCAGGCCGGATTCACTGTCCTTGTCTAATTGGCATTTTTGTTATTTACTCAAGTTTTAATCAGTGTATCTTCAAATTAAAGGTCGAGCGCAATAGATATTATTATTATGAACATCTATGCACAAGAAAAAAAATATCTACCGGTTTGTTTTTGAGAAAAGTAAGTAACGCCAAAGTAAAAGTTTATGTTTACAATATTTTCGCGTTACTTACTTTTCTCAAAAACCAACCGATAGATATTTTTTTTCTTGTGCATGGATGTTCATAATAATAATATCTATTGCGCTCGACCTTTAATTTGAAGATACACCGTTTAAAACTTGAGTAAATAACAAACAACTCAATTGTTACTCGGTCGGTATCAGGTTCTACTCCGGCCTACCGTTAACTGTTTTTTCTCTCCGTGTATATGGTTTTATTTTGTCTTCACCATATAGTTTCACTAAACGATTTTATCATATACTTTTATCATATAATAAATTGAAACTAAAATACCTGTAATAAAACCATATGATAAAACCACATAATAAATCCATATGATAAAATCATGTGATAAAATTATGTGTTTATTTTCAACCGGGAGTAGCCAAATTTTAATCCAAGCCAATGATGTGTAAAAAAAATAATTTATTGATAATTTTATTATCAAAACAGTTTTAAATGTATGTGGTAAAAGTTATTTTTTTCTATTCTTTAAAATAAAATGTTAATTATATTATGCGACGATTCAAAAATCGCGCTAGACGCAGTACCTGCGCTCAGCCGCTACGAAGCGCTACTCCCGCAACAGGAATAGCGAGCTCCATAGCATATATAAGCGAGCCGCCGAGCCAGCATCAGAGACTCTCTCCTCTTCCTCTGTGTAAGAGTGGGATTGCTCGGCACAGTGGGAGTTATCCTTTCCTATACTCCTGTCTTAAGCTATGTAAGGGTGGGATTGCCCGGCATAGTATCCTATCTATCCGTCAGTGTAAGGGTGGGATTGCCCGACACTGAGTCCTAGTTACTACCTCCACCATCGCTGGTCGGGGTAGAGTCCTCCGTTGGTCTTCGACCAAAAGCCTCCCCCCTTTTCTCCACTTATGGTTTAGAGGGTTACCATCCTAGTTCTTCCTGTATTACCTTACCTGGCTCCGTTACCGACCGCGCCGAACTCCGCCGATAAAATAGGTCGCGAATTTACCCGCCGAGTCTATTTTTGTTATATAACTAACCATTGTATTTTTTTTCGTTCTTATTTGTTACAGCCGATAAGTACGAGATAGCGCCACCTAGCGGTCAAGGAGAGAACTAAAGTTTTTTTTTCCTTCGCAACGTGCGAAGCATTATTTCTCTAAATTATAATTTTTATTTTTTTGTTTTTGATATTAAGTATTATTGAAATCGGCGTTGTAATTATTTTTGTTATTTTTTTATTATTAATAAATATAAAAGAAAAGATAATTTAAGTTTAAACCCAAAGTGTCGTGTTTGAACTTAATCATCAGTCCGCAGTACCCGTCCTGCTTCCTCTCACGAACATTATCACTTAGTGCATAAGGATAGGTTAGATTTGGATCATTTATTTATTATTTCTTTTAATTAATATTATTTTCTTTTTCTTAATCATTTATATTTTTCTTCTCAAATATTTAAATGGATTTTAATTTATTTTTAATTTATTATTAATTTTATTAATTTAATAAGGTTAGGTTAGCTTAGTATGTAAGTTTGAACTTTGGCCTCCGAGAATCAACACCTGCAGCGCCCTCTAAAAGTCTGACGCCTACGATATCAAGATCTAATCGAGGCAAAAAGGCCAAACGTTACAATTGATATAGCACCTAAACATCTATTAAATTTGAAATTTTTGCAATACAACAAATTTTTGCTAACCAATGTAATACTGAAAAAAAAAATTTTGAAATTTTAAACTCAAAGTTCATTTAAAGTACTTGTAATAATTAATTAGGCAATCATATCTTGAATATAAATTTTTGTTCATATATAACTAATGATCAAAGCCTACTTATAAGGAAAAATCATCTCCACCTTCGAGAAACAAATTTGGTTAAAACTACAAGCTATGATTTGATGATGAAAAAAATTAACCAGTATTTTTTCTTTTGTTTAAGTAGATTTCAGAGACAAAGTTATACATATTTTTCAATAATATAATGAAAAGAAGTTGTTGTGAAAACTTAAATGACTGAACAACTAAAAATCTTACAGAAAAATGTATTAAATATTAAAAAAGTACAAGTTGAATACTTTAATTTAAGCCTCATTAGCTTAAAAAAGATCAATGCTGTTAAAAAGCTATGCTTAATTGAAAATTATTACATATTTGTTAATAGTTTTAGCATGTAATATATAATAAATTTTTTACTCTATTTCTACTTGTATATTTAAACTTTATATAATGTTTATTCAAAACATATTATCGCTTTCGTTAAAAATTGCCAAATTTTGAACTTTATTCAAGAACATTTATTTATTTTATGATATTTTAGATTTATTATTAATGTCTTAAAAATTTTTATTTCATTATTATGTTTCAATACTTCCCATTTAACATTTTCTATTATCAAACATATTTCTCATAAGGTTTTAAACAATTTTCAAATGATATACTCTTTTTAAGTACATTTTTAATTTATTTATGTTCAAAGTTTAATTAATATTTTATCAATTCTTTTTAAATGTTATGCATAAATTTATTTGATCTATTTATAAATTATATTTATAAACGTATTATCTTTAAAATATATAAAGTACAATAATGTTATTATTACTTCATAAAAATCAAAATAAATGAGCTTTGGCTACAATCATAAAAGAAAATCTGTCAGAATAATTAATTTTACAAACTACTTATATAAAATAGATCTATAAAGTAAAGAAGAATTTAAAAACAGAAGACTAAATATCAAATAAAAATTTTCATTACATTCAAATTAAGAAAATAATCTATATTTAAAAAAAAAACGTTTTTAAAATTTTGATTGCTAATATTTCTTATCAAAAAAATTTTTTCTTTCAGATTATTTTTTGGATCCAAATTCTGCATTAAACTTCGTTTAGGGATTTAAAAAAAGTTTTAATTTTTTTATACTAGCGATACAAAGAACAGAAAATCTGAATTAAAAATTTTATATTTAAAAAAGCGTTAATTAGCATATGCTTAGAAAATGCTTGCACAGTTAACGGTTATTTTATTTTAAATGGCTGTATTGTAGGTCAATATTTTTTGTCAAAAATTTTTCTTATTGTATTGTAACAAATTTTATTTGTAAGCATATTAAAAAAAGACAAAGCATAAGATTTCAACTTGAAAAATATTTTAATTGCTGCAACGTACCCTAAAACTTAGCCAACACAGCTATTGTACGTTTTTTATTCAAACCGAATTACATATTTTTATCGCTTCCTCACCCCAAACTTAATTTTTTTTAATTATCCAAACGATTTTCATTATTAAATAACAAAATTAATAAAATTAGCATTTCAGGACAAATACGTTGCGTGCTGCACATCGTTTTTATGATTAAATTTTTTTTATTTAAATAATAAATTTCTTCATTGTTTTTTGAAATATTATTGTATTTAAATACATTTTTTATGAAAAATAAAGTATTCACGCATTTTATTACATTTATCCTAAATAACAGTAAAAAATATACTTTAAAAAGATGTAATAAAAGTCAAAACATAAAAAAATATGTACTTCATACATAAACTGCTATTTTTTAAAATTAACAATATGGATAAAATCTTTTCCTAATTAATTGTCAAAATGAAAAATATTTTAAATGCTTTTCATATCATGATTCAAAGTTTGTGACCATTGTAATAATTACAAAGAAAACATTGAAATCTATTTTTTTCTAATTTTTGGCAATGTTAAAATTCTATGTAAATTTTTTAAAAATAAAATAAAATTTTTAAGTCATTTTCATTGAAAACACGCTTTTGTGAAATTTGCAAGGTTTCATGAAGTTTCATTTTTCTTAAATCATAGATAATATCAAGATATTTGCTACTATATTACTGATATTAAAAAGGATATACTTTTAATAAAAGAATTTTATCATTCTTTTATGTGTCTAAAATAAAATAAGGTTTATCAACATTTTATGTTGAATTTATATGAATTAAAAATAATATAATCATGCTCCTATATAAGTTCAGAAAATGCCAGTTTTTGAGAGATTAACAGAATTTAGGCTATTTAAAATGTAGCGAAAATTTTATTTAATATGTCTTGTGGGAACTTAAATTATTATGTTTGTATCATTTTTTTCGTTTTGAAAATAATAATTGATAATATTATAAAAATATATTTAATAGAAGAAAGAAGAAAAAGTCCACTTTTAAAAAATATTAATAATATTCAATGAAATTTATATTCAAATGCGCTTTAATGAAGTTTAAATTCGTAAAATTATTTATTTTTTCAGGTAAATTTATTATTTTACTTACCTAAAATAAAATTAGAATTATTTATATTTATTTTCTATTTTCATTAAATTAGTAAAAAATGTCATAAATTTATATAAATTTAGAAAAGGTCCTTTTTTTAAGGAACAAAAAAGGTTTTATTATTTGCAATTGAGTGAGAATGAAAAAACAACTATAATTTAAAATAATTTTTTTTTCAATCGTTAATATTTTTTATTTAGTAGGAAAAAATTACAGAACTAGCTTCGTTTTTATTTTATATTAATATAAGTTATATAGCCATGTAATATTGACATTAAAACTTTTTTCTATCCCTATCTGTAAATATATTTTTTTATATTTTTGAAATAAAATAGAATTTAAGGTGTTAACGGCAGGCCGGAGTAGATCCTGATACCGACCGAGTAACAATTGAGTTGTTTGTTATTTACTCAAGTATTAATCGGTGTATCTTCAAATTAAAGGTTGAGCGCAATAGATATTATTATTATGAACATCTATGCACAAGAAAAAAAAATTCTACCGCTTTGTTTTTGAGAAAAGTAAGGAATACCGAAGTAAAAGTTTATGTTTATAATATTTTTGCGTTCCTTACTTTTCTCAAAAACAAATCGGTAGATTTTTTTTCTTGTTTGCATAAATATTTGTAATAATAATATCTATTGCGCTTAACCTTCAATTTGCAGATACGCCGATTAATACTTGAGTAAATAACAAAAATTTCAATTAGACAAGGACAGCGAATCCAGCCTGCTCTTAAATAAATTTTTTATTTTATTTTTTCCGCTATGAAAATTGATTACAAAAATATATAATATTTAAAAATAAGAAAAAAAAAAAATATAGGTGGAACATCGGGTTTGAACTTGGCAAAAGTAGAGAGCGAGGTGCGTAAATACTTAGTGACCACAGCCACCGCATTCGTTTGTTGAATAGGGTAAAAAGTTACATATGCTCATCGCCCCCAAAAGATTTTATTTGATATTATTTATTTGTTTGATTACTTTAATGATTTTTATTATTAAAATATGTATCTGTTTTAAATAAAAATATGTAATTAATCAACAAATTTTTGGGACGGTTAATCGCATTGAAATAAAGTTATAAAGTATCGCGGCGAAAACAAGCTAAAGTGGGTTTGCCGTAAGTTTACCTACGCCACTGGAAGCCGCGTGTTTCGTGTGTTTGTATCCTCCCCTCTCGCTTGCTTCTCTACGCGCGTATAGACGTGGAGGGGCTTTGCGCGTATGGTTCCAGAAGCGCCGCAAGGATCGTCATGATCGAATTTGGCACGTTTCATTAACACGGCATTGGCAATCTCTACTAATCTCTGCTCTCAGCCGGCACATCACACTATATACGTTTCAGAAACATTTGTAAACTATTTCTATTGAAACCTTATTGACGTAATATTTCTGAAATCTTATAGATACATTTAAAAAAATAGATAAAACGGGTATTTCTTATGAAATCTTCCAGTAACATTTCAAAAGTTATTTTGCATCTGGGAAATTTTTGTAACCTGACAGAAATCATTCTTAAAATATATAAAATAAGTGTATCATTGGCAATATTTCTTTGACCTTTTAGGTGCCATCTTGCAGCAATGACATTTCTACAAACTAACAGAAATGTATCTAAAAATATACAAAGTGAATATTTCATTGGAAATATTTCAGTAACCTTTCAAATGAGATCTTGCAATAGTTACATTTCTAGAAGCTAACGCAAACGTTTCTTCAAATATATAAAATGTGTTCCATTAGCAATATTTGTGTGACTTTTCACATGTGATCTTGCAACAGTGATATTTCTGAAATCTAACCGAAATGTTTCTTAAAATATATGAAATTCGTGTTTCATATGAAATATTACTGTTACTTTTCAGTTGTGATCTTATAGCCATTATATCTCTAAACTCAAACAGAAGTGTTTCTAAAAATATATAAAATGAGTTTTTAAATTAGAATATTCCACAAAACATATAAAATGGGTGTTTCATATGAAATATTTTTGTTATTTTTCAGATGTGATCTCGCTACCGTAATCCCGTTGAAAAAATCCAATTGGAATTTCCAATCGGAATCCCAATTGGATTTTGTTGGAAATCCATGTTGGAATTCCAATTGGAAATTCATAATGGAATTCCAATGAAAATTTTAGAAATCCAACCTAAATTTATGGACATTTTTAAGCGATTAAAATATTTTTTTATATAAAATTTTATTTATGTTTTCATTGCGACTTATAAAAATATCTCTGTTCATTGAGAAAAATAGAACATAAGAAAGCAGGCCGAATGTGATCATCGTTTTATACCAAATGAAACTACCAGCTTATAAGTTCTAAACTCTTTTTTTTTGCATGGCATTTGGTTGCCATAAGAGAGTCAATGGATAGAAAGCGTGGTAGCCGCCGAGCGATCAATTATTGGTACTATTATATAAATGTGTATATTTATATTTGATGATTAGCCACCAGGGGGCTACGACGTTTTCTATCTATTAACTTTCTTATGGCAAGCAAACGCGCTCAAAAAAAATAAAAGAGTTTAGAACTTATAAGTTGGCAGTTTCATTTGGTCTAAAACGACGATCATTCGGCCTGCTTTGTTATGTTCTATTTTTCTCAATGAACTGAGATATTTTTATAAGTCGCAATGAAAACAAATTTTATATAAAAAAATATTTGAATCGCTTTAAAATATCCATAAATTTACATTGGATTTCTAAAATTCTCATTGGAATCCCATTATAATTTTCCAATTGGATTTCCAATTGGAATTACAAATTGGAATTGATTGGAATTCCAACATGGATTTCCAATAAAATCCAATTGAAATCCCGGTTGGAAATTACAACTGAGAATCCAATTGTATTTTTTCAACGAGGAACATCTCTAAAATCTAACAGAAATATTTTTTAAAATATGTAAAATAGGTTTTTCATTTGAAACATTCCTTTCACCTTTTAGATTCGATATTTCATCAATAACATTTCTATAATCTAACCGAAATGTTTTTTAAAATATATGAAATTCGTATTTCATGTGAAATATTATTTTTACCTTTATTCAGATATGAACTTATAGTCATTATATCTCTGAACTCAAACAGTGATTTTTCTCAAAATATATTTTTAATGCAAATATTTCTTCGACTTTTCAATGACTATGTTGCATATGAGAAATTTATGTAATCTCACGGAAGTATTTCTTAAAATATAAAAAATGAGTTTTTCATAGAAAATATTTCGTTGATCTTTCAAATGCGATTTCAACCCTGATATTTCTAGAATCTAACAGAAATAAGTCACAAAGTTTGTAAAATCTATTTTTCATTGAAAATATTTCTATAACCTTTCCATCGCTATGTTGCATTTGAAAAATTTTTAAAATCTGACAGAAATATTTCTAAAATATGTAAAATGAGATTTTCATAGGAAACGTTTCTGCAACCTCTTCAATGTAATTTCATAATGGTGACATTTCTACTATCTAACAGAAGTATTTTTCAAAATATATAAAATAAGGTTTTCTTCGGAGATATTTCTGTAATCTTTCCAAAGTGATTCTGCAACAGTAAAGTTTCAAAAATCCAACCTAAACATTTCTAAAAATTTATAAAATAAGGTTTCAATTGAAAATATTCCTGTGATTTTTTCAATGTGATCTTTAAATAATCATATTTCTAAAATCTAATAGAAATTTTTCTCAAAGAATGTATTTATATACTATATTCTCTATAAAGAAACAGATGAAATTTTTTTTTAAGGGAATACAAAATATCGGCATACAGTTTTTCAAATTTTTGATTCTTAATCTAATAGTTTGAAAAATATCACTATATTATAACCTTCCATTTTAACTAATAAAAAGCATAATATAGAGATATTCTCGATATACAGTGCCGATCACTATCACCTTAACACATAATGATCATAAAGGTTATTGAATGATTATTTTATCAAAAATAATAATATTTCGTGTTTTATTTGAAAGCATCAATTTTCCCAATTATTTAAACTTTTTTCGATTACTTACGTATTTTTTTTTTTGAAAAAAATTTATAAATAAATTTAAAAAATTTTCATACATGGGTAAATTCAATTTCTATGAAAGAAAATATATTATGTATATAAAAATAGTGTAGATTAGATAAGTAATAATGTAGATTAGTAGCAGAGATAAGTAGAGATCGCCAATGAGCATAGGCAAGAGCGCGCCCGTTAAAATTGTAACATTTCCCTTTGTTTTTTAATTAATATATTTAATATCTATTGCTTAAGCACGCGTTAAAGGACCGTTAATAGCTAGCGCACCATGCCTAGCTATTGCGGACCCTGTATTTCTTGTTATTATTGTTAAAAGTCGTTTATAGCTAGGACGCCTTGCCTAGCTATAGCTGACTTTGAATAAATATTAGTTAATAATATTTGAATTGATTAGGTGTAAAGCCCGTTATTATTAAGGACCAAATGCCTTAATATTCGGGGCTTTGCACGAGGGTTAATAGGAAAGGGATATCGCTTGGATAAGCTCTTTATTTAGCCAAGTTACAATATTTGTTACAAAGTAATCTGAATAATTCTAAGGTCTGCCTTGCTTAAAACAACGTGTTGGCCTATCGCCTATTGTTGCCTTGAGCAAGGTATGACTGTCTAGTCCGTGAGAGAGCTGATCCAAGAGTGTCGAGAGTCCCAAGCTCCTCGCACTGCTTGCTTCAGCTCTCTTCGGTCTTTCTCCCACTCTTCTAACTTAGTAGAAGAGAGGGAGAGCCGCCGTATACTTTCAGCGGTACTTATACATGCAAGCGCGTGTACGTATATACGCGCGCTTGCTTGTTCAACCACTTTGGTCTTTTTGGGTGTTTGCGCGCGCATCTTCCAGTATCGTACGGTTTCAGGGCCGTACATACTCGGGCGCTCACAAAATACAATGTAAACTACCGCCACCACATGGACAAATGCCCGAACTATACGCGCAAAGCCCCTCCACGTCTACACGCGTGTAGAAAAGCGAGAAAGATGGAAGGAGACAAACACACGAAACACGCGGCTTCCAGTGTCGTAGGTAAACTTACGGCAAATCCGCTTTAGCTTGTTTTCGCCGCAATACGTTATAGCTTTATATCAATGCGATTAATTTTCCCAAAAATTTGTTGATTAATTACATATTTTTATTCAAAACAGATACATATTTCAATAATAAAAATCATTAAAGTAATCAAACAAATAAATAAAATCTTTTGGGGCCGATGAACATATGTAAATTTTTACAGTATTCAACAAGCGAATGCGGTGGCTGTGGTCACTAACTATTTACGCACCTTGCTCTCTACTTTTGCCAAGTTCAAACCCAATGTTCCACCTATTTTTTTTTTTTTTCTTATTTTTAAATATTATATATTTTTGTAATCAATTTTCATAGCGGAAAAAATAAAATAAAAAATTTATTTAACACCTTAAATTCTATTTTATTTCAAAAATATAAAAAAATATATTTACAGATAGGGATAGAAAAAAGTTTTAATGTTAATATTACATGGCTATATAACTTATATTAATATGAAATAAAAACGAAGCTAGTTCTGTAATTTTTTCCTACTAAATAAAAAAAATATTAACGATTGAAAAAAAAATTATTTTAAATTATAGTTGTTTTTTCATTCTCACTCAATTGCGAATAATAAAACCTTTTTTGTTCCTTAAAAAAAGGACCTTTTCTAAATTTATATAAATTTATGACATTTTTAACTAATTTAATAAAAATAGAAAATAAATATAAATAATTCTAATTTTATTTTAGATAAGTAAAATAATAAATTTACCTGAATAAATAAATAATTTTACGAATTCAAACTTCATTAAAGTGCATTTTAAATAAAAATTACATTGAATATCATTAATATGTTTAAAAATTGGACTTTTTCTTCTTTCTTTTATTAAATATATTTTTATAATATTATCAATTATTATTTCCAAAACAAAAAAAATTGATAATTCTCTTTAATGAACGGAACAATTTTCAGTTCTTATTAAACAAAATTTGGACTAAACTTTGAATAATTGAATTATTTTTGTCCGTTAAAAAGTGACATTTTCTAAAATTATATAGGGGCATGATAACATTTTTTTTAATTAATTTTTAAAAAAATAACATTTTATTTTAACAGCTACAAAATTTAAAAGATGAAAAATCTTAATAGTAGATAGGCTATGGCGGTTCTGGCGCAGTGCATTTCTGGCACACCCCCCTCCCCCTTGCATTTCTGGCGGACTTTCCCCGCCCCAACTGCAATACTGGCGCAGTTGCATTTCTAACGCAGCGTGAATTTCTAACGCATTGTGAATTTCTAGCGTGCCGATAAGGTAGGGAATATGCCGGGATACGGATATTTTTTTATTTAAATATTTTATTTTTTAATATTTAAATAAATTATAGAGCACTATATCTATATCTACTATTTTGAATCTTAAATATTATAATTTTTTGTATTTAATATTCGATGATTCTGTTTCCGATGAGGATCGTGTGACACTAGAATATTTTTTATCTAAATTTTCTTTCCAGTTTACATTATTCTTTCTTCTATCGGGAAGAAGTGGTTTATTTTCCGAGCAATTTTGATCAGAGGAGTTATATCCTCCCACACTTGTTGAAGCCTGTCTTATTTTGGAATGAATCGAAAATCATGTTATTTATAGTGAGTCACACTCCATATTCTCGGAAATACTCTCAGTGATAAATTTTTCCATGAGTCTTACGTTGTGAAGCGCACATCTAGCTCTGTAGGCTCCATTATGATGCGGGCAAACCGTGACAAGTTTGATCTTGTCTAACGGTGGAAAACCCATTTCCGCTACATCATGAACTTTGAACTTGAAGCGTTTTAACCATGCTTTCTTGATGGAGCCCATAACCAAGACTTTACTAGCATCGTGTAATGCCTCTCTGAGTAATTTCACTACATCCGTATAGGGAATATTTCCTGAATCCCAAGATAGTCCATGGTAATACTCTTCTAACCATATATTTTCTCTCTTATACTTATCCGATAGTCGACGCCAAGGATAAGGCTTCTTGAATAAGAGTACAACAGGGTCGGAATCATCTTTGAGAGGAACTATAGCCAATGCTTTGAGAATGTAGTCATTGCATGGCTGTTTGAAGCCTTGCATATCAACCAAGTACTCCATCTTGAATGAAAGATTCTTACTGACGAGTCAGCTTTTTATAATGATTCCCTCACACAAGTTTTCGTACGTTACCACTTACTGCGCTGTACTGAACTACACGATCGTAAAAGATTAAGCAGTAAGCAGAAGTTCCGACTGTAAAGTTACCTCTCAATTCGAATTCCAGTCGAACGTCCACAGGGGCACTCTTTAACGATTCGTTCTGTTTAGAACAATCGATCACGATTAAAGGTAAGTATTTGATGTAATGTTGCTTTTTTAGCATAGGCTCGATATCTTTAAAATAGTGAGCACTTTGAAAGTTGGCGTATATATCGTATAGCATTACGTATTGATTATGAGGGATATCTCAATTCAAATTTCCATACGGATAGTATTGAGAATTGAGAAACAGCTTTACATTACTGATGTTGCGATAATCAAAGCGACTCGCGTTGATAGTTCTCTGACTTTTTCGATTCGTTTGAAAACCTAGTATTACGAATCGTGGCTTTTCCAGCTGACTGGAAGTTTTGACGGTCCAAACATACATAGATGTTGTAGGAAGTAATGGATACTCGTACAAATCCCAACTACGAAAACTCATATCCATTGGTTTATCCTTTTCAATATGATAGTTGAATCTTGTACGCACTTGATACTACTACGTAAGGCATGAGCAATTCTATTCTAGTCAATTCAATCTTGAAATTCTCAAACGCGTTAGGATGAGCAGGGTCTGGTGTTTGTATAACAGCGTTCAAATCGTTTCTCGATCTTGTGAGAATGAGCTCGTGTTTTACATTGATTACGATTTTACGATAATCTTCAGCGAAGCCGAGAATCATAGCTAAAGGAATTGATATGTCAAAGTAACCTGCATTGTTAGTAAACTGATGTGTTTCTTCGACATGAAACCATCCTGCGTTCTCAAACATAAGGTTTTGACTGGGATTAAGCGAAACCCAACCTTTTATTAGAGTAGTCGAACCTACATTCTTACACTTATCGATTTCTACTGCGTTGATCTCGTAGCATATTCCCTCAAACATATGACAGATGTCGTTGTTGACTAATTTAGTATTAGTTACAGCAGTTCCATCGGCTTTCACTAACCTGCCACAAATATGTAGCGAACTGCGTGATGGTAAAAGACACAAATCTTGATGTTGCATGGCTATATGAATCTCATCGCTGTTGTTGAAGTTGGATGCTGAGTATGGTTGATGAGCGTGTATCTCGTAATGTTCAATTGAGTCGTCATACGTTACAGCTGACTTTATGTTTAGAATTTCTTCCATTTTTCTGTAAACTACAAAAGAATAAACAAGTTATTTTTCACCAGAGACGACGTGAAGGCCGAGACTCCTTAGAAACTGTATGTTTTGCCGTGTTAACGCTTCGTCTGCTCTTGGACGACTGATGGTCGGTCTCCATCTTGATCTGCTTTTATAGCCTTTTCCAACTTTGGAATTAAATACAATGCTCATTACGCTTGTTTAAGATGAAATCTGATGCTAATAATTTCTCCTCGAAAATTAACAAGTTGTCGGTCTTGATTAACTATGCGCACTTGAATGTGATCTATGCTCTTGACGACCATCGGAAGGTAAATGACCGGTGAAGGAACTTCGATGATCTTATATCCTGGCAGTACTGCTGGGAAGAACTCGTGTATCGTGTGCACTCATTGACCGTGTACATACCCACCGCAGGTGATGTCACACTCTATTCGTAGAGCGTTGACCTTCAAGATGGCTACTGGTAAATCCAAACTGTGAGTGATGTCTGCTTCCAGAAGATGTTTAGCGAATCTCAATAAAGATCCTATAGAATTTTTCGGTCGAAAATTAAACGGTTGATTGCACTTTATTTCGCTACGAAGAGTACTATTGTTAAGTTGCATACTGATTGAGATATTCTTGTGTGTCAATGTCTCGCTAAAATGATTCTCTATGTCCTCGATCTCGTAACTACCTGTCGGTAAAGTAATTTCTTCTTTACCAGCATGGAATAGATTGTTACCCTTATCAATGTTAGGTATTGAATTGAAGGTCATGAAGGCAACTAAACCAAGAACATAATTCTTATCGGGAGAAAGTTCAATAGGCGGAAAATATTGTGCTTCGAGTATGGATGATGTATCCGAAAGACTTAACGTCAATGAATCTTCCATGATGACTGTTAAACTTATAATAAGTTAATATTCACACACCTATGTCTTTATATACCAAGAGTTCTGCACAAGAATTTTAGACAAAGATGACCGCAATCAAATGTATTGAAGTCTTGGTATCTTTGAGGGTTGTACTTGACTTCATCAACACCCAAGTACAACATCAAATCTAAAGGTGGCTGAAGATCTCCAAAACTATCGAAATAGACTACGCTATTCCCTCGTTTTCGATAAGCTACTCAATGAGTTCCTGGTCCATCTGCATCATCAAGATTAACGATGGCCGATTTACGATAAAGAGGACCACTTTTTGGTAATGCATTTCGCATAAAAACTCCTCGGAAGTTTGGAATTTTCAAAATTTTGGCATACTTGATGATATCAGCGTCAGTGAGAGCTCTCTCAGGCAATCTTACTTCGTCCATCTTTTTTTTTTAAACCTTTACCATGGTAAGGTTTTAGACGAAGCCCGAGTCCACTCTTACTTGGCTGTAAATAAACCCCTTTACCGAGAGCTATTTCTTCCATTTTCTTATTATGTCTCTTAATCTCCTCCAATTGTGAATTGGCAGATTTAGAATCGTTAACTGCCTTAGCTTTACCAGCAGTGCCACCTGCAATACCACCAACTGCACTCAAACCGGCAAATAACGGTATGAGAAATGGTAAAAATCCTCCAACTTTCTTTGGAATTGTTAGTTTGTGTGAAATCTTAACGTTTTCCTTACCACCTGCTGCCTTGACAGCACTACATGCACCTTTCAATGCTGATAAAATAACTTTACGAGCACATTTGCTGGGAACTATCGATTTTGAGGCAGCCTTTACTACATTGTTGAATGTAATGGCCGTTCCCTTCTTCTTTCATACCCATACCGAACGTAGACTTTAACTTCATTGCTTTACTAGCAGCAAAAGCAGCTGCTTTCTCTTCTATGGTTGCGTCCTTTAATTTTACTCTCTGCCAAGCTTTCTCTGCCAACACTTTGTCTGCAGTGTTTCTCGCTTCGATGTCCTCGCAGTTTTGCGAATAAATTATATCGTGCTCCTTACAAGCCTTGTCAAGAAGATTGATTCCTGGGTCACCTCGAGCTAATCGTTTAGCTAATTTCGAGCAGAAGACTGTTGATGACTTCATTGAGAAAACCTCGGCCACGTCGACGTTGTCGTTGTTGATAATGTACGATCATCACCCTATGAAGGTTAAGACTGATGCTTGTGAGAGTATATAAGGCCTCTATTTATACTAAATCGGTCACTCTTGTTTGAGATTTAATTGCATCAACATGAATTTCAAAGAACATCCGGTTAAACTCCAATCGTAAATTTTGACACGATAATCGAGCAGGAAAATAAGACAAAAGCACGGAGACTTACTTCCGGATAGTATTCGAGCCATATTTTGTGGACCATCTAACTGCGGTAAAACTAATAGCCTACTCTCAATGATTACACATCCTAATGGGCTAAGATTCGAGAACGTATATATCTACTCGAAGTCTCTAAATCAACCAAAATATAAGTATTTGAAGGAACTCCTCGAACCGATAGACGGTATGCAATATTTTCCATTCAGCGAACACGAATCAGTAGTATCACCTGACGATGCCTTACCTAATTCCATAATGGTATTCGATGATATAGCTTGCGAGAAACAGGATAATGTGAGAGCATTTTTCTGCATGGGAAGACACAAGAATGTTGATTGTTTCTATCTCTGTCAATTTTATGCTTATATATCAAAACATCTTGTAAGAGACAATGTAAATCTGTTAATAATTTTCCGTCAAGATGTTAACCTAAGACATTTGTACTATAATCACGTAAATTCAGACATGTCTTATGCTCGATTCAAAAGTCTATGTTCACGATGTTGGACAGATGATAAGTATGGTTTCTTGATGATGGATGAAGATAGTTGAATCAATGCTGGCAGGTATAGAAAGGGCTTTGACTGTTTTGCTATAAATATAGCATACTCTTAGTGTAGTCATAACATTCCATGATTGTACGTCGAATCGACAACATGGCCAACATTCGCCGAAGAAAAGATATATTGAATCAACTTATTAAAGCAAGAAATGCAGTGAGGCGTAAATGCAATCTATTGAAATACGGAAAGGATAATTTCGAGAAAGCTATTGGAGAAACTTTTAAACCAATAGTTGATCCTCTACAAAAACTTGTCAAGACGTCCGAAAAAAATCTTGAAACCAAGAAACAAGCTACTGATGCTATGAGTGTAAATAATGATAGCATTGCAGAGAAGTCTTACGAGTCCGATGAACCATCTTTGAATAAAACTGTTCGACCATGTACGGGGACAGAGTTTGAATCAGCGCTTAGTGATGAAGATGGTGGTACATATGATAATAAATATATTTCCGGACGCATGAAAAATAAAGCCAAAGAATTGAATAAAATTTCTGGTGTTCGTAAAGAAGATGAAAATACCTAATAGGCGACTCACCTATTTACTTTGAAGATAGATATGTAAAAGTTAAAAATGTAAAATATCCTAGAACTAATGGTTTGCTAGAGTTGATACAAGCAAAACAGCCTAATCAGCAAAACGTGAGTTCAGCTAATATGGAGAACTATCAACGAATTCTTGAAGCTACTAGTGCTCACAAAAGACGTTACAGAAGCGATGAGTCGATATTATTTGATAATATCATTGCTCCTATGTTTAAACGTGGTGGTGGACTATTACCTCGATACAAAGTTGCTAGAAAGGATTTATTGATGGATTACGTTTAATGAGACGATTCTAATAAACTTGTCGATCGGTTACGATTGAGTAATCGTAACCGATCATAGCCGAGATCGTTCATAGCCGAGAGAGAATCTGGAAACCCTAGTCATACAAATGAAATCCATTCAATCATTGAAGAACTGTGAGAAGCTGGCTATATATACTGAGACACAAGTGAATACTTGAACATTATCATGATGAGTGTCGACGTATTCGGACATAATCTTAAACGAAACGAGGGTGGTCGTGGTCCTGCAGGTGTTGGATATAAAATCACATCTGATGGTCAGTATGACTTGGAGGATAAAAGACTTTGTAATCTCGCATCACCTAATCAACTCAATGAAGCTGTAAATTTAGATACTTTACAACGTTTCGTACGTTTAGAAGTTCAAAAATTATTAAATTCAATATCTAGTTTGAGAAGTGATCTTAATAATCTTCTGACGCCCCAAAGCGCCCTGTTTTTCTTCCCTTTTTATTTTTTTATATATTATTATAATTTGTATTTTTATTTAATTTTATTTTCTCATTTTTCATAACTATTTGTTATATTTTTTACTATTTAATTATTTAAACAATTTTTCCATTTTAATTTTAATTTATTTTTTATTATTTTCAAATTATTTATTTATTTAATTCTTTATTTGCTTTTAAATGTATTATTTCTTTTAAATAATATATTTTTTATTTATTAAATCATTAGCTATTCATATTTTTATTTTATTTAATTCTTTTATTAATAAATTTTAAGTTATAAGCGCATAAAGGCATAGTAAGCGCGTGACCTATATACAAGGTTGTATATAGGTCAACACACAGCTGGCTTACAGCGCGCGAGGCAACCTCACAGCGCGCTTACTATGTCTTAATATTTAAGCATATAAGAGCGAGCGAGACGGAGAAATAAAACTCCGGACCTTGGAAAGCCTGTAAACGCGCGTAACTTTCAAAGCTCCCCACCATTGTAAGAGAGATGGAGAGAAGCTCTGCGCGTATAAAAGCACGAGTCTCGCTGACTCGCACGCCATTATTCTTGAATCGACTCAGACCGGTAACAATTGGGACATACAAGCGCTTAAGCTTAACACCCTTTGCTTTTTAAAGCAAAAAATTAAAATAAACTTAATTTAATAAACCGATAATAATTGGGACATATAAGCGTCTAAGCTTAACGCCCTTTGTTATCTAAAGTTTTCATTAAAAAAGAAATTCAAATTGAGCTCTATTGACTCTGGGGACATACAAGCGCTCTAGGCTTAACCCCCAGGTTAATATTAAGAGCTTTCAAATAAAATAAAATAAATTGAGCTTACATCTTTAAAGAGCTTCTCTTTTTCTCTCACAGGAGAGTTTTCTTTTTTTTGTTTTGTAATTACAAACATATATTTTTGCTTAAAATAAAAGAATATTCAATATAATATATATTTCCTTTTATTATTAGAAATAATAATACATTAAATACTAACAAAGGAAATGCCTAGCTTTATTAATAAGCTGGCGTTTCATTAACAAAAGATTTAACAGCTACCCTCAATCTGGCCTATTGCCTGAACGGAGCTTGTGTAGTTTGTTAAAAAGGGACCTAGCAGCTACACTCCAATCCGGTTTACTGTCCGAACGGAGCTTTTTGTAGTTTGCTAGTAAAGTATTTAATAGCTACCCTTCAATCTGGCCCACTGCCCGAACGGAGCTTGCGTAGTTTATTAAATACATTAACAAAAATTATACAAGTCACGTACATAAAATTAAAAATCTATCGCGTTTATATTATACGCTAATTAATCCAGCATCAAATTTGGACCATAATTAATTTTTTTTTTTAAAGTAACTATCACCCACTTAGGTACGTTACAATCTAAATAAAATCGTAGAGATGCATAGAGATGAACTCGACAAAAAATTTGTAGTAAGCCAGACGGAAATCGAGACTATAAAAGAGGGATTATCATTGTTAGTGCAAAACAGTCAATCGATAACCATCGATGGAACAACGTCAAAGAGTAGTAGAAGAGCTTCACAAGCCAGCACGTCGTAATTATCCACGTCGAAAGTTCGATGTGCGAGGTTTGGACGAGACATGGCAAGCAGATCTAGTAGAAATGCAACCATATTCTAAAGAGAATAAAGGTTTTAAATATATGCTTACTATAATAGATCTATTTTCAAAGTATGCGTGGGCTGTTCCTGTTAAAAGAAAAACTGGACAAGATGTCGCTGATGCTATGAAATCTATTTTACGTAAAGGTCGAGTACCAAAGAATTTACAAACAGATAAAGGCAAAGAGTTCTATAATACGTATTTTCAAAGTCTCATGGGGATATATTAGATCAATTTGTACTCTACGTACAGCAATCTTAAAGCATCCATTTGTGAACGCTTCAATCGTAGACTGAAAAATAAGATGTGGGTAGAGTTTAGTTTATGTGGAAACTATAAATGGCATCATATTTTACCTAAGCTAATAATAGCTTACAATGATAGAAAACATCGAACTATTGGTATGAAATCCAATGAAGTTACAGCTACTAACGAAGCAAAAGTTTTCAAACGTTTTAATAAAAAAATTATTTCAATTAAAAAGCCAAAGTTCAAAGTTGGTAATAAAGTTAGAGTTAGTAACGTGAAGCAATTATTTGAGAAAGGATATACACTTAACTGGTCCACAGAGATATTTACAATAACTAAAGTGACAGCAAATAATCCAGTAACTTACCATCTTAAAGATTATCGCGATCAGCCTATCACTGGCGGCTTCTATGAGCAGGAACTCCAGATAGCAATGTATCCAGATGTGTACCTTGTAGAAAAAGTCCTAAAGAAACGTGGTAATCAAGTCTATGTAAAATGACTTGATTTTGATGCTTCTCTCAATAGCTGGATTAATAAGTTTGATAATTAAAAATAAATAAAGAGAAAGTGGTAAGGCCTCCACCTTCGCCTATACCTGTGAGGAACAACCAATGAAATCATCATTTGTTAGCCTTATATAATGAACGAATTCACTATATAGGACCAACGAAGATAGACGCTTATAGAAGCGTACTTCAAATGGGCGGACAGGGGCTCAAAATCTAAAGCTTATGTCCTCCAGCCGCGTGGTGGCGCTACTAAAATGCCATGTATTTCTATATCTATATATACCGATGTTTTCATATATATAGATATACACGTAATGTTAAAGTGTCCTCCAAAAGCTGGGCCCCCAAAGTTAACCCAGAAGTACGCTTCTATAAGCGTCTATCTTCGTTGATAGGACTAACCCATGACTCGTCTTTCCCTCCATGAACTTTCTCTTTAATTTTTTTGTTTTATTTTATCCTATGGAGGGGGAGACCTACGCAGTAGCCACGGCTTAATCGCTTCTTAATAGAACTCCCGAACCAGCTCGAGTTATTCCTTCATCAGAATCTGCTGAGTAAACTTAGAATTCTTTATCAAAGAAATATGGATCTTGATAAATTCAACGAGGCAGCTCGTGGACGTGTCCGTCGTGCCATTGGGAATATATTCCCCTTGAAGAAAGATCAGACTTATTATGTGAGTGAGTTTAGATCAGTTAAAAGAAAGAATAAGTTTAGATTGATGGCAGTTTTAGATGGTGAATGGCGCATTTTTATTCCATCTCGCGCGTGCAAAGCCTTACAGGAGAATAAGGTTTTTTACTTCAAGTTAAGAGAGACCATTCAAAATTATAAGTTGTTTGTGAAGTATTTAGATGATGACAATGGAAAAGGTCTCGAGTTCTCCTTGGCTTAAGCGCTTGGAAGTTAACGGAGAGGTATACGAGTCACGGGTGCACTTCCTACTTCTCAGCGTAAGAGGTTCACAAGTGACGATTCTTGGTTGTACCTCACAGATGGGAGTAAAGGTTGGGGCTCCCATCACTTCCTATAATAAGCAAACACATCGTGATTCACATTCATTTAATCATGGGACAGACTCCAAGTCATACCACTCAAAATTGTTCAGAGTACATTCTACTTCTTCCATCTAATAAAAAAGGTGAAGGATGAGGAAACAACATGGAAAGAGTGCTATGAAAAATATAAATCGCAAATGTCATCTAAAGATATAAAATATAAAAAGCTATAGAGTGTTTAACTAAGTAGATGAGAATAGGAACTATGCTTCAAAGTCCTTTGACTGACTCCAGGGCTTCCCCAAAAAATAGAATAGTTGCTTCCGCTTCCTCCAAATATGCCCACTGATATTCTTGCAAATGATTTTTCACATAGTAAATGTGAAGTTTTCTATGATAAAGGAATAGAGGTAGCATTTTTACCAAGTGGAGATTGTTGCTGTTGTTATCAATGTGCCAGTAATGTTAAACAATGCATAATCTGTAGAAGAGACATTAAGTTAAGAATAAGGGTATTTTTATCTTAAGTACCTCAAACAAAAAAGATTTTTTTTTTTAGGAAGTGATGCAAGCCCTAATCATCGCACTCTACCTGTGAGGTACAACCTAAAATCGACACTTGAGAACCCCTTACTACAATATCTGAATATTATGCATTATCAATATTACATTTATCCAGCATTTAAATAAGTCTTTGAAAAATCATGCAATTATTTTAAATAATCTATAAATTTAATTCATAACTTTAGTCGACAAAGTTGAAGAAGATGTCATAAATCTATCCGTCATTGGAGAGTTATGTAAAGGTAGTTGTATATTGAATTTGATTGAATTATTATCGAATTTCATCGAATTTTTATCGAATTATTATCGACTTTTCATCGGCTCTCATCGACTTTCATCGACTTTTATCGACTTTCATCAACTCTCATCGACTTTCATCGACTCTCATCGACTTTTCATCGACTTTCATCGACTTTTCATCGACTTTCACAGACTTTCATCGACTTTTCATTGACTTTCATCGACTTTCATCGACTTTTCATCAACTTCCATTGACTTTCATCGACTTTCATCAACTCTCATCGACTTTCATCGACTCTCATCGACTTTTCATCGACTTTCATTCACTTTCATCGATTCTCATCGACTTTTCATCGACACTACAGTAAAAAGAAGATAGAGAGAAAAGTGAGTAATTCAGAAAAAGCTTTAGTCGTACTGCGAAGTTTCTGTTAGGAGTCCGAGAAGCACAACTCGTAAAACTCTATAGTTAAGTTTTGCCTCTAGCAGACTTTGCCTAATTATACTCAGCTATAATAAATCATATCTCTATAAATATAGGTTGAGAATTGCAGCTAACGTAAAAAGAAGAACTTAATTTTACAAAATTAAAGCTTTTTTAATATCACCATTCGATAATATTAAATATATTCCTTAGATATTTATGATGACATAAATTATTAAATAAGTTGACAATTGTGTGAACAGTGAAGCAAGATCAAACATAATATACAAATCGTAAAATTATTTGTCCAAAGAATTTTAAAAAATTTCATTTGAATTACGTACAAAAAATTTATGAATTTGAAATAATGATAGTTTTAATGATCAAAAATATTTATTATGTAATAAATTACATTCATTAAGTTACTTCGTCGCTCTATTCATTGCTTAAAAATCATGTAAAAATAGCTAACTTCTCAGAATTAATCTCCTCAAACTAAACATTTTCTATATTTATCTTATGTATATGTTTATTATGTTCATATCCATTGAGTAATCTTTAGTAAACTTTTTCATCGACTTTTCATCGACTTTCATCGACTTTTATCGACTCTCATCGACTTTTCATTAACTTTCTTACAATTTTCTAAATTTTTTTCATCTTAGTATTTTAAAACTATCTTATTATTTTGTGAATCATCTTGTTAAAATTGTTTTGCATGACCTGTTATTTTACTATAAATACAGCTAAGTTTGTATTTCACGAACAGTATGCATGATAAGCTCAAGCTATCAACATGGCAAACTTTCTCGAAACTGAGAAATTAAAAGAGATGATTAAATCCAAACTTCCGAATCAATTGGATACAAATATTTGTCGAATATTTGATTCTAATCAAGAGAAAAAACTCTATTTACAAATGATCCAAAGATTGATGTTGCTTCGAATATTACTGATGAATTCACGCCTAATACATCTCTTCAACTTATAAAAAGTTCTAGAGGAAAAGATAAACTTCTTTCGAATGGCATTCCTTTCTATAAGGATAAAGTTATGAATAATGGTACACTGGAAGTGTCATCTTCACTATTCAAAACAAAGTTTAAGTCGTGCTGTAACGAAGGATATGAAACTTGTGAATTGTACATCACATAACCATACAGTAACATCTGTGAAGGAAGAAAATGTAACAAAAAATATGATTTTTAAGGAAAATCATGAGTTTAATGATGCTCTCAACACACATCATACAAATGATAAACTCGCGAGAAGTGATAATATTGATTCCATTGATCACCAAAGGTATCCAGAATCAAAATTACTTGAAGATGGTTATTCTAGCTGTGATGATGAAATAGAAAATTATCAAAAAAGTGGAAACAAATTTGAAAAATGTAAAAGAAAATTTCGTAATAACGCTTCATCAGTATCAAGATGTAAAAAAGCGAACGTCAGTTCTAACGATGTTAATAGTGATACAACATCAGATTCTTCTAATAATACTTTCTTTGAACTCGAAAAAACTAATTTTGGAAACTGTACACCAAAATCTAACATTAAAAATTTACCAGGATATGAATTTAAAAAAGCTAAAGTAAGTTCCATAGATTCCTGCGATGATATTTCATCAGATTATTCTAGTAGTGATGAATCTCATTCTACATACATAGGATGGGATGATCCCAATGAGAGAAAACAATAGTATATTTGTGTAACGACTTTCCACAGTGTTGAAGAAAAACTCGTATATCTTGACATTCTTTTAGAGGCTACACTGATGGTGATGGCTTGTCATTCCCACAATCCGGGTCACCTCTGCAGCATAAGCTCGAGCAAGCTCCAGTCGCCGATAGTCCGCCTCAGTTAGTTGATAGTCGTCCTTTGACTCCATTCTGAAATTAATTTAATTTCTGTCCGACTTTTGAAATTATCGAAAGTCAAGTGGATAATTCAACCCTTGATTGCTGCTTCCGTTTGTGTTTTGAACTTCGTTACTTTTCTTGAAGAAAGCCATACGCCACCTAGGATCCGAATAATGAACTAGTATACGATGCGATGTTTAAAATATCGGGGATTCCCTGTGTATACGCGAGAAACCAAAAAATTCATTTTTACTTAAGACATGAATTTGAAAAAATTTTCAAAGTGCTTTTTCAATTTAAATTAAATAAATTTTCATTTTGAAATAAAATTTATAAAATTTTAAAAATGAAAAAAAAGTCGACTTGGGTTAGGATCGAACCCGTAACCCTCTGGTCGAGAGGCATGCACTTATACCACTCGACCACGGAGTCATTACACTTAATAATTTCGGAAACATGTATATCCGCAGTTCATCAGATGCATTTTTATTTTTATTAATTTTTTTAATAAATTTTTTAAATATTATTAATTGTTAATAATTATTAACAATAATTAATGATAATTTATTATGAAAAAATTTTTTAGTAAAAATTTTTATTTAAAAAAATATTAATAAAAATAATATAAAATTAATTTATTTAAATATTTAAATAAAAAAATATCCGTATCCCGGCATATTCCCTACCTTATCAGCACGCTAGAAATTCACGATGCGTTAGAAATTTACGCTGCTTTAGAAATGCAAGTGCGACAATATTGCAGAGGGGGCGGGAAAAGTGCGCCAGAAATACAAGGGGGAGGGGCATGCGCCAGAAATGCACTGCGCCAGATCCGCCGTAGCCTATCTACTCTTAATTTTTAAAAAATTACGTAAACATAAAATTTAAGTTACACAGAGATTAATTATTTAAGAAAAATTTAAAATTCTTTTGGAAAAATAACTAATTTGCATCTTATCTGACTGCTCGTTCTGTTAATTACTTTTTTTTGTAATAAAATTACTTTTACAAAACTACTACTATTTAAGATGTCATGCAAATTAGTATTTTAATAATAAAGAGCTCATCGGTTCTTCAAGCTGAAACTGTATGAATTTTAAATAAACAAACAATACTGATTTTATTAATTAGCAGTTTATTGAGACCCAAAGTGATCATACTTTAAATGAGATTATCTTAAAGAAATCGGCAAATCTATTTGAAAATTTACAGTAATAACATATAAAATAAAAACCCATTTAAAGTTTGAAAAGATTATCCGCCTTTTTAATAAACAACAAATTATATCTGATGAAGGAGCTATCTGACTATTAACAAAATGTATATGATTTTTAAATCTTTGAAACTTAATGAGAAAAATATTGAGAATGACAGATAAATGGAATCATCTCTTCCAATTTAAAATATTAAAGAATTATGAAATGTATCTTAAAAAATCAATTTCAAATTGTTTATTATATGTTCAAATGGTTTATTATGGTTATATTAAATATTTTTATTATTATATTTTTTATTGATTTAACAAAAATTTGACTTAAAATGAATAAAAGAATAATAAAAGAATAAATAAAAGAATTAAGAAATGTGCTTTAATAAGGCATATTTTTTCAAAAGTGTTGTCAATTTCGTCAAAGCGCATTAAGGGATGGGGGGGGGGGGGGTGAAGTTTGAAACCTTTTTTTTTAATTTTTTTTGATATTTTGAATCTATAACACCTCTGAAATATTGTGTTAAATTTTGAGATCAATCCGAGCAAAATTGACGGAGTTATAGCAGTTTGAACGAATCTTGCTCCAACTCAGTTTTACGCACATATTAGCTACCTGTGCCGAGCGGTAAGTGGCAGCAGTTTGGGTCTCTATTGTATTGTATACATCCTTTCCCTTTTGTTTAGGTATACAAAATATGTAACGTACTTTTTGTATCTTTGATGTATAGTATATATTTCGGTTAAAAATTGTACGTTTAGAAGAGCAGTCGTGTGCGTTGTATGATTTTAGCTGCGATTTCATAACTCTTGCTCCGTATAGTTTCTAGTTTGTTTTTGCAGTGATTGTGCATTTCTGAAAAAAATATTCCAAAAAGAAGTGGTAGAGAAGGTCGTAGTGAAGGTGGCCCGAGGTTAAGTCCACCGAGAAAAAGAGTGATGCCCCACGAACGTAAGAACGATGAAGTGAGAGCGTCGAGTGCATCTGCTAAAAAAATTAAATTGAACGCGTCCTTAGAAATCAAAGAAGACTATAATAAACACTTCAAAATCGGGGATTTTCTTTTTGTTTTTTCAACAATTGCAACATTAGTTAAGTGTAAAACGTGTGACGGTGCAGTATCTTTTCAAACGTGCAAAAAAGAAGGTCTTGGTTTTAAAATAAAAGTTTCGTGTGAAAAGTGCAAAGAGCCTAAGTATGTTCCATCTAGTGAAAGAATTAATGGTAATGCATACAAAGTTAAGTACAGATTTGCATTTGTAATGCGAGTTTTAGGCCTCGAACTTGCTGGTTGTACGCAGTTTTGTGGAATCATGGACATTGCGAGTAGTTTTATTTCAAAACCTGCATATAACAAGTATATGAAAAAAATGAACGATAGCATGCAAATTGTTGTCAATAGATATTTTGCCACTGCCGTCCAAGAAGAGAAAGAAGAAACTACTAAACAAAATAATCTCAAAGAAACATCGGAATTGACAGTATCAGGCGATGGAACGTGGAAAAAACGAGGATTTTCCTCGCTTTATGGTGCATCGTCCTTGATTGTCTACTGGACGAGCAAAGTTCTCGACATATTTGTGAAAAGTTCATATTGTCATAATTGTGAAACTTGGAATAACAAACTAGACAGTGCAGAGTACGAAGAATGGAGCAAAGAGCATGTAGAAAAAGGAGAATGTCTTTCAAATCACAGTGGCCCGGCAGGTAATATGGAGGTTGATGCTATCGTAAAAATGTTTGAACGCTCGATGAACCTCTACAAAGTTAAATACCGTAATTATATTGGTGACGGCGACTCCAAAACGTACACTGGAAGTGCCAATGCGAAATCTTATGGTGAAAAATTTGTTATAAACAAGAAAGAGTGTATTGACCATGTGCAAAAGAGAATGGGTAAACGTCTGCGTGACTTGGTGAAATCGAATGTCGTTGATACGGAAACTAAAAAAGGTAAGAAAATTAAGCGGAAAATTCTGTCTGGAAAAGGTAAACTTACTGCATCTATGATTGATAAGTTGACAGTATTTTATAGCCTAGCTATTCGAAGAAACCATGATTCTGTGAAAAAAATTAAGAACGCTATATGGGCGACCTTTTTTCACTACTCGTCGACTAACGAAAACCCTCAGCACGAAAAGTGCGATGAATCATGGTGCAAATGGAAAAAAGCCGAAGCTGCTAAGACCTTGCAATCCTTTAAATATAGTTACTATGCTCTTCCAGATGATGTTTTACAAGCCATCAAGCCTGTGTACGAAGATCTTAGTAGTGACACACTGCTGGAACGTTGTCTCGGTGGATTGACGCAGAACAATAATGAGAGTTACAATAAACTCGTCTGGAAGATTAGTTCTAAGTCAGTGAGTGGTACCTTAACAGCAGTCGAAATTGCTGCGTATGTAGCAGCATGTGTATTTAATGAAGGCAGCTCTGCTTTTCTCACATTCATGGCAGAAATGGGCATCACTTCAGGACCAAGCGCTCATCAATGGGCAAACGCAACAGACAATTTGCGGACCAACAGAGCGGGCGAGAAAGCTGCACTTGAGACTGAGGAAGGCAGAATGCAACGTAGACAGGATCAAAAAGAAGCCTTAAATCTCTTGGATGATAGTAATATACTATATGGACCTGGCATTGATGATTCTGTATAGGTATTTTATAAGAAAATCCAATTTTTTTCACATTATTTTCATTTTTTCGTGTACAAAACTTTAAATTGGTTTCCCCAAACATGTCATTTTTGAAGCCGGTGACTAGCGTCTCAAAAAAACTACTCAACCGATCGTTTTGAAATTTTGTACACATATTCTACACATATAAAGCTTTCAGGTGACGCTTTGTTTTTTTTTTTTTTTTTTTTTTTTAATTTTACAATAACAAATAAGTCTTTTTTTGCAAAAATCGACCTTTTACCTTAAAAATGTTGCAAAACATGAAAAAATTTATAAAATTATAAAAACGAAGCTTCACTTGAAGGAGAAAGGTGTCAACTAACCAGAACTATTTACTTTTTTGATTTTAGATAATCCAGCAATGAGCATTCGCAGTCACCAGAAAAAAAATATTTTTTGAGGTATCGGCGAAAAACTGCTATAACTCCGTTGTTTCTTCATATTTTTGCACCAAAATTTTTTTACAAACTTTTTAAATATTGTATAATAACATACTAAATTTTCAAATAAATCGATAATAGCAAAGTACTCTAGAAAAATTATTGAAAATTTGCCTTTTTTTGACGGAACGAACTTCACCCCCCCCCCCCCCCCCATAAATAAAAATCACGTTAAATACCATTGATGTTGAAAAACATTTATTAAAAAAAAGGTTTAATTTTTATAGTTACAAAAATAATTTAATTATAATACTGCTACTTATAAATTCGCTGTGTTATCAAACTAGATGAAAAATTTAAAAAAAACCTGATGCAAAAAAACTATCGTATATTTAGAAAGAAATATCGTAGGCAAATTTAAAAAAAAAGTAGGTATTTTAAAGTATTCACTAAAAAGAATGCATTACATTTTTTTAAAGCTTCTTATCATATTATAAAGTTAACTGAAAAATAAAATGTATTCATTTAAATTTAAAAAGATGTATTTGTTTAGTTACTTTTCAAGTATGATTCAATAAAATTTAAAAAGTAATATATTTCATAGTATTGCACTGTTTTGTATGATTTGTGAAAATTATTTTCATAGGAAATCGTATCAAAATATTACACATAAATATGGAAAATTAACGTAAAATTTTTGTATGCTTTGAAACAAAAAAAATTTTTGTCAAAATTACATCAAATATATGTACTTCATTATTCAAATTGTCTCATTACATATAATTATACATTTTATTATTCAAAAAATTAATATTCTTTATAAATATTTTTATTGAAATTTTCATTTTAAAATTTACACAAAAACTCTTTTGAAGTAGCCAAATTTTAATCCAAGCCAACGATATGTAAAAAAAATAATTTATTGATAATTTTAGTATTGAAACAGTTTTAAATATATGTGGTAAACGTTATTTTGTTGTATTTTTTAAAATAAAATGTTAATTATATTGATATTGCACCTAAACATTTGCCAAATTTGAAATTTTTCTAATACTATAAATTTTTGCTAGCAAATATAATACCGAAAAAAAAATTTTGAAATTTTAAACTCAAAGTTTATTTAAAGCATTTGAAATAATTAATGAGGCAATCATATCTTGAGTATAAATATTTTTTTCATATATAACTAATGATCAAAGCCTACTTATAAGGAAAGATCATCTCCCCCTTCGAGAAACAAATTTGGTTAAAACTACAAGATATGATTTGGTGATGAAAAAAATTAACCCGTATTTTTCCTTTTGTTTAAATAGATTTGAGAGACAAAGTTATACATATTTTTCAATAATATGATAAAAAGAAGTTGTTGTAAGAACTTGAATGACGGGACAACTAAAAATCTTACAGAAAAATGTATTAAATATTAAAAAAGTACAAGTTAAATACCTTAATTTAAGCCTTATTAGCTTAAAAGAGCTCGATACTGTTAAAAAGTTATGCTTGATTAAAAATTATTACATATTTGTTAATAGTTTTAGCATATAATATATAATAAATTTTTTACTCTATTTCTACTTGTATATTTAAACTTTATTAATGTCTTAAACATTCTTATTTCATTCTTATGTTTTCATACTTTCCATTTAACATTTTATATTATTAAACATATTTCTCATAAGGTTTTAAACAATTTTCAAATAATATACACTTTTTTAAGTACATTTTGTAACGGTTATTTTGCCCGTTACAAAAAAGAATTAGCTTTCAATTTAATTTGAATTTTAGCTAAGTCTTTGAATTTAATTTTATGCAAAGTCGCTGAAACTACACTCCCCTCCACATGCTTTTGCGCACCCAGAGAAAAAATTGTAAGAGCTAAAACATTTTATTACTCAGCAGCTAAAAGTCGTAACTCAAAAAATCCAACGACGTTCGAAAGAGCAGGTGAAAAGCTTTCGAAAATACTATTGTGAACTTTAAAAAATTTAAATTTAAGTCGTTTGGAAAAGTTAGAAAACAACTAAAAAAAAGCAAAAAAATTGGTCTTTTTTTAATTTGCTGCAGATTTAGATCCAATAATCGTAGCTTAAAAAAACAAACTGGGTTTAAAGGGTATTTATTCAGCTTTAAAATGAGGGGTCAAGCATTTGTTTTTGTCATTTTTCACCAGAGCTACAGGATTTTTTGTTAAAAAACACGTTTTTTTTCAAATGCCAATATTTTGAAAAGTAAGCGAGATAGAAAAAAACTTTAGGGAAAAAAAAGTTACATTTTTACGTATAGAAAACAAACTTGCAGTTTAAAATAGAATTCAAATAAAAAAAAATTTTTCGACTTTTTTTTTATAAATTTTTTATAATTTTTTAGTAGAAAAAAAATTTTTTAGTGGTTTAAATTTTTAAGTGGTTTAAATTTTTTAGTGGTTTAAATTTTTTAGTAGAAATAATTTTTTAGTGGTTTAGGTTTCTTGTTAACGCAACGGTAGCCGGAAACTCTCTGAAGCGCCTCAGGCCGGCGAGCTTCTCTTTCGCGTGCCGGTCGTCAAGATACGCATTTCCTTACTCGTCTTAGACGAGATATATGACCGAGCGTCTATCCTATTTTAATACCTAAGCACGCAAGATTCAAACACGGTAGAATACCGTTAAAATTTTTAATTTATTTATGTTTAAAGTTTAATTAATATTTTATCAATTCTTTTTAAATGTTATGCATAAATTTATTTGATCTATTTATAAATTATATTTATAAACGTTATTATCTTTAAAATATATAAAATACAATAATGTTATTATTACTTCATAAAAATCAAAATAAATGAGCTTTGGCTACAATTATAAAAGAAAATCTGTCAGAATAATTAATTTTACAAATTACTTATATAAAATAGATCTATAAAGTAAAGAAGAATTCAAAAAGAGAAGACTAAATATCAAATAAAAATTTTCATTACATTCAAATTAAGAAAATAGTCTATATTTAAAACAAAAAACGTTTTTGAAATTTTGATTGCTAATATTTCTTATTAAAAAAATTTTTTTATTTCAAATTATTTTTTGGATCCAAATTCTGCATTAAACTGCGTTTGGGGATTTAAAAAAAGTCTTAATTTTTTTTATTCCCTGGTAGAAACGTTAAGCATATATTCAGTATGTAATACCAGCGGTCGCGATCTTATGCTGATCGATATCGCGATAAACCCTAACACCGGTTCATCAATTATCTCGATGGTATCGGGAGGATATCGTCAACTTTCTAATCATATTTTGTCTAAGAAACGATAAAAAATTTAACAAAAAATATATAATAAATAATAATTAAGGGGGTGTAATCCCCTAAATGAAAAAAGAAATGAATAAAATAATAAATTTTACTATGCATATAATAAATTTTACTATGCATATAATAAATTTTACTATGCATATAATAAATTTAACTATGCACATAATAAATTTTACTATGCATATAATAAATTTTACTTTTTCAAATAATAATGTCGAGTCAATGTGATCTGTAAATTTAATAATGACCTCAAAATTTTTGACCAAATTGAAAGTAAGTTCTGTAACATGTAGACGATTCGAAAATTCATTGACAACTTGTCATCATGGCGTAGTCGGTGACGTTCACGCTTTGCATGCTCGAGGTATTTGCTTCGAGCCCACTTCACGCATGATTTTTTTCGTTGATAATTTATTTTAAAAAAATAAAATTAATAAAAAAATATAATTAGAAATGGTTAAATAACTAATTTCGGGTGCAAAAAATAATATCAAAAAGGGGTTTTAGTTAATTGTTTTTAGGGTTATGTTCTTTATCTAATATATGAAATTGTAATTGTCTTCAATATTTTATCGCGTATACATCGGTTATATATCGCGACTGCGTCGTGGCGAGATATCGCTAGCCCTTAATTCACTGAGCATATTTTTATCCTGAATTTTCTACCACGGTACTAGCAACGAATATAGATACTAATAGAAGCGCAGAACCCCAAGGCGCTTTGAAGCTAAAAATATGTAGTAGGTATCCCGACCACACTCGGCGTTAACGTCGCTTTCAGTAAGTAATGACAATGACCAATCGGTAAATAAGCGGCAGTTATCATTGCTGTTTATTTGGAAACTGTAATAAAATTAAAAAAGTATGATTAAACCGAATATAATTATTAGAAAATAAATTAAGAGAATTTATTAATAAAAACAATTTAAGTTAAACTCAAATTGTTATTCTTAAACCGCAAAGAGCGAACAATTTATATATAACATTCTTTATATAATCTTTATAATCACCGATGGTGTAATGGATAAGTCGCTCTCACGACAGTCTTTTTGAAAAGTCGATTCAAATCCCGTTCAGATTTATTTATTTATTTTTTTTTCTTTTGCAAGTGTAATAAAAATATTATAGTATATTCATAAAATAAAGAGTATTAAAAATTTTAATTTTAATGAAATTAAATTTTTTTTTATATTTAATTTTATTATTGGACTATAATTATTTTTTTTAAATGCGTACGATTTCCAAAGTGAACGAAATAAAATGAGAAAAATTTTTAAGATAAATAATATGTGAGTGAAAATTTTTTTTTAACAATAAAATTATTTTTAAAAAAATATTTTAGCACATTGTGACGTTTTTATAATTATTATAGACAGTTTAAATTTATAAGATAAATAATAGTCCTTTTAATTATTTAAAATTAAATGTGGAAATTAAAAATTAAACATTCTCTTCCTAAGATTTTAAAGTAAAATTTATTAGAAACTACATTTCACTGACATATTATTTATCTTAAAAATTTTTTTAATTTTATTTTGTTCACTTTGGAAATTGTATGTATTTAAAAAAAAAATAATTATAGTCTAATAATAAAATTAAATATAAAAAAAATTCAATTCCATTAAAATTAAAATTTTTAATACTCTTGATTTTATAAATATACTATAATATTTTTATTACACTTGCAAAAGAAAAAAAAAATCTGAACGGGATTTGAACCGACGTCAAAAGGATTGTCACGCGAGCGACTTATCCATTACGCCATCGGTGATTACAAACATTTTACAAAGAATGTTATATATAAATTGTTCGCCCTTTGGGGTTTAAGAATAACAATTTAAGTTTAACTTAAATTGATTTTTATTATTTAATTCTCTTAATTTATTTTCTAATAATTATATTCAGTTCAATCATACTTTTTTAATTTTATTACAGTTTCCAAATGTTATCGGAATAAACAGCAATGATAACTGCCGCTTATTTACCGATCCGTCATTGTGATTTACCTACTGAAAGCGACGTTAACGCTGCGCGTGGTCGGGGTACCTACTACATATTTTTAGCTTCAAAGCGCCTTGGGGTTTTGCGCTTCTATTAGTATCTATCTTCGTTGGTACTAGCAATGCAAAGAACAGGAAGTCTGAATTAAAAATTTTACATTTAAAAAAGCGTTAATTAGCATATTCTTAGAAAATGCTTGCACAGGTAACGGTTATTTTATTTTAAATGGCTGTATTGAAAGTCAATATTTTTTGTCGAAAATTTTTCTTATTGTATTGTAACAAATTTTATTTGTAAGCATATTAAAAAAAGACAAAGCATAAGATTTGAACTTGAAAAATTTTTTAATTGCTGTTACGTACCCTAAAACTTAGCCAACACAACTGGTAATGCTTTTAAGAAATATTCTAATTTTATTATGAACTTTAATCCATAGGCGAACTGTGCCATATAAATGTGTAAATTATCTTAATTTACCGAAAGCATACCGAACAGAAAACGGACACGTGGCGAGGATACGATAAATAACTTCAACTCACTAAATTTCACTTAACATTTAATTTATTCACAAAAATATTACTATATAATTTACAAGCTGTGTAAAAATAAGTCAATCAAGTAGTTCGATGTATTAAATTCACTAAATTCAAGTTGATGCACGTGGATTAAGAAAAAAACGTGTCAAGCGCGTCTATAATGTGTGCTAGCAGTACCGTGGCTTAGCTCTATCTGCTTGAACGCCGGAGCTTCTCCCTACAAGAGCAGCACGCACGCCTCACTTCTAGCGTCGCGAGGCTAAAGGCCAAGGGGTACTCACTGCGTGAGTCAACTGAACGTCACGTTGTGACTTGCTTAGGCAACGGCCTGACCATACCGCCCGCCACGAACCTACGTGAACAACGTTGGTTCGGAATAAACAGAACCAGGGTAGTAGATGTTCTACCCCAACATGTTAAAGTATGACAGATACTGAGAATCATCGATGATTCAAACTATGAAGGATTGACTGCACGACTAATTCTAGTTAGAACCGAAAACCCATAGACATCTTCTCGAAATCTTCTTTTTCTGCTAATTAGATGTTGAAGTAGTTGTATCTTTGTCCGTAGTGACAGTACCTTGTGATGATTCCCTTTTGTTGATTGGTAACAGTATGATTTGATTTACTGGGCACTTGTAATGTGAATGAGCAGTTCGTAGTTCTACAACACGACAGAGACCATCAGAGCCTGGAATTAACCTTTCAATGGTCGCTAGGGGCCACCTAGTAGGAGGAAGTAACGGATCCTTGATCAGTACAACGTCTCCTTTCTTGAATACATGATTTGGGTGCAACCATTTTGATTTTTGTTGCAACTGCAATGAGACCTCTTTCTGCTACCTCTTCCAAAAATGGTTCCGAATATTCACCAGTAAGTTTCACCTTGAAGTGAAGGATTTCTGGTCTTTATGAAAATCATATGGCTCTGCAAGTGAAAGCAAGGGACCTCCTATTAGAAAATGTCCTGGCGTCAATGCAATGGCATCGTCGCTGTTTAGAGTTAAGGTGCATAATGGCCTGGAATTTAAACAGGCTTCTATCATTGAAGAGACTGTTGAAAATTCTTCATAACTTAATTTGGCATCTCCTATGACTCGAGCAAGATATCTCTTAAAAGATTTAATATTGGACTCCCAGAGTCCGCCAAAGTTTGGAGCTCTCAGTGGAATAAATTTCCACTCCACGCCCTCAGTAGCTAAGGTCGCTGCAACTTCTTGACACAAAGTTAATGCTGAGTTAAACAATCGGTGTATTTCTGCAGCAGCGCCTTGAAAATTAGTAGCGTTGTCACTGTACATAACTTTACAGAGAACTCTTCGTGACGTAAATCGCCAAAAGGCTGCTAAAAAGGCAGCAGTAGTGAGATCAGAGACGATTTTGATATGAATCGCTTTGACAACCATGCACACAAAAAGCGCAATGTATCCTTTAAATGACTTTTGGCCACGACCAGATGAAGCACGCTTTAAAAATGGACCAGCGAAGTCAACACCTGTGTGTGTAAAAGGTCTGGCCTGTATAGTACGAAAATTGGGTAATTGACCCATCATTTGCTCTATAGGTTGAGCATTGAAACTTGCACAGCGTACAAACTGACGAATGAGCTTGCGAATCACGTTTGGACCTTTGATGATCCAATAGGTACGACTAAGATGAGCTTGTACAAGGGTACATCCACCATGTAATGTATGTAAGTGTGCTTGTTGAATCAACAGGTTTGTGATGTGATGCTTTGCAAGCAAGATTATTGGATGTTTTTCAGCATCACTCAGATTTGCGTTCTGAAGACGACCACCAACTCGAAGTAAGCCGTTTTTATCTAGAAAAAGCGATAACTTAATGATAGAGCTTGAGAATGATATGCGTTGATTTTCTAATAAAGCTTGAATTTCAGACGCAAACGCTTGTTGTTGTACTAAGCGAAGCAAATAATTCTTTCCTTCTGCATGCTCTATGGCAGTAAGAAAGTTGAACGTTGGTGTATTATCCTTTATCTTGACTCTTGCAATCCATCTATAACAATAAGCCATTATTCGTATGATTTTCTCAATCGGGGAAAACCTTAAGCACCATACTTCAAGGTAAAAGTCCTTTTCAGCTGTGAGACAAGTTACTTTACTTGATGAGCGCATTTCAAGTTCAGTCTTGAATTGGTTTTTTGAAAGTGGCAATGTTTCCTGAGTACATAACCAAGAAGGTCCAAACCACCAAAGTTTAGATCCCTTTAATTGGTTGGGCGAGATATCTCTAGTAGTTAGGTCCGCTGGGTTTTTCGAGGAACGTACGTGTTCCCAGGTAGCATCTGGAAGTGTAGAAACGATTTCACTTACACGGTTAGCCATGAAAGACTTCCACTTGGAAGGATGTGCACGCAACCAGGCTAGCGCAACTTGTGAATCCGACCAACAGTAAATTTTACTAGGTTGTCTATCAATCTTTGATAAGATATAGTTGACGAGACGAGACAGAACAACTGTGGCACACAATTCTAGTCTAGGAAGACTAATTGTTTTCACTGGAGCTACTTTTGACTTGGCTATAAGTAGCTTACTGGATATTTGATCCTTGTTTAGTGCTACAATATACACGCAAGCAGCATATGCGCGTTCAGAAGCATCAGGCCAAGCAGAACAATGATATGTTCCCATCCAACGAGGTATACGAATAGATTCAATGTCCGATAGTTGAGATTGAAATTCTATCCAGTTACGGGCTACATCCTCTAGAACAGGATCATGCCAATCTTATTTCATAAGTCAGAGGTTTTGAAGAAGTAGTTTGACTCGAATAATGAAAGAAGCAAACCAACCAACTGGGTCGAACAGTGTTGCTACGTTAGATGCAATAGAACGCTTAGTAGGTACAACGATGGAGTTAAACTTAATGTCTGAGACCTTGAACCAAAACTGATCCTCTTGAGCCAGCCACCTGATTCCCAACGCTGCAGTTGAATCAAGTTCCGGATAGGAAGGTTTGAGTGTGACGCAGTCTTCTGAACAAACACTCTTCAGAATTTCTGTGTGATTAGCAGCCAATTTGCCAACCTCTAGACCAGCTGAGGCCAACACATTGATGAGTTCTTCACGAATGCGACAAGCTTCATGCAGACTGTCGGCTCCTACAAAGAAGTCATCCATGTATCTGTAATAACGAATGATATTAGCAGTATGAGGGAATTGAACTTCCACATCCTCAGCTAAACGAAGCATACATGCGTTAGCTATAAAAGGTGCACAAACAGTGCCATAAGTCACAGTAGTGAACTTGTAACTTTCTATTGGGTCCGCTGAGGAAAATCTCCATAAGATTCTTTGCCAATCCTGGTCATCTGGATGCACTATAAACTGGCGAAACATCTTCACGATGTCACAAGTGAAGGCAAATAAGAAGAAAGACCACCTAATGATAATGGCGATAATATCTTCTTGAAGTTTAGGACCTACGTGCAAGAAAGAATTTAACGAGACGCCTTGTTTATTAGTACGTGATGCATCAAAGACTACTCTTATTTTTGAGCTATCACCTCGTTTAAATACAGGTAAGTGAGGTAGATACATACATGAAGACAGGCTTACCCTGCTAGAGTTAGCTTTTACCATGTATTGCAACTCTTCGTACTCTCGCATGAACTACTTGTAGGCAGCTTCTAGTTCTAGTTGCTTTAGGAAGCGGCGTTCTAGTCGTTGAAGCTGGGGTCCAGCAACGTCCGAAAGATTACCGTATGTGGGTACATGATGGAATGGCAAGCGTATAATGAAGCGACCATTATCATTGCGGGTACACGTGGTATTGAAGTGATCATAGCATTCTTGATCCTGCGTTGAAAGAATTGAAGCAGTAGGCACTTCTTCGCTTTCCCAAAAACGTGTCAGTGCATGATTAAGATCATCTTGCATACATAAGTTGACAGTCACAGTTTTGACTGTTGAGTGACTGGCATTTTCCTTTTGATAACCACCTTTGAGGACCCATGCAAAAACAGTATTGATGGCAGTCAAGTTATGACCTGGTGGACCTTGAATAATACTCTGCCAGGGCGGCAGAGTAACCTCTTGACGTGGAGCGACACTGGAGACTTGAGGAAGCACCAAGGCTGAAAATTCAAATTCAAATTTAGAATCAATAGATGATTATAATTTGAGTATGACTCATGACTTAGCCTTAACGCTAATTGAGCCACCAACCCCAGTAACGATTACATCGTCGAGTTGTTTGCGTAATGACAAAGCATTAACTATTTTTTCAGAAATAAAGCACTCTTCTGCTCCAGAATCGAGCAGTGCTCTTGCAGAAACCATTCTTCCATCCAATGCTTGAAGTATAACCTAAGCTGAGGCAAGAATCTTCGTTCTGGTTTTTTCAGCAGTCAAACACATTGATTGCACATGTGCCACTGATAATACAGAAGTGTCATTGTTTGAGGTGGGTTGACTATCCCGTGGGTGTAGTTTGGTATGATGTCGATCATCACAGACTTGGCAACGACCCTGTGAACTACACTTTTCCAACATGTGACTGGCACTCAGACAGTTGATGCACAGCTTTGCATCAACTACGTGTTTCAGACGTTCCTCCTGTGAACAAACTAGAAATTTCTTACAATATGCTAGAAAATGATTATCTTTGCAATAAGAGCAAGATTGATTCAGATTAAACTGAGTTTTGTTTTTGTTAGCATTTGCTGCAGTAGCACGACCAGAGAATCTGCGAGGATTCCTTTTGGCACCTTGGTCCTTGGAAGTCCTATTTGTAGACTGATTGGACTGACTAGGTTTGTTGAACTCTTTTGCACTCATGGGTGAGTCTCTTACCGCTTGCGTCGTGATTAGTACTTGAATACGATCCTCGATGAATTTGCGAAGGTCATTGAACTTTGGAAAGTCGTTCTGATGCTCTTTGCTTACCAATTTCGCCCAACTTTGCCTGAGAGACTTTGGTAATTTACTAAAGACGAAATACAACAGAATATCGTCCCAATGATCCTTCGGTCTTCCTAGTGCAGACAAGAAATTTAGACTTTCATCGACGCTTCAAAGTAGTGTGTTTAAATGACTAAAAGATTTAGTAGATGAAGATGACAAGTTTGTCAAGACATCCATTTGACAAGAGAACCTGAGGTGTCGATTGTCAAACTGGCGTAAGAGCGTTTTCCAAGCGGTTTTGAAATTATCAGCAGTCAACTTAATACCCGTTATCAGTTGAGCAGCTTCTCCCTGTAAACAATTAATTAAATGCTGAAACTTAATGATTGGCGCCATGTTTGGGTTATCAATCACTAACGAAGAAAATTTGTCTTTGAAAGACTCCCAGTCACGTTGAGATCCCGTGAAAGTGGGAAGTTTAAGCTTCTCCAAGGAGGCTTGGTTTGAGATCAGAAGTAGACGTTTAATACCTGCAGTTGATCCGAATGGGACAGGAATGACACTCTGACATGATTTCAGCTGTTTTCTAAACCACGCCTAGGCTGAAAAATACAACTCCACGGTGTTACCATAGACCTTGTTTTTAAAATACGTACGTTCTTTCAACTGATCACTGAAGCGTGAAATAAACAGATCACGGTTACGAAATTCCTCCCAGTAAGTCTCTAAGAGGTCCAGCCTGAGTGCTAGATGTTCTTCAGTAAAATGTCCTTCCGCTGTGACTGTGGTGCAATCAGCTATATCCTTTATGAGGCCTGAGGTACGTCGCTGATCACGCAACGTATCTTCCACGTCAGCATCTAGCTTATCTGGTGCCATGTTTTATCTTCAAGATTCAGGTGTTTCAATCAGGGGTAGAAAAACTGAATTTCTTGATTTTTATTAGTACAGCTTTACCAATTTTTATTAGCAGTACTTTTGAGAGTAGATCTACGTAAGTGAGTCTACAACATTAATGAACTCTAATATGACATACAATGGTGGCTTGATTGTATTCGAGTAACCTCGAACAAATGTACGAGAATGAGTAATGCAATGCTTAAGTATAGTTTGCACAGTAAGTAAAGTTCAGAATTTACGTTGAGAAATCGAGCAAAATGAATTCAAAACGTGTACTTTACGAATAAGAGTTTGTTACTCAAGCAAGTGAGATCTGCGTAATATCCACGGACTTTATCGTAAAAATGCGAGAATTCAATATGGCGGTTTTTATCATCGCATCATGATGGCGCTGACACTCGTCGGAAGTGACATCGTGATAACTTTCCTTTGTGACCGCGACGCACGTGTTGTGGGATGAAATGAATTTTTAATTTTAGCGAGAAAGAATGCGTAGTATTGCCTTTCTTTTCTTTTTTTTCAAACACCGACACAGCACTTGTAAATCTAATGAAAGTTTCCTTGTACTTTATTTTTTGTCACATGAGTCACTGTGAACTTGATAAACATTAAGGAACTAAGTACGTACTTTTACGTAGAAATTTTTTAAATTTATGTAACTGTTTTTTGTCTGAGTTAGAATCACTTGTGTTTGCACAGCACTTAAGATGAAAGAGTTTTATGATCTTTTAGCAAGCACGTGTTGAAGTTATTTTTATCATTCACTTTAGCGAAACTCATAAGCTTATCAGCACTTCGTAATATCCGTTAGTCTATTAACTCTTATGTAGCGTTCGAATTAATCGTATCGTAACTCGCAGCATCCGGCTCGAAGGACCAAAAATTATGGTGATGCTTTTGAGAAATATTCTAATTTTATTATGAACTTTAATCCATAGGCGAATTGTGCCATATAAATGTGTAAATTATCTTAATTCACCGAAAGCATACCGAAAGCAACAGAAAACGGACACGTGGCGAGGATACCATAAATAACTTAAACTCACTAAATTTCACTTAACATTCAATTTATTCACAAAAATATTACTATATAATTTACAAGCTGTGTAAAAATAAGTCAATCAAGTAGTCCGATGTATTAAATTCACTAAATTCAAGTCGATCCACGTGGATTAAGAAAAAACGTGTCAAGCGCGTCTATAATGTGTGCTAGCAGTACCGTGGCTTAACTCTATCTTCTTGAACGCCAGAGCTTCTCTCTACAAGAGCGACACGCGCGCCTCACTTCTAGCGTCGCGAGGCTAAAGGCCAAGGGGTACTCACTGCGTGAGTCAACTGAACGTCACGTTGTGACTTGCTTAGGCAACAGCCTGACCACAGCTATTGTACGTTTTTTATTTAAACCAAATTACATATTTTTATCGCTTCCTCATCCCAAACTTAATTTTTTTCAATTATCTAAACAATTTTCATTAATAAATAACAAAATTAATAAAAAAGGACAAATACGTTGCATGCTGCCCATCGTTTTTATGATTAAATTTTTTTTATTTGAATAATAAATTTCTTCATTGTTTTTTTAAATATTGTATTTAAATACATTTTTTATGAAAAATAAAGTATTCACGCATTTTATTACATTTATCTCAAATAACAGTAAAAAATTTATTTTAAAAAGATATAATAAACGTCAAAACATAAAAAAATATGTACTTCATACATAAACTGCTATTTTTTAGAATTAGCAATATGGATAAAATCTTTTGCTAATTAATTGTCAAACTGAAAAAAATTTTAAATGCTTTTCATAGCATGATTCAAAGTTTGTGACCATTGTAATAATTACAAAGTAAACATTGAAATCTATTTTTTTCGAATTTTTGGCAATGTTAAAATTCTATGTAAATTTTTTAAAAATAAAATAAAATTTAAAGTCATTTTTATTGGAAACACGCTTTTGTGAAATTTGCAAGATTTCGTGAAGTTTCGTTTTTCTTAAATCAAACTATCGAGATTATAAATTTATATAAAGTTAATTTAATAAAAAGAAATTTAAAACCTGATATCAAGATATTTGCTACTATATTAATGATATTAAAAAGGATATACTTTTAATAAAATAATTTTTTCATTTTTTTGTGTCTAAAATAAAATGAGGTTTATCAACATTTTATGTTGAATTTATATGAATTATAAATAATATATCTTGTGAGAACTTAAATTATTATGTTTGTTAAATCATTTTTTTCGTTTTGAAAATAATAATTGATAATATTATGAAAATATATTTAATAAAAGAAAAAGAAAAAGTCCAATTTTTAAAAATATTAATGATATTCAATATAATTTTTATTTAAAATGCGCTTTAATAAAGTTTAAATTCGTAAAATTATTTATTTTTTCAGGTAAATTTATTATTTTACTTATCTACAATAAAATTAGAATTATTTATATTTATTTTCTATTTTTATTAAATTAGTTAAAAATGTCATAAATTTATATAAATTTAGAAAAGTTCCTTTTTTTAAGGAACACAAAAGGTTTTATTATTTGCAATTGAGTGAAAATGAAAAAACAATTATAATTTAAAATAATTTTTTTTTTCAATCTTTAATATTTTTTATTCAGTAGGAAAAAATTACAGAACCTGCTTCGTTTTTATTTTATATTAGGAGCAGGTCGTATATCTCTATCCTTTTCTAATTAAAAAATTAATTTTTCTGCGAAGCCTTATGATTGTAGCGAAAAATAAGAAGAAAGCCCCATCTCGTATAATAAAAAGCAATATTTTCTTTTATGAGGAAAAATTATTTTTATCGCTTCGTTTTTAAAAAAACTTTAAAAAACTGAATTGTCCATCCTAATCTGTATTTTTTAAGTTTTTCAAGGTTTTCTTCAAAACGAATTGATAAAAATAATTTTTTCTTATTAAAGAAAATATTGCTTTTCATGATACAAGATGAGGCTATCTCTTTATTTTTTGCTACAATTATTAGTTTTTGTAAAAAAATAAATACTTTGATTAGAAAAGGACAGATATACTCGACCTCCTCTTAATATAAGTTATATAGCCATGTAATATTGACATCAAAACTTTTTTCTATCCCTATCTGTAAATATATTTTTTTATACTTTTGAAATAAAATAGAATTTAAGGTGTTAAATAAATTTTTTATTTTATTTTTTCCGCTATAAAAATTGATTACAAAAATATATAATATTTAAAAATAAAAAAATAAAAAAAAAAATAGGTGGAACATCGGGTTTGAACTTGGCAAAAGTAGAAAGCGAGGTGCGTAAATACTTAGTGACCACAGCCAACACATTCGTTTGTTGAATAGGGTAAAAAGTTACATATGTTCATCGCCCCCCAAAAGATTTTATTTATTATTATTTATTTGTTCGATTACTTTAATGATTTTTATTATTAAAATATGTATCTGTTTTAAATAAAAATATGTAACTAATCAACAAATTTTCGGGACGGTTAATCGCATTGAAATAAAGCTATAAAGTATCGCGGCGAAACAAACTAAAGTGGGTTTGCCGTAAGTTTACCTACGCCACTAGAAGCCGCGTGTTTCGTGTGTTTGTATCCTCCCCTCTCGCTTGCTTCTCTACACGCGTGTAGACGTGGAGAGGCTTTGTGCATATAGTTCCAGAAGCGCCGCAAGGATCGTCATGATCGAATTCGGCACGTATCATTAACACGGCATTGGCAATCTCTACTAATCTCTGTTAGTAGTAATCAACGACACTGGATAGTAACTTAGAAAAAATTAATTCCGTAAAATAAAGTAATACAAGCTATTTAATAATTATTATATTCATCTTCGATATGCATATAAGCTAAATTTTACAATTTTGGTAATAGATTTATAATGTAGAACTTTTTTTTGTCTTATGGATCTATAATTATCAAATGATATATGTTATAAAAAATTAATTAATTATTTGTCATTTATATTCATTTTACAGAATATCTTTTTTCCAAGTTACTATTCCAATGTTTAAGATTCTACATTATTCCTTTGTATATAAAATATTTTTGACTATGTAAAATAAATTTATTTAGCTTAATTATTAATTCTACAGTATTTAAATTTATTTATAAACTTATTAATTAATATAAAAAAATACATAAGTGATTGAGAAAAAGTTTGAATGAATGTGAAAAATAAAATTTGTGAATAATAGAATGAAGTTACAAAATTTTATTATTTTTGATAAAGAAGTCGACAAAGTAGAAATCGATCATTAATATTCATAATATGTGACGTGATATTTTCACGCAACATAATTTTTTTTGTCTTTATTATTTTAAAATAATTTATTATTAAAAATCCATTAAATGAAAAAGCACACATGATTCCCCAAGCGTGTAAATTCATAAAATCATAATCACCACACTCGTGACAGTAACCAAGGCCACCGTAAGAAACCAACAGAGAAATAATCCTGTTGTGTTTTCGTTTTTGGTGCTGAGCCCTGGGTGTACACAGCTGATCATATGGCCTATTGCTAAGTAGCCATGTATGTTGGACTACCGTCTGATGGCACCAACGAAGAAACGACTATGCACACACACACTCACTACGAACACACAATCAGCTAGTAGCACGACCGATACCTGCTAGCAGAAGACCGTTATACCACGTCTAGGAAGCGGCAGAGCGGTTTCAACGGCGTAGAAAAATGCGCGAATATAATATTGTGGCGTTCGCGTAGTATAGTTAAAAGAAAGAAAGATAGATAGATAGATAGATAGATAGATAGATAATTAAGTTCATTAATGTACATTATGTTGTACAACAAAATAAAGTTGTTACAAAGCAGTCAATAATACAAACAGCAAAAAGTAAAAAAATAAAAATACAATAGAAAGAAAAAAAAATCTCATGAGAAAAAAAATATTTAAACAAATGAATGATAGTATAAATTCAATGAAAATAAAAGATAAAAAAAATAAAAGTGAAAATAAAAACAAAAATAAAATAAAAATATTAATAACTTATTATTGAGGCAGAGGTCCACGCTTTAAGGATAGGAAGTAGGAAAATGAGGCAGACTTGAACAGTGACAGTGAGGGTAAGCTTCTCAATGCTGCAGGAAGATCATTCCACAATCGCGATAAAGCGACCAGGAATGACTTTTGGTAATATTCTGTAGAAGCGAAAGGAATGGTCAATGGCCTCACATCACCCCTCAAAGCCCTCACAGGCTGGCTCTACAGGTACCTGGAAAATAGATAGGAAGGAGAGCGTGATGAAAATATTTTGTACAGGAGTGTGGCGGTGAAGTAATTTCTACGACCCGTTGTGGATAACCAGCCCAAAGTGAACCTGTGAGCAGAGATATGCTCGCGCCTACCTACACCATAAATGTAACGCACGCCAGAGTTAATAACCCTCTGAAGCCTTAGATCAAGCTCAGCCGATAGATCAGAATAGACGAGGCAGCAGTAATCCAAGAGGGGGAACAGCAGTGTCTGAATGAGGTGCTTACGTAAAGCGAGAGTAGTACTCTTTCTAAAAAAGTTAAGCCTGTAGAGAAGAGAGTAAGACCTAGTGCATACATTTGTAATGTGATCCCTCCAGTTTAATTTGCTATCCAACCACACTCCTAGACTACGGACAGACGACTCAAACTTGATGACGTTACCCTCAATTGGAACACCAGGTATCGGCAGTGTAGATAGTAGATTAATATAGTAGTGAGATCCAATGATTATGGCTTTAATTTTGCTCACATTCAAGTTTAGATGATTACTCGAGGCCCAATTTGATATCAGCAAAGCATGATCACTCATAAGAGTAGTGTAAAAATCAAGCTGAGCAATCGGTAAGTGTACATACACCTGCAGATCATCAGTATATATAAGATACTGAACATTAGAGTGAAAGCCAGTAGCCACATCATTAATGTAGATGGAAAAAAGGAGAGGCCCAAGAACAGAGCCTTAAGGAACACCAGTATTCAATGAGACAAGATCTGATTGATTACCAGCAGCATCAATTACAGCCTGACGACGATCAGACAAATAAGAACCAAACCATTTAACAACAGTCTGCGATATATCTAGAGAAAACAGCTTGCGGAGTACAGTAGTGTGACAGACCAAAGAGAGAGAGATAGATAGGAACAGAATGATGTAATAAGCGAAGTAAAGTCGATAAAGTAGGATAGATACGCGTATGGTAAAAAGATATTAGCTAGATAAAAAACTGAATTATATTATAAAAAGGGGGAAAATTAATTACTTATAGTATAGTGTAGGCGTATATATATGTAGAGGGCACTCGCGTACTAATAAGATTCAAACATAAAGTTAAATAAATTTCTTTTTACTTTGTTTTCTTTTAATTTTACAAGTGGCGCTACTGTGCTTTGAAGAATATTTTTTTTTTATTATAACAAAGACCTGTAATAGCGTAATACTAATAATGAGTTAAAAATAATTTAAATAATCTGATAAAATAATTAATTAAAAATCAAAGTTAATTAGAAATAATATTTTTGATAATTAGATAGCGAATTAATTAATACTGAATACTTCATTTTTATTTAATTAAATCACGCGCGCAGAGGGCGTAATAAGCGAAACTTGAAAATACTATACTAATAAAGGAAATAAAATGTAAACTTGACTAATGAGTAGTAAAACTACATTGTGTAGATAGAATAAAATGATGAAAAGAACTTGATTTGATTAGAGAGTCGCGAGATAGAAAAAGATAATAGATAGGATGTAACGAGAGTAACAAAGAGAGCAATAGGGAAGGAGAAGCAACCGACGCTCATAGTTCGCTTCCTTCTTCTTCATGCCTCATTGTCGTTCCAGTCACCGTGCTATAAAGTCATTATACCGCATTTAACGAGCAAATTTATTATTAAAGTTCTTAATATTGTTAAAATTGTTGAATTATTATTTTTTTTTCTTTTGTTGTTGATTTTGAGAGAAATATTAACAGTGTTGAATGGTTTTTTTTGTTGTTATCGTTGTTGAATTTTGTTTTTCGCGAAAACTTTATTACTTTTATCGCTGGTGCCTTTGCTGTATGAGAGGGATTGCTGGCCATCTTGAGAAACCACGTAGCGTCGTTCTTGGAGTTACACCTTTCTTCTCTCTAATCTACGAGTTTTTTTTTCTCTTTCGATTTGAGATGGTGGCTGCAACTCAACCAATACAGAAAAAGGTACAAGGTACTGTATTTTACAGCTATATTTTTATAGCAGTATTTTTAGCAGTATTTTCGGAAATTCACATAAAGATTATTTTATAATTTCACGGGATAATAAATTGTTAGTTATTTTCCTGTAAAAGAAAGTTTCAAAAATGAGGTAAACCTCATAATGTTAGCTCTCCGAAGATCGAAGAACTTCTACGATTTAGCAAAAAGTATCTTGATCTTATATACCTGGGTCCTCCAAATTTGTCGATGGAATCGTAAAATCTAAAGGAACGCCACCTTGCGACGGTGCACCAACTAACGATTAAAGACAGGTGAATTCATTTTCCCGGCGCTAGGTGGCGTTTCTCTGAATTTTACGATTCCATCGACAAATTTGGAGGACCCAGGTATATAAGAGCAAGATACTTCCTGCTGAATCGCGAATCCTCTTCGATCATCGGAGAGCTGACTTTTATGAGGTTTACCTCAATTTTTAAACTTTCTTTTACAGGAAAATAACTAATAAGTTATTATCCCGTGAAATTATAAAATAATCTTCATGTGAATTTCCGAAAATACAGCTAAAAATACTGCTATTAAAATATAGCTGTAAAATACAGCTAAAAATACAACTGTAAAATATCAAATATACAGCTGAAAATACTGCTATAAAATACTTAGAATACAGCTGTATATTTAGCTATTTTTTCAGTTATTTTTTAAAGTTATCTTTTTCTGACCGGGCACATAATCAAATTATTAAATGTAAATTTAGGTAAACGTTTAACTAAAAAAAAAGCTAAAAAACACATCGATATAGCTGTAAAAACAGGTCGATACAGCTATATATTTAGCTATTTTTTTAGCTACTTTTTATAGCTACCTTTTTTTGACCTGGTAGATAACGAAATTATTAACTATAAAATTAAGTACATTTTTAACTATAAAAAAGAGCTAAAAAAACACATCGATATAGCTGTAAAAACAGCTCGATACAGCTATATATTTAACTATTTTTTTAGCTATATTTTACAGCTAACCTTTTTTGACCGAGTTAGTTTGAAGCATATCGTATATCGATGGGAAGTGTTTAATTTTTCTTTATTTTTATTAAAGTGAAAAGACAAAAAGTGAAAAGTTAATAGTGATTTGTTTTCTTTTGTTGTTCTTTATTATCCAATCTAAAATTAAATCTAAGATTACATTTCAAAGTTAGTTATAGGATTTTCTCCTATTGGAATATTTAAGAAAAATTTTTTTTCATTAAGAATCGAAAATTACATAACTTCCTTTGTACAAAAATACACATAACAATTCAGAGGTTAGATAATTAGTGAGGTTCAACGAGATTACACGAGGAAACCCGATACTAGCGCCACCAATGAGGCTCTGACCCACCCTAACTTATAAATTTTTATCAGAAAATTAGCGTTAATTATATAATTTATTATTGATTTATTTATAAGATCTTAGAATTATTAAAAACTTTGTTCTTATAAATTCTAACCTATTAAAGGAATTAATAATTAAAAGCTTATTTGAAATATTCTTTGAAACTGTTTTTCTCGAATAACTTTCATTTGTTCTATTTGCTTTTGATAAGAATTAAAAGTATTAAATAATAAGTATTTTAAACTAAGTATTTGAAAAATAAAGTAGTTTAAAATATCTAATTACCTGATTATAAAAATCATAGTATCTGAATTTTTGATAAATAGAAAGAATAAATTGAATTACCACAAGGCGTATAACCTCACCTCCACGAAACACCTATTGAAGATTGGAGAGAAAGAATAAGAGGATATTCGACACTAGCGCCACCAACAGGAAGGTTGCGTAATCTGAGATATGCACTGCTGTTCGAGCTCCCCACCCTTACATAATCTAAAATATGTATTGAGCACGAGTTGCCCCCGTTACTCAATTTTCACATTATCGAGTTATAGTTTAGTTATTATTATTGTTTAATAATTTAAAATTAATAGTTTTCTTTTGTAGTTTAACATATTATAATTAAATTCAATAGTTTTTTTTACATACAATTATTCAAAGAACTTACTTTATAAAGAAACTTGCATATGATTTAAACTTAAATTCTTTTAATTAAATTATTTAAAGTTTACTTACTTGGAGAGTGTTACACCTCCGGATCACGGATTTTGCTCAAACTTCGGAATAAGTTTTCAGATGATAAAATATGGAAAAACTAAAGTTACAGTCATAAATACTCGATATTTCCCTAGTTACTGACAATTAAAGAAAATCACTAAAAAAGTTACTAGATTTTTAAACGCATATGGTTCTTTGGCATTGATAGCTGGAAGCTTAAACCTTTTTTTAAATTAAAGCTGAGCTCAAATCCTTTCGAACTAGTAGTTATAGCATGTAAAAATATTATTTTTTCCCAAAGTTAGAGCGTAATAAACATTGGACCTGATTTTTCTTTTAAAAACATTAATTAATTATAAAAGCTGAAATTAGGTCCAATCCTTATTACACTCTAGCTTTGGGAAAAAATAATATTTTGATATGCTGTAACTACTGTTTTGAAAGGATTTGAGCTCAGCTTTAATTTTAAAACAAAATTTCAAGCTTGTAGCTGTCGACGCTAAAGAACTATATGCGTTTAAAAATCTAGTAACTTTTTTAGTGATTTTCTTTAATTGCCTGTAACTAGGGAAATATTGAGTGTTCGTGACTATAACTTTAGCTTTTTTCATATTTTATCATCTGAAAACTTATCCCTAAGTTTGAGCAAAATCCGTGATCCGGAGGTGTGACACTCTCCTAGTTAGTGAATTTTAACCTATACATTCAAACGTTTAATAATTGATTTCCTGAATCGATCTTATAATTGATTGATATATTAGAGGTAGAGTATTTAATTCCCTCATTATATTATTATTATTATTTTTGTAGATTGGGGAATTTCAGAACTTCGGGGTTATAAACCCACTATTATTTCTTATTTAATTATATATATTTATAATCCCCCAAATAAAATTTACCCTTACAAATCATTTATATAAAAATACATTTAATTAAACAATTTGTCAAAATTATTTTTTGATAAATTTGTCAGATATAAAAAATAAATGCAAAAAATTTAGAATATCAATAACAAATAATAAATATATCAAATTATCTTACTACTCAACAAGCGTTAGTAGCGTAATGGTTAAGGATTCCGCTTCGTGTTCCCGAGTGCGTGAGTTCAAACCGCGGTTAGGTCGAAAAATTTTTTCTTCTTCTTTTATATAGAGTGATTTAACAATGTCATAAATAAGCAATAAATTACACGAATAAATTTCAAAATTATATTTCAGAAAAAAAATGTGTAATTACAACGACAATTTTTGTACATCAGAAAGATTACTGAAATGGCGGTGAAAGATTACACTCAGCGGCCGATCCAGGGACCTCCCTTGGGGGGGGGGGGGGCGATACCGGAAAAAGGTATACTGATTTCTAAAAAAAAAAAAAAAAAAAAAAGTCTTATGGGTAGGAATGTGAATTAATAGTCATAGACATATCATTAGGAAGAACAATAAAATCTGATCAATACTGAAAATTACATTCTCGATAGCTTATGTGTAAAATATATTGTGTTAAAATAGTTTGAATTAATAATTAATGAAAAAGATGTAACATAAAAAAGCAGTCCAACTTGTATTGCATTTACGCGGTAAAGCGTATCTTTATATCGCGTTTTCTAAAAACGTGTATTTTTAAAATTTATCTGCAACATCTCAAAAACTCTTGAATGGATTATATTTTTTATATGAAAGTAGATTTAATTTTGTTGATGGTTATACCTAAATGTAAATGATATTTACATTTTTTATAGTTCTTAAAAGAGCGAAAAAAATGAAAAAATCAATTTCTAAAATATAGAAATTATATATCATGTAAAAATTGTTGGTGTTTTGATTTTAAATGATTCCCACGGCTCCTATAGTACAGATAAATTGGTCACTTTTTTCGAGATTGTTGCTTTATAACAAGTTTAAAGTATTTTATATTTAAAAAATCATTCCCTTTACTTTAACACTCATTATAAGCGTTAAAAAATCTGAATTTTTTATTTAATTCTTTCCATGAAAAAAAAATTGAAGAAAATCATTGTTTTTTGGTCTCAGATGAGGTTCTACGCTTTGAAGTTAAAAAAACGTCTTTAAAAGGAGGTCACGTATCTCTGTCCTTTTCTAATCAAAGAATTGAGTTTTTTACAGAAACTAATAACTTCAGCAAAAAATGAAGAGAGAGCCGCATCTCGTATTAAAAAAAGAAATATTTTCTTTGATAAGAAAGAATAAATTCATGGCTTCGTTTTCAAGAAAACTTTGAAAAACTTAAATCATAGAGGTTAGGGTGGACAATTTGGTTTTCCAAAGTTTTCTCGAGAACGAAGCAATAAAATAAATTTTTTTTTATCAAAGAAAATATTGCTTTTTTTGATACAAGATGCGGCTTTCTCTTCATTTTTTGCTAAAGTTATTAGTTTTTGTAAAAAAATCACTTCTTTGATTAGAAAAGGACAGAGTTACGTGACCTCCTCTTAAGCATATTTTAAAAAAAACGTGCATACTTGTAATGTATAGGAACGGGTAAAAGTAAAGAAATTAAGTCATGATTTGTATAATTAACTATTTTAATTTTTCTGAATAATTTTAAGATAACTTCTTTTAGACTGTATAGTAACAAACATGCAATAAATTAAATTGTAATAAAACTCAAAGATGAGCCTTACATATAAATTGATTTATATTATAAATTCTAATCTATGTTTAGTATCAGTCTTTGCGAAACTACCACATTTTTTTCGTGAAGTTCTTGGAATTAGAAAAAAAAACAACTAAAATTCAATTGTAAGAATATTAGGAATATATAATATGTTTATGACTAATATTAACAGTAACATTTGTTTTAACTGTTTTTCACAAAATAATATTTTAGAACTAATAGAGGATTTTTTTAATATTTCATATCACCGTAGGAACTTGTACATCGACATTATAGTTTTCCAGTTTTCAACGACTCAAAGCTGTATATAGCATATATAAGCCCCACTACGCTTGGAATACGCGTGTACGCCGAGGAGCTATTCACTCTTTGAAATCAGTGACCACCCTGCTCTGTAATCGATTCTAAATCACATGAAATCCAGTGAAATCACTGTATCATTACAAAATCAAATTAATCAATTTTAAAATCAACTAGAGTAGAAATCATTAAAATGATAAAAAATATCAAATGAAATTAACAGAAATCATGAAATTAAAAGAAATCAAAATTTTTTTGTAATTAACATTTATTCCAGAGAATAGAAGACTGCACATGAAAAAAAAGTGTACAGTTTACTTGCATTTTTTTTGATATTTTTACTGTTATAATTACAACCACAGTCATATCTTATAGGATAAACATATACTACTTTGACTAGTTTGATTATTAGTTTTTCCACAGAAATCGCGATAGAAACCAATATATCTACATTTATCTTTAAAAGATTAAATAAATTATGTAACGATTTAAAAAATTAATGCTGAAAAGTAATTAACATTATAATGAATGAAACACCAGGTAGCTGCGAAAATGTCCTTTATATTTGCACTTCAGAATCAAAAATTTTGAGCAATGACGTTGTATTAAATTTAAATATTCCTAATAAAATAAGAGAATTGTTTAAATGAATTTAATATTCTATATTATTTAATTTTTAAATTATTTAAATTTTAATGATATGAATTTAAATTTTATTATTCCTAATTCAACGATAGAATTAAGATATACATTTATGACATACATTACTATTAGAAAATTCACTTATAAATAACCTTTTCAGTTCTTATGCGGATCATTAGAATTATTGATTCCGTAATTACATGCAATCATTTTTTTTCTCATTATGGAAAACAACAAAATGATTGCGAGAAATCGATTGAAAATATTTAAGAAGAGTTCTATTTTACTTACTGCTAAAATTTAACTCAAAATAATATATTTTTAATCATGAGCGAAAATTTATATTACGGCATGCACGTTCGTTTCAATCGAAATAATATATTTTATATAATTTTTACTTATTTAACAAATTACATATGATTGATAATTATGAATTAGGTTCGGTGATTCAATTTTCGAGTACTACTTACACGGTCGGGGAGGGGGCGATCGCCCCCTTCGCCCTCCGCTGGATCCGCCACTGATTACACCAACCTTGTAATCTTTCAGTTATGTAATAGTAATATTTTTGGATCGTTGCAGAAATCTTTTAGAAATATAACAATGTTATAAAAGCGGATACCGAAAGATTGTAGCAAGATCACAGAAAGGGCGCAGATACGTTGCAGTAATATTGCTGAAAATTTCAGTTATCTTTCTACACTATAGCTGAAATAATACAGAAAGATTAACAAAATCTTTCATTAAGATTGTAGAAATTTTACTGAAATATTTCAGTAAGTTAATTTAATATTACATAGTAATTACAACGACCATTCTTGTATTGCAGGAATATTACTGAAACGTCTGTGAAGGATCGCAGTAACCTTACTGTAATTTTTCCATAATCGTTCTGAATATTGCAGTAATATTTCTGAATCGTTACTGCAACCTTCCACAAAGATAACATTGTTATAAAAGCGGACATCAAAAGATTATAGTAAGATCACAGAAAGGGCGCAGATACGTTGCAGTAACATTGCTGAAAGGTGTAATATTTCCATCGAAAGATAACAAAAATCTTTCACAAAGATTACATGCCGACAGAAATTGCATGAGTTATAATAATACAACTCCACCTAAAAAAAGGCTCGAGAAGTGCAATTGCACTTTTAAAGATGAGAGACTTAAAAAAACTGAATTTTTAAATTGGCTTGACAGTGATAATGATCCAAATTATGCTTTCTGTGCAGAATATATAACTACGTTTTGTATAAAATATGATGGTAGGACTGAGTTTGAGCCTAAAAAAATAAATTTTTAATGTAGTCATAATTTTTTTTTCTAATCATATTAATTAATGAAATTTCTTTTTACCTTAAATATATACCCATATAGCACGAAAGATACGGAAAGCTTCCATTGAAAGATTCGAGGAAGATGTAAGCTTCTAGCAAGCTAGAAGCTTACATTGGAATCCCTGAAGCTAAATGAGAGTTTCGGGAAGCTTCCATTGGAATCTTTCATGTAAGCTTTGCGGAAGGTTCAGGGAAACTTACATGTAATATTCCATGAGAGCTAAATGGAACATTACAAAATAGCTTTCAGTAAGCTTCCGGAAAGATTACATGCAATATTACAGAAACGTTATTTGGAAGATTGCATTATATCTTGCAGGAAGCTTCCAGTAATATTTTGTGGAAGATTCCATTTAAACTTCCTGAAGCCTTCCACGACTAATTACAGGAAAAATATTTCAATGTTTACGGAAGGTTACCAGTAACTTATCAGGAAAATTTCCTGTAAGCTTCCCAGAAGCTAAATAAAAGTTTCGGGAAGATTCCATTGGAATTTTTCATGTAAGCTTTACGGAAGATTCAGGGAAGCTAACATGTAATATTCCATGAGGGCTAAGTGGAACATTACGAAATAGCTTCTAGTAAGCTTCCGGAAATATTACATCCAATACTACCGAAACGTTATTCAATAGATTACATTATATCTTGCAGGAAGCTTCCAATAATATTTTGTAGAAGATTGCATTCAAACTTGCTGCAGCCTTCCACGGCATGTAACAGGAAAAATATTTCAATGTTTACGGAAGGTCACCAGTAACTTATCAGGAAGATTTCCTGTAAGCTTCCCAGAAATTAAGTAAAAGTTTCGGAAAGATTCTATTGGAATCTTTTATGTAAACTTTACGAAAGGTTCAGGAAAGCTTACATGTAATATTCTATGAGGGCTAAATGGAACATTACGAAATAGCTTCTAGTAAACTTCCGGAAATATTACATGCAATACTACCGAAACGTTATTCAGAAGATTACATTATATCTTGCAGGCAGCTTCCAATAATATTTTGTAGAAGATTGCATTCAAACTTGCTGCAGCCTTCCACGGCATGTTGCAGGAAAAATATTTCAATGTTTACGGAAGGTCACCAGTAACTTATCAGGAAGATTTCCTGTAAGCTTCCCAGAAGCTAAGTAAAAGTTTCGGGAAGATTCTATTGGAATCTTTTATGTAAACTTTACGAAAGGTTCAGGGAAGCTTACATGTAATATTCTATGAGGGCCAAATAGAATATTACAAAATAGCTTCCAGTAAGCTTCCGAAAAGTTATATCCGAATGTTATTGGGAAGATTACTTTACATCTTGCAGGAAGCTTGCAGTAACATTTTGCAAAAGATTCTATTCAACCTTCCCGTAGCTTTTCACAGAATATTACAGGGAAGATATATTAATGTTCACGGAAAGTTATTGCAAATTTCCAGAAAAAAATACATTAGCTTGTAGTAAAAATTATTCAGTTGAATTTTTAAATAAATCCATTCCTTTGTTTATAAGAATTTCGTATTCTTGGTACAAAATCGAACAATTTTAATATATATATATATATATATATATATATATATATATATATCATTGGACTCCAACATTTTAAATAACTGATGAATGAATTTATTTAAAAATTTAATAAAATAATCTTCATGGTACATACTATAAGCTAATGCATTCCTTTTTTTTAAATTTTACAATAAAATGAAAGGTTAGGCAATATTTATGAGTACAGGTGTAGTGTCTGCCTTACATTAATTTAATTTTATAGATTAAAAATATTGTCTTTTTTTCTATTAAATCAATGTCTCATATTCTTTTTGATTTACAAAATTTATGGCAAATTATTTAAATATGGAATAAGACATGTTACATTTTAAATGATTGAAAATTTTTTATAATTGCGTATAACTTTCGATAAAGAATTTTTATTATTATTGATTTTGATTAATAAAAAAAAATACAAAAAATATGTTACTTTTTAAGATAAAGTCCTTAATTTAATAAAATTTTATAAATTAAATAAATTAATTACAAAGTCTAAATATCTTTACAATGTTTTAAATGCATCAATTTTATCGAATATAAATTTTTCCTCAAAAAAGCATAATATTTTGTGTTCTTTTAGTAACTAAAAATTAACAGTAATAAAAAATTTCTACCAAAAGTGACATAATTATAAAAATTAATTCATGTTTGTAATCTGCTTTTTTCGTATTTATATAATAATCCCCCATTAATTTTATAAATTAAAAATATAGTCTTTTTTTGTTAAATTAATGTATAAAGATATTCTTTTTAATATAAAAAATTAATACCTTAATAAACATGCTGAAGGAGTTACTTATATGAGACTGCTGACAGAAAAAAAATCGTTCAAAGACATTGACAACTTTTTTTCCAAAATTAAGCTCTAATGTACATTTAAATGCAATTGCAGTTGAAGTAGCAAAAATTTATCACTATGTTAAACATGGATTAAGTTATACTTCTGGTGATTGTGGTACGTAAGTGTAATAAATTTTATTGTTTAAACAACTAAAATTTCATTATATCATTTTTAATTATAAAGTAAAGGCAATTTTAAACTACTGTAGTTGCAAGGTATCGATTCAAAATGGAATTAGTGGCTCCATCTATTGTTGTTGGGATATAGGCTAGTTTTGGATGCCATTGTAGCGTCAGTGCGTCGGTAGACATTGTTGAGTGCAAACGTTTTTTTGTTGGGGTTCAAATATTTGTGTAAATATAAGAGTTTTAAATTTTCAAAAAAAATTTAAAACTCTCATATTTACATATAAATTTCAAAAATATTTGAAACAAACGACGGGATCATCAAAAGGAAGTCTTAAACTTACTTTCTGAATAGATTATTTTATACGGACGATCGAAAAAACAAAAATAACAAATTTTTTTTGCTTGGGGTCTGGGGGACCCCGTGTGACCATTACGTAATTATTTGAAGGTGTGACCACCCTATTGAAAATAATGACGTCTTTAAAAGACGTCTTTTGAAGACGTCTTTTAAATCAAAACGTCTTTTTTATCAAAATTTTTAAAAAAGTACTTACTAAAATGTTCCAAAAAAGTATTATTTTATTACGTTATTATTTTCAATAGGGCATGCCAGGTTAAAAGGTATATGGTAGGCAAGTATGCTTAGCGTTTGATTTTAATTAACGATTTTAACGTCTTTAAAATATTATAAACTATTTTTAGTAATAAAATCAAATTTTGACATTAAAATTTCATGAAATTATGAAACAAATGTCAAGTATACCAGCATTAGATTATTTTTTTTTATAACTTAATTTCGCATGGGTTCACAGAATTAATTTATTTATTTAGTATTTGAAACTATGACATTAGAATTTCATGGAATTACGAAACAAATGTCAAGTATTGTAACGGTAATTTACTACGCGTTACAAAAGAAATTAGATTTTTATTAATTCCAATTTACTTTTTATAAAGACTAAATAGTTTTATTAAAACACGGAGCTGCTAGAATTTATATTAACTATGACCAACTAGCAACAGACTCCGGTAAAGCTAGTTAGTATGTTAAATTGATGTGCGATGGGGTATTTTGCCATCAGCTCGTTGCTGCGCGTCTCTCTCTCTCTCTTACCTGATCGAGAGACGCGATGCCGCTAGCACAGTTCTCCTTATTTATATGGAATTTAACTTTCCCAGTTAAATTTATTATATATATTTACGTAGGAAATATATGTATATTTTGTGATAAAATAAATAAGGACCGCGGAGGCGTCGGGGTAAGCAACAGGATAGGCTTTTTTATAGCGTGCACTTATAGCAGACAAAATAGAATTTTATGATTAAAATATATTTATTAAAAACAATGAAGCAAAAATACAAAAATAATATATGAACGCGAATGAACTAATACATAAAGTTAAGCAATACAAAAGTGTTTAGATCAAACGGAGAAATATTCTCTAGAAAGAGATAGCAATAGGGAGGGACGCGACGCGAGCTAAGATACAACGTACGCTCGAACGCACGACAGTTGTTACAACGCCAGAAGTTTCTTCGAGGTAAGAAACTTCTGGTTAACAAAATCTTAATAATAACTTACGATATCGCGCAGAGGCCTCGTATTCCGGGTAACGAACGACGATCGACGTTGTCCAACAGAGATCTCTTTTTGTTCCCCCTGATCGCTGCGGCTCGTGAATTCGGCCCAACGATAACCAATTTGTAGGTCACTGTGGCGTGTCGTGAACAGCCAACGTAGGTAGAGCACGGCCTGGTGAAGATGCTTGTGTCTCTTTCGACCTCCTTTTTCTTTTGCACAAAATTATTACGGCACTACACCAGCGAATTGCTTAATAAACACGAACGATCAAGCAAAGATGCGCGCTTGTAGGCCGTTGAATCAAGTCTGAAGCGCCGCGGCTTCTCTTCCTTTTCGTGCGCGTCGATTGACGCCTTATAATACTAGTATATGACGGCGCTCGTGACAGCACCCCGAGTTAAATTAATTTCAGCAGCGCGCGAGATTCGAACACGGTAGAATACCATGACAGTATATAATACAGGGGATGAAACTATGGCATCTTACCATATTTTTTAAGAGCATGACGGAGCTACCCGCCTTCTAATAATATTTGCAATCCTAACTTACTAATAAACGGTGCGTTTAATTGAGTTTTTTTGCTAAAAAGAAAAAATTAGTAACATAAAACTCTAGTGCGGACAACTCAAGAAATCCACCAAAAAACTATACATGAAAAGTTATAATAAGAACTTTCAATGTATCGTATTTTAAGGTTAGGTTTGTCGAGTTTGACATCTATTTTCCATTCCAAGTTCATAAAAAAATAACAAGTCCAAATGATTTTTTATTTTAATAAAAATTATTGGTTTAGTATAGCTTTAGTGCGGACAAGTCATTATATTTGTCTAATTTATAAATTTGAAAAGATATTGATAGAATAAATAAAACAAAACTCGATTGCTGCAACTCCAACATCCCGTTAACAAAAGATTTTTCAAATTTTTTTCATTATAAATAAACGTTGAATTTCACTGACAAAATTGTATTACTTATGTGACCTTTTTTATCATTTATTCAAGAGTATTCTAAAATTTTTTTAATCTTATTAAATATTTATAAAATTACTTGCCAGACCCGTGGATAAATATTTTATTGATGAAATGTTAATGAAAGTATACTCTAACATTTGAACCAGACATTATAATAGGTGAAATACAAATCCTCTTTTACGCGTTCCTTTTGTGTGAAGATGTCGAGAGTGCGAAGCATCGCTCTATATTCATTTGTTATTGTATATTTAAAATTAGAACATGATAATAATTTTATGACATTTACTTCTAAATTATCTTTTTAAAAATTGTACTACAATGATAGATCTTTAAGAGACCGGCAATATTATCAGTTTCAAGCGTCGTTATTACGTCTAAGAACGACACTGTCTTTCATGAAAAGAAACACAACTGGCTTAAGCTCAAGGCGACTCTATGTAAATGAACGGCTCTCTTCTGTAAGAGCACAAAGCTCTTACACTTAAAGATGCGAAACTTGTTAAGAGGCGGTCGGAACCAAATCGGTGACTTAGTTAGGTGCTTGTAATAAATGTTTATAATAATTTATTCATTTATTAATATGGTAAAAATATAGTCATTTCCTCTAGTCATGTATATAAAGAATAATTTAAAATAGTTAAAGCCACAAAAATATACAAAATATTGTTATAAAGCGAAAAATGCCACCTAACAATCGACACGAGAGTTTTTTGCATGCGGTATATGTCAAGTCAGTTTGATATTTGTAATAAATGCCTATAATAATTTATTTACTTATTCATATAGTAAAAATATAGTCATTTCCTCTAGTCATGTATATAAAGAATAATTTGAAATAGTTAAAGCCATAAAAATATACAAAATATTATCGTAAAGCGAAAAATGCTGACTTGATATATACCGCAAGTCCCCGATTTGGTTCCAACCGCGCCGAAAAATTGCTACGCTCTTCCTACACGCGACTATACATTTCAGCATAGTACATATTCGTGCAAGTAACGCCATGAAATACAATGACGAACTAAAAGCGTCTATATGAAATTATGTTGCACTTAACCCTAAAGAGGAGGCCGTATAGCTCTGTCCTTGTCTAATCTAAATTTTCGTTATTATTAATAAATTAAATATGGTTATAAAAAAGTAAGGGTATAGCCCAATAGATTTCAGGACAAGCAAACGATCCTATTCTATCAAAAAATATAAAATTTTCATTAGTTTTCGAGTGAGGTCTGAAACGGAAAAACAATTGAACTTGATATCTGTTATTCTGTTATTTATGTGTAAATATAAGAGTTTTAAATTTTTTTTGAAAATTTAAAACTCTTATATTTACATATAAATTTGAACCCCAACAAAAAAACGTTTGCACTCAACAATGTCTACCGACGCACTGACGCTACAATGGCATCCAAAACTAGCCTATATCCCAACAACAATAGATGGAGCAACTAATTCCATTTTGAATCGATACCTTGCAACTACAGTAGTTTAAAATTGCTTGGGGTCCAGTGGACCCCCGGTGACCATGCCGAGTTTAAGATAAGCTTCTTATAGTATTCAATTGCTTGATTATAGAAATTTAATAAAAAAATATTTCTTTTAGATTTTTACTTATTATTTTTCTTTTTATATTTTTAAATTTCATTAAATTATTTAAGCTATACTATCAAATTGTGTTAAACCATTCAAAATGAAATTGATCAAAACAAATTATTACATTAAAAATTGAAATAATGCACTTAATACTTGCCATTTGTTTAATGACTTCATGGCATTATAATATCAAAATTCAATACTTTTATATACAAGTATAATAACGAATTTCTCTAAAACCATTATATAATATAAGATAAATTAATAATTTAAGTGATTCTTTTTCAAGTTGATCAGTGCACTTCATGGTAAAGTATTGTATAAAAATTATTTTTTCACGGGATTAAAAATATGTTTAACGGGATGTCGTAGTTGTTAAAATCGATTTTTTTTTATCTGATTCATATCTCTTTAAATTGACTATTTAGACAAATATAATGACTAATGTCCGTGCTAAAGTTACATTAATTTAATCATTTTTGTTAAAAAAAAAATCACTTAGACTTGTTATTTTTTCATGAACTTTGAATAAAAATTAGATATCAAGCTCGATAAACCTAACCTCAAAACACTTTAAGTTGAAAGTTTATTCATAACTTTTTATGTGTAATATTTTAATAAATTTCTTGAGTTGTCCGCACTCAGGATTAATCTTACAAATTTTCTTTCTGCAGTGAAAGAATATGATTTGACGCACCAATTACTCATGAATCTTGAATAAAAATATTATTAGGAAGGAATAACTACGATATCCTCTTAAGTCAAAAGAGTCAATGCTCCTCATAAAAAAATTAAAAAAGTATTTTATTAAAATTTATAGTATTAAAAACATGAGCGTGATAAATTATGTGATTTTTGAAAAATGAATCAAAAAATTTTGATAAGTTCTAATCAAACTGACATTAATTTGCAGTTAGTAAAGTAGAATTCATTTTATACAGTCATTTTACATTTTAAAAACATACAAAATATTTTGAAATCTGTATTAAGTGTAATTTTGAAATAAAAATACATATTAATACAAAAATGTTGGATCTGGCGTATGAAGCAATTGAAAGAGGTTTACAATGAAAAGATTCTTTATTATAATTACTGTGATCAAACACACTCAAATTATAAGTACTAAAAAAGAACAATCTTTATAGCTTTTAGCTATTAATAATCTTAGTAGAAAAAATACTGTAAGCTAATATTAAAAAGAAGGTAGCAACACGTGTCAGTCCTCAAGGCACCACAGTTGACAAAAGAGTGAGTAGAAGAGAAAGAGAGGCGAAACAGACAGAGCGTGCGAGTACAAAAGGTGGCGCTCAAGTATACCTTCCAATGCTTGTTGGAGCACCTTGCCTCAACAAAAAATATTTTATATTTGTACTAAACTCTAATTATTTAAAAATTTTTTCTTATTAATTAATTCATATTTAAAAATAGTTTTTACAAATTCAGTTCATATAAATTAAAATATTACAATCATTTTTATAGAAATTTAATAATAAATAACTACAATTTTTGCTCATTTATCTTTAATATAAAAAAGCTTCCACTCGATAATTAGTACAAAATGTAGCCATTATAAAAAGCATGGTAGTATATATATAAGTTGAAGAAATTGGAGAAAAATAATTAGGAAAATAGTAAAGTCGTCTGCTACGAACTTTAAAACTTTCATTACATAAAAGGTATTGATTGAATTATGTTGAATTTTTTTAGAAAATACATAAAATAGTAGTCCAGTAGAATTAGCGAAAAAAGAGCTAAAATTTAATGTAATTAGAAACAGGTGCAGACCACCAAAAATGGCTTTGTTAGATGATTAGAAATGAGACTCTGGAATTACCCTAAAAATTTGAGCCGTCAGGAATTAGTAAACAATGATTTAAGGTGCAAAATTCGTAAAAATCACTGTTTTTTTGAGGTAGCTTGAAATCGTTTGCGATTTAGTATATAAAAATTATACTATTTGTAGGTATTTCAAAGACGATTAATTTGAGACGTCATTGATGGAAATCGGTTAATAAATTTTATAAATAATGATAAACAAAAATCGAAAATCGCGAAATTTTAAAATATTTGTCATTTGATAAAAAAAGGATGTACATGTTTGTAATTCAACAAAAATGTGCCTCTTATTATCCTTAAGTTACCATAAAAATTTCATCAAAAAATATTAATTATTTTAGGAGATATTCTATTTTTTTATTAAAAAGAAGTCAAATAACATTAAAAAATTCACCCAAAAACGTCATCGTAGAGACTTTACGATAATTATATAAAATTTAGATATTAACGTAAATTTTATGAATTTGATATGAAATCGCGTCCATTTTATTATTTTCAACCTAAATATGGCAAAAAAAAAGTAAATTTTTTTCTTAATGGTTTTTTAAATATTTTTACAACTAATGAAAATATCAATATAGGGATTTGATATTCTTATTACTGGCAATTTTACGCAAATTTAAAAAAAAAAAAGAATGCTCTAGCTCAATTAGGAGCCGAGATAATTTTTTTTTTTTTTAATTCGCCAATTGTTTATTTATAAATATTAAGGACTGAAATTTTTATCACAGCTAGAATAATACTTTAAGTTTATGATTCCATTATATCGGAGATGAAATAAACATTTTGCAATGTAAAAATTAATATTAAAGTAATCAAGATTGCTACAAGTTAAACAGAGTAATTTTTCCTGCCTTGCAAGAAAATTGATCTGGCGAGTTATAACTCATGTTCCGATTAAAAATTCCTTATATCTCCGTTAATTACGGACCAATTTTGACGTTTTTTTTTTAAATCGAGGTAGCGCGTGAAAATAATAGCAACTGTTGTATTTGTTTTTAAAAAATTATTTATTTAACAATAATTATTGCAAAAAAAAATTGCTTAAACATATTTTTTTAAATATTAATTTTAGCAAAAAGCTTTAGGAATAAAGTTTGTACGTCTTAAAAAAATAAACAATATTTCATTTTAGTGTTTTCATGATAAAATCAATATTAAGTCTGGTAATTTGGAAAAAATTTTTTCCAATTTGTTTTCCAAATTACCAGATTTAATATTGATTTTATCAGGAAAACACTAAAATAAAATATTGTTTATTTTTTTAAGACGTACAAACTTTATTCCTAAAGTTTTTTGCTAAAATTAATATTTAAAAAAATATGTTTAAGCAATTTTTTTTTGCAATAATTATTGTTAAATAAATAATTTTTTAAAAACAGATACAACAGTTGTTATTATTTTCACGCGCTACCCCGATTTAAAAAAAAAACGTCAAAATTGGTCCGTAATTAACGGAGATATAAGAAATTTTTAATCGGAACATGAGTTATAACTCGCCAGATCAATTTTCTTGCAAGGCAGGATAAATTTTTTCTGTTTAACTAGTAGCAATCTTGATTACTTAAATATTAATTTTTACATTGCAAAATGTTTATTTCATCTCCGATATAATGGAATCATAAACTTCAAGTATTATTCTAGCTGTGATAAAAATTTCAGTCCTTAAAATTTATAAATAAACAATTGTCGAATTAAAAAAAAAAAAAAATTATCTCGGCTCCTAATTGAGCTAAAGCATTCTTTTTTTTTTTTTTAAATTTGCGTAAAATTGCCAGTAATAAGAATATCAAATCCCTATATTGATATTTTCATTAGTTGTAAAAATATTTAAAAAACCATTAAGAAAAAAATTTACTTTTTTTTTGCCATATTTAGGTTGAAAATAATAAAATGGACGCGATTTCATATCAAATTCATAAAATTTACGTTAATATCTAAATTTTATATGATTATCGTAAAGTCTCTACGATGACGTTTTTGGGTGAATTTTTTAATGTACATTTGACCTCTTTTAATAAAAAAAATAGAATATCTCTAAAAATAATTAATATTTTTTGATGAAATTTTTATGGTAACTTAAGGATAATAAGAGGCACATTTTTGTTGAATTACAAACATGTACATCCTTTTTTTATCAAATGACAAATATTTTAAAATTTCGCGATTTTCGATTTTTATTTATCATTATTTATAAAATTTATTAACCGATTTCCATCAATGACGTCTCAAATTAATCGTCTTTGAAATACCTACAAATAGTATAATTTTTATATACTAAATCGCAAACGATTTCAAGCTACCTCAAAAAAACAGTGATTTTTACGAATTTTGCACCTTAAATCATTGTTTACTAATTCCTGACGGCTCAAATTTTTAGGGTAATTCCAGAGTCTCATTTCTAATCATCCAACAAAGCCATTTTTGGTGGTCTGCACCTGTTTCTAATTACATTATGCATTTCGACTAATTCTACTGGACTAAATGTGCTGTCAGCCTGATAGTGGTCTATAACACTGATAATCCATGATTACATGTATATATATATATATATATATGCAGAGAGAGAGAGAGGGAGGGAGAGAGAAGAGAGAGAAAGAGAGAGAGAGAAAAGAGAGCCTAATACACACCTACACTTGAAAACAATGAAAATTTAAAGAATTTACAGTTGCAAAATCTTCATGTTATAGTAGTACCCTGGTAACACAATCTGTTGCAAGCACGATTGTGCAGAACTTGCGTGGTCTGTTTCCACATTTTAATGCATATCTGCTGAAATTTAATTGCGACTGCAACGTGCGGCAGATTTGCAACAGATTACCAATCGAAACGTGCGATTCTAAGATAAGAATAAACACGCAAACTTGCAGCAGAATCGAAGCAGTCTTTGCAGCAAAATCGAATCAGTTTTCCGTAAGAATCTTGCAGCAGCACTTTACCCCAGAATTACGTAAGAATGACATAAGTTGAGCGCAATTATATGACGAGAATAAACACGCAAACTTGCAGCAGAATCGAAGCAGTCTTCCGTAAGAATCTTGCAGCAGCACTTTACCCCAGAATTACATAAGAATGACATAAGTTGAGCGCAATTGTATGACGAGAATAAACACGTGAACTTGCAGCAGAATCGAAGCAGTCTTCCGTAAGAATCTTGCAGCAGCACAGTTTATAGAATTTCAAAGTTAATTAATAGTTCCAAAAATTGAAGTTGCTTTATAGAATAAAGATAATACATTGTATTTTAATAAAAAATTTTCATTGTGAATATTATCAACATTTAACTAACGAGAACATGTTCATAAGAGTTGTTGACAGATTTTAAGAAAGCGAATGTTGAATTTAAAAATTATAATTTATAATTCAATGAAAATATAATAATTTATAATTGCGATACATTTAATGCATTTCTTTAAACTTTACGTGTTCTTACTACCGATGCCTACACCTATAGGCACATATTGGCTAAAAGAAAATATGAAGGAACGCAAAAAACAATTGACATATATACATAAAGGGGTGGGCGCTGATGTTATAGTATAAAATTATATACATGTAGACATTGGGGAGAAGAGAGGAGACCATTGCAGCCAACTGTAAAATATAAAAAACGTGGATAAAAAATTTTTATAATATCTAAGAAAAGTTTTAAATAAATTTCTATCAGTAAAAGATGATAAATATTTTGGTTCTACATTCATACGTAAATTTATAGTAAAGTTTTGTCGCAAGATTCTTATGCGAGATAGCTTCAAGTATGCTGTATACTCGCGTGATTATTCTTATGATAAGATTGCATTTAACTTCTGTCCTTCTGATGTAATTTTAGCGCAAATCTGCTGCAAGATTCTCACATAAAACTGCTTTGATTCTACTGTACATTTGCGTGTTTATTCTTGTCATATAATTGCACTTAACTTTTGTCATATTTATGTAATTCTGGGGTAAAGTGCTGCTGCAAAATTTTTACGGAAGACTGCTTCGATTCTGCTGCAAGTTCACGTGTTTATTTTCGTCATACGATTGCACTTAACTTGTGCCATTCTTATGTAATTCTGGCGTAAAGTACTGCTGCAAGATTCTTACGAAAGACTGCTTCGATTCTGCTGCAAGTTTGCGTGTTTATTCTCGTCATATAATTGCGCTCAACTTATGTCATTCTTATGTAAATCTGAGGTAAAGTGCTGCTGTAAGTTTCTGATGCAAGACTGTTTCGATTCTGTTATATGCTTGTGTACTTATTACGATTCGCAGAAGCGCACTTGACAATTTGCGATTCTTACGTAATAGTGCTGCAAAACTTTGTCGGGAATTATTTACTCAATTTTGTTGCTAGTGTCTGTAATAAGTTTTTTCTGCAAGTTTACTGCAAAATATCTTCAAGATTCTGCGCATTCTTTCCGTTCCGTAGATTGCACTTTCTCTCTGCTAGAAACGTGCAATTCTGTTGCACTTATCTGCTGTAATTTCTTTTCATAAAAAACCCTATGAAATGCAGAAACAGACAGCACATGTTCTGCTGCAATTTTTTGATTTTCAAGAAAATTGCAGCAAAATTGCAGCAAAATTGTGTTGACCATGTTACCAGGGTATCGATCCGAAAAACACGCGCTAATATATTTGATGGTTTTCTATATGTTAAAAGGAAACTTTTAAAGCAAAGAACGTCTAAATCGAAGTTGGTAGAAAAAAATTATAAGAGTTTGAAAACGGCTAAAAATCGATTTTCCAGTTTTTTGACATTTTTAATGTGTTGTATCTCCGTCAATTTTTGGTCTTTCTGAGCGTCTAAAAAAAGAAATCATATGTCTTCTTCAAGATAAAGATATAACTTTTTGTAGAATCGAAAAACATTGAGAAGGGGCCGAACTATCTGTCTTTGTCTAATAGCGTTTTTCATCATTTATGTAAACACTATCCGGTATAACAAGAAAAAAATAGCAGCCCCCGCTAGATATTAGTATAACAAAAATTATTGTATTAACATAGCTTTAGTGCGGACAAGTCATTATATTTGTTTTTCTCATCCGTGCTGAGTAAGTGGCCTATAGCGCATGCGTTTTCGGGGTAGTAAGTAGCTAATAGCGCGCGCTGCGTGTGTTGTTTTTTGAGGGCGTGTGTTTCACAGCTATGTATAATATTATTTTGTATTAAATCACGTAAATACGTTACATTCTGTAAAATAATGTCACGCAAAAGCGTTAATTAATGTAAAATCGCAAAAGTTTATACAAGCACAGCGCCCTTATACTGTATCTCATCGACCATATGATGAATTTTATACTCTATCTCGCTTTAACCTCTGACAAAGTAAATCGTATCATCTATTCTTGTTTTATTTTTACATTAACAAAATCGTAATTATTTCGTATGTACGTGAAATTGGTGAACTAAAAGTATGTAATTTAATTACAAATAATAGTACCAAAAAGTATTGAAATATACTATTGCGAGTCAGTCGTACGGCAGATATGAGAGAGAGAGTCTCGGGCAATGGCGTTACTCGCTACGCTCGTACGCCAACTTGCCCTCGTGCGCAATAGTCAACCAAACCTTACTCGTTACACAATATACTATTAATTTACGAATTTAAAATGATATTGATGAAATAAAAAAAGCAAAACTCGATTGCTGCAGCTCCAACATCAGATAAATATTACGGAAAGAAACATAATGAATCACCCAAATTTACAACTTTATAAATTACAACTGAATCACTGGAAAAATAGTTGCATACAATAGACTTTTCCAAATTTTATGAATAACGGCTTATAATTGAAATTTCAATGTCGGAACGATTCGGAAAACTTGAAACACTTATCAATTTTCATTTCATAATAGTTCTTAAACATTCTTTAAAGACCGGAAAAATATTTGTTCCGATTCTTTCAGTAATTTTCGGGTCCTTTTAACGAGGATATAACTGATGATGATGTAACAAAATTCAACTGCAATAATCACAAATTTTCCACTCGAAAACGTTTTCATAAATAATTGCCGTAACTTTATAATTTCCACGAAAATAATCATAATCTTCATAATTCTGCAAAAATGACGATTTATATTGACTTTTTCATAAATCTAAGTAACTTATAGAAATTTTCTCAAATTCAATTTACTTGTTTTTGTCATAAAAAACGAAAGATAATTAGTCTTAAAGCAGACTTAACGTAGGTAAATATTATTTTTTTATATATGCTTTTCTTATATTCGCCTTCATGTCTGTTTGTTTGTTTGTCTGTCTGTAATCAAATCTTGCACGCTCGATTTCAGGCACTTTTTGACAGATATAAATTCTGACAATTGGCATAGACTTTGGTCTTGGATGACAATACAATAATCAGTTGTCATTTTAGTACCTGGACATCCAGGTCGATGATAATGGGTGTGAAAAGTCATCTCCGATGAAGTATAAATGGGGAGGCTTTCTTTGGGTCGAGGCGAGTTTCTCGGGGGTTTTCAGGGTTGCTAAAACCGAATTTGAGATCAAACAATTGCTACAAAGTGATGCACGTTGTCCGGAATACGCATGGATGTCGTCCCCGAGGAAGTACAAGTGGGGGGGCTTTCTCTGGGTCGAGGTGGGTTCCCCGGGGGATTTCGGGGCTGCTAAAACCTAATTCGAGGTTTGAAAGTGAATCTATAATGCATAATAATGATTTAGGATGAAGAGGTCGAACTGGAGTACCAAGTCGCCGATAACGGATGTACCTGAGTGTAATCTTCGAAAAGTCTGGTTGCAATGTAACTCTAAATGCTAATAAAAACAATTTTAACTTAAAAATTGAAAATACAAAATTTTAAAAACATGCTTTAAAAATACAATAATTGAATAAATAGACTAAAAAGTATAAAATAAATAAATTAACTTTTTTTGATATTACTTTTATATAGTTTCACTGCAATAATCAATAGAAAATTTTACAACAACAATTTAAAAAGAAAAGTGTGGTTGCTGAAATTTTTTCTAAAATCTTTTTAAGAAATAATTAAAGATAGTATTGAAATTATTATTAGATTTACTGAAAATCAGTGCACACCCTTTTCTCTTATAATTTTTGTTGTAAAATTTTATCTTGATTATTGCAATGAAACTGTATAAAAGTAATTTTAAGAAATTTAATTAATTTATTTAATACTTTTAGTGCATTTTTTCAATTATTGGTTTTTTTTTAACAACGTGTTTTCAACATGAAAAAAACATAGAAAAAAAAAATTTTTTGAATATACATTGTCTCATTTCAACACTTTTATGATTTAGACCTATAAAATTTTTTGTATATGTTTTGTATATGAAAATATATGATTAATCTGTAACTGAAAGAATAATTTATAGACCACCAGTTATTTTATTACCGCAATTAATATAAATGCAAATCTTTGTACAATAACATAAAACTGGCTGACAATTTTTTGAAAAAATTAGGGAACGTAGATATCTGTATAACATAACCTTTTACTTTGGCATTCCGTACTTTTCTCAATAACGTCATTATAAATTTTCTATTTTAAAGTGAAACTTCTTTAGCGACGGTATACACCTCCCATAAGAGACGTATAAAAAAATTATACGGGAGTGAATTGATTTCATGACGGTACATGCAACGGAACTAATGAAACGGAGGTGTATATATATGAGGGGCGTCCGCGCCTCCTATATGTAAATCAAGGTACTAGATACGTATAAAGAAAAATTCGCGGGACTGACTTGATGTCAAATGCACAGATAGTGCATGAAATTAATGTTTATGTATTTTTCTAACAAAGTTAGGTTTTGTAAAATTGAATTTTCGTTAAAAAGACTATAATTAAATTCATACTTTACAAATTTTAGACCTCGTAAAAATTTAATTTTAGGAATATTATTTATAAAATAAATTCTCAAATCATTCTTACTGGATCAATAAACCTATAAATACATTGTATTTTATTAGGTTATTCATTGTTTTGTTGTTCACTTTAACGGCATGTCGAAGCTGCGGCAATTGAGTTTTGCTTTTTTTATTTTATCAATATCTTTTTAAATTCATAAATTAAACAAATATAATGACTTGTCCGCACTAAAGCTATATTAGTACAATAATTTTTGTTAAAATCATTTGGACTTGTTATTTTTTCATAAGCTTTGATTGGAAATTAGATATTAAACTCGACAAACCTAACCTTAAAATACGATACATTGAAAGTTTTTATTATAACTTTGTATGTATAATATTTTGGTAGATTTCTTGGGTTGTCCGCACTAGAGTTTAATTTTACAAATTTTTTCTTTGTAGTAAAAAAACTCGATTAAACGCATCGTTTATTTATAAGTTAGGATTGGAAATATTATTGAAAGGCGGACAGCTTCGTCATGCTCTTAAGGATTTAAAATGAACAGTGAAGAAAATTCAGTAGATAATACAGATGAATTGCTAGCTAGTTTAAGAGTTGGTATAGATGGTGAACCATTACATGATGATGGAAGTTACCCATTATGAGTTATCATGATTGAGTAATTCTACAGGAATTACAAATGTTTCAACGGCACCTTCTGTTTCATTAAGTGATGAGCAAAAAGAAATGTTAGATGTCTGCTGTAAAACTTGTTATTTGGATGGAAAATTTTTCGAAGCCGATTTGACGAAATCAAATGGCGATAAAATCATAGCAAAATGCATGACTTGTAACCAAACTATTCATGGAAATCTTAAAGTTTCATCAAATTTTTATCGCCATTTAAAGGTGATAATATTAAATCAACTAATTTATTTATTGTTATTGTGACTTGCAAAATTTAAAAAGTAAAAATTGTACTTTTTTAAAAATACCTTGATAAGGTCAATATTTAATGGTATGAATTGAAAAAAAATTTTGATGTTTTTTATGACAGTACATTCAAATATAAAGTTAATATTTAGATGAAATATCAAGTATCATGTTTCAATAAATATCTTTTTCAATAATGAATTTTCTCTTATGGATATATAAAATTGAACATTATTTATATTAAAGTTATGTTCCTTATCAGAAAAAAAGGTCAGCCATGTTGGTAGGTGACAATAAAACTAAATTTCATCTGTTATAGTAAACACAGAATAAAATGTTGTGTTCACTTTTTTACAATGTCATCAAATTGCTTTTTTAACATCTAGTCTAAAAGTACCATATTTTCTCCTGTCGTCGAAAATAGAATATGGTATTTTTGGCCTCTTGTTGGAAAATTTGTATTTTCACCTCGAGAGTAAATGAAGAATGACTTTAATTTTATGTGAATTGTCATCCAAGCCAAACAGGAGTTCTTTATTTTTACTCGCTCTAGGTGAAAAATATACTATTTCATACAAAACCAAAAAATTTTAATAATATTAAATGTTTATTTTGTATTAATTTTATGATTTAACATAATTATATTTTTAGAGAAAACATGAAGGTAAACTACAAAGCTATCAGCAATATAAAAAATTTAAAAAATTGGATGGTGATGATGAAGATGAAAATAATGTTGTTTATCGACGTGTGACATATGCTTTTTCTCAAAATACTTTTGAAAAAAATGTTGTTGAGTTTTTATTGAGAAATCAACTTTCTCTTCGTCTAGTTGAAGATTCAGCTTTTCGAAAAATATTTAATGGTTGTATATTTTATATAATATTTTTTTTATTATATTAATGAATAACATTTTATTTAAAATATTTAGATTTCAAAATTGAACATGGTGACACTCCGCTAAAGCATTTGACTCGTTATACTGCTGGAAAAAAAGTTGATGATTTATATTATAAACAATTAGACAAGATTAAAATGGCTTTAGCTAATGCAAACCATGTCTGTACAACAGCAGATATTTGGACTGGGTCGAATAGAAGATTTTTAGGTGTAAGCTCATTGGGTAATATAACATGTTATTCACATAAAGTAGTTAAGAAATTACAATAAAATCAAAATTATTTCTATTTGCAGATTGATGATATATCTTTGGAAAGAAGATCAGCAGCTTTAGCTTGTAGACGATTTGAAGGATCGCATACCTTTTCCAATATAGCAGAGCAACTATCTATTATCTATTCGACTTTCGAGCTAACTACTGAAAAAATTGTATCTACAGTTACGGATAATGGGAAAAATTTTGTTAAAGCCTTTAAAGAATTTGGAATAGAAAATCCAGAAAATTATTTTCCAGGTTATTTAAATTGTTATTTTAAATCAATTGTATTAAAAATTAAATAAATAGACATTTAAATTATTGGATGAATATAATCAATTCTTGAATTAAATTAATATTAAATAATAAAGTAAATTAATAACTGTCAATTATCGGTAGATTTTCATTAGATTTTATAATTTCTCATGAAACAAAATTTAATCAAACAAATCTAAATTTATTAAAAAAGCTAATTTTGCTTAAAAGTTATAAATATAATAAAAAAAATGAAAAAATTGAACTTTAAATTTATATGAAAAATCTTTATAAAATCTTAATAAATTTTCAAATTATTATATAAAAACTATTGCAGATGAGGATTCAAATGATTCTGAAGAGGAAATGGAAGAGTTTGAAGAAAATGATGGCGAAGAATCACTGTTTATGAACAGTAACGATAATGTAAATCTTGTAGAAGACGAAGCAATATTTTCAAATATAACACTATCTCGTCATTTTCGATAGGTCAGCCATACCTTGAGTTTGATTACAACAAAAGATTTTGTAGACGCAATTGACAGAGTTCCAAATATTAAAAAGTGTCATAAATTTGTCATGGAAAAATGCCAACAATTATGGAAATGTTTAAGATCACCAAAAAAACGAGACTAAATGAAAAAAATTTTTGAATACAGTTTACAGAGGCCCGTTATAACAAGGTGGAATTCTACTTATGACGCCTTTAAACAAATCATTTCGTTAAAAGAAAAAATTGATGATGAAAGAATTCATGACATGTTGGAATCTAATAAAATCTTAAGAAAAAAAGATTTTGAATTTATTGAAGATTATTTGAAATTGTGTCAACCCCTGGCTTCAGCGATTGATATTTTACAAGGAGAAAAAGATTGTCATTATAGTTATCTTTTACCAACATTGTTGACTATCCGAAAAAAATGGAATACTTTATGGGCAAATAAAAGTTTGTTTATGTGTGAGCCACTGTTGAAATATTTAAAGGAAGCTTGAGACAAAAGATTTCATGATTTTTTTAAAATCATTAACAATGGCGAATTAGCAGCTATAGCAGCACTCACGCACCCTAAATTTAGAGCAAAATGGATTTCGTGCTTTGATAAAAATACACAAGCAAAAATAAAAAGACTTATTGAAGAATTGGTTAGGCCTAAAAAGCCGGAATCAGCTGTTCCAGATAATGAGGATACTGAAGACACGTTTTTTGATTTTGATGATGACAGCTCAAATGCATTACTAAACACGGCTTTTGCACCTCAAGAACAAGAAGATAATGAACTAATGAGGTTTTTAAATGAAAAAACGATGTCTTTGGAGTTTTTAAATAATTTGCCAGTTAAAAGCTTATTTTTGAAATTTAATACCACATTACCTTCTTCAGCTCCAGTAGAAAGATTATTTTTTTATGCTACTTTAATGAACATGCCAAAATTTAATAGATTGTCCGATATTGAATTCGAAAAACGAGTACTGTATAAAGCAAATGGACTCAAAAGTTATTTGTAAGGGTATGAAGCTTTGAACTTAATACTACTTATTTTATTATTTTCATGAATAAGCAAAAAGTTTAATAATTTATAATTGAATAATTATAATTATACAGAAACATTTTTTATAAAAGCAATCTTTCAATATGAATAGGTAAAAATTTTTTAAAATAATAATCGCGATATTTAAAATCATCGAAAGATTTACATTGGCTGAGTAATCGCCACTTCATAAATTCTTTTTAAATGTTTCATATTAGAAAATAATCGCGATATTATGAAATATATGTAAGCTTACATTGGCTGAGTAATCGCCACTTCATAAATTCTTTTTAAATGTTTCATATTAGAAAATTATAGCGATATTATGAAATATATGAAAGCTTACCCTGGTAGAAAGTTGAGCATATTTTCAGTATATCATCCCGTATTTTATGGGCAGTCGCGATCATATGCTTTTAGATATCGCGATAAACCTTCATTACTCTTAACGAATTATCGCGATGGTATCGGGAGGATATGGTTAATGTTGAATTATACTATATTCATAAACAGCATATTATAAAGTGCGAGTGAGCACGCATGTGGGAACACAGTTAGTGAGAAAGAGAAAGACTGTTCACTCCTTGTTTCCTTTTCAGTTCCTTAACGGACAGTCATACACTGTAAAAAAAATAGTGGGGAATCACGTCGTTGGTCGACGATTTCAATGCGACCATGCACCGTCGAGGTTATTTAACTTCGTTCAACGGCGACATTTTAACGTGCTTTGCGTGATTTCACGTAAACTGAACACATGATTTTTAGGTTTAATCAGTTAGATGTCGCGCTTTAACGATGTTAAGAGGCGGCCGTATCATTCTGTCCTTGTCTAATCTAAATTTTCGTTATTATTAATAAATAAAATATTTTCATAGAAAAGTAAGACAACCGCCCAATAGAGCAAAAGACAAGCAAACGATTCTTTTCTATGAAAAAATATGAAATTTTTATTATTTTTCGAGTGAAGTCTGAAACGAAAAAAGAGTTCAATCAACTCAATCAAGTTTTGCTCTATTGGGCGGTTGTCTTACTTTTCTATCAAAATATTTTATTTATTTATAGTAACGAAAATTTAGATTAGACAAGGACAGAATGATACGGCCTCCTCTTAAATAACATCGATGGTGCATGGTCGCATTGAAATCGTCGACCAACGAAGTGATTTCTCGCTATTTTTTTTACAGTGATCGCCACTTCATAAATTCTTTTTAAATGTTTCATATTAGAAAATAATCCCGATATTATGAAATATATGAAAGCTTACATTGGCTGAGTAATCGCCACTTAAAAAATTCTTTTCAAATGTATTATATTAGAAAATAATCGCGATATTATTAAATATCTAAAAACTTACATTGGCTGAGTAATCGCCACTTGAAAAGTTATTATTCAAACTCTTGTGTTAAATATGCAATCATGATATTAAAAATTAACCAAAAATGTACATTGGCTGAGTTATCGCCACATATAATATTGTAAATTTTTACCAGCATGAAGTAAATAAATAATTTAAATAAATGACATGAAAAAAATTGTTTTATTGCTTTATATAAGGTCACATCGTATAGAAAAAAATTCAGAAGTCATGCATAAACAGCTATAGAGAACCTGTGTATTTATATGAGCCCACATAATTAATATACGATGTATCCATAGTCCATACACAATATGCATAAATGCGTCTAATTATGTAAATCTTATTCATAGTCAATATATTATCTCCATTTTAATTTATTTTTTTTATTCGAAAAACCAATTTTCTTATTAGCAAAGGACAGAAATATGATTCTTCCTCTTAAAATATATCTTCATTTTCTATAATTTTGTAATAGTATTAGATATCTCTAATGATTTCAAAGATTTATATCTATTAAGGAAATAATATTTATAATAAATGATGTTTAAAAATAGTACTTTTTATTTTTGTAAAAAATTAAAGTTTCATGATTTCATGTAAATAGCAAGAATGTTTATTGTTCGGTTAAATAAACAAAAATTTTAAAGATTTAATAAAAATTATATGTAAATGCATAACTAATTCAGAATTTCTTTATCTTTGGAATTTGACTTATATGGATTTTAAATGATTAAATTCAAATAAAATGAATTACTAATATGATTTCTTAACTTTCGTGGTAAGTAAATAATTGCTAAGATTCATAAATTCTCAAATTTTTTAAATAATAGCGCTTATTACCTGTATATCGGAATGATGTTTGATGAAAAAATGTTAAAATTATTCACTAATTACAATAGTAATATGCTTTCTCGACGTTACATTTCGCTGGCATTATTCAAACGAAAAATTCATAAATTAGTAGGGATACTACCGCAAATTTATATGCGAGATGATTTGTATGAATGATCTTTATGTATGGGTATCGACTACGAGTAAATCAACATATTTCATGGAACTTGCATGAATCTTAAGCAATTGTTCTTTTAAAATCTTTTTATTTCCGAGTATTCTCCGACCTAATCAAACAACCTTAGAACCGAAATCTAAAAGAATTTCCAAGTTTCATTTGACATAGTCCCTGCAAATGTCTGTAAACTTCATAATCGGTATGGAAAATTTCAAAATTCATTCATATAGACGATTTCCAGGTAGCCAGGATCACCTGGATATTGTGAGATGTCATCTCGGGAAACGTACATGTTATTAATAAATAATGGCTAAATTTCAAAAGATATTCTTGTAGACAATGTTTATCTTACTCGGAACATCCATGTTTGGCTAGATAACATTTTAAACAACTTCAAAGTAGTTATTAAACTATAAGTTGAATTTCAAAAGTTTTAGCTGTAGATGATGTTTAAGTTGTCATTAACACCTAGGTATCCAAAGACGGCGATCGTGGGTACCACAGCATAATAAATAACTATTTTTTAAATATTGTCTACATCGATAAGGTAAAGTATGTATATATATATATATATATATATATATATATATATATATATATATATAAAGTTAAATATGTGTTTGTATGTGTGAGCGTGTGCATGCGCGTATGAGTTGAAATTAAATGTTCCATATAAACTTGAATAGACCTGTGTGTGTACGTGCGATTCTACACAAAATGTCCCTTATGTATATATATATGTTTACATTATGCTTGTGAGTCGACATGAAAAGTCCCACGTACAGGAACGCGTGTGTGCATGCATGCGAATTGACATGAAACGTCTCATATATATAAACCTGTGTGTGTGTGCCTTCGAATTGACGTGAAAAATCCTATGTTTATTAACATGCGTGTGCATGCATGCGAATCGACATGAAACGTCCCATATATATATATATATATATATATATATATATATATATATATATATAATCCTGTGTGTGTGCATGCGCATTGGCATGAAACGTCCCATATATAAACCTGTATGTGCGTGCGTTGAAATTTACATAAAAAATCCCATGTATATTAACGTGTGTGTGCATGAATGAAAATTGACATGAAACGTCCCATATATGAAAATCTGAGAACTCGGATAGGTGTGTGAAAGTTGTCATGAAATGTTCCATATATATAGATAATCCTGTGATTATGAGTGCGTACGAGTTGACATGAAATGTCCCATATATATATCTATATATATATATATATATATAATGCTGTGTATGTGTGTGTGTGTGCGTGCGCATTAGCATGAAATGTCCCATATATATAAACTTGTATGTGTGTGCGTTGAAATTTACATAAAAAATCCCATGTTTATTAAAGCCTGTGTGCATGCATGCGAATTGACATCAAATGTTTCATATATATAAACCTTTGTCTGCTTGTGTTTCAATTGACACGAAAAATCCCATGAATATTAACGTGTGCGTGCATGCATGCGAAACGACATGGAACGTCCCATATATATAAATATATAAGCCTGTCTGTGGGTGCGTTCTAGTTGACGTGGAATGTCCCATGTATGTATGTATGTGTATATAAAGATATATATATATATATATATTATATATCAACTTGTCTGTATGTGTGCGTGTGGGTCGACACGAAATGTTGCATATATATGAGCCCAGGTGCGTATGTATGTGCGCGTCCGCATATGTTTTTCTATATACATATATATGATAAAAATTTCTTAGTACGTTTAATTGAAAAGGAATTGTGGAATTTTTAATTAAAGCCCTCGAATTCACAAATCATAATCATAACTGACGCTCTTTCAATTCACGATTACATTTTGATTTCTTAATTGAAATTTATTTAATTAAGGATTCCTTTTGATTTTGGAATTAAAGCCCTTTCAATTCACGATTGAATTTCGATTTCTTAATTGAAATTTATTTAATTAAGAATTCCTTTTGATTTTGGAATTAAAGCCCTTTCAATTCACGATTACATTTTGATTTCTTAATTGAAATTTATTTAATTGAGAATTCCTTTTGATTTTGTAATTAAAGCCCTTTCAATTCACGATTACATTTTGATTTCTTAATTGAAATGTATTTAATTAAGAATTCCTTTTGATTTTATATTTAAAGCCTTTTCAATTCACGATTAGATTTTGATTTGTTAATTAAAATATTTTTAATTATTAATTTAAAAGGAATTGTTCATTAAATAAAACTTTAATTACAAATTCAAAAAGGATTTGTGAATTAAAATTTATTTAAAGCTCAAAATGATTTAAATATATGCAACCCTGTCCTTGAGTGTCTAGGACACCAAACTATAAATGATCGAGTACGTCGGTTTGACTTTGAAGAACTAGGTGGCGGTCTTCAAGTTTTGTCATCCCTTGAACTTTTGAATTTTTAAAATCGCCACATTGCAAAAGAAAGTAGAGTGTAAGACGAAAATTTTGAGCCCATACACGATTTTTTTGATGATCTACAATTTTGGACAGAGCCATTATATATATGTATAGCCTACAAATTTCAGATTGGTACAAGAGGTCGGTCCCTTTTAAAAAACATAAATATAATTAAAAATAATGAAAAATGTTATTTTTAGCTACGTTTCTTTAGCTCTAAAGTTTAAATTATTTAAAAATAATTTGCAAAATGATACTGTATAAGTTGTATTAAAATTAGTTATTTTACTTTTTTTTATAAAATTGATCATATATTTTCATATATATCAAAAGCTGTGTTACTGTGAAGTGGGATAAAAGTTGAAATTAAATAAATGGACCTTATGTGTCTATTTATCAGATCATAGCATCAAATATAAATTATAAAAATCTTATGATTATTCAAGAAAGTGCATTTTCATTTTAGTATACATTTATTGTAATCAAAGTGGAAATAATTTTTAAGATTGTTATAGATGCACGTAGAAGTGATAAATATGTTTTATGGGGATTCCCACACACATATGCTGAAAAAATATGGTATATGAATATCTTCAAAACTATTGAGCGTTAGGATTTAAAACTGCACAAACTTTCATTTAGTATGAAAAGAAAAAGATCTGTGCAGTTTCATCAAAATCCATCACCCGAAGGCCTGGATTTCTCCTAGTGAGTAATTTAAGCCTGAAATTAGTCAAAAATGTCAAAAATATGGTTTTAGCCCTAAGTTTAAAGCTCTGTAGATCTAAAAATATGTACTGAAGAAATCTAAAAAAAATTTTGAGTGGTCCATAATATGGAAAAGAACCATTTTATAGTTTTCAGCGAAAAAAAATGTTTCGTCCTTTGATTTAACAGAGATTGGGCGATATATATATATATATATATATATATATATATTAATAAAATTTATAAAATAAAGAAAAAAGTTATTTTGAATCTTATTTTTGAGATTTTTAAAAAAGGGAAGCAGATAAGGTTTCAAATTCAACGGGATTTGAATGTATAAATTATACCTAATCGAACCTTCTTTGTTGACATTTTTATGATCATTGGATTTGCTTCAAGCTCACCGTGACTCAATGAGGTAGAATTTTCAAGAGTCGCAATATATATGGCACATAAGCTAATTTTCTTTCGAAAAAAAGTCAGAGGTACCCTTCGAGCATATACTACTGGAGAAAGCCTCCAAATGGCAATGTGCGCTATAAGACAAAAAGAGAAAAGGCTGCTATCAAGGCACGTGCTTTTTACTCTCTCTTGTCTCATTAGATTTGCTGTTTCCGTTTCCCACGAATAGAAGTAGCCAATCAAATGAGGCAAGAACACGTACCTTTATAAAAGCCTTCTATCTCTTCGAATCGTCACGCTTTTAATAGCTGGGAGACTTCCTCCCTTAGTATATGCTCGAAGGAAATACCTAAGTGGAATTCGATCAAATGTCCTCCAGTATGCAAAGCAAGAGCCTCATTCGTTAGACTACCACGCTATCTTTCACACAACCGTATTCTCTTGAAATAAGTACAAATTATAAACATTCAATCATTATTTTTCCCTTATTTTTGTTCGCATGTGTACATTTACGCATGCTGTACGTTAATATAATTTATACACTTTTAGTTATCAATTTCATGTCATGAGAATCAGTTGTATTATTTTTAATTTTTAATTACTTTTGTTTGGTTAATTGCGTATACAATTTTTAATAAAAAGCACCGTGGCATGTAGATTCGTTATACAATTAATAGTGCTATTTATGAAATTGTTAAGTGAAATAAATTTCGTAATAATATTTAACTATTTGCAGTAACTTGAAAAGGGTAACCAAAACGTAACCGAAACGTTGTCGATATTTCTGTAAACTAATAAATGTATAAATTTAGACAGTATGACTAGCTTATTCATTATCAGTTACCAACTTCAATGCCAGTTTTTATAATATTCCAATTCACTGGGATGTAATAGGGTATATGGTTTATACATAGTGATTTATACATAATGAATCATTTTAAATTGATGGAATGCTTTTTTAGATTCGAAGATTTAAAACTTTTTAAATCAAATTAATTATGTTTTAATTATTATTTTTTTTATTCTGAAAAGTATTGTTTATGTTTTAAGCTCTATCTCTTTAATATAGACTAATGTAATTTATTACACCGCTTCTTCACATCAAAAAATATTTTTTCACATCGAAAAGAAATAGTTTTTATCGTAATTATGAAATAATTTGTTGAATTTAAAAATCAGGTATTAAATTGAAAAAATATTAAATGAAAGATATTTTTTCATTTTTAAATAATAATTATTTTGAATCAATATAAAATTTTTTCATTACAAAATATTAATTTGCACCAAATTGATTCAATCATTCTGTCTATCTTGAATCCTTAGTCCAAAATTTCAAACACTGAGAGAAATGTTATTCTAAATATTACTAGATTATAATTGTAACGTACTCACAAACTATGGAAACTTGCTCTTTTTCATAGCGTTGTAGTAAATTTTATTGTGTTTCTTAAATTACGAAATGAGCAAGGAAAATTCCTTAGATATTTTTAAAATATCCCTGTTGAAAATAATGATGTCTTTTAAAGACGTCTTTGAAAGACGTCCTTAAAAGCCTGAATTGAATCTGTCAGGATTTGGAACTTTGTAAGACATCTTTTCGTATCAAGTATTTTGTACCAAGATTTGTGAATAGAAAGACGCTTTTTTGTATCAGGATTTGTTAATAAAATCTACTAAAGGCGTCTTTTAAAATGTCTTTAGATGAGCAAGGCCGGTTCTAACTCATACCGATCCTAATTCACGTGAATTAGAACTGAAATGGATTAAAATTGAAATAAGTTAGAACTGACCTAGGGTTGGGGGAACGATTTTAATTCACCCATGCAAATATTGATGTTTTACGCGGTATTGGACAATAAAACAGTTGATTAAGCTCAGGAGAAGGCACCGATTCCAATAAAAATGAACCAGGATCGCGAGAGAAACAGCTGATCGAGCCCGAAATGATCTGGGGAGTGGGAACTTTCTCCAACCCAAATAATTTAGGATCGAAAGAGAAACAACTGATTGAGTCCGAAATGATTTGGTGAGGAGGAATCATTTCTAACCCAAGTGAGTCAGGATCGAAAGAGAAACAGCTGATCGAGTGGCAAGGACCTGGCTGTTCGCTGCTGGGTACCTACTAAGCTGCTGCGAAATTTCTAAAGTCAAAGATTTTCATTTTATGATACTTTTTTACAATTTATTTAATTATGATGAATCAAATAAAAATTATTTAAGCATTAAAAAAAATTTTTGACTTTGGTCGGAATTGAACCCACGACCCTTTAGACGCGAGGCTAGCACTTATACCGCTACGCCACGGATTCACAGCACCCGAGAGATTTCAAAACTTGTATAGTAGCAGTTTCTGATGCTTTCTGATTTTACATCATTCCCTAGATATTTTCTCATAAATAAATATCAATCTATTAAACTATGATAAAATAAAAAATTATTAAAATATAAATTATAATAATAATAATAGTCATACATATATGGGGATATCTCTGGAACTTTTTAATTTTGAGATGTCGACCTGACAACAATTGAAAAGTCTATAATACAAGTTTCTGGAGTGGCACACACTTCAATAAGGGCTAATTTTCACCTAAAAATAAAACTTACATTAAAAATAGTCAAACAGCCACCTAAAGAGGGGCACATGTACCAGGGTAGGCTTAAACTGTTGTTTTTACCATATTCATTATGCCTAGAAAATTTGAGAATGATCGAAAGAATGGTACTTTTTTTATAGCTCAAGAAACACACGTATATAAAAAAAGTATAATTTTTGACGTATAAAATTATGTACCGTAAGTACCAATTTTCCAATCGGTACCAAAATTTAATTACATATTCTACTACAAGAAACGAGTAATTTAAGCCCTTATTGAAGTGTGTGCTACTCCAGAAACTTGTATTATAGACTTTTTAATTGTTGTTGTAATATTTTGAGTATGTCATACTAATATTATATTTGAACACCATCAATACTGAATATATTTATTCGTGACCGCATTTAAACACTAAAAATACTAAATTCAAATACTATTAATATAGTTTCAAGATATTATTCGTCTGTTATTAAGATCACATTTAAATAATATTAAATAATTCTATAATGGAGCGTTTAATTCTATTAGTGCTTATAAATTTAGATGTTAAACTTACAAGGAGAGTGTTTCACCTTCGGGTCACCATTTTTGCTCAAATTTTGGGAATGTTTTCTGGATGCAGAAATATGAAGAAAGCCAAAATTTTAGAGGCCAACGATCAATATTTCCCAAGTTACAGGCCATCGAAGAAAATCACTAAAAAAGTTACTAGATTTTCAAACGTTTATAGTTCCTCAGAATTACTAGCTAGAAGCTTAAACCTTTTTTTAAATGAAAGCTGAGCTCAAATCCTTTCGAAATAGTAGTTATAGCATATCGAAATATTATTTTTTCCCAAAGTTATAGCATAATAAAGATTGAACCCAATTTTAGCTTCTATTATTAATTAATGTTTTAAACAAAAAATTCAGGTCCTGTTTTAAGTCCTATTTTCTTTGGGCCTCATATTTTTTGGGCCTCTTATTTATTTAGGGCCAATGTTTTTTTGATTTTCATATTTTCTTGGACTCTATATTTTTCTGGGCCTTATTTTTTTGGGTCCTATATTTTTTGGACCTTATTTGTTTGTGTCCTATATTTTTTTGGGCCTCATATTTTTTTAGGCCTCATTTTTTTGGGCCCAATTATTTCTAAATAATTTAATGAATAATTTTATACGTCGTTGTATTTTACCTGATAGTGTCAGAAAGGGTATATAGCCCAAGGCCGAATAAGGAATGTCTATCTTTATGTCACTCTCACCTGCTCTCTTGCTGTCTCTCTTCGTCTCTCAACCTTTCTGTCAACTGATAGCTATTAGTTAACAGAAGAAGGTAGTACTTTCTCATAACCTTGGCATATTCTATTATTACCAATGGGATTCCGACATTCCTAGCTAATCGTTTTGTTAGAGCTAACGTTGATGATTTTGTTCGTTCCTCGGAGCGTAGACCACCAAGAGTTCTTTTATGCCTGCCTGAGCTTACTGTGCACTTCAAAATTTTATTCTTCATTTAGCCACGAAACTTAACAATGATATCAACACTAAATTAACGTCCGCTTTATCTTTTGAAGGTGGTTCTGTTGCGAATTTTAAAAGGCACACATTTAGCTGGCTACTTGATGACGACCGTGGGTGTTGGCTCAGTGAGATGGCGACTGTTAAACAGCATAAATAGCATACAAACTTTCAAGAACATAAAACGCTATCTTGTTAGTCTACCGATGATGCTACCGATATAGTCTATTATTTTCTTCTGTCACTATTAATATTTTATTACATATAATGTTAAATCTATGTATTTTTCTATTGTATTATATATTTTCATATCATGTATTTAATGTATCGAGTTAAGTCATACGGGGTTTCACCCCATGAATAAATAAAATTTGTCAAATCCAATCGAATCTCTTGCTCTTTTAATTTATCAATACCCTTTTTTTCTTTAATTTCATTTTTGTTATCCTAGTATTATTTAATTTTTCTTTATATTTATTTGGTTGTTATACTTTAATTCTTACATATCCACACAGCATGGAATATTTATGAAAGCTTTCTGGAATATTATAACGAAAGATTTGAAATATTTTAGGAATCTCCCATGGAATATTTCTGTGATATTCGTATGTTCTTGATTCTTCTTACATTGAAATATTATTAGAAGCTTCCAAGAATGTTTCATTGGAAGATTTGGGTCGTCTCAGATCTTTCATTAAAACATTAAAAGAATCTTGCTGGAATATTTCATGATATATTCCGTTAAAACATTCATGGAACATTTCCGGAATATTGAAACGGGAGATTTGAAACATTTCATAAACCTTTTATGAAATATGCATGGAAGATTTAAAGAATTTTTCATAAAATATTCTATTGAATATTTCTGGAAGATTTTAGAAATCCATCGTAGAATAATCCATGGGGTATTTATGGAAGATTCGTAGAATATTGACTCGGAAGATTTGTAATATTTGAGAAATCTTCCATGAACCACTTCTCCAATATTTGTATATCCTTGATTCTTCTTACATTGGAATATTCCATGTAATATTCTTGAAAGATTTCAAGAATATTTCAATGGAAGGTTTGGGTAATCTCTCATCTTTCATGAAATGTTCCTGGAAGATTTTTGGAAAATTTCGATGGGAGATTCAGAGTTTCAGATCCACCGCAAAATATTTCTGGAGTATTTCATGACAGGATGTCAATGCTGTGAGGGGATAGTATACATATTATATGATAACGCATGATACTTATACATCAATACATATACGCATACATAAATATTTACATTTAATTATAAAATCGCATTTACATATTTGCTTCGACTGTATACAACAAAGCGCCAACCCTTTCGCTTATATAGTAAGTAAGTTCTTGTTCAACCGCTTGGGTATAAGACTCCCATTCAACAAGCATTTCCCTACTGGCGTTACTGAAAATCTCCCGTAACATTCAGCGCAACCTTCCAACAAAAACTTGATAGAATCCTTCTAAAATTTTTTATGCGATATTCTAGTAAAAGAATACTTAAATCTTTCTGTGAAATATTTCGTAGAATATTTCTGGAAGATTTATGTAATATTCCGCTGTACGGTTTTATATTTTTTCGGAATCTTCCATCGAAATATTTAGGAAATCTTCCTAAAAACTTTCATGCAATATTTGACTGAAAGATTACCTCAATCTTTCTGTGAAATATTCCGTGGAATATTTCTGGAAGATTTATGCAATAAATCCTCAATAATATTCCGCTGTACGATTTTAAAGTTTTTCGGAATCTTCTAGCGAAATATTTATGAAATTTTCCTGAAATATTTCATGAAATATTCCACCGGAAGATTACTTAAATCTTTCCGTGAAATATTTCGTGGAATATTTCTGAAAGATTTATGTAATATCCCGCTGTACGATTTTAAAGTTTTTCGGAATCTTCCAGCAAAATGTTCATGAAATCTTCCTCAAATTTCTTATGAAATCTTCATCAAATTTTTTATGAAATATTTCACTGAAAGATTACTTAATTCTTTCTATGGAATATTTCGTGGAATATTTCACTTGAAGATTATTCAAATCTTTGTGTAAAATATTCCGTGGAATATTTCTGGAAGATTTATGCAATATTCTGCTGTACGATTTTAAAGTTTTACGGGATCTTCCAGCAAAATGTTTATGGAATCTTCCTTAAATCATTCCTGAAATATTTCACTGGAAGATTACCTCAAAGTTACTGTGAAATATTCCGTGAAATATTTTTGGAAGATACTGTTACGGGTGGAATGTTCTAGAAAATAATAAAACGTAGAAGTATAAGAAATATATTAAACTAAATGAATAAGCCAGTAAGAAAGCGCTGACTAGACGTCTGAAACCAGCTAGCAACAACTTGTGATCGAAAGAAATGATGACGAAATAGCCGACAAGTTTAGACCTGTAGGGAACGAACAGAGTAAATCATGGAAAAACAGAAGCCACGAGGTAGAAGCTTCTGGAAGAATAGAGAAGTGGGAAACAACGAACCCAGCAAGTATAAATACCACCGGGCGAACCACGCCGCGGCCTACTACCCTACCAGAACGAGACCAGAGCATAGAGAAGCACGAATCCACGATCGGCGCAGCGAGGACGTATCAGCGATTTTACACCAGTAGTACAGTAGACATTTCTCTCTCTCGTGACTAACGTAATAATAAATCAAATAGTTTATTTTAATTATCGTCTTATTAAATTAATAACCTTCACGCAAATTGACTACTTGGATTTACCAAGCTTAGTCGTGATAAAAGGATACCCACAATATAATAAATCAATTACGTGAAAACGTAACATAAAAAAGTGGTGCTAGGTGTGGGGTATCGCTTGTGAAGGAAAATTTATATATCTACAAGAAACAACTACAACATCACTTGTGAAGGAAGCAACATCTACAAGAAGCAACTTCAACAGTACTACAAAGGAAGCCAAATCTGCAAGAAACAGCCACGACGATATCGCTTCTGAAGGAAGCATTAACTACAAAAAGAACTATTACAACGAGAGGATGTTCTACGTGTACATCGCTGTCATCACTATCTTGGGGTAAGTAAATTTCATTTTCGTACCTTATACGTCTTACGAGGGGAACACGTGTCCGCTGCGAACTTTCAAATTATAATAATTAATAAATTGCATGTCTAAAAATTTTGATTTAATTAACTATATTATCAATATTAAATTGCATGTTGAAAAATCTTAACAGTGAAATTTTATTCAAATGAATTATTAGTGCTTTATTTAATTGAACTCTGAATAAACTGATTATAATATCAATATTAAATTGCATGTTAAACTTAGCTCGATTGAGCCATATTCGATTTTATTAAAGTGAATTTTATTAAATTAACTATAAAACAATATTAATTAACACTAACAAAGCTGCAAAGTGAGTAAAAATCTAATTAAATCACGTGAATAATAATCGGTTTTATTAAAGTGAAATTTGGTTACACCCAGTATAAAATAATACTAATTATTACGTTGCAAAAAGTTATTTCAACTTAAGTGAATTATAAGTGAATTTATTTAAGTGAATCTCGCTCGAATAAAATACAACAAAAAATACATATATATCAACATATAAATAAAATATAAATAATACAATTGGAAACGTCGCGTAAAAAAAAAATCCTGTAGAAACGAATAAACCGGATCAACGTGACAAAGCCGCGGGTTTTGTATTACCATTAACGCTTCAACAAATTATGAGAACCCCGGAAGAGGAAGCGCGCATAGAGCTTCGAAATGCATTATCTTTGGCAGACTGTGCAATCCAACACTCCGAAAATAAAGGTTTAATGGAGTTGGTATTGGAAAAATTAAATACAATAATAGACGGCGGCAAGCATAAGTTAGAACAAGATGACGAGAAATTTTTAGGAGAAGCTAGAGTATATTTCTCAAATACATTGAAAAGAATAGACGAAGCGGTAGAAAAGGCAGACAAAGTAGCAGCTCAAGGATACAATGGAACTAGACCTAAAGTATTTACCAAAGCCGAAAAAGTCTCAGAACAAAACTTAAAAATCTCATCCAACCAGCAACAAGAGGATACGATCCATCGAAGAGTACGGGAAAGAATGTTACAGCAGGTATATGATTACGAAAGAAGACACAGACTTAATCATATAGTGCTACCAGAAGAGCAAAGAAAAGACCTAATTAATAATGAACTTAAATTTGATCTGGAGCCTAATAAACCCTGTAATAGCGGCAATTATAAAGGAGATAACCCTCAAGGTATGAGAGGTGCACCTGCATGGGATAACTATGTCGACGATGAGGATATTTTCATGGGTTATGACAACCATTACTTGCCTGCAAATATAAAATTTGCAAACTCAACTCCGATAGAGAGAGCAAGAGAACCACCAAACAGTCTATCGCTATATCAAGCATGGGATAACTATGTCGACGATGAGGATATTTTCATGGGTTATGACAACCATTACTTGCCTGCAAATATAAAATTTGCAAACTCAACTCCGATAGAGAGAGCAAGAGAACCACCAAATAGTCTATCGCTATATCAAGCATTAAATACGATTCCTACTTTTGACGGAAATTCTGACGTACTACCATTATTCTGTAGATCAGTACGAGACATTATAAGAACATATAGGCCGCAAGCAGAGAGATGGGTATTAAATTCGTTAACTTCAAAATTCAAAGGCCGCGCAGCAGAAGGCTATACAACACGTTTAACGCAGTATAATACGGTAGAAGGTCTCTTAGCTGACATGACGAAACATTACAGTTATGCCGGCGGAGCGCACACTATATTAGCTGAAATAAAAATAGTAAAACAAATGCCTGGCGAAAGTGCGGGAGATTACGGACTAAGAGTGCAAACGTTACATAATCGTCTTCTAAACTTTTATGATTCAACAAGAGTTTTACGTCCTTTCGAAATAGAAACATATAAAAATCAAGCAGACAGGGAAGCCTTAGAACAATTTCTGTTTGGACTGGAGGGGGGGACTACAACATCAAGTACGGTCAAAGAATCCCACAACGTTAAGAGACGCTACACACGAAGCCATCACGTTCGAGCAACGCACAGGCGCAAGACGATTCATACCACAACCAACCAACTCAGCAGAAAATAATTCACAACTTTCGAGTATATTAAAAGGCATTTCGGACCAACTATTAGCATTAAATATAAACAGCGCACAACAAAACGCAAATATTAGATTGGCACCAGCAATTGAAATGTGTGGATACTGCTGTGCGTAGGGACACCAAGAGGCACAATGCTGAAGAAAAGAATATGATAATAAATTTTGCAATTATTGCAAGAAAAAAGGTCACACACACGCAGAATGTTACGCGCTCGATAAAGCTCTAAAAACAGGCAACCTTACGGGAATTAATAAGACGTCGAACGCACGCGCCGCGCCACAAGTTATATATACACCTTACCCAATACCCCCTGCAGCGCCTAATGTATTCCCTACGTCACAACCAAACGCACAAGGAAATTATAATCAAGGGAACAGAGAACGGTTTGGAAATATAAATAATCAAAATCCTCCGCGTAATAACAGAGACTTTAGAGGCGGAGACCGCAACAATTATAACCCCAATCGTAACCAAAATTGTTATCAAGGTAATATGCGCCCACGTGAAAATGTTGGTAATAATTATAACAATAACCGCAACAATGACAATAATAATAATAGAAGAGAAAATTTTAATACAGGACCGCGAAATAATTTTAATCGTAGCCCACAGTGCGAGAATCAATATCAATATAACAACGCACCTTTAAACTCCCAAGATGCTCGAACCAGGGTCCTGTAGAGTCGAGCAACTCAGCAGTCAGTCTGGGAAACGCGAGTAATCCAGCTCGCGGAAATGCACAATAAAATTCATGCAAACCGGAAGAAAGCCCCCTATAGTTGAATTAACTGGGCCATTTTTAAAATCAAAAGCAGGGCGTTTTTACGTTGACACAGGAGCCGACGTATCAGTAATAAAAGAGAATGTAATATCATGTAACATATATAAAAATCCACATAAAATAGTTGCAATAAACGGTGTCACTCCAGGCGAATCTATTATCTTAGGCCAAGTAAATCTATTTCTTAATAATATATTATGTGAAATACAAATAGTCCCAGATGATTTCCCTTTAGGTACAGACGGATTAATAGGGTGGGATATGATTGATAAATATAAAGGGCACGTCAACGCCGCAGATAAATGCTTAGAGCTAAATAATAATATTATACCATTTATTGAAGACAAATACTTTATTATTCCCCCACATACTAGACAAGTTATTTAAGCACATGTTAAAAATGATAGTGAAAAAGTAGGATTTGTACCTCTCCAAGATATAGGACCGGGTATATTATTTGGCAATTTTATAGCCACAAATAAAGAAGGCAAAGCGTACGCCTCATGTATTAATACTAATGAAGATGCGGTAGAACTAAAGCCACCGGAAGTAAAATTAATGGCATGCGAAGCCATGAATGTTATAAATAATGAATCAATAAATGAAGAAGAAATAATAAACGAAAAAGATCTGAATATTAAGAATAAGGATGATAATACTCAATGTGCACAAATATTACGTATTTCTAGCAAAGAAAAGAAAGAAAGAGCAGTTAACGTATTCGAACAAATTGACCCTGAAACGTTAAAGCATTTAAATAAAGAAGAAAAAGAGCATGTTAAAGAATTAATGAAGGAGAGGCCATTTTTATTCGGGTTGCCTGGAGAAAAACTAAGAGCAACGCATTTAGTCAAACATAAAATTAAACTCACTACAGATATATCGGTAAGAGTAAAAAGATTTAGACACCCACCAACGATCAAGAAAGAAATACAAAAACTTATTGAAGAACACTTGGAATCGGGAGTTTTTAAGCCATCCGAGAGCCCGTATTTCTCACTTATGTGGATTGTACCCAAGCCGCCTAAAAACGGACAGAAACGCTGGCGTATGGTAACAGATTTTTGTCAACTTAACGAAATAACGGTAGGGAATAGCTACCCACTGCCAATTGCAACTGATATAATTGATTCTGTAGCGTCTGCGTCATACATCACGGCTATAGATCTTAAAAATGGATTTTATCAAATACCTATGGAGGAAGAAAGTGCAAGATATACAGCATTTGCTGGTCCTTACGGACACTATGAATATACTCGTCTAGGCATGGGACTTAAAAACGCACCAGCAACCTTCCAAGCTTTAATTGACGGCGTAACCGCAGGATTACAAGGGTTAGAATTATACGTTTATTTGGATGACATCATCGTATTTGCTAGTAACCTTGAAGAACACGGAAAAAGATTCAGACGATTAATGAAAAGACTAGATGACGCTAATCTTACTATAGAACCTAGTAAATGCCAATTTTTACAACGTGAAGCATGCTTTTTAGGACATATAGCCGGAAATGGACAGATAAGACCAAACCCACGAAAAATAGAAGCTGTGAAAAATTTTTCTACGCCAACGAACAAGAAGAAAGTTAAACAATTCCTCGGACTAGCAAGTTATTATCGTTGCTTTATTAAGAATTTCGCAAAGATCGCATTACCGCTGACTACACTTTTAAGTCACTACAGAATTTACTTGGAATGAAGAACAACAAAAAGCTTTTGATGAATTACGTGAAAAACTATGCAGCGAGCCCGTCATGTGTGCTCCAGACTTGTCTAAAGAATTTTTAGTTACAACAGACGCAAGCGATTATGCTATAGGAGCAGTTCTTAGTCAAGGAAAAATAGGTGGAGATAAACCATGCGCTTATACATCAAGATGTCTAAGAGGCCCGGAATTAAGATACTCAACATACGATCGTAAATTATTAGCAGTTGTGTTCGCAAAAGAGCAATTCAGACCCTTTTTATACGGTAGAAAATTTACTGTAATAACTGATCATGAACCCTTTAAACATTTCCTGAAATCAAAAAAGCCAGATTTACGTTTTAACAGATTAAAAGCACAACTAAGAGGATATGAATTTGAAATTATTTATAAACCAGGACGACGCAATACAAACGCAGATGCTCTTTCTCGAAACCCGATTATAAAAGAAGGAGAAGAGGACCCAGAAAAACCAAAAGTAGAATTATATGAACTTGCAAGCAAACAAGAAGAAGAAGACGAAAATAAAAATCCCACACCGCAGGCTAAAATACTATTATATAATTTGCGACCTCGAGAAAGTAAAAAGCAAAGAGAAGACGCTGACGCATCAAACAATCCAAGAGAACATAAAATAACACACGTAGGAAATGAATTAGACTCCGACAAAGAAGACGACGAAATTGAACTAAAGAAAAGGAAATATATAAAACTAACGTCAACAAAAATAGGAGAAAAATACCCAATATTCGAGGAGATTCCAGAAAATATAGATCCTACAGAACCCATTATAAGCCAAGGAAAAACAGATCTGCCATTACCTTATAAGTGAAAAACCCTTAACATGCAAAAAGAAATTCAAGCTGCAAGCGCGCCACGAGCATCAGCTCCGCCGCCTGAACATGAGCAGCCCAAGGAACCTTTACGTAGACAAACGCTCCATACGAACAATTAATTATTTGGAAACACTCCACCAAGCAGCGAAGACGAAAGCGATGATGACGCATTACTAGAAGTAGAAATAGAAAACCCAAAGAGTATCACGCCGCCTATAATATTAACACCGCCTATAGAAGATATGAATAAGGAAAAAACTAGATCAGAAAAAGCATGCGAAGTAACTACAGAAAAAGGCACAATAGAAACAACAGTAAATAAAATAAGAGAAATTTTACAGGATAAAAAGGAAAAAAGAAAAGCAAAATTTGTAGTTGATATAGTGGAAAAAGAAGATAAGGGTCGCTCAGGACTACGTATTGACATTTGGGAATGGGGCGGTAATATCTCCCAACATCGGAAAAATTTACAGGGCATATGACACCACCTACATTAAGTGACATCGATCATATAGAACCAATACTAGTAGAGCCATTAAATGTAACTAGAGAAAACACTAATGATAATCAACGTGATTATGGTCCTTGACCTGAGTTATACCGCTTAGTACCGGAATCAAACACATATACACCAATGAGTTCTATTAACGCACCACAACCATCACACCCATTTGTTACACAGCGCAGAGATATACAGAAGGGATTATCTTTAACTCACTTAGAAAATAGTTCGCCTGGAATGGAAACCACAGAATCTATGGAACTAGCAAACGACGAGCAATCGCCGGGAACTGAAAAACAATAATTTCATGAAAACCCAACAATAAACGATGAAATAAGACGATATTATGTCTATACAGAAAATAATCAATGCGCGCAATTTGACGTCACCTTGAGACATGATAAGGATATTCCCCCTTATCCATCAGAAAATTGTTTTTTCTTCTCCATCATAAAAATCCTTAATTTGCAATTAACGCCTAGACAAATAAGAAATAGGTTATTAGACAGCCCACATCTCAAGGGCTGCGGCGACCCTGCAACAGCATGTCAAATACTTACGTTAAACTCCGCCTACGCAGACATCGATTGCGTTTACACGTTCTCTAAAGAATTTTCAAAAAATATATGCGTGCATTACCATAAAGAAAATGAACAAGTAACATACTGTCATTGCAAGGATAATAACACAAACGAATATATGCATTTACATTTAATTAGACGACATTTTACACCATATTTTACAGAAGAGACACAAAATATCACAACAGAGGAAACGAACGTAGAAAACCCTGCGCAACCTACGGACAGATCAAGTTCATATTTAAGATTACCTCAAGAAGTATAAAACGCTGAAAATACACCCTCACAAAGAATATCGGCACTAAATCGTGACATGACTGCAGAAGCAAGGCCACAACATTGTAAGCCGCCTTGAAATCAATTGATAAACGAAATGCAACCTTTTACATCAATACAAATTTTAGAGGAACAACCTTTTGCTTATAAAAATAACTTGATATACCTGTTATCAGCAGACATTTATCTAGGGACTGAAATTTTAGAAGTCCTTATCGAAAGACGATATATCAACGAAGATGAATTATTGAGTGTGCCTCGAGAAATAGGCGAGATAATTGTAAGTGAAATAAGATACATTAAATTGTTTGGTATTGTTTTGAAGGGTCACATCGATGACAAGCCTGTTAGACCAGATATAAAAAAAGATGCATTAAAACTCTTAGGGCTCTCGTAAATAAATATGAGATACAGACTGTAGGAATTATCAGAGATCTAGCTATGATGTCGCAAAATGAATGGAACTATTTCATAGAAGAATTTAATAAAAAGTTTGGAGGACAAGAATTAACAACAGTAACCAACTAAACTTGAAAACCAATACATCTTAACAATCCAAGATACGTTTAGCAAATATTGTATACTAGTACCAACAAAACAAGCTACGGCAGAAGAAACCGCACGAGCACTAAAAGAATATTTTATATCTTATTTCGGGTCCCCTATAACAATAATATCTGACCAAGGACCTCATTTTATAAACAATGTACTAAACGAATTTGCAAAAATATTTAGAATTAATAAATTTGTAACCACAGCATATCACCCACAGTCTAACGGCGGAATAGAGAGGATGCATCATACGTTAAATGAGTATATCAAAATGTACGTAGAAAATACTATAGAATGAGACAAACTTCTCCCACTGGCACCACATTTTTTAAAAAATTAAATTCAAATAAAAAAAATGAATATATTTAATTTTAGTAGAACTACATACAAAATACCTTAGATAAAGATAATATCACATAAGAAAGTAAGAAAAATTTTAAGAGTAAGCAAATAAAAACTTGAGAAACTTGATACAATAAAATTATATATATATATATATATCATATACCATATATATATATATATATGATATGTGGGATAGGTACAGAAAGAAATTATAAATCCATGCATATAAATTATAAGATATATATATTGTAAACACATGTAAGTGGTAAAGAAAATTGGCTGGTAAGGTTAAGAAGGGGCCGAACTATCTGTCTTTGTCTAATAGCGTTTTTCATCATTTATGTAAACACTATCCGGTATAACAAGAAAAAAATAGCAGCCCCCGCTAGATATTAGTATAATTAGTAAATTTTGTAATAACAACCAAATTTTTTACCGCATAGTTTTTGACTAATTAGAGACCTACTAGCAATCTAGAATATAACCTATCTTTTTTTGGTAGGTCTCTAATTATTCAAAAACTACGCAGCGAAAAAATTTAAAGTGAACGCATATTTCGACGAAGCTAGTGAGGAACTGTTTGAACTTTATAAAAAGATTGTGAAAGTGAAAAATATAAGGGACTATTCAAAATTCCACTGCTATAAGCATGAAGGGAATTACCTATTCGAAAGAGCGACGGCATCTCAGTATACATCTCCAATAACCTACGATTGTTGTGATGAACAATGCAACAAAAAATTTCTAAAACAAGTGGAAAATACGCTTTGGAAGGAGATAGCAGATAAAATAAACAAAATTGAAAAGAATTACCATCAAAAACTTGAAAAATTGCTCGACAATAAAATACTAAGGCTTACAAAGGGTTACATAGTAGGGTTCAAATGAAACAAAATAAATGAACCGGAAGAAGTATAGAGACATGAAGAACACACAGAGTTAAGTACTGTGGAAGAACTCCTAACAAAAATCAAGGAATCAACCTACTGGGACTTCCAAAATTTTAGAAGGCAAATCTTACAAGTTAACAGAATTAATACAAAAAGGGAGCATAATAAGGAAATAAAAAGAAAAAAAATGAACAAGAAAAAAAAATTATATCTTGTTGTCGTAAATCTTAACAATTATACCTTAAGTTAAGTGAAAATCTTTTAGTTAAGAAAATTAGTGTTAGAAAAAATATATTTTGCTGTCGTAAATCTCAACAACTATACCTTAAGTTAAGTGAAAATCTTTTAGTTAAGAAAATTAATGTTAGAAAAAATATATTTTGCTGTCGTAAATCTCAATAACTATACCTTAAGTTAAGTGAAAATCTTTTAGCTAAGAAATTTAGTGTAGCAAAAAAAAACTGTTGTCATAAACCTATAAATCATTTTAAATGAAAAACATTATCTTTAGTTAAGTGAAAATGTAATCTTGAGAAGATTTTAAAATAATAGACATTACGGGAAAGAAATATATATAAGGCAAAAGTAAAATCATTAGTGATTGAAAAGATCACTTGAAATTTATATTCATGTAACAATGTGAGTTAAGAAAATTCCTTTCTGGTAACATATATATATATATACTGTATTTTAAGTTAATATGTTATAATAATAAATCGAAAAAGATATATCAAATATAAACCTTATCAATTCATCGAACAAAAACCCTTCCCAATAATACAAAAAAAGCATATACAAATATTATGCAAAAAAAATATATAAATTTTATTATCGATTTCCATGAGTTATGCTAAGACTCTTTCATAAATTAAAAATAAACTTAATTTCACTCACGGGATCGGCATTACATCATAAGAGTAATACTGAACTTACAAAGAAAAAAAGATATAAAATACAAACAAGCTTACCAAAAAAATTTTTACAAATATTACTTAAAAACAAATATTACTTAATTCAAAATATAACGTATAAGGTAGAAAAAAAAAGAATATTTCAATAAAAAAAAATATAAAATTTATTATGCATAATAGCATACACATGTAAGTATATATATATATAAATATACAATAACGATACAAAATTTTTTAAATATAAAATAATAAATATACAAAAAAAGTACTTAAATATAATATATACAAAATTTACAAAATATATATAATATATACAAAAAATATATATATACAAAATCCTTAAAATATAAGATAATAAACGTTATAAGGCAAGATATCTACATTCATTAAAATTAATATCTATTTAAATAAGATATATATATCACAAAAAAGGGACTAACTTAGAGAAAAACTATATACATATTCGCTAAGGTGGACCTTTGCAATTAGCCACGTGACGAACAAAACCCCGGGCGCTCAGCGACACTCCACACTTCGAACAACTATTGTGAGAGCTCTCACACCGTCGCTGATGCGTCTGGAAACGTCGATGTTCAAAAAATTTCCCACAAGAAGGACACTTTTTCTTGTGAGAAACTTCGAAGTGCCTGTCGAGGGTAGCCTGAGTCGCATAGCAGGACCCACACGTAGAGCATGTAAACATTCCTTTGCCGGAATGCAGCCTAGCATAGGACGCTGCTATAGCCTTGGTGCTGGCCACATATGGACAATCGTCCGCAGGGCACTCGACAAAACGCGACGGCCATGACTTCGTAACTTCGTAAGCTCCAATATTACGAGGCACCGAAGTAACCGCAACACCCTCGCAGTCACAAGAATTAAAGCTTGGCCCCACCACATTCCAGGAGGAACTACCGACATTCACGGCTTTAGCCAGATTGACACGGATGTTAATTACCTGATGGAATACCAGGTGGCTCACATACCTGGCGGCTGGACAACGATTTCGTAGGGAATGCCGTGTTCCTCAAGAATGGATGGAGACAGCAAAACGTTCTTGTGGAACAGAGGGGTTCCGCACGCCGACTGCCAGACGTTAGTTCGGTCGAGATCCGACTCACGCATCTGAGCCAACTAGTTCCTGGATGCAGCATTCAATGCGGTAAAGAATTCGATAGGAATGCACAACCACAATTTGTACGCCCCGGGAAGCCCCCATCGCATCAAATTGCAAGAATCCAAGTACCCATCCTCAATATGGACTTCAGAGAAAGAGTTTCCACCACCTAAATAAAAGGTGGGGATGTTCACTCCAACGCTGGCGCCAAAATGAGAATTATGGGACTCAGACACATGATGCGGAACATTACCCAGCATGTGAACCAGGGAATTTTCCTCGGCTCGAAAATTAGCTGAGTAGATCAGGATGCGACTCCGGTCCACTAAAGATGTTAAAGCCCGCTTATAAACATCACGTACACTACTTGAAGAAGTAGGTACGAAGTCTATTACGGACGAGGCCTGAAAACAAAAAAAAAATGAAAAAAAAGAACACACATAGACAAACAAATTAAGAACAACAGAAAAAAAAAGAAAAATTACCAGCAACCGTTCGTACGCAGTCTCAGGCGCCACAGGGCAATCCTCCTTGTCGCTGAGAAAAAGGCCAGCGATGGAGGTCAGTCGTACCCTCTGCTCCACAAAACCGCAGGAGCGAGATAAAGTTCTAAGCAAGACTCGAACTTCCGCCTCTAACGGAGGGGTTACGACGTCAGGAAACTGAAATAGAGAAAAATTATAAAAATTAAAGGGAAATAAAATATGGCAATCTAACAAAATTTGTTTCTGCATACCAAATGCACGGAGTGCCGCGTCCACAAGCCGCTAGGCTGGTGCATGAATGCGATGATCTTGTCTAGCGATTGCTTTTCGTGGTACTTTACGAAGGCCTGCATACTGAAAAAGAAAGGAAAATTTAAAAATTGAGAAAAAGGAAAAAGAAAAAAGAACACGTTTTCTTCATAAGATAAATAGTAAATTACCTTGATATAGATATAGATATAATCTGGAAAAAAAATTTAATGATTAATAATAAGGACGATATATATATATATATATATATATATAATAATAATAATAATAATAATAATAATAATAATAATAATAATAATAATAATATATAATAATAATATATATACAGAAGAGTAAGCAATCATATTAGTAAAAAATAAAAGAAAAAGAAAATTATAAAGAAACAAAACAAAAAAAACATATATAAACAAAATAAATATCACACAAAATTATACTTACATTAGAAAAAAAAACACACAAATAGAATATAGTAAGAAGAAAGTATACTTACAGTAAAGAAGAGAAAACACAGATCATTGTATGCAACAAAAAATTATAATATATACATATATCGAATAACATAAACGCGAATTATGTAAATTAAAAATAAAAAGTTAATAATAGTCGTTGTATGTGTGATTATATATACACATAAAAACACAACAAAAAAAAAACGATATCATAAACCTTATATATATACAATTGTGCGAGTTAAATAAAAGATGAGAAATTGTATTAAGACGCCTTTTAGGGCCTTCCCTCCAGTTTTCATTAATAAGTAAAGAAATTATTATATAAAAATTACTGGGGGTATTAAATTCCAATTGTAATTTCGCTTCAACTAAGAATAGTTAGAATTATTATTTTTATTTTATAAATAAAAAGAAAATACATCATGAACAAAATTTTTCCGTCTAGGATAAGGGCGCCAGTTATCAAATTGCCCCCGACTACCGCACTCCTTCGATAATTCAATACATCAAGATAGGTTTAATCCTTAAGCAATAATGCAAAATTTTAATAATTTTAAAGTATAATTTTACTATTAGAAAAATTTTTATCTTCGACTTTTATATCGTATAAATAATATTTAAAATTTTTGTAAGATGACTTACGTGTTTTTAGTGCGCGCGCTACCAAAAACCTAAGAATTGCATGTTAATTTAATCATTTAAAGAAAAAAAATGCATACTAATAATATGTAAATGCATTTTACTATAGTAAGATACTTACAAATTTCGAAAAAAAAATTATAAATTGCGTTTTCAAATTATTTCTATTATTTAATTATAAAAAACTGCAACAGATTTGAACATATAGTTCAATTACAAAGGCCTACAAATATTGGGGTCATGGAAGTTGTTGGAAAATGGAGGGTCATTTCCGAAGTAATTTTTTCCGTAGAATCCGAATCCGGGGTCCGAATTGCTCTATCACGTCAGGATTTTGAGATATTTGAGGTTTTTTACCCAAAAAATGGCGTTTTTGGCTACTTTTGAGGTTATGTACAGAAGAGACAAAATTTTTTGGGAGTTTTTTTTTAGTTGCATCTTATAGCACTACTCTTCCTCTTTAATTTAAGAGTCGCAGAGTTCAATTACGATTTTTCTACACCAAGTTACGCCAATTTGAAATTACGAGATATGTCCTATTAATTGCATGACCATTTGCATTGAATACGTTGAGGCAGACATTTGTGTACTGGGTATTTTTTCTTCAAAATTTTTACTTGGGGATTTTTGGGGTTACTGATTACGAATATGAAGTTGAGATATTAAAATTTTTAAATTCAAGATGGCGGATTCAAAATGGCGTATAAAAATTTTCAAAAAACATTGCAAATATGAAACATATTTTCATTTTCTGCTATCTAATAACTTTTGTTGTTACGATAAACATAATACATTATAGTAATTTATATTTACACAGGTATCGTGACATTGAATTTGACCTTCAGCTTGATCTTCAAGTGCATTTCAAGTTAAACTTTTTTTACATTTAGCATTACCCAGGAACAACGACGTGGACGTAGTAAAATCTGTTCCCTTTGGGGTGCTGGATTTACGTGAGTCCCCTCGCCTCTCACGATCGGGGTGCTTAATTTACGTGAGTCCCCTCGCCTCTCACGATCGGGGTGCTTAATTTACGTGAGTCTCCTCGCCTCTCACGATTAGAAACTATTTCAGTTTAACTTATGAAATCTTTTTTTTTGATCTAGTAAAGATCTTGACCCAGACCGTCTTTTATGACGAACATTTAGCTCATCTCGTTGAAGACACCAGCAATAGTCCGCTAACATTGTTGGAGACCATTTACCCTGATAACGTCTTTCCATTTCTTTGAGGTCCTGATGAGATCGCTCACCTTGCTCTTCGCTTACGGCACCTAGATTTTCTGGAAACCATTCTAAATGAGAGTGTAAATAATGCAATTTTACGCTCATATTGCAACCTAAATTCTGAAATTTTTCAATCATATCGTCAACTATTTCTTTGTAATCACTAACTTTATTATTACCCAAAAATCCTTTAACAACTTTTTTAAAGCTAATCCAGGCTTCTTTTTCTACATTTGTCATAACCTGTTCAACCTCTGTTGTTTTCATTAATTCTCTTATTTGTGGTCCAACAAATATTCCTTCTTTTATCTTTGCCTCACTTAAGTAAGGGAATTTATCTCTAAGATATTGAAATAATGCACCATCGGTATCAAGAGCCTTTACAAATTGCTTCATTAATCCTAATTTTATATGAAGTGGAGGCAACAAAACTTTTTTAGAGTCAATTAACGGTTGTTGAATAATGTTGGGATCTCCAGGTTTTAAAGTTTTACGAAGAGGCCAATCCTTTGTAACGTAATGCTTAACTCTATCTCTGCTATCCCACAAACATATAAAGCACGGATATTTTGTATAACCCAATTGTTGTCCAAGCAGCATTGAAACCATTTTTAAGTCTCCGCATACTTCCCATTTATGCTGTTCATATTTTATTGCTTTAAGAATAGTTTCTACATTTTCATATGATTCCTTTAGGTGTACAGAATGAGCAATAGGTATTGACGCATATTTATTTGAGTTATGCAATAAAACTGCTTTTAAACTTGTTTTTGAGGAATCAATAAACAATCTCGATTGATCAGTATCATAAGGAAGTTCTAATTTTTCAATTAAGCCTTTAACATCATTACAAAAACATATTCATCACATGCAGAATAATACTCAACTAATTCCTTCTCTCGATTACGATACCAACTAAAAGTAGTTCCTGGAGCAAGAAGGTGTTTCTCTTGAAGTCTTGATCCTAACAACTCAGATTTTTCTTTCGACAAGCCTAAATCTCTGACTAAATCATTTAAAGAAGCCTGATCAAACAAAATAGGAGCATCAGAGGTTGATTCGATGTCTTCAAAATCCTGATTTTCAATATCGTCACAGACTGTATGGTCTTCAACATTTATTCTTACAAATGGAGGGCTTGGAGGAACATCACCAGATGCAAAAGGAATAGGCTTCGTTACGCTTGCTACATTCGGATATTTTATATTACAAGCATTTTTAATATTATATCCAAATGTTTTGGTTAAACAGAAATAACATTCATTGTGGCTAACAGGTTCACACCAAATTGCAGGAGTTTTGAAAGGCATTGGTGTTACTTCTTTATGGGCATTATACCAACGTCTTAATGTTTCAACACATGATTTACAAGCCGTATGTGGAACCCAAGACTTATCCTGATTAGTTATCGAAATATTGAAGTAATTAAGATAAAATATTTTTATCGTTTCATTGATTTTCATCGCATTTTTTGCGAACACGAAGCGACTACAAATGTAGCAAAAGCTGTCAGGATTATTTAAACACTTACGCGAGGTCATTATTGAAATGATCAACAGTTAGAATATTTAATTTAATACTTTATACCTCCAGCGAGTTGTTAACCAACAGATCAAATACAAATATTCACAAAATTTTTTCCAAAAAATAAGGCACCATGAACGAACAATTAAGAGCTATCTAGTAAATTGTTGCTTAAAATGTTATTAAAAAAATGATTTATTTGCGATTACAATAAATACAGAATCAATACAAATGGTCTTTTTTGTACAAATAATAAAAATTGTATATCAATGAGACGGGGCAAAATTATACTAAATGATTCACACTAAAGAAATGTATGCTTAAAGGAATTCCAAAGTGAGACGGGGCAAAATTAAAAAGAAAACATGTTTTAATATTGGCGAAGGGACTCCCGCTCGTAATTTCAAATTGGCGTAACTTGGTGTAGAAAAATCGTAATTGAACTCTGCGACTCTTAAATTAAAGAGGAAGAGTAGTGCTATAAGATGCAACTAAAAAAAAACTCCCAAAAAATTTTGTCTCTTCTGTACATAACCTCAAAAGTAGCCAAAAACGCCATTTTTTGGGTAAAAAACCTCAAATATCTCAAAATCCTGACGTGATAGAGCAATTCGGACCCCGGATTCGGATTCTACGGAAAAAATTACTTCGGAAATGACCCTCCACTTTTTGACAACAAAACCATGTTGGCCTGTGTTATCGTACACGATAACTAAATCCAATTTTTTTGTATACGATATTTAACGCATACATCAATTCTTATTTTTAATAATATTTCAATTATTTTTTATATACATAATTGATTCAATAAAATAAATAATCAGAATAATTAAATATAATATTGAAATAATTAACCGTTTTAATTATTTAGAATCAAAGTTAAATAATAAATTATATAAATTAATAGAAGTAATGGACTTTTTATTTAATGAAATCATTCAATTGACGCAATTAAATAATTCATTATACAGCAGTTTCATGTAGTAGAAAGAAATTAATTATTGATTAAATCTATGGGATTTTATTGAGTTAATTTTAGAATTGATTTAATCTAAACATAGATAAATTAATAAATAATTAATTAATGGAATCAATAAAACATTGAATTGAATAAATTAAACAAGTAAGATATTGAAGCAAAAATATAGAGTTGATGAAATTAAATATCCTATTAAACAGCAATTCGTGTATTGTAAACAAATAAATTATCGATTGATCACGACCATAAAATGTACTGAAACAATCCAATTATTAATTGAATCAATGTAATTTAAAATTAAAGCAATCATTTGTCTTAATTGAACTAATTAATTTTTATAGCAAATTTCATTTTTCCACCAATCATTAAATTACTAGAATCAAAGAAATATTACATTGAAGCAATAAATATGAAAGAATAAGTTTAATAAAAGCCGTTTTAAATATGATTTTAACTGCACATATAGAACACACAAAAATATAATGCTATTCTATATCGACGCAAGAAGCATAAAACTGCCTCAAGCGCGATAAGACGCTACCTTTATTAAAATATATATATATATATATATATATATATATATATTAGTACACACATATACATACATATAAAAGAAAAATACAAAAAGCAAAGAGGTTAATTACAATTAATCATGAAAGAAAAGAGGACCATAGTAAATTAGAATAAGCAACAACTTTTAATTTAAATTAAATTAGTATCAAGCATGACATATAATAAATACAAGAATAAATATGAAGAGAGAAAAACTCACCGGTAATATAACCACGTAGAAAGTTATCAATAATTAAAAGTATAAATAATTATAAATTAAGCAAACTCTTAAATAAATTTACAATAAACCAATTAAAAAAATACACTAATAGCAATTAAGGAAATGAATAGATAAAGTTAAAATACAATTATACTGTAATTTGTCAATTAAGCATAAGGGTTGTAACCATATCCAAATAAAAATAAATAATAATAATTATCATTAACAAATTAAATTGTTTATATCGAATTTCAAAAGTTGCATAAATACAACTATATAATCATGTCTCATAAATAAATCCATATACAAATATCATATTATAACAATTTTCATATAAATAATTTATTGTTTATAAGCCATTATCTCAAAACCTAATGACTTAATCGAAACCAAACAAAGCTGTAATTTTACAATTAAGCATCAAGCTAACATTCCAGTAAAAATCAACTTCGTCATTAATAATTATCATTAACAAATTAAATTGTTTAAACAAAAAGAAGTGAAAAAAACATGAGACTGATAAACAAATATAGTATATACACATACCTTAATTCCGGTATAAGGTTATAAACATTCTGGCATAAATAATAAATTGTTTATTAGCATATAGTTCCAAAACTTACAAGGAGATCAAAATCAGAATAGGCCCTGATTTTACAACTAAGGGTACACCACTTACAGCACTAAGAATTATTATCTATAATAAATAATTAACATTGTTAATTAAATTATTTATAAAAATACGTTAAGTAAACAAAGAGTAAGACAACACCAAAAACATTGACGAGTAACTACTAAACGCAAATTTAACCCCATAAGCAAAAATTTTAAATAATAACCGCAATTCGGAAATAACATTACCTGACTGACGTATTGCAGGTACACAGGGGCCAACGTACATGCGGCCAAACCAGAAATAACACCTATAAGAAAATCCAGGGCTATATATCGAAAAATTGGGAAAATTGGCAACTACTACAGCATCATGGAAAGTGATTCAGCATATAAATCTAAAACCATTCTTCATAAAGGGAAATATACTAAAAAGTTACTGGAAAATACTAAACGATGATTGCAAAAAAGTAGTCAAAGTAAACGAATCTTGCCAATACCATCAACAATTAGAACAATTAATACAACAAATAGACGATACCCAAGAAAATACCGATTGAATAATTGATATGCTACGAGGCCAGAAAGGCTACTCTGCAAGAGTAAAATGAGCATGGTTTTCTGCAATAGGAAAAGCAAGTAAATTTCTATTCGGTACACTCGATGAAGACTCGGAACAAGAAATCAGAAACCTCATTGAAAAAAGTAATAACAGGACAAATGATGTAGCAGAGCTATTAGCGAATCAGACCGAACTAATATACAAGGAATTCGGACTCATGCACACGAAGGCAAGAGAATTAGAAGCCGCCATCATAAAAATAAAAGAGAAAAACCTACAAGAATGGAACCAATCTGCTTTTATAGCAGCTATCCAGCTACTTGAAGAGAACGTTATGCAATACGAATTAGACATTCACATCCCAACAGACACAATAGTTTTTGCTTCAAGAGGAATAATACGCCCTCGATTTATTAATACAGATCAATTACAAAAATCTATGAAATTAATAGAAGAATCATCACAAGAACAAACTGCATCAACGTCTAACCAAACTGACTCAATCATGGATATTTTAAAAATATCAGAAATGTAAATAATAATGATGGACTCACAACTAGTGAATTATATAAATATACCTTTAATAGATCATAAAGAATACACCTTGATGAAGGTAACCCCATTACCAATAAAACAAAACAAAATCAATGTTACATCAATATTCGCATATTTATGGCCAGACACACAATACTTCGCAGTACATACGAACAATACATATATGCCCATGAGTCCAGAAACCGTAAACAACTGTAAGAAAATTAATCGACTACGTATATGCAAGAACGTCGAACCCTTAAGGAACATTGACGAAAGTACAGCATGCGAGATAAAACTAAGTACCTCAGACAAACCAAGGAAAGTATTATCCTGCAGAATAAAGTTATTAAGACTAAAAACAGCTTTTTGGACTCGCACACACAACTCAAACATCTGGTTATTCTCCACGAGCACAAAGGAAAAGCTTACCACAAAATGTAAGCACCAAGGTGAACAACAGTGGGAAATAGATGGTACCGGAACAATACAGCTACCATCAGGATGCAGCGCATACACCAACAACGTCAAGCTTGTAGCTATCTCAGAGTTAATCTTGAATATAACGACACACATATTTAACGAAACACACTTAGACTTGACCAAAATACTTAAAGACGAACAACCGGACCAGACTGAAGAATTAAACGAATTACTAAATAATAAAGAAATTTCAAACATAATACCTCATGAAGGTATTACACCCACAAGATCCCTTGGAGTCGGGAATGAATTACAAAAAATAATAAATAAAGCCCGCGAATTGAGCAAATATCACGGTATCGCTAATGAATTTACAATACTGACTGATACAGCAACTTACTCCGGAGCCACGCTTTTAGCAATCGGCTTGTTAATTATTTTAATTTGAAAAGTTCAAGCCTGGGGGGCCCCTTAAAACTAATCATAATAAAGTGTTCACAGGTATCAGCACCATCCAGAGAAGCTACATAATGCCGGAACATCAACAAAAAACCACATCGCAGATAGAGATGACTGAGTTACCAAGTCAAACCTTAAACAGGGAAGTTTCGATGCTGGCACTAAACAAAATACTAGATGCCAAACTTTACCAAGAAAGAAGACAAACAATTCCAGAAAATTGAAAGAAATAAAACCAAATAAATAATAATGTACTAAATGAGAGAGAGAGAAATAAGTAGAATAGTATTGTAAAAATTAGGTACACTACACAACTCTACACAAAAATTGTAACAGTTACACATAGATATATAGGTAAGATATACTTAATAATTATATAGAGCCAAAAAAAAAAATTTTTTTTCAATATAGGTAATTAATTGATGAGGACGTCGATACCGCGGCCTCAGACGTGTTACGGGTGGAATATTCTAGAAAATAATAAAACGTAGAAGTATAAGAAATATATTAAACTAAATGAATAAGCCAGTAAGAAAGCGCTGACTAGACGTCTGAAACCAGCTAGCAACAACTTGTGATCGAAAGAAATGATGACGAAATAGCCGACAAGTTTAGACCTGTAGGGAACGAACAGAGTAAATCATGGAAAAACAGAAGCCACGAGGTAGAAGCTTCTGGAAGAATAGAGAAGTGGGAAACAACGAACCCAGCAAGTATAAATACCACCGGGCGAACCACGCCGCGGCCTACTACCCTACCAGAACGAGACCAGAGCATAGAGAAGCATGAATCCACGATCGACGCAGCGAGGACGTATCAGCAATTTTACACCAGTAGTACAGTAGACATTTCTCTCTCTCTCTCTCGCGACTAACGTAATAATAAATCAAACAGTTTATTTTAATTATCGTCTTATTAAATTAATTACCTTCACGCAAATTGACAACTTGGATTTACCAAGCTTAGTCGTGATAAAAAGATACCCACAATATAATAAATCAGTTACGTGAAAACGTAACAATACATATCATGTTCTGCTGTACGATTTTAAAGTTTTTCGGGATCTTCCAGCGAAATGCTTATGGAACCTTCCTGGAATCTCCCATAGAATATTTCATTAACATTACATGTAATATTACATGAGATATTCCAGAAATCTTCCGTGAAGATTTCATGGAATATTTCGAAAAATTTTATAAACATTTCTTTTAAATATTCCATGTATATTCCTGGAAGCTTTCAACGGAAGATTCTTGTGGAATCTTTCGAAATATTCCGTGAAGACTTCCTAGAATCTGCATGGAAGGTTCCATTGAAATATTCTAGTGGAAGATTTCGAAATATTTCAGTAGAATCTTTCACACTGTGTGGGTAGTCCGCTGTACGATTGTAAAGTTTTTAGGGTTCTTTCAGCGAAATGTTTATAAAATTTTCCTGAAATCTTTTAACAAATATTGCACTGAAAGATTACTTAAATTTTTCTGTGAAATATTTCGTGGAATATTCCTGGAAGATTTATGTAATATTCCGCTGTACGATTTTTAAGTTTTTCAAATAGAAGTACTAAAGGCTCAGAATTACCTTTCAGAGAAACTATAGCTAATTCTTTGAGTATATAGTCGTTGCCAGACTGTTTGAAGCCTTGCATATCTACTAAGTACTCCATTAGACGAGCTTCTTCAGGTCAAGGTTGACGGATTAAACAAGCTTCTTCACGTTACCGCTGACGGGATTATACTGAACGATACGATCGTGCAAGATTAAGCAGTAAGCGGATGTTCAAGCCGGAAAATTTTCTCTTGATTCAAATTCCAAATCCACGGAAGCAGTTTTTAGTGATTCGATTTGCTTAGAGCAATCGATCACAATCAGAGGCATGTATCTGATGTAATGTTCCTTTTTCAGCATAGGCTCGATGTCTTTTTCGTAGTATGCGCTTTAAAAGTTGGCATACATGTCATATAATATTGCATATTGATTGTGGCTTATGTCTAAATTTAGATTTCCATATGGATAGTATTGAGAATTGAGAAATAGCTTTACATTGCTGATGTAGCAGTGATCAAAACGACTTGCGTTAACATTTCTCTGACTTTTTCGATTTGTTTGAAAGCCTAATACAACAAAGCGGGGTTTTTCTAATTGATTAGAAGTTTTGACAGTCCAAACGTGTTTTGATGTGGTAGGAAGCAGTGGATACTCATACAGTTTCCAACTACGAAAACTCATATCCATCGATTTATCCTTTTCGATATGATTTAATAGTTGTATCTTATAAGTATTTGATACTACAATGTAAGGCATGAGCCACTCTATCTTTGTTAATTGAATCTGGAACTCTTCAAATTCATTTTCTTGAGCTGCTGCTGTTAATGTCTGTACAACAGCATTCAAGTCATTTCTCGACCTTGTCAGAATGAGTTCATATTTTACATCGACTACAATTTCACGATAATCTTCAGCAAATCCAAGAATCATGCTCAGATGAATGGACACATCAAAGTAACCTGCAGTGTTTAGCAATTGCAATGTTTCTTCGAGGTCAAGTCATCCAGCGTTTTCAATAATTAAATTTTGACCAGGATTGAGGAAAATCCAACCTTTTATCAGAGTAGTCAAAGCTACATTCTTGTATTTGTCGATTTCCGCTGCATTGATCTCATAGCGTATTTCTTCAAACATATGGCAGATGGCATTGTTAACTAATTTAGTATCAGTTACATTTCCATTGCTTTCGACTAGCCTACCACAAATGTGTAGTAAACTGCGTGATGGTAAGAGGCACAAATCTTGATGTTGAATAGCAATGCGAATTTCGACGCTGTTATTGAAGTTGGGTGCTGAATATGGTTGATGCGCGTGTACTTCGTAATGCTCTACAGACTCATCAAACTTTACGGGGGGCTTTATGCTCAATATTACTTCCATTTTTATTATTCTGCAAACAATAGAAGAAAACACAAGTTATTTTCCACAAGCTAGGACTCTTAGGCTGAGACTCTTTGAGAACTGAATGTTTCCCCATGTTAGCGCTTTGTCTGTTTTTCGCCGACTGATGACTAGGCGCCATCGTGAACTGTTTATATAGCCTATTCCAACTTTAGAATTCTATAAGATTCCCATCACGTTTGTTTCAGATGTAATCTGACAGTAATTATTTCTCCTCAAAAATTAACTAATTGTCCGTCTTGATCGACTAAACGCACGTGTATGTGATCTATGCTTTTGACGGCGATCGGAAGGTAAATGACTGATGATGGAACTCCAATGATCTTATATCCTGGCGGCACTGCTGAAAAAAACTCGTGTATTGTGTGCACTCGTTGACCGTTTATATAGGCACCCGAGGTGATATTACACTCAACTCGTAGAGCGTTGACTTTTAATATAGCTACTGGTAGATCGGAGTCGTGAGTAATTTCTGCTTGAAGAACGCGTTTAGTGAAATCCAACAAAGCGCCAATAGAATCTGGTGGTCTAAAGTCGATGGAGTGGCTGCACGTTATTACACTGCGAAGCGTATTACTATTAGGTTATATACTGATTGTATATATATATATATATATTAGATACCCTTTGAAGCTAGTGTCTCGCGGAGGTAATATTCTATACCTGCTATTTCGTAACTACCTGTGGGTAAAAGAACTTCTTCTGTACCGACGTAGAATTTATTATTACCAGCGTCAATATTTGGTATTGAATTAAAGGTTGAAAATCCAACTAATCCTAAAACGTAGTTATTTTCCTTTGAAAGTTCGATCGGTGGAAAATACTGTGCTTCGAGTATGAATGATTTATTAGAAAGACTCAACGTCAAAAAATCCTCCATGCTTGCTGAATTGCTAATGAGTTAGTGTCTGTGCATATCCATCTTATATAGCATTTAGTTTGTTACTCAAGAACGTTAAGCACAGATGACGACAATTAAACGAGTTGAAGTTCTGATATCTTTCCGGATCATACTTTATTTCATCGACTCTTAAATATATCATTATTTCCAAGGCGGTTGAAGATCACCAAATCTATCAAAATAAACAACATCATTTCCATGCTTTTTATACGCTACCTAATGTGTACCCGGTCCATCTGCTTCATCGAGATTAATTATAGCTGACTCATGATAACGTGGGCCGTTTTTTGGTAATGCATTTCGCATAAATACTCCTCAAACATTTGGAATTTTCAATATTTTTGCGTATTTTGTGATATTTGCATCGGTAAGTGCTCGGTTCGGTAACCTTATCTCGAGCGACTTTTTTTTTACACCTCTACCATTGAATGGCTTTAGGCGAAGGCCGAGTCCTATCTTATGCGGTTTCAAATAAAGACCTTTACTGAGAGCTATTTCTTCCATTTTTTTTATTATGTCTTTTATTCTCCTCTAGAAGATTTTTTGCAGCTTTCGTATCATTAACTACTTTGGCTATTCCAGCAGCACCTCCTGCGATACCACCAGCAGCACTCAATCCAGCCAAAAGTGGCATAAGAAACGGTAAAAATCCACCAATTTTAGACGGAATAGCTAATATGCAAGGAATCTTAACGTTCTTTTTACCACCAGCAGCCTTAATAGCTCTGCGTGCACCCTTCAAGGCTGACATAATGACTTTACGAGCACATTTGCAAGGAACGATTGACTTAGAAGCAGCCTTCACTATATTATTTAGACTTGTCATGGTTGGCTTCTTTTTCTTTCTCTTTCTTTTATCTCTTCTTTTTTTTATTCCCATACCAAATGTAGATTTTAATTTCATAGCGTTTGTAACAACGTAAGCAGCCGTTTTTTCTCCCAATGCTGCGTCTTTAGAAATTACCCTTTGCAGGGCTTTGTTTGCTAATTTTTTGTCTGCAGCGTTTCTGGCTTCAATGTTCTCACGATTTTTTGAATAAGTATCGTGTTCTTTACACGCTTTGTCGAGAGGATTGATTGGGACCACAATATTGATATCCAGGAATATGAAGTTCGATTGGAAGGCTGTTAATTAATTTGTTAAGAAAACCACGCCCGCGTCGACGTTTTCGATAGTGTACGATCATCACCTTACAGAGACTACACGAAGACTAATGCTCATGAGAGTATATAAGCTCTCTTTTGTGGACCATCTAATTGCGGGAAAACTAATAGTTTGCTTGCCATAATTGCACATCCTAACGGACTAAGATTCGAGAATATATATGTCTACTCTAAGTCTCTTCATCAACCAAAGTATAAGTTTCTGAAGCAGCTTCTTGAACTAATATATGGCATACAATACTTTCTATTTAGTGGACATGAATCAGTCATAAAACCGGATGAAGCTATACCAAATTCTATAATGATATTCGATGGCGTAGCCTGCGAGAATTAAGATAACGTCAGAGCATATTTCTGCATGGGTAAGCATAAAAACGTTAATTGTTACTATCTCTGCCAGTCTTACGCTCACGTACCAAAACATCTTGTAAAAGATAATGTTAATTTATTGGTGATATTTCGGCAGGATGACAAGAATTTAAAACATTTATATGACGATCATGTGAATTCGGACATGACTTATGTGCAGTTTAAAAATTTATGTTCACAATGTTGGTCGGATGATAAATATGGTTTTTTAATGATTGACAAAGATAGTCCGATCAATGCTGGCAGGTACAGAAAGGGCTTCGACTGTTTTGTTATTAATATAGAGCGTACTTAGTATTATTGTAACAATCTGTGATTGAACGCTGAATCGTTAAGATGACTGATTCTCTACAAAAGAAAGATATACTTTATCAACTTATAAAAGCACGAAATGCCGTTAAGCGCAAATATAATATATTGAAGTATGGAACGGAGAATTTCAAAAAAGCAATAGAACAAACTTTCAAACTAATAGTCGATCCACTACAGAAACTCGTTCAAACATCTGCTATTCATCCTAAGACCAAAGAAGAAGTCACTAAAACTATGAGTACCAATGATACGATCAACAACTCTTATATGGAGTCAGATGGCTCATTCCTGAACGATACTGTTATACATCAAACGGACACGGAATTCGAATCAGCTCAGAGTGAAGGTGATGAAGATGATCATGTTAACAAATACCTTTTTAAGCTCAAACGAAATGAAACTATCGATTTGGATAAAATTTATGGTGTTCGCAAAGAAGGCACTAGTTATCGAATAGGAGATTCGTCTGTTCACTTTGAAAATGATCTCATAAGGGTCAAGGATGTCAAATATCTGAAAACAGAGGGGTTATTAGAACTGCTTTTTGTAAAACAACCTGACCTAAAAAAAGTAAGTTCGAATGATAAGCAAAATTATAAACATATTCTTGAGGCTACAAGTGTTCATAGGAAACGTTTTGAAAGTAATGAATCGCTCCGTGTTCACAAAAACAGCAATAAATTCAAGACATTAAATTTAAATTAAACTATTTTGAAAGCGTCAGTTGATATTTATTTTTATTAAATATCATATATTTTATTATATTTCGAGTTCAACTATTAACACAATCTAAAACATAAATATTGAATACATATTGACATATTCTTTATAATATCTCTTTATAAACAATGTTTTTTGTATATATTGTATTCTGATCATTTTTATTTTCTCCGTTGACAATAGCGTAGTCACCTAAAAATAATTTTAAATTGTTTTTAAATTTCGTCCTTGAAAGAGCAACATATAATTGCCCATGACTGAAAACTGGTGACGGCAAATAAACACCAACTTTTTCATAAGATTGTCCTTGTAATTTATTAATAGTCATTGCAAATCCTAATCTAATAGGAAACTGTTTTCGTTGCATATTGAATGGAATTTCTTCTGTAGATGGAGATTAATTTATTCTTGGAATGAAAACTTATTTACCTTTGTTTTGACCAGTTGCTAATTCCGCTTGAATGGAATATTTAAGCATTCTTTTACTATCAACCTTGTTCCATTACAAAGTCCCTTATTGACATTTAAATTTCTTAAAAGTATAATGATAGCCCCTACTTTCAAATGTAATTTATGTGGTGAAAGTCCATTAGGAGTTAACTTATTTAAAAATTCTGTAGGTAACATAATATCTAAATTTTCTTTGTTATCATCTTCAGCAGTATCAATACTCAAATATTCAACATAGTTTCCTTCCATTAAGCTCCAAACATTGTTATTGATTTCAGTATCATCATTATTTTTAGGAGCCAAAATAACTTTTTTTGTTAGATTCGTATTGTTTATTTTTATTGTTTTTCCGAATATTTTTTCGACAAGATTTTTTTCAATGATAAAATTATCTGGTATAGCAGTTACTTCATTATCATCTTCAAAAACATCGCGGCGTTTTCCTTCTCCGATGTCTAATAACCATTGTTTAAAATTATTATCATTATCCGAAACTCGCAGATTTTCATTTAACTTCATTTGCTTAAAATTTTGCCATAATGAACTAAATTTAACTGAATTTTCAATAATGTTCATACGGCTATCATGTCGTACAATTGGTAATGTTTACCTGAAATCTCCTGATATAATTACAGTTTTACCACCGAAGTGTTGGTTTACATTGTATAAATCTTGAAAAAGACGATCAACCGCTTCAAAAGCAAATTTTAAAGTCATGGATATTTCATCCCAAATAATTATTTGTGTTTCCTTTAATTATTTGCCTTCTGCAGAATTAGGCTTAACATTACAAGTTGTACAATCTGTTATATATAACGGTAGTTTAAATGTTGTATGCACGGTACTTCCATCGACTAATGAATTCGCTGCTATACCTGTCAAAGCTACACATAAATAATGTATGGTATGATATTTAAAATAAACCATTAAGAGCAGGCCGGATTCGCTGTCCTTGTCTAATTAAAATTTTTGTTATTTACTCAAGTATTAATCGGTGTATCTGCAAATTGAAGGTTAAGCGCAATAGATATTATTATTACAAATATTTATGCACAAGAAGAAAAAAATCTACCGATTTGTTTTTGAGAAAAGTAAGGAACGCAAAAATATTATAAACATAAACTTTTACTTCGGTGTTCCTTACTTTTCTCAAAAACAAAGCGGTAGAATTTTTTTTTCTTGTGCATAGATGTTCATAATAATAATATCTATTGCGCTCAACCTTTAATTTGAAGATACACCGATTAATACTTGAGTAAATAACAAACAACTCAATTGTTACTCGGTCGGTATCAGGATCTACTCCAGCCTGCCGTTAAAACGTTAAGTAAATAACTTTTTCCACTTCCACCCGGTCCATCTATAAAAATATATTTGTCTTTACTTTGGTTGTTTAAACTTCTTAGTGTAGAGTCGAATATTTGCTTTTGTTTATTATTTAAAGAATTTTTTTTTATTTCTAATTCATTAAGAATATAATTATTATGATATAAAATTTTTTCATTATTATCTTCTTCTATAAATGTGCTTATGTTAGGTAAATTAAAATCGTTTAATGAAAATCCATTGACTTGTAAATTATTTTTAATAACATTCAATGCAAGATTTTTACCTACATTTTTTTCGTATTTAGGGTGGTAAAATTTATCTTTATATTTTTCATATAAATCTCGTGCACTTATAGGATTATGAAAAACGCAAATAAAAGCAAATGATTCACAAAGAGCATAAAGGAATTCTGTTGAAGATGCTTTTTCCAAGCATCTATCCCATTCTTTATCTTTATTAATTAATTGTTATGCCTTAGCTGCCACATAAAACGAATTGTACATCACATCATCAACAGTACGCAAAGCTTCAAAAGACGTGGCTCCTTTAACATGTAATAGTAATAACCTAGTAAAATAACGTTCTCTATCTTTCAGACTTACTAAGTACATTCTACTGAGTATTGGTTTTCTTTTTTTTTTTTCTTTTATTCCACTTTTTCAGTTTTTCATCAAATGTATAAAAATTTGGTATTTCTGAATATAAGTAATTTCGTGCTTCGAAATCTTCTCTATTCGATTCAAAATATGCTCTTAATGTTGTTCCAACATTTTTTTGCATGATCATTTCTTCTTTTCCTTCTTTAAAAAATACGTTTTGTTGATTCTCTTCATGAACGCTTAGACGTTTTATAGTATGTGGAATAACGTGTAAAGGATATTCTAATAATCTGTGCATTGCTTCAGGTGGACATAAATATCGTGTATTAATGTATTGTTTGATTTCGTCATATTCATATTCAACATTTTCACTATTGTCATTTTCAAAAGTGTCTTAATTTTCTGATCTAAAATCAACTTTTACTTGATGTATTTCAATGTATGCACAATCATGACCTTTATAACAGTATTTGAATAAATATTTAATGCATTGTACAGTGGAACAAACTTATACGTTTATGTGTGCATTAAATTTCAATAATAAGTAAGGATTATAAGGAACAACGAATCCATAATCTGCAATTCTTTCTGTAAAAATATTTTTAAAAATAATTTCGACACCATCATTTTTGCGTTTGTATAGTGGATACCTATTTGATTTAAATGTTGTTGTGTTATTAAATTTTTTTGGAAAATTTTTCGTACATTGTTTCGTATTTTTATCCATACACGGACAATTTATATTTTGCATACCACAGGGACCGTGTATCATAAATTGTTTAACAATACTATATAATTTTGGATAAATATCTCTATTTCGGATTTCTGCACTTATTATTTTATCAACTTTTTCAGGAATGTCAAATTTATCATTTTTATCTAAGAATAATAACATATGCATATGTGGTAATCCTCGTTTTTGAAATTCAATTACATAACTATATGCAATACATTTTCCTAATATTCCCTTTTCATTACTAAATTTTTGAATTCTACTTTTTGATAAAATACTTTTGTTATAATATCTGGTCTATCTATTGCATTTTTATAAATTTCCAAGTTTTCAGTTATTTCTTTCCAATGTGGGTCACAGGTCATAGTTACAAAAAGGTCAGGTTTACCATGATAATTTACAAGTGTTATTGAATCAATGTAATTTTGTTTTAAAAATCGTGGACTTCCTGTAAAATTTGTTAGTAATATTACCATTTTTCTAATTTTTGAATAATCCAATTCTTTTTTGTTATGTAAATAGTCCATAACACCTTTGTAACAATCACTTCTTAATACGTTTTGGTTTTTTCGAATAAAATATAATCTGGAGGTTTCAACTTTTACAAACGCATCAACAATGAACTGTTGAGATAATTTTCCTAAATTAAGAAATAGATTAAATTCATTTCTAACACTAAATTTATAATTATAAAATTGCAAATTTTTATTATTAGATTTCCCAAATTTATTTTTCATATTTGACATCCATCTAAAACCACCATTAGGATGAATAAGCGAATATGTCATAGGATCTGTGTGTTTGCTAATTTTTAGTATACTGATTGGTTTATCAGACTTAGGGTAAATGACAATATCACGTTCAATAGGAGGCATATCGTCTTCTCCAACGTATACTATTGCTACATCATTACAGGTAGGTAGATTATATCTATTTTCTATCGAAATTATTATTGCGGACAATAGGCATAGTAACAGTTTTCAGAAGACAATTGATTTTTGCACATCGTTGTAGTTCTTCTTCTCCTGCTTCATGCTTTATTTTATAGGCTTTAGCATGAGGGTTGATATCTCTCATTAAGTTATCTGAATGTTTTAATAATGTTAAGTTTGTATTAAACTTATGTCGTTCAATCGTTGCCATTTCATTATCTAAAATATATAATTGTCCATATTTAAGTGCTTCATCTTTATTAGGACGTAACGCATATACATTATGGTAAATTTGTCCACATATTCTAATAACTTGTGGTCCTTTACTCGGCAATGTATCAAAATTGGGATCAAAACTTGCGAATGCTAAAGCATTATTGTACAACCTAACATTTCTTCAAAAATCAATACTTTCTTTCGTAAATTCAGTTGCTCAAAACATTAATCGTTCTGGGTAAGGTGGATTTTCTAACAATTCTACTTTACCTTTATGACAACAATTGGAGAAATCGTTACTTTTAGTATGTTAAAAAGCAAAATGTTGCGCATCACAATAAACACATGTATTCGTCATGGAACCAATGTAATTTTCAGATATGAGATTTTCATCGAAATACATATTTGCCATACAACCAATCAGTTTCAAATTAATTTTTTCAATTAATATTTTTTCATTTAATTTCTTTAATTTTTTTTCTACTTTGCCCTTTATTGTTTTATCAATAACTTCGTTTAATACAATATTATGATTGTTATTATGATTATTATTATTCTAATTTTCATTATAATTATTATCTTCAATTTTTAATCGTTCACACTTAACATTTTCTAATTTTTCTTCATATTTTTTTGGTTGTTTTTCTTTAATTTTTATATAAGCTTCTTTCTTACGTAAAGCCTCATTCGCACGTATTTGTTCAAATTTATCAGTACCCATTGTTTCCTTGAATTGCCATTTTGTTATGTTAGTATTTTCTAATTTCTGTTTATATTTATTTGGTTGTCCTTTTTTCATTTTCATATAAGCTTTTTTCTTACATAAAGTTTCTTGAACACGTCTTAGTTCTAATTTATCATTACTTTTTTGTTTCTCGCATTTCCATAATAATGTCTTTTTCTGAAATTTTATTATATTTATGTGATTCTTCTGTTACCATTTACCTACTAACGGGATGTCGGAGCTGCATCACTTGAGTTTTGCTTTTTTTATTATATCAGTATCTTTTTAAACTAATAAATTAAACAAATATAATGACTTGTCCGTACTAAAGCTATATTACTACAATGATTTTTGTCAAAATAAAAAATCACTTAGACTTGTTATTTTTTTATGAGCTTGGATTGGAAATTAGATATCAAACTTGAAAGACCTAACTTTAAAATACGATACATTGAAAGTTTTTATTATAACTTTATATGTCTAATATTTTGGTGGATTTCTTGAGTTGTCCGCACTGGAGTATAATCTTACAAATTTTTACTTTGTAGCAAAAAAACTTGATTGAACGCATCGTTTATTCATAAGTTAGGATTGGAAATATTATTAGAAGGGGGCCGCTTCGTCAAGCTCTTAAGTTTTTTTACAAATAAAGTTTCTTTTTCAACTATTTCTTTTGATTCTTTTTTTTCTTCATTGAATTTAATTTTTGCATTATTATAATTTTGTAAAACTGGAAACATTTTTATTTTTTGCGTTTTAAAAATTCTTTATAAATGTAATCGCATTTGAGAAACATTATATCTTAAACAACATGGACCTAAATTATAAAGTACTGCAACAGCAAAAACCATTGCAAAAACGCTACAATCATAATTATTCGTTTGTGATTGTACTGTTTCGAATACTGTGCTTAATTCTGATTTGTTTGGAAATAATCTGTTTATATAAATCTTATACTCATCTTGTAAATATATAAGATTCAAATTGTCTATATATATGAATTACCTTATTATTATAATACACACAAATCCGGTGACTTTTTTCTAAATTTTCGGTAAATAATAACTGTATAAATTCCCCATCAATCAGTACTGAATGAACATATTGTGGTCTCTAAATTAGTGAAGTCAATTGCATGTCGAATGAGGTGCACTGGTTTGAAATGTTATTAAATTCTAATATATGAATATCAGTTAACATGAAAGCAATTCCACTATACAATCCCTGTCTTTTAACAATCAATTTATCTTCCTCAGTCAAAACCATTATTGAAAAAGAAAATTCTCTTAAGAATTTTCATTCATTTTTAATGAACTTTTTCCAAAGATATTCACAAAAGAATTGCTTTTATATTAACTGATTTAATTTACTGCCTTTTTACTTTAAAAGCTGAAAAATTAAAGAAATTATGAAAAATGCTATGAATTAATTGTTATATGATAAATAAATAATAATGAAATTTGTAAAAATAATATTATGATAAAAAATGATTATTTTCGGCAATTATTTATTTATATATATATATATATATATATTTATATATATATATATATATATATATATATATATATGGATCAATCCACGTCAAACGGATAATGGCTCTGTCCAAAATTGTAGATCACCAAAAAAATCGTATATAAGCTCAAAATTTTCGTCTTACACTCTACTTTCTTTTGCAATGTGGTGATTTAAAAAAATCTAAAATAGCGGCTCAAACCTAGAGATATAATAAAAAATTTTCAAAAATTGATTTTAATTTATTCAAATCAGATCCTACATATTTTTTTCCATCAGAAATCAATTTAGCGTTCAATTTTACATAGGAATATAGTATTGCACTCGAGGTGAAAAAAATTTACAATGTCATCGGAAGGTAATATCGGGAAATAATAGTTATTTCTCAAATTACTCATTGATCAATGTTGATTAGTGAGAAAATGAAGATAATGATAGATAACTCGAGTTACTGAATTTAAATCTGATGTCTGCTTAACCCTACAAGATCTGTATGAAAGTCATTTGAAGGTCAAATCGCGAATATCTTTTATTATTTGATAACATTAGGACACCTTCAAGTTTTACGTGTCGCTGAATCCGAAACCGGGGTCTGTTGGAGTGTCAAACGACGTAATTACGTAAAAATTAATCAAATGTTGATACTAAAGTCTGAAAGAAAATTTTTGTCCTCCAAGAAACCACAGTTTGAAACGAATTTTTCTGTAATTACGTCGTTTGACACTCCAACAGGTCTCGGATTCGGATCCAGCATCACGTAAAACTTATAGGTGTCTTAATCTTATCAAATTTGACCTTCAAATGATCTTGATGGAGACTGGTAGGGTTAAGCGGATATCAGATTTGGATTCAGTGACTCGAGTTACCTATCAGTGTCTTCATTTTCGTACTAATCAACGTTTATCAATGAATAATTCGAGAAATAACTATTGTATCGCGATATGACCTTCAGATGATATTGTAAAATTTTTTTACCAACAATACTATATTCTCATGTAAAATCGAACGCTAAATTGATTTCTGATATAAAAGATATGTGGAATCAGATTTGAATGAATTGAAATTAATTTTTGAAAATTTTTTATGAAATTTCTAGGTTTGAGTCGCCATATTAAGGCCGCCATTTTGGATTTTTCAAAATCGCCACATTGCCAAAGAAAGTAAAGTGTAAGACGAAAATTTTGAGCCCATGCACGACTTTTTTAGTGATCTACAATTTTGGACAGAGCCATTATCCGTTTGACGTGGATTGACCCATATATATATATATATATATATATATATATATATATATATATGCGACATTTTACACCAACTGGAAAAGCAAAAAAATAAAAATCGCTGAAACTCTGAGAATATATTCTGTCTGTTACTCAAAATGTGTAAAAAAATATTCAAGGATTTAGATTTGAAGGATCAAGAGCCATAGATCCTTGAAATTTGGAAATTTTCAAAATTTTTGGAAAAGTACCAACTTTATGATTTTTTTTCTGAAAATCTTGATGTTTTAGAGAGAAATTCATGAGAATTCTTCTTGTTCTAGATAAAAAGAAGAGTTAGCATTATTTTTTACAGAGCTAAATTTTGAAGTTTTCTATTGGTTCTTACATGTATTACATGGTAATTGAAATTACTCATTGTCTGCTACTTCAGAAATTGCTTTTCGAGGGCTTATTTCCTTCTATTTTTTATCAACTTAAAAATAAATTTTTGACTGTGTAAGAAAGAGCCACCAATAAGGAGTTATAACAGTTTAAAATATATATTTTCATGTCTAATTTATTTTCAATATGAAAATTAATCATACATGATAATATATATTTTAAACTGTTTTAACTCCTTATTGATGGCACTGACTTACATGATCAAAAATTCATTTCAAAGTTCACGTGAAATAGAGGAAAATAAGCCCGCGAAAAGAAATTTCTGAAATGGGGAGCAATGAGTAATTTCAATTACCATGTAATACATATAAGAACCAATAGAAAACTTCAAAATTCAGGTCTGTAAAGAATCATGCTAACTCTGCTTTTCATTAACAACAAGAAGTATTCTCGTGAATTTCTCTCTAAAATATTAGGATTTTCAGGAAAAAAAATTATCAAGTTGAAACTTTTCCAAAAATTTTGAAAAATTTCCAAATTTCAAGAATCTATGATTCTTGATCCTCCCAATCTAAATCCTTGAAAATTTTTTTACACATTTTGAGTAACAGGCAGGATATATTCCCAGAGTTTCAGCGATTTTTATTTTTCTGCTCTTCCAGTTGGTTTGAAATGTTCCATATATATATATTTATTCATTAAAAAAAGTTTGTTGTAAAAAGAACTAAAATCAAAATTATTTTGAATTATTTTTAATAATTGTATTCTTAAATTTATTTACAATTGTTTATGGTTATTCGCAGTATCTACATTTAACTAATTTATAAATGATAATAAACAACCCACACAGCATGAAATATTCATGAAAGCTTCCTAGAACATTGGCAGCGAAGATTTGAAATATTTTAGGAATCTTTCATGGAATATTCCTGTAATATTCGTATGTCCTTGATTCTTCCTACATTGGAATATTCCATGGAATATTACTGGAAGATTCTAAGAATATTTAATTGGAAGATCTAGGACATCTCAGATGTTTTATTGAAATAGTTCAGGAATCTTGCAGGAATATTTCATGAAATATTCCGTTGGAACATTCATTGAAAATTTCCGGAATATGAAAACGATAGATTTAAAACGATTTATGAACCTTTTATGGAATATAAACGAAAGATCTGAAGAATTTTCATGGAATATGCACGAAAGATTTAAGGAATTTTTCATGAAATATTCCATGAAATATTTCTGGAAGATTTTAGAAATCCATCGTAAAATATTCCGTGGAATATTTATGGAAGATTCGCAGAATATTGGCACGGAAGATTTGGAATATTTCAGGAATCTTCCGTGAAATATTCCTGTAATATTCGTATGTCCTTGATTCTTCCTACATTGAAATAAACCATGGAATACTCTTGAGAGATTTGAAGAATATAAAAATGGAAGGTTTGGGTAATCTCTCATCTTTCATGAAATGTTCCTGGAAGATTTTTGGAAAATGTGAAATGCTGTGAGGGGATGGTATATATATTATATAGTAACACATTACACTTGTACATCAATATTTAGTTATAAAATCGCATTGAAATATTCGCTTCGACTGTGCACATCAAAGTGCTGATACCCTTTCGCATTTATAGTAAGTGACGTATCTTTCAACCGCTTGGGGATAAAACTCCCATTTGACAAACATCCCCTTATCGGCGTCACTGGAAACCTCCCGTAACGTTCCGCGCAATCTTCCAACGAAAACTTCATGGAATCATTCTAGAATCTTTTAAGCAATATTCTACTGGAAGATTACTGTAATCTTTGCGTAAAATATTTTGCGGAATATTTACGGAAAATTTATGTAATATTTCGCTGTACGATTTAAAAGTTTTTAGGAATCTTCCAGTGAAATGTTTTTGGAATCTTTCTGAAATCTTTAATGAAATATTCCACTGGAATATTACTTAAATCTTTTTGTGGAATATTTCGTTGACTATTTATGGAAGATTTATGTTATATTCCACTGTACGATTTGAAAGTTTTTTGGAATCTTCCAGTGAAATGTTTATGGAATCTTTCTGAAATCTTTCATAAAATATTCCACTGGAAGGTTACTTGAATATTTCTGTGGAACATTTCGTGGAATATTTATGGGAGCTTTATGTAATATTCCGCTGTACGATTTTAATGTTTATCAGAATCTTCCTGAAATCTTTCATGAAATATTTCATCGGAAGATTACTTTAATCTTCCTGTGAAATGTTTCGTGGAATATTCATAGAAGATTTATCTAATATTTCGCTGTACGATTTTAAAGTTTTTTGAAATCTTCCAGTGAAATGATTATGAAATCTTTCTGAAATCTTTCATGAAATATTCCACTGGAAGATTACTTAAATCTTTCTGTGGAATATTTAGTTGACCAGTTCTGAAAGATTTATGTAATTATCCACTGTACGATTTTAAAGTTTATCGGAATTTTCCAGCGAAATGATTATGGAATCTTTCTGGAATCTTTCATGAAATATTTTACTGGAATATTCATAAACATTACATGGAATATTTTATGCAATATTTCAGAAATCTTTCGTGAATATTACATGGAATATTTCGAAAAAGTTTTCGAACATTCCTTTGAATTTTATTCCTGAAATATTCCTGAAAGCTTTCAATGGAAGATTCCAGTGGAATATTCTGAAATATTCCGTGAAGACTTTCAATAATCTGCATAAAAGGTTCCATTGAAATATTCCAGTAGAATAATTCGAAATATTTCAGTGAAATCTTCCATACTATGTGAGAACCATTATTTATTTCTAGCCTAACGCTTTTTTATTGTTATTTACAGTTTTCAATATTTTCTTATAATCATTTGTTTATTCACAGCATTATTTTACTTTTACAAAATAATTTTCATACAAGGTGATAAAATATTTTACTATAAGATAATATATATATAATATATATATGTTTCATTTAACAAAAAAATTTCAACATCAAAACTAATTCTCTAATGTAAAGAATAAAAAATTAAATTGGTATAATTTTGAAATTTTGATATGAGAATACTTTTTATAAATAACTTTTTAATAATTTTGAATAATGGTCAATTTTTTAAATAACTTGTGGTATTGAATGCTAATTAAATTTAGTTTTAACATGAAGTTAATTATTTAGGTTAGAAATGTATTCAATAAAATAATATAACTATTTATAAGTTATCACTCAATTTTTTGCACTTTTTATTCATAGTTGACAATTATATTGAATATATGATTCTCATTTTAATAGTTTTTATATGATATTATGTGAATTTTATAAATATAAATTATTTAAGGAGATGTAAAATGGACAGCACACTTCCACCCATAAATATTGATTATATTTCCATTGCATTTTAAAATTTTGAATAAATAGATGCATTAACATACAGTATGTATCACGAAGATTATTCAGTTAAATTTTTACATAAATCTATTCATTACTTATTGAGAAGTTTGGGTTCCAATATTATTTACTAAAATTTTTCCATTTGGAATCAGAAATTTAAATATCTTGAAAACTAATGATTGGAATAATTTAAAAATTCAAATAAATAATCATCACGAGACATACTACAAATTAATACATTCCTTTTATGGAAATTCAACAATAGAATGGAAAGACAGTTAATTTTTTTATCTTCTGATAGTAAAATATAATCAAACTTTGACAACAAAGTTAACGCAATAAAATAATTGTACTTCCAATGATTTGTATCATATTCAATACAAATTATAGAGTGATATTACAGAATATTATTTTTTTCCGCATTCATAATAAATGCATAATTATAGACATATCAATAATCAGAAACATTTATTCATATTTTATATATTGTCCTATCTTTATAATTGACTATTTAATATCGAATGAAAAAAATTTAATATCTAATGAATAATTTTTTTAAATTGTATTTCATAAAATTTATGTTCAAACGATATTAAAAAAAATATTTTTATATCATGTAATTATAATTTTTCAAATGAGGTCATTTGATATTTTTTAAAAATTAATGTTTCTCTTATTAAAAATATTATTGCTTCAATGAAATGAATTGCTAACAATTTTTATATAAATCATAATTCATTTAAATATAAACACGTGTACAAATGAAAATGTAATTAAGGTTAAATGTATGTTATTTGTAAAAAATTGTTAACAAGTAACTTTTTAAATAATATATTTTCATGAAAACTAATTTAAATACCTCATTCTCTGAATGATAACTGAATACAATTTTAATTAAATAAATTTAGTTATACAATTATAAATATATAATATTTATATAACTGCCCACATAGCACCGAAGCTTCCAGGAAGCTTCCATAAAAGGTTCGGAAACTTACCGTAAGCTTCCATGTAAGCTTCCTGGAAGCGTCAAATGTCCCGCGCATTTTTCATTCAGAAAGATTCAATGGAAGCTTCCAGAAAGCTTCCTTGGAAAAAATCAGTAAGCTTCCATGGAATCTAGCATAAAGGTCTTTTTGAATCTTACAAGAAGTGTCCAAGGAAGAATGCCGCAAGGTTCCAAAAGTACTTCATGGAAGCTTCCACGGAATAATGCAAAAAGCTTACATGCAAGCTTCCGTGAAAGCTTCAATTAAAGCTTCCTGGAAGCGTAAAATGTCCCGCGCACTTTTCTTTCAGAAAGATTCAATGGAAGATTCCAGGAAGCTTCCATGGAAGAAATCAGTAAGCTTCCATGGAAGCTAGTATAAAAGCCTTTTGAATCTTACAAGAAGCTTTCAAGGAAGGTTGCCGTAAGGTTCTAAAAATACTTCATGGAAGCTTCCATAAAAAAATGCTAGAAGCTTCCAGGATGGTTCCAGTGTAAGGTTCCTGGAGGCTTTGAGAAGTCAACAATTCAAATATCATTTGGTTAATTTTATCCTTTTTCACCGTTTGAAAGGTATTGTGTTACGATTCTGTTCAACATTCTATTTTTCATTTTATATTTTATAAATTTTTGCTGTGCAAAACACATATTTACTTACAACATACTATTCTATATACTATTATATCATATTTATACTTCAATACATATTCACATATATTAGGATTTACGTATAATTATAAAGACGCATTTACATTTTTAGGGCAGACGCTGTGGGTACATACTCAAAACCGCCAACGTTCGACTTATATAGTAAGTGTGGTATCATCTCACCACTTAGGGACAAAACGCCCATTCAACGCGTATCCCCCTGTAGGCGTAACTGCGAATCGAAGGTGACGGACTTGCATGGTATCTGTCGGTAGTTCAATTCCCGACTAAACATAATTTTTTTTTTATAAATTATGTTGCACATGTATATGTTCATGTACCAACGTATTATTCACACACAAACATTTTCATACTATCTGAAGTCGAAAAATTCATTTTATATAGATTTTAAAATAAATTTATTTAAAAAAACTTAAATAAATAATACAATACTCTTTCTTAAAACTTTATTCAATTAAAGACTTTTCTTTAAAAAGCAACAAAACGTTTTGTGTGCCTATTTACTAACTTAAATTAATACTAAAAGAAATTTTTTATTCAAAGTTATACAATCATAGAAACTTTTAATCATTTAATTTGTAATCTGTTTTATTCGTATTCATATAATAATCCGATATTAATTTTTAATATTAAAAAGAATATCTTTATACATTAATTTAACAAAAAAAGACTATATTTTTAATTTATAAAATTAATAAGGGATTATTATATAAATACGGAAAAAGCAGATTACAAACTGAATGAATTAATTTTTATAATTATGTAACTTTGGGTAAAAATTTTTTATTACTATTGATTTTTAGTTAGTAAAAGAACACAAAATATTATGCTTTTTGAGGAAAAATCTTTAATATTGATAAAAGTCATGTATTCAAAACATTGTAAAGATATTTAGACTTTGTAATTAATTTATTTAATTTATAAAATTTTATTAAGGTTGTATGGGCCATACAGTCTGTGTCAAAAGTTAGTTTTTTAGAAAATTGTCTATATTTTTCGGTAGAAAGTAATTATTTAATTTTTAGCTTAGTGACTTATTAGATAATATTAAAACAATCATTTTAAACTTTGTTTCATTTAAATATAATGAATTACTAAAGAGTAATAACATTTTAAAGTTTATAAATTTTACACAAATCTAATGTAATCATAAATAATAATGCCAAACTTTCAAAAATGATTTTATTTGACTGCAACAAATTTTATTTTGTTCAGTTTAAAATTTAGAATCTATTGACGAGGATGGAATTTTGATTTTTATTTTTTATTTAAATTTATTGCTAATTTTCTGCGAAAAAATGTATATGTCTCAGACGGTACTTACTGTTTTATCATAGAAAATTAGCAATAAATTTAAATAAAAAATAAAAATCAAAATTCCATCCTCGTCAATAGATTCTAAATTTTAAACTGAACAAAATAAACTTTGTTGCAGTCAAATAAAATCATTTTTGAAAGTTTGGCATTATTATTTATGATTTTATTAGATTTGTGTGAAATTTATAAACTTTAAAATGTTATAACTCCTTAATAATTCATTATATTTAAATAAAACAAAGTTTAAAATGATTGTTTTAATATTATCTAACAAGTTACTAAGCTAAAAATTGAATAATTACTTTCTACCGAAAAATATAGACGATTTTCTAAAAAAACTAACTTTTGACACAGACTGTATTGAGACCGCATTAGTATAATTCGCATTGAGATGAGCACGGTCTCTATCAGTAGCGAGTGGGGATATTGAAAGTACCGTACGCGTCTTCACGAGCGCGCACGTATACGCCCATGTTAGCAACATAAACATGCGGGCTCAGTGATAGACGTACGATTTTTATATATTATACATATAAGTTTGATTGAAGTTGTAACCCTCTCTCTTGTAGCGTTGACAAGGAGTGGGAAGGTGATCGACGGGAGATCATACCAGCGGTGTGGCAGCGCCGAGAAACCGAGGCGTCTTGTAAAATTAAGAATAAGAGAAAAGACACTCTCGTGTCGGCTCTCTTCAATAAAGTTACTTTTTAAACTAAATACTTGTTCAAGTGAAACATTCCTTCTTATTTAAGTTCAAAGGACGGCGAAAGAGTGCAAATTACGTGCTCTGTACCTGTGTGAGCTTAAATAAGACTTGTAGTTAATAACGCGAGTAAAGTTCGTGATTCTAAATTAACAATCTTTGTGATAAAGTTTAATTAAGTGTGTGAAGCGTGCATTTGGCCCTTCATTAAAATATTGTTTCAAACTTATAGTCAAAAGGCTAAATACAGAAGCCTTGAATTTTCGTGCGGTTCGCAAAGCAATTGGCTTGGATCGCGCACGTATCTTCAAGAGCACGATAACGTACGCGTTATAAATTCACGTGAGACGCGTTGATGCGAGAGGCAAAACAATTAATTCCTGTATACCTAATCCTGTCTTCCCATTATATATGAACCGAGTTAGATGGATCACATGGACCCGAATCTGGTGAGCATGATGTCTTGCCAGTGTACGGTCTAGAGAAGTCTAACTCATAGGAAAACTGATAAATAAAACAATATAATAAGCTCGCACGTGCTGCGAATAGGCAGACGTTAGGCTTGGTGTATTGAAAGGAAAAGTACGTCATATAGTAGCGTGATAAGCCTATATGACGTTACGACAAATAATGTAAGTGCGTTATACTCATTATTTCTTTGAATAAATAATATATGAAGTAATAACACAAAATATAACGTCACAACTGGCGCCCTCCGGTATTTTTCCCTTACGCAACTGAGATATATAAATTCTCAAACGAAACGATATTTTATCCATAAAAGCTAGAAGGTTTTTGCAGAACAAATAGCGTCTTTCGGTGTGTTAAACTCACGACTGAGTAATCGAAAAAATAAATAGCCCATTTGCTAAAGGCTGGATTGTATTGATAAAGCAAAAATAAATTGTAAAAACAAAAATATGTTATTGGTTAAAAGCTAGATTACAATAGCATCAAAATTTGCGCTTAACCTATATGTTAAACTAACGAATAGAAAATCTAAGAAAGAAAATTATTTTCGGTTCAGTAAAATTAATATAAATATTTTTTCTAATTATTTATTTGGCTGATTGAATAGTTAAAATACAAAAATAAATTAAAAACACATATATAATACAGAAAATGGTAAAGTTAAGCGTAGCTGAATTTATATTAAAATCAAAAGAAACAAAAAACAATAAAAACGAACAAGTAGAAAAAATAATAGAAAAAACAAAAAGAATACTAGAAAAAAGCAAAAAAAATAATACAAAGAAAGAATATTTCATAATAGAAGCAAGTGAAATCGCGAAAATATTGACAAAAGTAAATGAAAATATAGATTTTGCATACGTAAAAATAAAGAAAAACGAAACAAACTTAGAATACATAAATGAGAAATTAGACAAATTAGTAACAAGACAAAATAATTTAATAGAAAAAGTCAATTTAATCGCGCATAGATTTAATCACAACATGCCTAGATTAATAGAGCATTTATGCGACATAGAAAACGAAATAGAAAAATTGAAAAGTGTAAAAGAATAAATTTGAAACCATTTGAAATGCTATACGATAGTACGTTAAATAACGCATGAAAATTTGACAAGTGAAAGTTAACAGAAAGAAATTTGTGTTTACATCGGTTTCGCATAGCATATCAAATGAGATATATAAAACACAGTACAAATGTAAACAAACGCACGAAAATAAATTGATGTTCACTCTAAATTATGTTATAGAAAGTTTAACATGACAAGAAAATAAAATATTAAAATGAAAAGCAGTAACACTCAACTTTAGCAGTGGTACTCAATATTTAGAAAATAATTTAATTAACAGTTTTCAATTCAATATATCTAATTAAATAATATAGATATAAGTAGAAACTTGTCATTTTAAATTTTATTAGGAAATAAATTGAGAATTGAACGTTTGATAATTAAATTCAATAAATGATTATTTGAACATACAAATAGATTAAACGTTGAATGCTCAAAATTTTAAAATAAATAATTGTAAAATTAACGCCACAGACATAGAGAAAATAAGTAAATATAAATAACAAATCAATAGTTAACATACAATTAAATAAATAAATCACAAAGATAAAATAAATTTTAAATATTAAATATTAAAAGAATTTAAATTGAAAGAAAAGAGTTTGAATTTATATTGGAAAGTTTAATTATCAATTAAGAATTTTTAAAGGTTGAAACAAATTTTTTTTTTGAATACTTTGATTCTTTTTTACAACTCACTATCAAAAAACATTTATTAAATTTGCGCACATCAACATATAATAAATCAAAATGCCGTCTACGCGTAGATCAGACACTATACTACAAGAGATACAAGAACAACAAGAAAAAGAAGAAACAAAAAAGAAATTGAATATTAATTTAGTGGAATGGATGCAAGCAGTCACATTAGAACTTAAAATATTATCTACTCAAAACGACAATCTTGAAACCTCGCTAAATAGCTCAGGTGATTGGGAAAGAATAGTAAATGTCAATTTAGATAAGGATACTATAAAGGATATGTCGATAAAAGATCAGCTCGAGGTATTGACTGATGCCCTAAAAGAAATAAGAAAAGAAAACAAAAATCTTGAGAACTGTTTAGAACAACACAAAGAAGAGCAAATAAAGCAAAAACAAGAATATATGAGAGAAAAACAAGAACTAAAACAAGAAAACGAAAGATTAAGAAATGAAAATAAAAGATTAATAGACGAAATACAAGACTACTTAACACAAAAAATAAATGAGACTACACAAGAACAAGAGGAAAGAATTGAAGAACTTAAAGCAATAATGAATAGAAACAGCACGCGAACAACGGAATCTCCAAACATAAAGATAAAAATACCTATGCCTAAATATGAAGGTATGAGTGATGAGCGTCCTATGAAATTTTTAAATGAATTAACACAATACATAGACTTAAAAGGTTTAACGGAAAAAGAAACTCTACAATTATTGCAAAACGTGTTACAGAAGGAAGCGAATGCATGGTGGTATATTTACCAAGACAATGTAGAAACATTTGATCAATTTAAAAACATATTTTTAGAACGTTACTGGAATGAGGAAATTCAGAGGTCAACACAAAGAAAAGTGGAATATGGCCAGTATTATGAAAATAGTAAGATGAATCGTGTAACGTATGCTACACAGATACTAGGCTTTGCAAAGGAACTACAACTGAATTACTCGGAAGAAGAATTGACTATTAAAATAAGTAAACATTTTGATAGAAACATTAAACAAGCTATAAAATGCTCACATATAAAAAACAAAAACACACTTTTCGAAATACTAGCAGATTATGATAGAGATGATAATAAGAGAAATAGAAACACATACAAACAAAAAAGCCCTCAAAATCAAAATAATCAACAATATCAAGAAACAAATAGACAAAGCCAAGATACAAACAATCAAAAACAACAACGTCAAGATTTAAATCAACAAAAACAGCAACAACAAGAAACAAACACATACAATAATCAAAAACAAGAATATAGGAAACCATATAATAGAAATGAACAAATAAACAGCACTAAAATAATAGAAAAATCAAATAGAAACAGAAATACGCAAAGAGAAATACATAAACAACCAGTAAACCGAGATAAAATACAAGAAGCAAGCAGAGAAATGGAGGAAATACCGAACATGGACAGATAGACAGCAAAAAGCTTTTGAAAAAATAAAAGGCTTGTTTGACGAAAATATCATTTTAAAATTCGTTGATACAACAAAGCCATTTATATTAACCACTGATGCGAGTGATTATGCAATTGCAGGAATATTGTCACAATTAGATGACAAAAATCATGAAAACATCGTATGTTTCATCAGCAGAACGCTAAAGAGTAGTGAAATTAATTATTTCACAACAGAGAAAGAACTACTAGCTATAGTATGGTCTTTACAAAAATTAGACACTTATTTAAAAGGCGCTAAAAACATAATTGTAAAAACAGACCATCAGGCTATAACTTTCTTAAAAAAATGTAAATTTAGTAATGAAAGACTAAAGAGATGGAGTTTGGCTCTCCAAGACTACAATATACACCCTGAACACATACTAGGGAATAAAAATAATGCAGCTGATTTCTTAAGTCGTCAGAACTTACCAGAAATCACAAACAAAAAAGATGAGATAATAATTGCTGCAATAATAAAGAAATTAAATATTAAAAATGATTTGAAGCAAAAATTAAAGAAATTAAAAGATTTTCAACGAAATGATGCATATTGTACAAAAATTCTAAACAAAATGCAAAATAATAACAATATAAAAAAGACTTTTGAATTGTCAAATGAGATACTCATGAAAAAGTCTATAAATGGAAATAAAATAATATTACCTCAAGCATTAATGCAAGACATGGTAATAAATACACATACAATATATGGACATATAGGTCCAAAGAAAACTCTTAAAATATTAACAGAAAGTTTTCAAGCTCCTAATTTAAGGAAGAAAACATATTTAATAATTAAAACATGTGAAACATGTCAAAAAACAAAATGGTTAACCGTAAAATACCAATCAAAGGTAGAACCAATTTTAGTCAATAACAAAAATCAAATGTTGTCAATAGATTTTTTTGGACCATTGCCTACATCTACAAGTGGTGTTAAACATATATTAACTACAATAGATACTTTCTCTAAGTATGTAGTTATGTACCCAATAAAGAAAGCAAATACTATAACAGTAATCAAAAAACTATTGACAGATTATATACCCAAGTATGGAAAACCAGAAGCAATAATAACAGACCATGGAACTCAATTTACAGGAAAAAAGTGGAAAAAAACGTTAAAAGAGAAAAACATAAAGATGTTATTTTCATCTATACGTCACCCACAAAGTAATATAGTTGAAAGAATTCACAGAGAATTAGCGAGGTTTTTCAGAACTTTCTTAACAGATAATCACAAAAAATGGGCATCATATGTACCAATAATAGAAAGAATCATGAATTCTGTACATCATGAAACTACGAAATTCACACCATTAGAATTACATTTTAACAAAAAACCAGACAGATTCTGGCACAAGTATTTCAATATAAAAGAAAATGACGTAGATTACGATAGAAAAATATATCTAGCTAAAGAAAACATGCACAAAGATAGAAGAAAACGTGCGAATGTACAAAACATGAAGAAAAATCATTATGAATTCAAGATTAATGATAAAGTGCTAATAAAGGCACTAAATGTATCAAATACTGAAAATAATAAAATAGCAAAATTTTTTCACGTATACGAAGGGCCATTTATAGTAAAAGATAAAATAGCAACAGACACATACTTGCTTATAAATGAGAGAAACGAGGAAAGAGGAAAATTTCATTTGAATAACTTGAAACCGTTTTTCACAAGCTAAAATTCAAATATCCCACACAGCATGGAAGATTTCACTGGAATATTTCGAATTATTCCACTGGAATATTTCAATGGAACCTTCCATGCAGATTATTGGAAGTCTCCACGGAATATTTCAAAATATTCCATTGGAATCTTCCATTAAAAGCTTCCAGGAATATTTCAGGAATATTTCAAAGAAATGTTCAAAAACTTTTTTGAAATATTCCATGAAATATTCACGAAAGATTTTTGAAATATTTCATGAAATATTCCATGAAAGGTTTATGAAATATTCCAGTAAAATATTTCATGGACGATTCCAGGAAGATTCCATAAACTTTTCGCTGAAAGATTCCAAAAAACCTTCAAATCGTACAGCGAAATATTACATAAATCTTCCATAAATATTCCACGAAATATTTCACAGAAAGATTTCAGTAATCTTTCGGTGAAATATTCCATGAAAGATTTCAGAAAGATTCCATAAATATTTCATTGGAAGATTTCGAAAAACTTTTAAATCGTACAGCGGAATATTACATAAATCTTCCATAAATATTCCACAAATTATTCCACAGAAAGATTTAAGTAATCTTCCAGTAGAATATTCCATGAAAGATTTCAGAAAGATTCCGTAAACATTTCATTGGAAGATTTCGAAAAACTTTTAAATCGTACAGCGGAATATTACATAAATCTTCCATAAATATTCCACGAAATATTCCACAGAAACATTTAAGTAATCTTCCAGTGGAATATTCCATGAAAGATTTCAGAAAGATTCCATAAACATTTCATTGGAAGATTTCGAAAAACTTTTAAATCGTACAGCGGAATATTACATAAATCTTCCATAAATATTCCACGAAATATTCCACAGAAACATTTAAGTAATCTTCCAGTGGAATATTTCATGAAAGATTCTAGAATGATTCCATGAAGTTTTCGTTGGAAAGTTGCGCGGAACTTACGGAAGGTTTCCAGTGACGCCGATAGGGGGATGTTCGTTAAATGGGAGTTTTATCCCCAAGTGGTTGGAAGATACCTCACTTACTATATAAGCGAAAGTGTATCGGCGCTTTGATGTGTACAGTCGAAGCGAATATGTAAATGCGATTTTATAACTAAAAGTTTATGTATGCGTATATGTATTGATGTATAAGTTTAATGTGTTATTATATAATATATATACTATCCCCTCACAGCATTTCACATCTTCCAGGAACATTTCATGAAAGATGAGAGATTACCCAAACCTTCCATTGAAATATTCTTGAAATCTCTCAAGAATATTCCATGGAATATTCCAATGTAGGAAGAATCAAGGACATACGAATATCAAAGGAATATTTCATGGAAGATTCCTGAAATATTCAAAATCGTCCGTGCCAATATTCTGCGAATCTTCCATAAATATTCCACGTAATTTTTTACGATAGATTTCTAAAATCTTCCAGAAATATTTCATGGAATATTTCATGAAAGATTCCTTAAATCTTTCGTGCATATTCCATGAAAGGTTCATGAAATGTTTCAAATCTTCCGTTCCAATATTCCGGAAATCTTCCATGAATGTTCCAACGGAATATTTCATGAAATATTTCTGCAAGATTCCTGAAATATTTCAATGAAAGATCTGAGATGTCCTAAATCTTCCAATGAAATATTCTTGGAATCTTCCAACAATATTCCATGGAATATTCCAATTTAGGAAGAATCAAGGACATACGAATATTACAGGAATATTCCATGGAAGATTCCTAAAATATTTCAAATCTTCCGTGCCAATATTCCAGGAAGATTCCATAAATATTCCATGCTGTGTGGGATATATACATAAACAGTTAATACGATACTAAACGTATACGTAAAATAAATAAATATCATATACAAATCAATAGGTAATATGATAAATCAAAATAAAGGTCATAGACAGATACAAGTTAGCAGTTGAATTAACAACAACTACCTTGATTCAAAGAAGTAGCAACAGTTACGAACAATTCAAAATTTATTGAATAATTTAAAGTAAAAAGTTATAGTATAATAAAATAAAATAAGTGTAAATAATATTGTGCAGTCCTCTAACAATAATAAATAAGTGTGTAAAAAGTTATAGTAGTATAAGTAAAAACAAGTAACAAAATAAGTATTAAAATGTACAGGGTCAACGCATACCCATACAAAAAGAAAGACAATTTTGTCACCAATCCCAAAAAATATAGACACTGTGCCACGAGTCCAGATCTATACGTAGAGTGCAGACACGTAACCACTCAGGTATACGAAGAAAAAATTGAACAAGGCACAATGGACATAGTATGGGACGAATCACTACAAAAAACAATAAATTATGAAGACAAAATACAAACTTCAGCACAGCGTTTTAGACACATAGAAAATTTTAAGATAGCAGAAGCAGGGAAGAAGACACAAGCAAAGAATAAATACGTAGCTGCACAAACTGAAACTGAGACAGAAGGATCAAAGACGTCGGAAAAAAGAAAAAGATAGAGAAAATCTACAACGTTGAAGAATTACAAACAATACCCTGCGAGGAAGATGACCAGGAAATTTACCTGATAACATATAACGAGAAAAGAAAGAATATGAACATCACATACTGTCAAGACGTAACACTACACAATCAACGTTTGCAACGGATGGGAATTCCAGCTAATTCAGAAGACATTGCTGATCCTGAGTCTGATTTCAACATCTGGTTACGAAAACGGCAAAGGCGCATTAAATGGTAAAATAAAGTAAAAATAAATTAGATAGTATAATATTAAAGAAATTAAAATCAAAGTCAAAATTTAAAATTGCAAAAAGAAAAGAATAACATTAAAGTCATTTTACATGCGAAATATGTCTGTGTGCGTTGCGTTAGAAATAAAATGGATCGCTCACATTTTACTTGAAAAGAAAAACATTAAAATTCAAAAATTTCATAAATATTGTAAATAAAGTATAGTTAGAGAAAGTTAAAATGAGCGCGATCAATTTTATTTGGGGGGCATATAGGACCCCACACATATTTGGCATACAAAATGCAACGTGTTCATTTTAAATAAAATGTAATTAATACATTGAATAGATAAATGAATAAAAGTAACATTTCATTGGGAAAATTAAAGTTAAAATGGAAAAATAAATGCAAAAGAAAGAAAAGCAAAAGAATGTGAATAAGATTTAACGAACTGATAAATACTGTGTCATTTCAATGCGAAAATTTTAAAAATTCATACTTAAGAAATAAAATGAATTAGTTTTTGGCAAACAAAGTCAATTTTATTTCGGGGGGCATTGAGACCGCATTAGTATAATTCGCATTGAGATGAGCACGGTCTCTATCAGTAGCGAGTGGGGATATTGAAAGTACCGTACGCGTCTTCACGAGCGCGCACGTATACGCCCATGTTAGCAACATATACATGCGGGCTCAGTGATAGACGTACGATTTTTATATATTATACATATAAGTTTGATTGAAGTTGTAACCCTCTCTCTTGTAGCGTTGACAAGGAGTGGGAAGGTGATCGACGGGAGATCATACCAGCGGTGTGGCAGCGCCGAGAAACCGAGGCGTCTTGTAAAATTAAGAATAAGAGAAAAGACACTCTCGTGTCGGCTCTCTTCAATAAAGTTACTTTTTAAACTAAATACTTGTTCAAGTGAAACATTCCTTCTTATTTAAGTTCAAAGGACGGCGAAAGAGTGCAAATTACGTGCTCTGTACCCGTGTGAGCTTAAATAAGACTTGTAGTTAATAACGCGAGTAAAGTTCGTGATTCTAAATTAACAATCTTTGTGATAAAGTTTAATTAAGTGTGTGAAGCGTGCATTTGGCCCTTCATTAAAATATTGTTTCAAACTTATAGTCAAAAGGCTAAATACAGAAGCCTTGAATTTTCGTGCGGTTCGCAAAGCAATTGGCTTGGATCGCGCACGTATCTTCAAGAGCACGATAACGTACGCGTTATAAATTCACGTGAGACGCGTTGATGCGAGAGGCAAAACAATTAATTCCTGTATACCTAATCCTGTCTTCCCATTATATATGAACCGAGTTAGATGGATCACATGGACCCGAATCTGGTGAGCATGATGTCTTGCCAGTGTACGGTCTAGAGAAGTCTAACTCATAGGAAAACTGATAAATAAAACAATATAATAAGCTCGCACGTGCTGCAAATAGGCAGACGTTAGGCTTGGTGTATTGAAAGGAAAAGTACGTCATATAGTAGCGTGATAAGCCTATATGACGTTACGACAAATAATGTAAGTGCGTTATACTCATTATTTCTTTGAATAAATAATATATGAAGTAATAACACAAAATATAACGTCACAGTATAGCCCATACAACCTTAAATTAACGACTTTCTCTTTAAAAAAAACATATTTGTTTGTGTTCTTTTTTATTAATTAAAATCAATAACAATGAAAATTCTTTATCGAAAGCTATGCACAATTATAAAAAATTTTTAATCATACAAAATGTAACATGTTTTACTTCATATTTAAATAATTTACCATAAATTTTGTAAATTAAAAAGAATATGAAACATTAATTTAATAGAAAAAAAAGACAATATTTTTAATCTATAAAATTAAATTAATGTAAGGCAGACACTACACCTGTACACATAAATATTGCCGGAATTTTCATTTTATTATAAAATTTTAGAAAAAAAAGTGCATTAGCTTATAGTATGTATCATGAAGATTATTCTATGAATCTTATAAATAAATTCATTCATCAGCTATTTAAAATGTTGAAGCCCAATGATGTATATAAAAATTATTTGATTTCGCACCAGGAATACAAAATTCCTATAAACAAAGGAATAGATTTATTTAAAAATTCAACTGAATAATTTTCATGATATTTACTACAAACTAATGTATTTTTATTCTGAAACTTTGCAATAACTTTTCGTGAACATTAATATATCCTCCCTGTACTATTCTGTGAAAGGCTGCAGGAAGTTTGAATAAAATCTTCCGCAAAATGTTACTGCAAGCTTCCTGCGAAATGTAAAGTAATCTTCCAAATAATATTCGAATATAACTTTTTGGAAGCTTACTGGAAGCTATCTTGTAATATTCCATTTGGCCCCCACGGAATATTACATTTAAGCTTCCCTGACCTTTCCATAAGGCTTACATAAAAGATTCCAATGGAAGCTTCCAGAAACTTTCATTTAGCTTTCGGGAAGCTTACAGAGAATCTTCCTGATAAGTTATTGATAACCTTTCGTAAACAATAAAATATTTTTCCTATAACATTCCACGGAAGGCTGCAGAAAGTTTGAATGAAACCTTCCACAAAATATTACTGGAAGCTTCCTGCAAGATATAATGTAATCTTCCGAGTAACGTTTCTGTAATATTGCATGTAATCTTTTAGAAAGCTTACTGGAAGCTATTTTGTAATGTTTCATTTAGCCCTCATGGAATATTACATGTTAGCTTATCTGAACCTTCCGTAAAGCTTATATGAAAGATTCCAATGGAAGCTTCCCGAAACTTTCATTTAGATTACGGGAAGCTTACAGGAAATTTCCCTGACAAGTTACTGGTAACCTCCTGTAAACATTGAAATATTTTTCTTGTAAAATACCGTGGAAAGCTGCAGGAAGTTTGAATGGAATCTTCCACAAAATATTAATGGAAGCTTTCTGCAAGAAATCTTCCGTATAACGTTTCTGTAATGTTACATATAATCTTTCCGGAAGCTTACTGGAAGCTATTTCGTAATGTTCCATTTAGCCCTCATGGAATATTACATGTTAGCTTTCCTGAACCTTCCGTACAGTTTACATGAAAGATTCCAATGAAAGCTTCTCGAAACTTCCATTTAGCTTTCGGGAAACTTACAGGGAATCTTCCTGATAAGTTACTGGCAACCTGTCGTAAATATTGAAATATTCTTCCTGTAACATTCCGTTGAAAGCTTCAGGAAGTTTGAATGGAATCTTCCACAAAATATTACTGGAAGCTTCCTGCAAGATATATTGCAATCTTCCAAATAACATTTCTGTAATATTGCATGTAATCTTCTTGGAAGCTTACTGAAAGTTATTTTATAATGTTCCATTTAGCCCTCATGGAATATTACATGTAAGCTTCCCTGAACCTTCCGTAAAGCTTATATGAAAGATTCCAATGGAAGCTTCTCGAAACTTTCATTTAGCTTTCGGGAAGCTTGCTAGAAGCTTACATTGGAATCTTTCTCGAATCTTTTGATGGAAGCTTCCCGAATCTTTCGTGCTATGTGGGTGTTCATCAAATAAAATTATTATTTTTTTAATATATATATATATATATTTATTAAAAAAATAATTATTACAATAGATTGTAGTTAAATAAAAATGTTTATTTTAATAATTATAGCGTCGAAATTTATTTTGATGAAAATGTTGATTGACATTTACAGTATTATTTTAACTATTTTTGAAAAGTTACTTGTCATCAATAAAAAAATATTAAATTTTTCAAATTCATAATCTATTAATATCAAGAATTTTCTAAAAATTATAATATTTATGAAATGCAAACCTTACTTGTGATACATATACACTTTGTAATATTTGTATCTCATTAAATTTTTATATTAGATGCAAAAAGGATTGTTAAGTAATTGCAAATAGTTATTTTTTTATTCCGAAATATTCGAATTTAAAATTAACTAAAATGTTGTATTTTAATCTTATGATTTTTCTATTTAAATTTCGTATTTCATATACATAAAATACATTTGTGAAGATATTTTTATTAGAAATCAACATGAATTTCTTTTAAGCATGTTTCACTTATAAATTAATTTCATAATTCAAATTCATGGTCATATATTGAGGTCTGGAAATTATAGTTGTAACTCAGTACCCAGTTCTCAGTTTATTTACATCAAATATCGTACTATCTTTGTTTTTCTAATGGCAGTAGAGTGAGAAATAGTCACTTGAAATAAATTATACGCTTTTTTACTTTAAGCACATGTGTACATTTATTTTTATATTATGTTTCATCAAATTATTTTCAATTTTATTTAGTACTCAAAATTCAATTAATTAATTCTTATTTACTTAAAATTAGTCATTTATACATAATAATGCAATAAAAGAAAATTCAACTAAGCGACGTTAGGAGCGAAAAACTTCAATATAATTAATACCTGTTAACGTAAAACCCAATAAATTATATATTTTGACCCCCTGAATCCTAATTTCAAGGGTGTTTTGCTTAAAAATGGAGAGGAAAATAATTATAAACAATTTATTGTTAAATTTTTTAAAATAAGTACTTTAAACCTAATAAAACTATTTCTGATAATTTTAATGCATATTTTACGTTTAAATAACTTAATTCTATTAAAATAAAGTAATAAATTCAATAATAATAAAAACTTCTTTTTTTTTTGTGCAACTGAGAGCGACCTGTTTTATTGACCATCTGTCGCGCGCGATGTAGCTAGATAAAACAGGTCACTCTCGGTTGCACATAAAAAAAAAATTTTTATTATTATTGAATTTATTACTTAATTTTAATAGAATTAAGTTATTTAAACGTAAAATATGCATTAAAATTATCAGGAATAGTTTTTATTAGGTTTAAAGTACTTATTTTCTAAAATTTAACAATAAATTGTTTATAATTATTTCTCTCCTCATTTTTAAGCAAAACACTATTGAAATTCGGATTCAGGGGGTCAAAATACATAAGAAAAGCTTTGGTGTTTGAGGGGACATGAAAATGACCACGGGATTTGTAGTGGGCCCCTAGACTAATACTATATTAAGGCTATTTTCATTCACTTGATTATTAATACATAAAATTTTCAAAACAAACACTTTATTATCGAATGATTCGCTTTTTAACACATTTAAACATGCATTTCGATACAATAAGACCACTTATAAATTTCACTTTGGGTTGAATATTTTTATACACTTATAAATATACACATGTATTTATAACTAGAATTGATACACTTTATTATAACATTAAAAACACTTTATTATAGCATCAAAAACACGTTATAACTTGCATTTGAAACACATGCATGCACTTATACGAATAATACACTTATATACACATTTCGTTTACATAAATTTCACTAACACTGAATAATTATACGAATACTACACTTACATTTAATTTACACTAAAATTTCACTTTCCATTAAATGCTTTATGTACATGAATACTTTATTATTTTTATATGATTTTCACTAACACTGAATAATTATACACTTATATTTCACTTGTTAAAATATTTTTATAAAAATTCCATTAATACACTACATATTTTTATATACAAATACTTTATTCTTATATAATTTACACCAGCACTGAATAATTATACATTCAAATTTCATTTTTATTGAATATTTAATTTACACGAATTCCACTTATTAGAATATTCTTTTATAAAAATAATGTACACTACATTTTTATTAAGAATAATCTATTATTCTCACATTTTTAACTAATAAAAAATTATTTTACACTATACACAAAACTTATTTCACTACAAAGAGAATCATAAATCTCTCATGTAGAACAATACCCTCATTCATGAGTGACATATTTTCCGCTTTATGTCTTAGAGAACACACACATAGGTAATAAAATTTTATATTTTTCTCAAACCTTTCAGTTTTTTTTTTAACTTTTTTCTTGCTTGAAACACGAAAAAATTTTCATTCATTTCACTAACATATGTGCAGAATATTCCTGTAGAATAAATAAAAAACGATACGTCAAAACAGTTGCACGTGCGTCTGTTTATAATTTGTTCGAACCCGGCATATACGTGACGATGCTGTTCTACTTTATTGGTAAGCAGACAATTGCTGCTCCACTAATCTTGGCTACATTCGGAAACAATCGCGCTATATATAGTTTACTGCGGTAACTAATCAGCAGGTATCTGAAATATAAAAGAGAGTCACTCACCTTAATTCGTGCTGCAGTTGTACTAAAGCTATAGAATATAGTAACAGTACAAACATTTTTTCTTCTATACGAGAGACATTTCAATGTCATACAAATAGTCGATTATTGCATTTTCATCATTAACTAGGTTGATGACTGGTAAATAGAAGCAATTAATACTTCATGCAAGTAATCGCAACGATCTACTTTATCGATAAATTAATTTAACTGGCTTGCCATGCAGTTACGCAACAAAATTTTAGAAACTGCATCTTAACTAGTAGGTAATTTTGAAAATACTTACTTTATAAAAAAATATGTATGTTATATCAATGACATGTCCTATCGATAATTGAGTCAGAAGATTAACCATCTACTTTACCGACAACTACATCGATGGTCAGTAAATAAAAACTCTTATAAAAGCTGTAGGTGTGTCATACACATCTAAAATGGCTGTAAGGATTCTGGAACAGGGCGCGACTGGCACACTTTGTGTGCTAGTAGCGCCCTGTTCTGGAATCTTTACAGCTCACATACTGACATATGATATAAACTTCAACAAATTGAAGAATGTATTAGAAGATGGCATCTACGTAAATATTTACATTCTTTGAATACTATGTATCCATACGTAAGTAGCTATAAAATTATTTTTCGACAATATTTTTAATATTTAAGCCTAATAGCTTCATAACATAAGACCAATATTCTTTAATTTTGTTACATTTTCACTATTATACCAACGTTCCGATCACTTTTAAGCATTTTTTTTATGAATGAAATAAAATTGTTTAATTTTGAATTATTCTTTTCATTTTTATCTATTTTTCTCCAAATCAGCCATATAAACCGATTTAAAAAATGATGCCTTAATGTTCGTAATGAGTCTAGAAATCATTCTCAAAAGGAATTTTGCAGTGACATTAAATTTTTGTTTGAAGGGTATCCCTCATTAGAATGGTCGAAAATGCCTCGAATCCGAAAATCATTCTCGCTTTGATTACTGTATTTCTAATATTGAAAAAGAGTTTTTATTATATTTTAAACCCCCCTGTCCCCTGCGCCCTCACTACCCTACTGAAAAAAATGACATGAGATCTCACGTGAGATCTCATGTGCCGCAAAATTTTATTTTTCCTGATGCCCGATCTCACGTGAGATCTCATGTGAGATCTCATGCGCGAAAAGTATAATTTTTCCCGATACCCGATCTCACATAAGATCTCACATGAGATCTCATATGAGATCTCGTGTGAACTAAAATAAAATTTTTTCCTACACTTATAGTTGTAATTAATGTCAACAAATCTAAAATCTAAATTTTGGTCTATAATTCAATTTATTTATATATTATATATATTAATAAAATTACGATTAAATAATTCTACACTACATCTACAAAACAATCGTTATCTAAAGCATGCTATTATGGATTATGGTTTTAAACTACATTCGAGCGTAATTATACTTGGCGATTGAATAATAATAGAAACAAATTTTTTACGAAGATTTAGACGTTGTTTACAAGTAATATTTAAGATACTAGTCACTACAATTATGCATATCGCCTTTTACACTCGAGAAGGCCATCACTTTTCAGTGAGGTCTGGAGCGATGCCGTTCGTATACAAAGGTTTGTACAGAATTTGTGTATTCAAAAATTGAGATACTGATTTCATATCACAGACGAAATCATGTATACGAGGCTCGGGGTCAGTTCACTGATTAATGACAGTTTTTCTAATCAATAGGTAGTGTCGTTCTATGACGCACGCTGCATCTGGTTCAGATTTACGGCATAACACGTCTCACCAATTGTTACACAATTTGCATGTCGCCGTAAAAACAGTTGCAGCTTCATTTATGTCTTAGAATATTATGACAAACTACCTTCAATGAACTGACAGTGACTTAGTACTTATTATCTTTTTTTTATCATACTGATAAATTATTTTTACATATCATTTACAATAGCGTCTTACAGATTTGAATAATATAGGTTCTTCTGACTCAAGAATTATTGATTTTACTTTTATTTTAAAGTATTATCGCAATCTTATTGATTCTTTTCATGATTCAGTCGTGAATCTACCATAATCTGAAAAATTTCAAAATCGTGCTTGAATATAATTTTAAACCATGATATATAACCATATTCATACAGACTATTCACATAGTTTTCATAGTAAGAATTATATTTGCATGCAATTCAAGTCCAAACATTAGAAGTAAGATGATAAATTGATCTTATTATTATGCTATTCGTCAAGAGCAGGTTGGAGCAGATTCGATACCGACCGAGAATTGAACATCCGTTGTTTAATTTTCTCCGACTAAACGTAATGGAATGCATTAAAATTTCAAATACATTCACGAAATTTATTTCTCTATTGCACTCACCAAAATAATTGAAGGAAAATTTAAAAATAAAAAATTCTATACTACAACTGTTTATTAAACTGTAAGTACGGTTACTTACTTTTTGTTTAAAATATGATGAATATTATGAAAAAAACACCTACTATACAATCATGTATGTATAAAAAATTGCGCTCGATAACAATTTCTTTTGAAAACAGTATAATTATTTAACTTATGATTAAATAACATTTTACCTCTCGGTCGGTAACCAAATTTGCTCCAGCTTACTCTTGAAGATGAGGTATAGACCTTTTTTACCTATCGAAAGTAGTTAGATAAGTAATTTCGTTTATTTTTGATAAAAATATATATCAAAATTTTTTCACTTGTAAATATCTATTTATTTTAACAAATGAGAAGCGAAAGCGCGTAAATTTGTCCAAACTCAAAGAATAAGCCAAAAAAAATAAATAAAAACAAAATATCTTTTTTAGCTATTTTTGATCGGTAAAGTTAGTCGAATGCTGATCCGAAGTGGAAAGTGACGCCATGAAATACAATTCAAATTAAATGAAGTGGCTAAAATAAGGAATACTAACCCCGGGCAAGATGCATTGGGTCTTGTGGTTCCACTAAATTTATTGAATATGATGATGTTCTGTATTTGAATACATATTTATAATATTAATGTAATTAAATACATTGAGGGCATAATGAAGCTCCCCCTTGTGATAATATTTGTTATCCAACTTTATGAGTAAATGGAGAATTTAATCAGGTTTTTTTACTTCAAGAAAAAAAGTAGTAGGATTCAACTTGAGTGCGGACAACTAAAGAAATCTACCGAACTCCTATATTTGAAAAGTTATATACAAGTTTTCAATTTATAGTATTTGAGGTTAGTTTTGTCAACTTTGATGTCTAATTTGCGATCTGAGTTTATAAAAAATTAACAGCTCCAAAGGATTTTTTATTTTAACTAAAATAATGGTATTAATATAGCTAATGTTAAAATTTGTCAAAATTTAAAGAACAAGCCGAAAAAAAATAAAAAAGTAATAAATATCTTTTTCATATTTTTTAAATTGAATAAAATATATAAGAGATCCCATGTGAGATCACATATGAGATCGCACACGAGACTGCATATGAGATGTCACATGCAATCGCCTATGAGATCGCATATGAAATCGAATGTATATTCGTTAAATTTTTAAAATAAAAAAAATATATGTGCGATCTGACATGAGATCTCACATATATTTATTTTATTTTCAAAAACATATATTTATTTTATTTTCAAAATTCAACGGATATATATGAAATTTATTAGACGATTTCATATGAGATTTCACATGAGAGTTCATACAATATTTTTAGTAGGTATGATTTTTCTCGGATTGTTTTATAAATTTAAACATATTTACACTCTTCCGATTCACATTTATTTAAAATAAGTTCATACCTATGAATACTCCGGAGCATCTAATGGGTTTCTTTACTAGATGTGTATCCAGGGTGGCTACTAGGGGAGAAATCAGGGATCTAGCGGTGCCGTTTATGCGTACTGAAGTTGGTAGGAATTCCTTCCAAGTTCAAGGTGCGCATTTTTGGAACTCCCTGCCTGCTGAGATTAACGGCATGTCGGAGCTGCAGCAATGGAGTTTTGCTTTTTTTATTTTATCAATATCTTTTTAAATTCTTAAATTAAACAAATATAATTACTTGTCCGCACTAAAGCTATATTAATACAATAATTTTTGTCAAAATAAAAAATCATTTGGACTTGTTATTTTTTTATGAGCTTGGATTGGAAATTAGACATCAAATAGACAAACCTAACCTTAAAATACGATATATCGAAAGTTTTTATTATAACTTTGTATATATAATATTTTGGTGAATTTCTTGAGTTGTCCGCACTAGAGTTTAATCTTACAAATTTTCACTTTGTAGCAAAAAAACTCGATTAAACGCATCGTTTATTCATAAGTTAAGATTGGAAATATTATTAGAAAGCGGACAGCTTCGTCATGCTCTTAAACATCTTCCATCTCTCAGTAGGTTCAGATCAGCGGTGAGAGGGTACTTGCTCGACCTAGATTAATACTTTTTACTATTAATTTATGTTAATTTATATTAATTTATTTAATTTATTTTTGTAACGTCCTCTATGTAGGCTTAAGGTGTAAGTGTATTTGTTGTATGAGTGTTGGCTGAATGGTTGGTGAGTGAGAGTTTTTATTTGATTTTATTCTTGACTGCGTTACATGCTATTGCGTACGCTTGTTATTTTATTTTATTATGTATTGAATTTAATTCTTTTAAATTTTAATATTGTGACTGATAGATATTGTATGATTGATTTTTATTTATATGATTATTTTTATTTATATTGCGTGTATTTTATGATTACCTTGTGATATCACTTTTATTTATTTTAGTTTGTGACTTACTTATTCAGTATTATTAGATTTAGTGACTGCCTGTGATACTAATTGTGCAATATTAACATTTACGTAAATATTTATACTTTTTGTGCGATATTTATTGTTTCTATATTTACAAATTGTATTACACGTTTTTGTACTCTTTTACAAAATAAAATAATGTCTATCTATATCTATCTACCTATAAGTAGAATCGGTGGTAGCGAAAGGACTAAGACCCTTGGCTCACGCTGTAGTAGACCGGGGTTTAATCCCCGGAGAAAATTTGAAAAAAATTTTCTGAATTTTTCTCTGTGAAATAAAACTGGGAGACCAGGAGAAACCAATTAAAAATTCCCCCTGGCCAATATTTGGTACGAAGAAATTAATTAATTCGAAATATTTTTTATATGCATAAAAATATTTTATTGGAGGAAAAAAATTTTATTTTTATTACGAAATATTAATTTAAAATAAAATTAATAACTTCCAGTATGAGATATTTTTACGTTTAAGAAATATCTTATGTATGTTGAGCAATATTTCATTGATATTGAAAAATGTTATTTTCACTGACGGAATAAATGATATTGATATGAAATTATTTCATCTATAACCAGAAAGAATCTATTCGATACAATAAAATTTTTTTCGTTACAAAGAAATGTCTTTTCCAGTGTAGTTATTAGATCTCAAGTAACGGTTTTATCATTTATCATTTATTCTCATCATGGAGGGACAAAGACAGAATTAGGTTCAAGTAACAACCGCTACTTGAGTTAGGTATATGAATAGGAGTCTAAGATCGTCTATGATAATGAAAATTTATATGGTTGGAATATATATTCAAAATAGATTAAATAATAAATACTATTTTTTCCATTAAGAAATAATAAGTTGATTAAAAAAAAATTTTCTCTTATTTATTTTTTAGTCTATTTTTAATTATAATAAATTTTATTAAAAACGGAGCAATTTATTCTAACATATTTTAACAATGAAAATAATACTTTTAATTTATCTAGAAATAATACTTTTAATCTTATTTAAATAATGAAAATAATTTCAATTTATATAATTCATAGTAAAGGTTGAAATATTTTTATCTTACCTGTAAGAAATAAAATGTTGGCTCTCGAATATTCGGCTTTGTGACTCGAAGGATTACAGTGAAGTTGACGGTGATCATTTTTAACGAAGTGAAATCCGTTATCATCAAAGTCCTCACAATCGTCTGACACAAAAGACACAAGAGTATCTTTTTTTCGTACTCTTCTTATACATCGGCTTTGTTCCAAATGCTTCTCGGGGTTGCGCACGCCGTGTTCACAAAATTTATCACGCGTTAAATAGCTCTAAAGAAGCTTTCTAATTGGTCGATACAGCTTATCTATAAAGAAACCCCCAGTATGTGCAGTAGATTCTCGGACACAACAATATACTAAGCATTACTGGTGAGCAACTTCAAAAAGCGTGTTTAACACAGCCATTTGTATAAGAACGTAATTTCGTAAGCAAGACAATGAAAAGTCTGTGAACACATCCATATGATGCAATACATACATTTATATATATATATATATATATATATATATATATATATATATATATATTTGATCATGTATATATATATATATATATATATATATATATATATATATATATATATATATATATATATATATATATATATATATATATATATATATATATATATATATATATATATATATATATATATATATATTGTAACGTTTTTCCCTTTCGGGTGGGGAAAATACGTGTAACTCCTGTTGCCAGACGCTTCAGCGAGTTACCAGGGTAAGATCGGCAGGAGTTGGAGGGATCGGACGGCGGAAAGTAAAGGAAAGTAACCAGGTTTAACACGTTTGGTTATACTAGGGAGTACCGCAGCTTTATTGTACTCTTAATGCTCGTATACAACGACGCTTATAAATGTAGAATGGTAATAACGTATTAATCAAAGCTAACCTTAATATCTTTATACAATGCAAATAAACTAACCTAACCTTAAGTGTAATTTACAAAAATAATTAATGTCTTGTTTAGATCGGCCACTTGACGGCTATTCAATATTTTCAATAAAAGAAATAAATTCAATTTGTGTAATGAAACTAAATAGGAAATCGTAAATAAAATTGCAAGTTTTTAGAAATAAAAGAAAGTAATTGAATTGATTAATTGTTAATTAGTTTCGGCGGAGTTCGGCCGGGTTGGTCGGTTTTCCGTCGATGGCCTTTTCCTGTAACAATAAAAATAAGAAAAGAAACCAAAAGATTAATTACTAATTTAATTGACTGTTTAAATAAATTACGCGAGGCTTAATTGATAAATTAATATGCTATAACTAAGACTACGGCGGAATTGGGTGGACGACACCCTTAATCTAATATAATTAATAACTAAGAAATAACGGTCGGACGGAGTGCAAATAATTAAATGCGGCGGGTGGACGACACCCTTAATTTAATTTAATACGCGGTTGTGAAAAATCTATCAAGATTTTGGGTTGACGACACCCTTAAATTCAACGGCGCAACGGTAGGTATGCGGCGGACAAAAGGTTGCTAGTGTATGCTCTTGGATAGCATAGCCTTACGCCAGCGTGCTCACTCGGCGTAATTCTATGCTGTCGATATATGCATTAGAGTGTAGACCAGCGTGCTCACTCGGTCTACCCTCATGTGCAAAAGAGAGAGAAGCTAGGTCTTCTACAAGAGAAGGAAGCCAGCTACTACTTCTCTCACTCTCTCTTAGCCTAGCGTGCTCACTCAGGTAAAGAGGGGAGGAGAGACTGTAGTCTACACAGCGTGCTGAGCTTAGCTTCTCGGCCTCTTATATACTCCGACCTCATTTTTCTTAATGCGTGTGGCGGCGTTTGGGGCTACCACCTGGCGGCTGAGCTCAGAACTATTGTTCTATAGTAGCTTGGCCGTCAGGCGGGAAATTTGAATGCGTGAGTATGTATACTCGTCGCACCATATATATATATATATATATATATATAAATTTTGCGAATACGGCGTGTGCAACCCCGAGAAGTATCTGGAACAAAGCCGATGTATTAGAAAAGTACAAAAAAAGATACTCTTGTGTCTTTTGTGCCGGACCATTGTGAGGACTTTGATAATAACGGATTTTACTTCGTTAAAAATCACCACTGTCGAATTCACTGTAATCCTTCGAGTCACAAAAGCGAATATTCGAGAGCCAACATTTCATTTTTGGCAGGTAAGATGAAAATATTTAATCCTTTACTATGAATTTTATAAATTGAAATTATTTTTATAATACTTTTAAATATGATTAAAAGTATTATTTCTACATAAATTAAAAGTATTATTTTCATTGTTAAAATATGTTAAAATAAATTGCTTTGTTTTTAATAAAATTTATTATGATTGAAAATAGACTAAAAGATAAATGAGAAAAAAATTTTTTTTCAATCAACTTATTATTTCTTAATGAAGAGAATAATATTTTTAATTTTATCTATTCTGAATACATATATTCCAACCATATAAATTTTTATTATCATAGACGATCTTAGGCTCCTATTCATAGACCTAACTCAAGTAGCGGTTGTTACTTGAACCTCATTATGTCTTTGTCTCTCCATGATAAGAATAAAAGACAGATGATACAACCGTTACTTGATCTCGTTAATAGCTACACTGGAAAAAAAATATATTAGTATCGAAAAAAATTTTATTGTATCGATTATATTCTTTCGGGCAATCAGTAAAATATTTTTTTCATCAATATCATTTATTCCGTCAGTGAAAATAAAATTTTTAAATATCAATAAAATATTTTTCAACATACATAAGATATTTCTTGAACTTAACAATATCTCATACTGGAAATTATTAATTTTATTTTAAATTTATATCTCGTAATGTCAAAATAAAAATTGAGTTAAATAATTAAAATAAAATTTTTTTCCTATAATAAAATATTTTTATGCATATAAAAAGTATTGCGTATTAATAATTTTCTGCGTACCAAATAGAAGTAACTATTCATTGAATAAATATTATCTTTCTTTAAAAATATATCTGAATTTTTCAAGTCTAAAAAATATTTTTTTGTAGAAAAATATTATTTTGAAAACATGAAACATCACTTTTAAACATAGAAATAATTTGTTACAAGTAAATTTAAAATATTAATTCAAATAAATGTTCCAACAAATTTAAGTTCTTTTTCTGCAATATAAATTTCAATTTTTTTTTAATTACTGAAACTCTTTTGATTCAAAGATTCATTTTTTTATTTAAAGAAGTATTTCTTTAAAACAGTTAAATAATGATTTTAATTAAAATTTATTTTTTGTAATTATGTTTATAAATATTTGTTGTGAAATTTTTTTTTTACTGAAATCTACGTTTTTAATCAAAATAATAATTACTTTATTAAAATGAGAAAATTTTTTAAGTTTTTCAGTTATATTTTCTTTATTCTGACAATTGTTTTTTTTCCAATTCAAAATCCTCTTTGTAATGTAAAGAAATGTAATCAATTACACCGCTTTTTTGCATCAACAAACATTCTTTTGTTGAAAAGAGATAGGTTTATGGAAGTCATGAACTGATTTGTTTAATTTAAAAATGATGTCTTTGGATCAAGAAATTATTTGATGTAAGATATTTTTTTCATTTTTATATAAAAATTATTTTAAATAAATATTACATTTTTTCAATAAAAAAATATAGCATTGTTTTTAAGAAAGTTTTACTGACTTTCAATACTGTTTTGAAAGTAACTAATTTCTTTAAGTTAATAAGATATTTTTCTAAATTCGAACATTGTTTTTTTCGAATATAATATTTTACGAAGAAAAAGAATATTTCAAGGTTTTTTTATTTTAAAAATTATTTTATTAATTTAAAAATGATTTTTCTTTGACTCAAAGAAATTCATTTCTTTGCACCGTATTTCTTATATTCAAAAACACTTTCTTTAAAGTTAAAAAAGTTTTTATGCTGTGTAGTCACAAATTTTGCGTGAAATTCTGTGATAAAAGGAACATTTGAACATACTAATTTAATATCATTTCAAAACAATGTATAATAACTATTCATGGTGGAAAATAAGGCTTCCTATTTTTTTTTAAACATTCTGCAGTTAAAATTGAAATTTCATTTCATTGAAAAAATCAATAATTTATAAAAATATTATATCTTTTTATTACTATTTAGTTTTTGAATAAAACTAATTTAAAAATTCGTTTCATGACACAATATATAATAAAGTTGAGATTAAGATTAGAAAAGGACAAAAATAAATGACCTATTATAAAACAAAATTCTTAAGGGTTTGCTTTATCGATCAAATATAGTTTAAAAATAAATTTTGTTTTTTTTTCATATGAATAAATATCGGAATTATTTGTGATCCCTAGCGAAAATATAAAATGTTTAAAATGTTTAAAACTGTTTAAAACTGTTTGAAACTGTTTATAAGTGCGAAATTCAGGACATTTAAAACAGTCATGAACAGTTTTGAACATTTTTAAACACTTGCAAAAAGTTTTGAAAAGTTCGAAATGATTTCAAACGGTGTTTAATAGTTTTGAATTTTTTATGTTAAAAAGTTGTAGATTATTTTGAATATTTAAAATATTTGAAACAATTTCAAATCAATATGAACTATTTTTCATTAATTTGAACAGTTTTAAACAGTTTTAAAAAGTTTTAAAAAGTTTGACATGATTTCAAACAGTGTTTCATAATTTTGTGTTTGTAAAAATTTTCTTATATATATTAAAATTTATATAATATATACGAGAAAATGTTCACTTCAGTTTAAAATTATTCTATATTGTTCAATTCTGCTCAAAAATGTTTAAAACTGTTTATAACTGTTTTAAATGTCCCAAATTTCACATTTATAAACTATTTTGAACAGTTTTAAACAGTTTTAAACATTTTCAAACAGTTTTGACTAATTTTAAATTATTTCAATAAGTAATGCACATTTTATGTTTCCACTAGGGATTGAAGATATTATCTTCTCCTCTATTTTATTGCCAGTGAGTCTCTTGATCGCTGTGGACTGAGACCCATGATTTTACCTTACTCATGTAATTTTTATAGGCCAGGGAGAATTTGTAATTGGTTTTTCTTGGTCTCCTAGTTCTATTTCACAGAGAAAAATTCAGAAAAATTTTTCCAAAATTTTCCCGGGGATTAAATTTTGGTCTACTACAGCATGAGCCAAGAACCTTAGTCCCTGCGCTACCACCTATTCTACTTATAAGTATGAACTTATTTTAAATAAATGAGAATCGGAAGAGTGTAAATATGTTTAAATTTAAAGAACAATCCGAGAAAAATCATACCTACTGAAAATATTGTATGAATCTCAATGTATGTGAGATCTCATGTCAGATCGCACATATATTTATTTTATTTTAAAAATTTAACGAATATACATTCGATTTCATATGCGATCTCATAGGATATCATGTGACATCGATTTCATGTGACATCTCATATGCAATCTCGTGTGCGATCTCATATGTGATCTCTCATGGGATCTCTTATATATTTTATTCAATTTAAAAAATTTGAAAAAGATATTTATTGCTTTTTTATTTTTTTCGGCTTGTTCTTTAAATTTTGACAAATTTTAACATTAGCTATATTAATACCATTATTTTAGTTAAAATAAAAAATCCTTTGGAGCTGTTAATTTTTTATAAACTTAGATCGCAAATTAGACATCAAAGTTGACAAAACTAACCTCAAAATACTATAAATTGAAAACTTGTATATAACTTTTCAAATATAGGAGTTCGGTAGATTTCTTTAGTTGTTCGTACTCAAGTTGAATCCTACTACTTTTTTTATTGAAGTGAAACATGGATCAAAAATATTATCAGAAGGGGGAAGCATCACCATGCCCTCAATTTATATAATTACACTAATATTATAAATACCTATTCGCACACTAGAACATCATCATATTCAATAAATTTAATATAGAGCCATATGACCCAATGTATCTTGCCCGGGGTTAGTAGTTCTAATTTTCCTGTTTGCATGGTATTTCATGGCGTCACTTTCCAATTAAGGATCAGCTTCCGACTAACTTTACTGATCGAAAATAGCTAAAAAAGAATTTTGACTAATTTACACACTTCTCATACGATAAAATGAATAGATATTAACAAGTGAAAGTAATTATGATATGTATTTTTATTAAAAATAAATTAAATAACTTTTTTAGCTACTTTCGATCAGTAAAAAATGCCTAAAACCTCGTCTAAAACTGACCTTTAACATGTAAAATAGTATAATACTAAAATATGTGTATTACCTTACTTTTAACGTTTAGACTTACATTGCATACAAATATAATTCTTATTATGAAAACCATGTGAATAGTCTGTATGAATATGATTATATATCATGGTTTGAAATTATATTCGAGCACGATTTTGAAATTTTTCAGATTACGGTAGATTCACGACTGAATCATGAAAAGAAGCAATAAGATTGCGATAATACTTTAAAATAAAAGTAAAATCAATAATTCTTGAGTCAGAAAAACCTATATTATTTAAATCTGTAAGACGCTATTGTAAATGATATGTAAAAATAATTTATCAGTATGATAAAAAAAAGATAATAAGTACTAAGTCACTGTCAGTTCATTGAAGGTAGTTTGTCATAATATTCTAAGACATAAATGAAGCTGCAACTGTTTTTACGGCGACATGTGAATCGTGTAACAATTGGTAAGACGTGTTATGCCGTAAATCTGAACCAGATGCAGCGTGCGTCATAGAACGACACTACTTATTGATTAGAAAAACTGTCATTAAGAGGAGGTCACGTATCTCTGTCCTTTTCTAATCAAAGCATTGAGTTTTTTACAAAAACTAATAACTTTAGCAAAAAATGAAGAGAAAGCCGCATCTCGTATCAAAAAAAGCAATATTTTCGTTGATGAGAAAGAATTAATTTTATTGCTTTGTTTTCAAGAAAACCTTGAAAAACTTAAATCATAGAGGTTAGGTTGAACAATTTGGTTTTTCAAGGTTTTCTTGAGAATGAAGCAATAAAATTAATTTTTTCTTATCAAAGAAAATATTGCTTTTTTTGATACAAGATGCGGCTTTCTCTTCATTTTTTGCTAAAGTTATTAGTTTTTGTAAAAAAATAATTTCTTTGATTAGAAAAGGACAGAGATACGTGACCTCCTGTTAATCAGTGAACTGACCCCGAGCCTCGTATACATGATTTCGTCTGTAATATGAAATAAGTATCTTAATTTTTGAATACACAAATTCTGTACAAACCTTTGTATACGAACGGCATCACTCCAGACCTCACTGAAAAGTGATGGCCTTCTCGAGTGTAAAAGGCGATATGCATAATTGTAGTGACTAGTATCTTAAATATTACTTGTAAATAACGTCTAAATCTTCGTAAAAAATTCGTTTCTATTATTATTCAATCGCCAAGTATAATTACGCTCGAATGTAGTTTAAAACCATAATCCATAATAGCATGCTTTAGATAACGATTGTTTTGTAGATGTAGTGTAGAATTATTTAATCGTAATTTTATTAATATATATAATATATAAATAAATTGAATTATAGACCAAAATTTAGATTTTAGATTTGTTGACATTAATTACAACTATGAGTGTAGGAAAAAATTTTATTTTAGTTCACACGAGATCTCATATGAGATCTCATGTAAGATCTTATGTGAGATCGGGTATCGGGAAAAATTATACTTTTCGCACATGAGATCTCACATGAGATCTCACGTGAGATCGGGCATCAGGAAAAATAAAATTTTGCGGCACATGAGATCTCACGTAAGATCTTATATGAGTTCTCACATGAGATCTCGTTTCATTTTCAATCGTGAAATCTTATGTCATTTTTTTCAGTAGGGTATACCTTGAAAAAATAGTTTTTTTGCATTTTATTTTTTTTCTGGTATTCTAATCGGTTTATTCTTCTGAAAAAAATCACAAAGGTCGAAAATTAATCAAAAAATCATCAGAATTTTTTTGAATGATTATTATTTGATACGAAGTCACCTAAAAAAAATTTTTTTCCTTCAAAATCTTTCCAACTTTTGTCCAGAGGAGGCTGCAGGGCTAAATTTCATAAATATCATGTAATTTATTGAAAGACACTTTCTTAAATTTTTTCAGAATATTGCCAGTGGTGCCACATCTCTAAAAAAGCCAAAAACCTTTTTTTTAGCAATTTTTGACATTTTCCGGAAATTTTCAGGAATAATTAGCATTGGAAATACATATGAGTAACGGCAATAATCTCTATTCATGCAATCTGGTACATACAAGTTCTAAACAAAGAGTATTTTAGCCCAAACAAATATATTCATAAGAGCAAACTTAAAAAAGAAGGATATTCTGATTAGTATCCAATGTTATAAAATGCAAAGGATCAGACAGCGTGGTAGCGCTCCATGCGGCTCAGATTTCACCTGAGATCTATAGAAATTCAGGTTATGTATTCAATTTACAATCTATAAGAAATTGACATAATTTATTTTCACAATAAAGTGTCCCAATATCATATATTTTTGAAAACAGAATCTTAAAATAAAGCAAATATCCATTGTTTAAATTCTGCAACATTAAGAGACATTAAACAGAAAAAATTATTTTCTCATGTTTTTAATTATCTCTGGCAAAATTATATATAACAATAGAAAATATTTCTTTTTCATGCTCTAACAGAAAGTTTATGTCTAGCTCCTTGATTTCACGATTAAAAAAACATCCTTATAAATTTATGAGGATGTTTTACTATAGACTAAAGTGCAGATTGTATTATATTTTAATATTTTGTTTAAAATAATAAATGATCGATGTCAAATAGTGAAGAGGATCATAAAGAATTTCAATATTTATTTCTTTTTATTGGCTATAATTGCTAATAACGTTCTTAAATCATTTTAAATTGAAATAATCATAAGGTAATGGGGTCATGTTATCGTTCGAGTGAATAGGTTTTCATAAAACATATGATGAGATTCATATACACACTTATTAATAAGTAAAAGTGAAGTTAATTCACTTGATACTTTCAACTGCATTGATCAATTTAATTCTTTGATACCACTTACTTTTTGATTTGGAAAAAGAAAAGAACTTTACTTTACTATTCCTCAATGTGTTTTTATAATTAATTACGCAGCAACAGCTGTTGTATGGCATTATTTTAAAATCTTTTCATTTACCTAACATACATAGCGTCCTCTTGTTTTCCGTCATGTTGCCATCTTGAGAAGGGCAGTCGACTATCATACCCGCACTTTGTAAACTTTCGGAGTGAATAGTCGTTGCTCAAACTCAAGCATCGAACATGTTCCACGTTCAGACAAAGACTTAATGAGATTTCATCATGAGAGACAAGGACAAAACGAGGTTGAGAATGGAACATACTCAATGCTTGAGTTTAAGCAACGACTATAAATTTCGGGGCTTTTTAACGAGAAAGATTATATAACCAAGCCCCGTTAAAAACGTTTAGCTAAAAAAATTAGCTGAAAATATAGCTAAAAATGCAGCTAAAAATACAGCTATATTTAGCTGGAATATAGCTATATTTATCTGAATTTTTTAGGTAAAAATCCAGTTATTTTTTAGGTAAAAATCCAGTTAATATTTTGAGTCTCTTGTAACAGCGGAAAATATAACTGTATTTTCAGCAGTATTTTTGGCTGTATTTTTAACTGTATTTTTAGCTAATTTTTTGAGCTAATCGTTTTTGATGAGGTGAACAATAGCTGATAATATAGCTAAATTTTCAGCTATATTTTGAGCTGTATTTTTAGCTTAAATTATTTTATAATTTCACGGAATAATAACTCGTTAGTTATTTTCCTGTAAAAGAAAGTTCCAAAAATGAGGTGAACCTCTTAGTGTCAGCTCTTCGAAGATCGAAGAGCTTCTACATTTTGGCACAAAGTATCTTGCTCTTTTATACCTATGGCCTCAAAATTTCTTAATGGAATCGTAAAATTTAGAGATCCGCCACCTATCGACGTGAAGTGAACTTACCTGTCTTTAATTATTGATTAATGCTACGTCGCAAGGTGGCGTTTCTCTGAATTTTACGATTCCATCGACAAATTTTGAGGGCACAGGTATATAAGAGCAAGATACTAGCTCTTCGATCTTCAGAGAGCTGACACTAAGAGGTTCACCTCATTTTTGGAACTTTCTTTTACAGGAAAATAACTAACGAGTTATTATTCCGTGAAATTCTGAAATAATTTAAGCTAAAAATACAGCTAAAAATACAACTGAAAATTTAGCTATATTATCAGCTATTGTTATCCTCGTCGAAAACGATTAGCTCAAAAAATTAGCTAAAAATACAGTTAAAAATACAGCTAAAAATACAACTGAAAATACAGTTATATTTTCCGCTGTTACAAGAGACTCAAAATATTAACTGGATTTTTACCTAAAAAATAACTGGATTTTTACCTAAAAAATAACTGGATTTTACCTAAAAAATAACTGGATTTTTACCTAAAAAATCCAGATAAATATAGCTATATTCCAGCTTAATATAGCTGTATTTTTAGCTGTATTTTTAGCTATATTTTTAGCTAATTTTTTTAGCTAAACGTTTTTGACGGGGAGGAGCAATAGTATACTTTTAATCGTGAAATCAAAGAGCAGGACATGCACTTTCTGCGGGAGCATAAGAAAGAAATATTACCTATTGTAATATCTAATTTTGTCAGAGATAATTATAAAAACATGAAAAAATAATTTTTCCTGTTTAATATCTCTTAAGAGCAGGCTGGATTCGCTATCCTTGCCGAATTGAGATTTTTATTATTTACTCAAGTATTAATCGATGTATCTGCAAATTGAAGGTTAAGAAGGGGCCGAACTATCTGTCTTTGTCTAATAGCGTTTTTCATCATTTATGTAAACACTATCCGGTATAACAAGGAAAAAATAGCAGCCTCCGCTAAATATTAGTATAAGTAAATTTTGTAATAACGACCAAATTTTTTCACTGCGTAGTTTTTGAATAATTAGAGACCTACCAAAAAAAGATAGGTTATATTCTAGATTGCTAGTAGGTCTCTAATTAGTCAAAAACTATGCGGTGAAAAATTTGGTTGTTATTACAAAATTTACTAATCATACTAATATTTAGCGGGGGCTGCTATTTTTTTCTTATTATACTGGATAGTGTTTACATAAATGATGAAAAACGCTATTAGACAAAGACAGATAGTTCGGCCCCTTCTTAAGCGCAATAGATATTATTATAACAAACATGCATGCACAAGAAAAAAAAATCTACCGCTTTGTTTTTGAGAAAAGTAAGGAACGCGAAAATATTATAAACATAAACTTTCACTTCGGTGTTCCTTACTTTTCTCAAAAACAAACCGGTAGTTATTTTTTTTCTTGTACATAGATGTTCATAATAATAATAATATCTATTGCACTCAATCTTTAATTTGAAGATACACCGATTAATACTTGAGTAAATGACAAAAAACTCAATGGTTATTCGGTCAGTATCAGATTCTTCACTGACCTGGTCTTAATTTTACAGAATTTAAACAATGAATATTTGCTTCATTTTAAAATTCTGTGTTCAAAAATATATCATATTGGAACACTTTATTGTGAAAATAAATTATGTCAATTTTTTATAGATTGTAAATTGAAAATATAGCCTGAATTTTTAAAGATCTCAGGTGAGATCTCAGATGAGAACTCACTTAAGATATTTCAGTAGGGGTCACTGATAAAATAATAAAAGTAAATGAGGTTCACTGTAGCGCTTCCTAACCCCACCGCATGGAGCGCTACCACGCTCTCTGGTCTTTTGCATTTTATAACATTGGATACTAATCAGAATATTCTTCTTTTTTTAATTTTGCTCTTATGAATATATTTGTTTGGGCTGAAATACTCTTTGTTTGGAACTTGTATATCCCAGATTGCATAAATAGAGATTATTACCGTTACTCATATGTATTTTCAATGCTAATTATTCCTGAAAATTTCCGGGAAATGTCAAAAATTGCTAAAAAAACGGTTTTTTGTATTTTTAGAGATGTAGCACCAATGAAACTATTCTGAAAAAATTCAGGAAAGTGTCTTTCAATAAAATACATAGATTTATGAAATCTGCAGCCCCTCTGGACAGAAATTAGAAAGATTCATAAGAAAAAAAATTTTTTTTAGGTGACTTGGTATCGAATAATGATTATTCAAAAAAATTCTGATGATTTTTTGATTGATTTTTGATCTTCATGATTTTTTTCAGAAGGGTAAACCGACTAGCATACAAGAAAAAAATAAAATGCAAAAAAAACGATTTTTTTAAGGTATGGTAAGGGCGGAGGGGGCCGGGGGGGTTCAAAATATGATAAAAACTCTTTTTTCAATATTAGAAATATAGTAATTAAAGCGAGAATGATTTTCGGATTTGAGGCATTTTTGACCATCTTAACGAGTACCCTTTACTTCAAAGCGCCGTGATCGCCAAGATTAAACTTCTAGAAAAAAAACTGACAAATGCATTTATTAGCATAAAAAAAAAATATCATGGAATTGTATCATGAACAGAAAAATTCAAATCTTGAAAAATGATCCAGATGGAAATTGACAATGATATTCCAGATACAATTTTTTTTAAACCAAATGATGATTTAATGAATTTCGATGATATCCACATAAATTATAACGATAATAAAATAAAAACTAATGAGATTAAATAAATGAAGTGAAAAAAGAATTAAAATAAATAGACGACAAAGAAGCTTTATGTATAACAGGACTTAATATGAAAACGGTAATAAAACAATCGAATTAATATAAAAAAAATTCAGAAAAAGACATAATGAAAATGCAGAAAAAAAAGTAATGATGGATTGGAACTACAGCGTGTTCGTAATATTTACATAGAAGAAAATTTTATGAAAATAAAAGAAGATCGACCATATTAATATGAAAAAATATTAAACATCAATAAGATAATGAAAATAAAATTGAAAAGAGATTCTGATAAATTAGAACAAATATGTGTGAATGAGGATTCACATAAGAAAGAAGCTTATATGAAAATAAAAAACGAACAACCAAATAAATATAAAGAGATATTGGAAAATACTAAGATAAGAAAAATTGAACTCAAGAAAAAAAGAGTAGGGGAAAGGGTTCGGTTGTGGACACCACTTTGTTTTTGGCTCATAACTTTTCACCAATTGTATATTTTTTTGACTTATAGGTGTCTATAGAAAGATGAAGACCTTAGCTAACTATACTAACGAAGAGACAAAATCGATTCCGTCAAATAGAATAATTTTTTTGTGCTAATTTTGTGAAATGCCCACAACCAAACCAAAAAAGATTTTGGTTCGGTTGTGGATAATCACGCAAAATTGTTGGTGTTAAGATATTGATTGCAATCCATATTGCATCACAAAGAAGGAATAAATTCCTTTCGAATAAATGTTTATTACATTCATCTTCATTGATTCACTTCGATTCGTAATTCTTTTGAAAAAGTATACATAAGTATAAATAAATTTTCGTGATTTTTTTTCAAGTACAGAAGAATTAATTTTCTTACAGCACGAAGCAGGCGCGTTTGTTCGCTTCGACATTTGGCATAAAAAAACGTGCTGCCATAATACATAAATGATATTTCTTAGAAAAACCTCATCTGCTTTATGTCAACAGAAACGCAGGGGTGTCCACAACCGAACCGTGCCTACAACCGAACCTTTTACCCTACTGATAAATTAGCACAAATACGTGCAAATAAGGCTTTACAAAAAAAAGCTTATATTTAAATGAAAAAAAACAACCACATAGTTATAAAAATAGTAAGAAAATAAAAAGATAACTAAATTGAAATTCAAGAAAGAAAAAAGTACTGATGAATTGAAACAAATGTGTGCAAATAAAGCTTCACGTAAGAAAGAAACTTATATAAAAAACATAGGCTATGAGCTTCGGGCCACAGATCTTGACGAAACTTTGGGATATGTTTTTAGGTACCAAAATATGAGTAAAGCTAGAGCGGTACGGTCTAACGATTCGAAAAACTGAAATTATAGACGTTTCTAGTCTTATTTTAAGAAAAATGTAAAAAAAGCTCCTAATTTAAGTGTGAATAACATCGTCTAGAAATGTCTTTAATAAATCAACAGCGACTAAAATAAAAGTACAGAAAGCAAGCTTTAATTTACCGTTTTCAGAATTTAAAAATAATAATTAGAACCAGGGAAATGTTTGTTCAAAGTTAAGAAGCAAGAAAGTACCAAAAATCACAAAATCACTGTCCTTTAGAATTTAGATGATTTTTGGTACTTTCTTGCTTCTTAACTTTGAACAAACATATCCCTGGTTCTAATTATTATTTTTAAATTCTGAAAACGGTAAATTAAAGCTTGCTTTCTGTACTTTTATTTTAGTCGCTGTTGATTTATTAAAGACATTTCTAGACGGGGTTATTCACAATTAAATTAGGAGCTTATTTTTACATTTTTCTTAAAATAAGACTAGAAACGTCTATAATTTCAGTTTTTTGAAGCGTTAGACCGTACCGCTCTAGCTTTACACATATTTTGGTACCTAAAAACATATCCCAAAGTTTCATCAAGATCTGTGACCCGAAGCTCATAGCCTCTCCTGGTAAGATAGCAAGAAGAAATTTAAGGAAAAATGGAATTCTGATAAAGTGGAACAAAAATACGACTAAGGCTTTACGTAAAAAAGAAGCTTACCCACTCAGCATTGACGATTTCACTGAAATATTTAGAAATTTTCAACTGGAATATTTCAATCAAACATTCCATGCAGATTCTAGGAAGTCTTCACAGAATAATTCTGAATAGTTTAGCGAAATCTTCCATTGCAAGCTTTCACAAATATTTATGGAATATTTCGAAGAAATGTTTAAGAACTTGTTCGGAATATTCTATGAATTATACAGAGCAGATTTCTGGAATATTTCATGCGATATAACATGTAATGTTCATGACATATTTCAGTAGAATATTCCATGAAAGATTTCAGGAAGATTCTATAAATATTTCGCTAAAAGATTCCAATATACGTTAAACTCGTACAGCGAAATATTACATGAATCTTCCAGGAATATTCCACGGAATATTCCACAGAAAGATTTAGGTTATCCTCCACTAGAATATTACATGAAAAATTTGCAGGAAGACTTTATAAACAGTTCGCTATAAAATTCCAAAAAAATTTTTAAATTGTACAGCGAAATATAACTTAACGGTAGGCCGGAGTAGAACCTGATACCGACCGAGTAACAATTGAATTGTTTGTTATTTACTCAAGTTTTAATCGGTGTATCTTCAAATTAAAGGTCGAGCGCAATAGATATTATTATTATGAACATCTATGCACAAGAAAAAAAATATCTACCGGTTTGTTTTTGAGAAAAGTAAGTAACGCGAAAATATTATAAACATAAACTTTTACTTTGGCGTTACTTACTTTTCTCAAAAACAAACCGGTAGTTATTTTTTTTCTTGTGCATAGATGTTCATAATAATAATATCTATTGCGCTCGACCTTTAATTTGAAGATACACCCATTAAAATTTGAGTAAATAACAATAATGCCAATTAGACAAGGACAGCAAATCCGGCCTGCTCTTAAGACTTCTAGAAATATTCCATAAAATATTTCACAAAAAGATTTGAGTAATCCGCCACTTAAATATGTCATAAGAAATTTAAGGTAGATTCCATAAACATTTCGCTGGAAAATTCCGAAAAACTTTCAAATAGTACAGCGGAATATTACATAAATCTTCCAGAAAAAATCCGCCAAATATTTCACAGAAAAATTGAAATAATCTTCCACTGCACTGAAAAAAATAGAATCTAGGAGTAAGGGGAAAAATCTATTTGATACTTAGTTCTTGAATCAAATATAAATCTAGTTGTACCTAATAACTATAATCAAGATGAATATTCATCATATTAAAGTTTAGTTGCTTCAAAAATATTTCTGCTAGGTGGTAGCAGAATATCTATTAGAAGGAAGTCGATATCATTGAAGTAGATTTTCCTCTAGAGTCAAGCGGAATACTACTATGGCTTAAAACAAAACGAAAATCTTCTACCAGCAAGCGGATTCTCATTGGTTCTAGATTCTATTTTTTTCAGTGTGGAATATTTTATAAAAATTATACAGAAAGAATCAATAAACATTTCACTGGGAGATTTTAAAAAACTTTATAATCGTACAGCAGAATATTACATGAAACTTCCAGAAAAATTCCGCCAAATACTTCACAGAAAGATTAAGGTGATCTTTCACTGCGATATTTCATAAAAGATTTTCAGGAAGATTCCATAAACATTTCGCTAAAGGATTCCGAAAAACTTTAAAATCGTACAGCGAAATATTACATAAATCTTCCAGGAATATTCCACGAATTATTTCACAGAAAGATTTAAGTGATCCTCTTGTGTAATATTTTATGAAAGATTTCGGAAAGATTTTATATATATTTTGCTGAAAGATTTCAAAAAACTTTAAAATAGTAAAGAAAAATATTACGTAAATCTTCCAGAAACATTCCACGAAATATTTCACAGGAAGATAAAAGTAATTTCCAACTGGAATATTTCATAAAAGATGTCAGGAAGATTTCATAAACATTTCGCTGAAAGATTCCGAAAAACTTTAAAATCGTACAGAGAAATATTACATGAATCTTCCAGGAATATTCCACGAATTATTTCACAGAAAAATTTAAGTGATCCTCTTGTGTAATATTTTATGAAAGATTTCAGAAAGAATTCATATATATTTTGCTGAAAGATTTCGAAAAACTTTAAAATCCTACAGCGAAATATTACATGAATCTTCCAGGAATATTCCACGGAATATGTTACAGTAAGATTAAAGAAATCTTCCACTGAAATATTTCATAAAAGATTTTATGAAGATTCCATAATCACTACGATGTAAGATTCCTGAAAACTTTAAAATCGTACAGCGAAAAATTACATGAAACTTCTAGAAATATTTCACGTCATATTTTACAGGAAGATTAAAGTAATCCTTTACTAGAATATTTCATGAGAGATTTAAGAAAGATTGCATAAACATTTCGCTGGTAAATTATGAAAAACTTTAGAATAGTAGAGCGGAATATTACATAAATCTTCCAGGAAAATTTCGCCAAATATTTCACAGAAAAAGTAAGGTAATGTGCCACAGAGATATTTCAAAAAAGATTTGCAGAAAGATCTCATAAACATTCCGCTGGAAAAACTTTAAAATTGAACAGTGGAATATTGCATAAATCTTCCAGAAATATTTTACGAAATATTTCACAAAAATATTTGAGTAATCCTCCTGTGGCATATTTCATGTAAAATTTGAGAAATATTCCAAAATTATTTTGCTAGAAAATTTCGAACAATTTTAAAATATTACAACGAAATATTACATGAATCTTCCAGAAATATTCCACAGAATATTTCACAAAAAGATTAAAGTAATCTTCCACTGGAATATTTCATCCAAGATTTCAAGATAATGCCAAAACCATTTCGCTGGGAAAATCCGAAAAACTTTGATAGCGTACTGCGGAATATTACATAAAACTTCCAGAAATATTCCACGAAATATTTTACAGGAAGATTTAAGTAACCATCCAGTGATATTATTCATGAAAGATTTTAGGAAGATTAAATATTTCGGTAGAAGATTATAGAAAACTTTTAAATCGTACAGCGGAATATTACATGAAACTTCCAGAAATATTTCATGGAATATTTCACAGGAAGATTCGAGTAATCCTCAAGTGGAAAATTTAATAGAAAATTTTAGTAAGATTTCATATATATTTAGCTAGAAAAATCTGCAAAACTTTAATATCGTATAGCGAAAGATTATATAAATCTTCCAGAAATATTCCACGTAATATGTCACAAGAAAATAAGAGTAATCATCTACTAGAATATCTCATAAAAAATTTCAGGAATAGTCCATGAACATTTCGCTGGAAAATTCCGAAAAACTTGAATTTCATACAGTGGAATATCACATAAATCTTTCCGAAAAATTTCGACAAACATTTCACTTAATAATTGAGGTAATATTCCATCGGGATGATTCATGAAAGATTTGCAGGAAGATTCCATAAACATTTCGCTGGAAGATTTCGAAAAACTTTAAAATTGTACAGCAGAATATTACATTATACTTCTAGAAATATTCCACGAAACATTTTACAGGAAGATTTACGTAAACATCCAGTGCAATAGTTTATGAAAGATTCACAAAAAAATTCCATAAATATTTTTGCTGAAATATCCTGAAAAACTTTAAAATCGTACAGCGGAATATTACCTAAAACTTCTAAAAAAATTATACGAAATATTTCACAGAATAATAACCCGTTAGTTATTTTCCTGTAAAAGAAAGTTCCAAAAATGAGGTGAACCTCTTAGTGTCAGCTCTCCGAAGATCGAAGAGCTTCTACATTTTGGTACAAAATATCTTGCTCTCTTATACCTATGGCCTCAAAATTTCTCAATGGAATCGTAAAATGTAGAGATCCGCCACCTATCGACGTGAAGTGAACTAACCTGTCTTTAATTATTGATTAATGCTACGTCGCAAGGTGGCGTTTCTCTAAATTTTACGATTCCATCGACAAATTTTGAGGACACAGGTATAAAAGAGCAAGATACTTTGTGCCAAAACGTAGAAGCTCTTCGATCTTCAGACACTAAGGGTGAAATCAGATGGAGCGGAAAATAGACGACGGAACGTCACAAAACATTCATTCCGTCGCCTTGTTTTCCGTCAAATTTTTTCCCTATGTTCACATGGCGCGGAATGTGGCTGAAAAATTGTTAAAAATAGCATACAAACGTATCCGCAAATTTTAAATTAACAACAAAAATGTTAAAAAAGTTGGAAATAATTACCTATTGTTATTGTAATGAGATTCTTTTTTTTATAAAAATAAAATATAGTTTGTTATTATAACCAAATATTTCAATTAACATCATTATTTTTTAATTATAAAATTGCTAATCAACGTCACAGAACTTCTATTCCGCTCCATGTGAATATAGGGAAACAAATTTGACGGGATAATAGAAGCGTCACAGACTTTTTGAAATTGTTTAAACAAATGGTTAACCAGAATAGAATTTAAAAGTTTGATTGAAATTAAAAGTACAGCTATGGAAAGCAAATTAAAAATATTACGTGAGGTTATTGAAGCACTAATAATTTTTTTAAACAGAATAAAAATTGATGTCGTCTATTACGTCGTCTTTACTCCGTTGGCGGAATACAAAGATGCGGAATTGAGGTTCTGTGACGTTCCGTCGCCTATTTTCCGCTCCATCTGATTTCACCCTAAGAGGTTCACCTCATTTTTGGAACTTTCTTTTACAGGAAAATAACTAACGAGTTATTATTCCGTGAAATTCTGAAATAATTTAAGCTAAAAATACAGCTAAAAATATAACTGAAAATTTAGCTATATTATCAGCTATTGTTATCCTCGTCGAAAACGATTAGCTCAAAAAATTAGCTAAAAATACAGTTAAAAATACAGCTAAAAATACAACTGAAAATACAGTTATATTTTCCGCTGTTACAAGAGACTCAAAATATTAACTGGATTTTTACCTAAAAAATAACTGGATTTTTACCTAAAAAATAACTGGATTTTTACCTAAAAAATAACTGGATTTTTACCTAAAAAATAACTGGATTTTTACCTAAAAAATAACTGGATTTTTACCTAAAAAATAACTGGATTTTTACCTAAAAAATAACTGGATTTTTACCTAAAAAATAACTGGATTTTTACCTAAAAAATAACTGGATTTTTACCTAAAAAATCCAGATAAATATAGCTATATTCCAGCTTAATATAGCTGTATTTTTAGCTGTATTTTTAGCTATATTTTTAGCTAATTTTTTTAGCTAAACGTTTTTGACGGGGAGGAGCAATAGTATACTTTTAATCGTGAAATCAAAGAGCAGGACATGCACTTTCTGCGGGAGCATAAGAAAGAAATATTACCTATTGTAATATCTAATTTTAAGTAGTACTTTAGCTAAAGTACATACTTTTTTTGACCGTTTAAGTATACTTTTTATTTCTTATAAAAAGTATGTATTTTCTTGGAAGTATATATTTTATGAAAGAGGATATACGGTTATAAAAGTATGTAATTCTCTAAAAGTTTATATTTTTTTTAAAAGTGTGCATTTTCTTAGAAAGTGTCTTTTTAAAAAGTATATCCCACACAGCATAAAAGATATCATTGGAATATTCCGAAATATTCCGATGGAATATTTCATTAAAATATGTATGGAAGCTTTATGGAAGAAAACAGAAATATTTCTGCAATATTGCAAAAAAAACTTTCTACGAAAAACCCCTGGAAGCCTCCGAAAACCTTCCAAGGAAGATTTCGTTGGAAGATTGATGAATTATTGCACCGAAAGATTTCATGGAAGCTTTATAAAAGTCTCCGTTTTCCTTTCGGGAAAATGTTAGAAATTTTCACTGGAATATTCCGATTTAAGTCTCCTGGAAGATTCCGTAAACCTTCCAAGGAAGATTCCGTTGGAAGATTGATGAATCATTGCATCGAAAGATTTCATGGAAGCTTGAATGGAAAACTCCGTTTACCTTCCAGCGAAATATTGGAAATTGTCATTGAAATATTCCAGTGGAAGGCTCCTTAAAGCTTCCGTAAACCTTCCAAGGAAGATTCCGGTGGAAGATTGATGAATCATTGCACCGAAAGATTTCAGGGAAGCTTGAAAGGAAGACTCCGTTCACCTTTCAGCGAAATATTGGAAATTGTCATTGAAACATTCCAGTGTAATGCTTCTGAAAGCTTCCGTAAACCTTCTAAGGAAGATTCCGTTGGAAGATTGATCAATCATTGCACCGAAAGATTTCATGGAAGCTTAAATGGAAGACTTCGTTTACCTTTTAACGAAATATTAAAAATTGTCATTGAAACATTCCAGCGGAATGCTCCTGAAAGCTTCCGTTAATCTTCCAAAAAAGATTCCGTTAAAAGATTGATGAATTATTGCACCAAAAGATTTCATGGAAGCTTTATAGAAGACTCCGTTTTCCTTTCGGGAAAATGTTGTGAATTTTCACTGGAATATTCCGACTTACACTGAGAAAAAAATTTAGTTGAAACAATGAAATAAATTTAGTTATTGAATATTTTGTTGATAAAAATTAATTTTGATTGAAGTAATATGCAAGGTTATTAAATCACTGAAATATTTAGTTGGGATAAAAAAAATTGATACGTAAGTTGAAAAAAATAAATATTTTTTTAAAATAAAGAAAAATTTATTGTTTCGGTTAAATTATTTGATTGATTTAATCGAATCAATTTCATTAAGGCAGCTGATAAAATTTTATAAAATATTTATTTGTAACAATAGAATATGTTTGTAAATTATCTATATATTTTGTTACAATAATTAAATATTTATTTTAGTAAATCGTTTGTTAAATTTACGAAATCTTTAATAACAATAAAAAAATATTGGTCAATCATCAATATAATATTTGCTTGAATTAACGGTCATCCGATTAAGTTACAGAAGCTTATATTGTAAATAAATGCTTCACTAAGTTAATAACATTGTCATTTAATTAATAATATATGTGATTGTATAAAAAAAAATATTTTATTGTATATAACACATGAAATTTGATCAGCATTTCAATAAAAATTACAATTAATTTAAAGAAATAGGTTCCTTAAAATCAACAAATCCGATTTCAATGAATTCACAAAAAGAAAACCAAAAAATTATTTTTTTAAAGTCAAGAAAGGTGCAACGTAAAATCAGATATTAAATTTTTTTTAAAGAAATATTTATTAAACCAAATATATTTATTTTATTATTTCTATCAAATTGTTATTGAATCAAGAATATATGTCACTGATTTAATTAAATATTGTATTAACACTTCTATTGAATTACTTTAATGTTTGATAATATATTTGATTATCTTAATGAAATATTTATTAAACCAAATATATTTATTCTATTATTTCAATCAAGTTATTATTGAAACAAGAATATATTTCATTGATTCAATTAAATATTATATTAACACTTCCATAAAATTACTTTAATGTTCAATAATATATTTGATTATCTCAATGAAATATTTATTAAACCGAATATACCCTGGTAGAAATTTGAACATTAAAAATGGTGTAAACAACAATTTATGACCATTTTCAATAGTAATATTTTGTCATGTCAATATTGGCGAATAAATAGCAATTTTTTGCTGAATCTGCAGAGCTCAAATTTTTTGGTATATTGGTTAGCATCTTATAGGCAAAAAATGCTAATATAAAAATGTTGTTCAAAATTTTTGTATTTAGCCAAAAAAATACGCATTTTAAGTAAACGGAGAGAAAAAATCAGTAACAGCAATCTAAAAATTAGGTAAACTGTGGACAACTTTTTTTGACTAGTTATATAACTTTTTAGTAATGAGTCCTTAATTTTTCAGATCATAGGTAAAATCATAACCTCACTTTTGCCACGTGGCGAGAAAATATAGATTAGTATTTATTCACATTCCTTCGTCAATGTTTATTTTTATTGGAATTTATAAAAATAAAATAATATTAAATTTTATTAAAATAAAAATATGAAACGCAGTATGAAACAAGTATAAAAATATCGTTTTTAAAAAATAATAATGGAAAATTTTATTAATCGTTTAAAAATAACCTCTAACAATCCGATCACAACTCAAAATATACGCGCGAATATATTAACAAAAGTGATTCTATTAATGATTAATGATAACTTTCAAGAAAAAACCTTAAATGATTCTTAATAGTAATCAATTAGAGCACAATTTGATAGACTCTACTGTTAACTATCTATATTCAAATAATAATGGATCAGACTCAACAATTTATTAGCATTTTTTAGCACTATGAAGGTTGAAAAAAACGTTTCATATTAGTTCAAATAATGGCCATAAAACATTCCCATTTTCTGCTCTTCACTTTAAAAAAATGGCCATAAAATGGTAGAAAAAGCGTTTCATTTTCTACCAGGGTATTTATTTTATTAATTCTATCAAGTTTTGATTGACATAAGAATATATTTCACTATTTCAATTAAATATTATAATACTTCTACTAAATTACTTTGATGTTTAATAATATATTTAATTATCTTAATAAAATGTTTACTAATTCTAACGTATTTATTATTTTTATCAAATTTTGATTAAAAGAAGAATATATTACATTGATTTAATTAATTATTATATCACCTTTATTAAATTACTTTACTGTTCAATAATATGTTTAATTATATTAATGAAATATTTAATAATGTCAAAATTATTGTTTTATTCTTTCAATAAATTTTGAATAATAACAAAAAGATATTTCATTGTTTTAAATAAATATTGTATGACTTATATTAAATTATTTCACTGGCCAATGAAATACCTAATCATTTTAATTCAATATTTAGTTGCTTTGATGAATGCGTTTTTTCTCTTTATGAAATATATGATTGATTCTATGAAATATCTCATTGTCTTTTACTCAAATAATTTCATTACTATATTATAATTATTTGGATGCATTAAATTAAATAAATTTTTAATTGATTCAAATATTTGATTTATTTTGTTCTATAAAATTATTTTATTACTTTTATTATTTAATTATATTGCGTCTATGAAATCAGTGATTAATTGAATTAATTATTATTTTTAACAATTAAATATTTTATTATTTATGTCCAAATTAAATATTTTGTTGTATTAATTAATTTCTTTATCAGATCGATTAAATAATTATTTGATTATCTTAATGAAATATTTATTGAAACAAGCAGTTATTATTTAATAACATATTTACTAAATCAAATGAAATATAATGTTAAAATTAATATTTAATATTCTTGAAAATATTTTTTTGTATAAGTTATCATCCTTTATACTCAAACAAACTCATGTTTTAAATACGTGTCTTGCTAAGTGAATAACTTAGCAAAATATGTACTAAAGTTAATAAAAATTACAGAGAAATCTGATTCAATACTTGTTAAAATCAAGTAAATCCACTATTTGATTCATCTACATAATTTATTTCATTCAAATAACACATATTTGAACTAAAAGAAACATTTATTGTTTTAACAAAATCATTTAGTTCGATGGTTTGATGATACTAACGCTTGGTGGCGTCGTTAATTTTCGATCTCGCAAGCGGTAAGAGGGCTTCTAAGTTGATATATAAGGAAGTTAAAAATTCAAGATAATACGTAAATTGTAATGCGAGCAAAATTTATGTTAGATTTACTGATGCGTGTGCGATCACTGTATAAAGCATACTAATGTTAGTATGTTAATAATTGTTATTCTTTACCATATAAATAAATGGAATCATATTCACCTGTCCTTTAATGAGTCATCAATTCATTGATGTTAATGAATAAATGTAAATCACTGAAAGCAAATACTGTTGATTAAAGACAGTATTTGTTCGATTAAAATATCTATAAATCGAATTAATTTAAATATTTCTTTACTTTGAAGGAATATTTTATTTGTGAAACCGAATAATTAATCAATTTTTTGTTAAGACAATGAATTAATTTTATTAAATCTTAAAATTTTATTAAATTTAAACTATTCAATAAATTAAACTTTCATTTAAAAATATAAAATATTGAACTAATTTAATTTCAATATAACATTAATATGATGAAATAATTAATTAGAAAAATAAATGGACATTTTAATTGATAATTTTTTTAATTAAAACAATGAATTAATTTTATTGAATCAATCTTCGCGACATTTAATAAGTCAAATATTTAATTGAAAATACAAAATATTATTTGATTTAATTCCAATATGTATATTAATGTAATGAAATAATCAATTAGAAAAACAAATGGGCATTTTAATTGATAAAATTTTTTATAAAAACAATGAATTAATTTTATTGAATCAATCTTCGCGACATTTAGTAAGTCAAATATTTATTTGAAAATACAAAATATTATTTTTAACTAATATTTGTGATGTTTAGTAGAATCAAATATTTATTTAAAAAAATGAAATATTTATTTGACTCAATTCAAATATTTGTATCAATGTAACAAAATATTTTATGTGCCGCCCGCACCTAAGGGATTTCATTGATTCAATTAAGCCTTACTTAATCCAACTAAATTTTTTCCTCAGTGTAAGTCTCCTGGAAGGTTCCGTAAACCTTCGAAGGAAGATTCCGTTGGAAGATCGATGAATCATTGCATTGAAAGATTTCATGGAAGCTTGAATGGAAAACTCCGTTTACCTTTCAGCGAAATATTGGAAATTGTCATTGAAACATTCCAGTGGAAGGCTCCTGAAAGCTTCCGTAAACCTTCCAAGGAAGATTCCGTTGAAAGATTGATGAATCATTGCACCGAAAGATTTCATGGAAGCTTGAATGGAAGACTTCGTTTACCTTTCAGCGAAATATTGGAAATTGTCATTGAATCATTGCGAGAGTTTTTCAACCGCATTCACGATCACATGAAAATATAATCAAGTAGCCACCTGCTAGCAAGATAAAAGAATTGCTGCGCACGCAAGATAACTACAAATATTTAAACAATATTCTTCCAATATTTTACTGTTATATTTATAAATTTTTTTTAAATACTTTATGAAATATTTCTGGAATATTACAGAAATATTTCATGAAATATTTCTCGAAAAATTTGAGCATTATTGATTTAAAATATTTTAGGAAATGGTGCAGTAATATTTCTTTAATATTTCAGTGTTATGTTCAAACATTTTTTCAAACACTTCATGAAATATTTTTCTAATATAACAGGAATATTTCATGACATGTTTTTTGAAAGATTTGAGAAATATTAATTTGGAACATTTCAAGAAATAATATAACAACTTACTTGAATATTTCAGTGTCGGATTCAAAAATTTTTTTAAATAAAACATGAAATGTTCCAGCAATATTACAGAAATATTTCAATGAATTATTTAATATTCATAAACTGAAATATTTCAAAGAAATATTAGTTCATCACTCATTTAATATTTCACTGAAATATTTCATGAATAATTTAAGGAAGCTTTCAGTAAGCTCCCAATGAAGTATTTTATGAAAAATTTACAGAAGCTTCCAGTAAGCTTTCACTGAAATATTTTATGAATAATTGACGGAAGCTTCCAGTACGTTTCCACTGGAATGTTTCATGAAAAATTTTCGGAAGCTTCGGTAACCTTACGATGAAGCATTTCATGAAAAACTTACGGAGGCTTCCAGTAAGCTTCCACTTAAATATTTCATTAATAATTTACGGAGGCTTCCAGTAAGCTTCCACTGAAATATTTTATTAATAATTTACGGGGGCTTCCAGTAAGCTTCCACTGAAATATTCCATAAAAAGTTTACGGAAGCTTCCGGTAAACTTCCGCTGAAATATTTCATGAACGACTTGTGGAAGACTCCTGATCGAGGACATATCCATCTTCCGAGAACTTTTCACTGAAATCTTCCTGAGTAGTATATAGCCTACGATGGCGAGACGGTTACGTCATCGCCATCGCAGGCTAATGTGTGTATATTATCGCATATGAAATATGATCCCTCCTTAAGAGAAAAAAGAAAGAGAGAGAGAGAGAGAGTTACTGCTTATCTTTAAAAATATTTTCCTTACGATAAAATAAAATTATTGTTTTCATATTAACATTTTTATAGTTATTTAAAATAAAAGTGTCTACACTTTTTTAATTAAAAAAACGCTGCCAAGTGCTTTGGCGCAATGCTTTCTCATCGAGCACATTGAGTTAGGGTGAAATCAGATGGAGCGGAAAACAGACGACGGAACGTCACAAAACATTCATTCCGTCGCCTTGTTTTCCGTCAAATTTTTTCCCTATATTCACATGGCGCGGAATGTAGCTGAAAAATTGTTAAAAATAGCATACAAATGTATCCGCGAATTTTAAATTAACAACAAAAATGTTAAAAAAGTTGGAAATAATCACCTATTGTTATTGTAATGAGATTTTTTTCTTATAAAAATAAAATATAGTTTGTTATTATAACCAAATATTTCAATTAACGTCATTATTTTTTAATTATAAAATTGCTAATCAACGTCACAGAACTTCTATTCCGCTCCATGTGAATATAGGAAAACAAATTTGACGGGATAATAGAAGCGTCACAGACTTTTTGAAATTGTTTAAACAAATAGTTAACCAAAATAGAATTTAAAAATTTGATTGAAATTAAAAGTACAGCTATGGAAAGCAAATTAAAAATATTACGTGAGGTTATTGAAGCACTAATAATTTTTTTAAACAAAATAAAAATTGATGTCGTCTATTACGTCGTCTTTACTCCGTTGGCGGAATACAAAGATGCGGAATTGAGGTTCTGTGACGTTCCGTCGCCTATTTTCCGCTCCATTTGATTTCACCCTTAGAGTAATTTGATTTTATTTTTTTAAATATGATTTTAATATAAATGTCCCTATCCTCTGTATTGAAGGCTGTCTTAATACCTACGAAAACTATATGAATTTTACTCTTTCTTAATTTTGCCATTTGCATAATGTGATTTTATGATGCTCTAAAATTAAAAATGCGTTTATAAAATTAATTTTTCGAAGCTTGTCTTCTTAACACTATAACCAATAACTTGCATACAAATTTTGGAACATTTTCATCGAATAGTTTACAAAAAATACCAAATAATTGAAAAATAAACATTGTTTTAAAATTTTCAAAACGGTTTAACGTTATAACTACGCTAAGAAAACCAGTTTTCAAAAGTTCATTTTATTTAGGTAATCGTAAATAATTTCTATACATAATTTTAAGCTACTTCATCGAGTAGTTTACGTAAAATACCAAAAAATAAGTGAAATTCTATTCAAAATTTACAAAATGCTCTAAAATTAAAACTGCGCTAAGAAAATAAGTTTTTCCAAGCTTGCTTTAATTAGGCAATAACAAATAATTTGTATGAAAATTTTTGAGCAAATTTATCGAATGGCTTTTGTGTAATAGAAAAAAAATGAAATATGAACATTTTTTCCAAAATTTTAAAAATGTTCTAAAATTAAAACTGCACTAAGAAAATAAGTTTTTCAAAGCTTAATTTATTCAAATAATAGTGAATAATTTGCATAAAAATTTTTGAGCAAGTCTATCGAATGATTTTTGCGTAATAGAAAAGAAATTAAAAATAAAAATTTTTTTCAAAATTTTCAAAATGCTCTAAAATTAAATGTGCGCTAAGAAAGTTGAAGAAAATTAGTTTTCAAAAGTTTATTTTATTTTGACAATCGTAAATAATTCCCATACATAATTTGAAGCTCCTTCATCGAGTAGTTTACGTGAAATAAAAAAAAAATTAGAAAAATTTTATTCAAAATATTCAAAATGCTCTAAAATTAAAACTGCACTGAGAAAATAAGTTTTTCAAAGCTTGTTTTATTTAGGCCATTGCAAATGATTTCCATAAAAATTTTCGAGCAAATCTATCGAATGGTTTTTGTGTAATAGAAAAAAAATGAAAAATAGAGATTTGTTCCAAAATTTTCAAAATGCTCTAAAGTTAAAACTACGCTAAGAAAATAAGTGTTCCAAAGCTTGTTTCCTTTAGACAATAGCGAATAACTTGCATACAAATTTTGAAGCAAATCTATCGAATGATTGTCGTAAAATAAAAAATAAATAAATAAAAAATTTTTTTTCAAAATTTTTAAAATGCTCTAAAATTAAAAGTGCGCTAAGAAAATCAGTTAGTAACAGTTTTTCTTCTTTTGGCAGTCGCAAATAATGTCCATACAAATTTTCAAGAAAATTTTTCGAGTAGTTTACGTAAAGAACCGAAAAAATGAAAAATCAAAATTTTTTTAAAATTCTTTAAATGGCTCTAAAAAAAACTGACCTAAGAAGATCAATTTTCAATAAATTTCCTCCCAGTTAGACAAAAAAATAAATTGCATGCAAAATTTGAAGCAAACCCATCAAGTAGTTCTCGAGATATTTTTGGCGTACTAAATTCACACACACACACACACATACACACACACACACACACACGCACACACACACACACACACGCACGCACGCACGCACGCATGCACACACACACACACACATACTGTAACCTCTCACTATCCTAACTCTGAAAATGATAGCACAAAGTGCTCATATACAAGGAAAAGGATAAGGGAAATAGGTTATTTTAAGCTAGACCCGTTCTTAGTGTAGCGTCATGCTACATCTAGTCCGGGGTCTCTTTGCTTTTTTATTATTTGTCAATTATATAAAGTGCCTCTTATAAGCCAGAACTCCAAGACTTATAGTCTTATATGGAGCTTTTTTCTTAACTTTAATTAACTAAGCATTTGATGAATTTAGTCAGTTAAAATCTATACACCACCAATATCAAATAAAAGAAATAATCAGAATTTAATCACTAAACACACACACAAGAGAATTAGCAATAAAACATGATTAAATTACTTTACTGTATAAACTTTAATTATAACTAGAAAATTATTCTGTTATCACTGCTACCGGTACGGAGCTGGTGGTTATCCAGCTCCTCGCGGACCTGCAGAATAATCAGAAATAATAGAGGCGAACAAAAGGAATTACGTTTGAAATTAACTTTATTTGAAGCAGGCTGGCCAAAGAGTACCGTACAAGATTTTCGACGACGACTACATTGCTCCCGCTTGAGCCGCCGTCGCCGCTATCTTCCTCCTCTTTGATTGATTGGTATTGTTGGGGGAAATTTGTGCTAATTTTAGATCTCGCTCTGCGCGAGACCATCGTTTCCATCTAACATCTCGCACTCGGAGTCTCTCCTCCTCGAATCCTATATACTGCTTAAAAAGGGGAGAGATCTTCATTACTTGTCTGTATTATAATACAGGTGCGCTTATATGTGTGCTAACGTGCGAAACTCTATACGCGTGAATCAGCACACATACAAGCGCGTACATATGTTCTTACATTAATTTCTATCCTGCGCGTCGGTATAACGTTTAATTGTTGCACCGCGCCGACGCGCAAGATAGAAAGAGACATAACATCATCTTATTCCTTTCGCTTTTAATGTAAGTATTAAGATTTGAGAGAGAATAATTATCATTTTCAATTCATTTTATTTTATTCTTTTTCTTTTCATATTCTCTCTCAAATTATACTGCATTTAGGAACCTTATTCTATAGAATTTTATCGCATAATTACGTAGAGTTACAATACATACATAAGTTTTCCAACACGGAAAAAAGTTTTCACCGGTAAAACTAATGCTAAATTCGATTAGATGTTTAAATTCCAATGCTAGTGTGTTCTAAAGTAATGAATGGCATTAATTTTTTTCGCTCTATTGATAGCACAAATAAAATTCATACCAGTGCAGTATTTTTTAGTGCTATAAATATTTATTTTCGATAACTGACGCGTGAATTTACAGTGCCACCTTTGGCACGGTTTTCTCGGGTGCCAAGCACGTTAAATAACGGCGCTGGTGTATGTTTGTGTATACGAATTTTCGATTGTAGCAGTGTGCACGATTGTGAAGTTTTACACAAAAGTTTTTCTATTTATTGCATAGGAAATAAGTGCCAAATGGATAATTTTATACAAAAAATATTAAATGTTAAATATTAAATATTCTATGTTACTTTTATGAGAAGTTACATAAAAAAAATGAGAAAAAATTGCAAGTTTGTTTCGACCAGTTTTCACGTATAATTTCGTACTAAAATAACTAAATAACTTTTCTTGAAAAAGAAATCTTGTTGAACTTTGAACATAAAACTCTGTCATTATGTTTTCTAAGACATGTATATATATATATATATATATATATATATATATATATATATATATACACATACATACATACATACATGTATAAATAAATAAAATATAACTGACTCCCTGGTAGAAATGTGAGCATTAAAAATGGTGTGTATAAAAATTTGAGGTTATTAGTAATAAAAATGCCAAATAAATGGCCAATAAATGTTAAAAAAAGCGTTTCCATTTCTACTGGCCAAAAAATGGTAAAAAAAACGTTTCAATTTCCACCAGGGCTTGAAAGATTATTTATGATAGCAATAAGTTGATTTTGTGAAAAAACTGATACCATGCATTAAGAATTTCTCTGTTAATGCGCAGAACTGAAATTTTGATGTTGGCACTGGAAAAAACCGTGCTAGTCGTTAGAATTTCTCTGCTAATGCGCAGAACTTAAATTTTGATGTTGGCACTGGAAAAAACCGTGCTAATCCTTGAAAATCAATGTGCTGGACCTTAGAAGGTAAAATAGTAAAACTAGCATTGATTAAAATGATACTGTCATGGTTTTTTTCATTATAAAACACGCAATTTTAACCTTCTATTATTTAGCACTAGTTTTTAAGGTGAAAACTCTTTTCCGTGAAAGCTTGATTTATTCAGATGATAGTGAATAATTTGTATAAAAATTTTTGAGCAAGTTTATTGAGTGATTTTTGTGCAATAGAAAAGAAATTAAAAATAAAAAATTTTTTCAAAATTTTCAAAATGCTCTAAAATTAAATGTGCGCTAAGGAAATTGAAGAAAATTAGTTTTCAAAAGTTCATTTTATTTTGACAATCATAAATAATTCCCATACATAATTTGAAGCTCTTTCATCGAGTAGCCCACATAGCACGAAAGATTCGGGAAGCTTCCATCGAAAGATTCGAGAAAGATTCTAATGTAAACTTCTTGCAAGCTTCCCGGAAGCTGAATGAAACTTTCTGGAAGCTTCCATTGGAATCTTTCATGTTAGCTTTACGGAAGGTTCAGGGAAGCTTACATGTAATATTCCATGAGGGCTAAATGGAACATTACAAAATAGCTTCCAGTAAGCTTCTGGAAAGATTACATGCAACATTACAGAAACGTTATTTGGAAGATTGCATTATATCTTGCAGGAAGCTTCCAGTAATATTTTGTGGAAGATTCCATTCAAACTTTCTGCAGCTTTCCACGGAATGTTACAGGAAGAATATTTTAATGATCACGGAAGGTTACCAGTAACTTGTCAGAAAGATTCCCTGTAAGCTTCCCGGAAGCTAAATGAAAGTTTCGGGAATCTTTCATTGGAATCTTTCATGTAAGCTTTACGGAAGGTTCAGGGAAGCTAACATGCAATATTTCATGAGGGCTAAATGGAACATTACAAAATAGCTTCCAGTAAGCTTCTGGAAAGATTACATGCAATATTACAGAAACGTTATTTGGAAGATTGCATTATATCTTGCAGGAAGCTTCCAGTAATATTTTGTGGAAGATTCTATTCAAACTTTCTGCAGCTTTCCACGGAATGTTACAGGAAGAATATTTTAATGATCACGGAAGGTTACCAGTAACTTGTCAGAAAGATTCCCTGTAAGCTTCCCGGAAGCTAAATGAAAGTTTCGGGAATCTTTTATTGGAATCTTTCATGTAAGCTTTACGGAAGGTTCAGGGATGCTAACATGCAATATTTCATGAGGGCTAAATGGAACATTACAAAATAGCTTCCAGTAAGCTTCTGGAAAGATTACATGCAATATTACAGAAACGTTATTTAGAAGATTGCATTATATCTTGCAGGAAGCTTCCAGTAATATTTTGTGGAAGATTCCATTCAAACTTCCTGCAGCTTTCCACGGAATGTTACAGGAAGATTATTTTAATGATCACGGAAGGTTACCAGTAACTTGTCAGGAAGATTCCCTGTAAGCTTCCCGAAAGCTAAATGAAAGTTTCGGGAATCTTTTATTGGAATCTTTCATGTAAGCTTTACGGAAGGTTCAGGGAAGCTAACATGCAATATTTCATGAGGGCTAAATGGAACATTACAAAGTAGCTTCCAGTAAGCTTCTGGAAAGATTACATGCAATATTACAGAAACGTTATTTGGAAGATTGCATTATATCTTGCAGGAAGCTTCCAGTAATATTTTGTGGAAGATTCTATTCAAACTTTCTGCAGCTTTCCACGGAATGTTACAGGAAGAATATTTTAATGATCACGGAAGGTTACCAGTAACTTGTCAGAAAGATTCCCTGTAAGCTTCCCGGAAGCTAAATGAAAGTTTCGGGAATCTTTCATTGGAATCTTTCATGTAAGCTTTACGGAAGGTTCAGGGAAGCTAACATGCAATATTTCATGAGGGCTAAATGGAACATTACAAAGTAGCTTCCAGTAAGCTTCTGGAAAGATTACATGCAATATTACAGAAACGTTATTTGGAAGATTGCATTATATCTTGCAGGAAGCTTCCAGTAATATTTTGTGGAAGATTCTATTCAAATTTCCTGCAGCTTTCCACGGAATGTTACAGGAAGAATATTTCAATGATCACGGAAGGTTACCAGTAACTTGTCAGGAAGATTCCCTGTAAGCTTCCCGAAAGCTAAATGAAAGTTTTGGGAATCTTTCATTGGAATCTTTCATGTAAGCTTTACGGAAGGTTCAGGGAAGCTAACATGTAATATTCCATGAGGGCTAAATGAAACATTACGAAATAGCTTCCAGTAAGCTTCCGAAAAGTTATATCTGAATGTTATTTGGAAGATTACTTTACATCTTGCAGGAAGCTTGCAGTAACATTTTGCGGAAGATTTTATTCAAACTTCCTGCAGCCTTTCACAGAATAGTACAGGGAGGATATATTAATGTTCGCAAAAAGTTATTGCAAAGTTTCAAAAAAAAAAAAAAATACATTAGCTTGTAGTAAATATCATGAAAATTATATGTTGAATTTTTAAATAAATCTATTCCTTTGTTTATAAGACTTTTGTATTCCTGGTACAAAATCGAACAATTTTAATATATATCATTGTGCTCCAACATTTTAAATAACTGATAAATGAATTGATTCAAAAATTTAATAGAATAATCTTCATGGTACATACTATCACCAACGAATATAGACGCTTATAGAAGCGTACTCTTAAGAGGAGATCGAGTATATCTGTCCTTTTCTAATCAAAGAATTGATTTTTTTACAAAAACTAATAATTGTAGTAAAAAATAAAGAGATAGCCACATCTTGTATCATAAAAAGCAATATTTTCTTTGATGAGGAAAAATTATTTTTATCGATTCATTATGAAGAAAACTTTGAAAAACTTAAAAAATAGAGGTTAGGATAGACAATTCAATTTTTCAAAGTTTTCTTAAAAACGAAGCGATAAAAATAATTTTTCCTCATAAAAGAAAATATTGCTTTTTATTATACGAGATGGGGCTTTCTTCTTATTTTTTGCTACAATCATGAGGTTTCGCAGTCAAATTAATGTTTTAATTAGAAAAGGATAGAGATATACGACCTGCTCTTAAATGGGAAATTTCTGCCAAAAATGAGTTACCCAGCTACTGAGGGCGCCACTAGATCCCATGTATTTTTATATCTATACATATCATATTTTTCATATGTATAGATATACAAACAATGTTGAATTGTTACCCAGCGTTACGGACGAAAAATTTAACCCAGAAGTATCCTTCTATAAGCGTCTATCTTCTTTGCTATAACATAATGCATTTCTTTTTTTTAAATTTTACAATAATACACAATAATATGAAAAGTCAGGCAATATTTATGAGTACAGGTGTAGTGTCTGCCTTAAATTAATTTAATTTTATAGATTAAACATATTGTTTTTTTTCTATTAAATTAATGTATCATATTCTTTTTAATTTACAAAATTTATGACAGATTATTTAAATATGAAATAAAACATATTACATTTTAAATGATTGAAAATTTTTTATAATTGTGTATAACTTTCGATAAAGAATTTTTATTGTTACTGATTTTAATTAATAAAAAAGAACACAAATAAATATGTTATTTTTTAAAAGAAAGTCGTTAGTTTAATAAAATTTTATAAATTAAATAAATCAATTACAAAGTCTAAATATCTTTACAATGTTTTGAATACATGAATTTTATCAAATAAAAGATTTTTCCTCAAAAAAGCATAATATTTTGTTTTCTTTTACCAACGAAAAATTAATAGTGATAAAAAATTTCTACCCAAAGCTACATAGTTATAAAAATTAATTCATTTAATTTGTAATCTGCTTTTTCCGTATTTATATAATGATCCCCCATTAATTTTATAAATTAAAAATATAATCTTTTTTTGTTAAATTAATGTATAAAGATATTCTTTTTAATATAAAAAATTAATATCGGATTATTATAGGAATACGAATAAAACAGATTACAAATTAAATGATTAAACATTTTTATAATTGTATAACTTCAGATTAAAAATTTCTTTTAATATTAATTTAAGTTAGTAAATAAGCACACGAAACATCTTGTTGCTTTGTTAAAGAAAAGTCTTTAATTTAATTTGATTAATTTAAGTTTTTCTGAATAAATTTATTTTAAAATCTATATAAAATGAATTTTTCGACTTCATATAGCATGAAAATGTTTGTGTGTGAATTATACATAAGTACATGTACACTTGGCGGAAAGGATATTTTAAATAAAATTTTTATTTCTTTCTTCAATAATCATATAGAATCTAATATTGTGAATTTAAATTATATAAGCAATAAAATTTAAGTTGTTATCATTTGAATTTTGCATGAATAACCTATAAGAAAAAACAAAATAATCGTGATGCAGAACTCAATGCATAATTCGAAGTTTTCTTATGTCTGTGGTAAAATATGCAGCGCTGCCATTTGAGGTACGCATTCGGAAAAATATCCTTTCCACCAAGTGTACATATACGTTTATCTGTATACATAAAAAATATTCAAATTAAAAAAAAAATAGTGAAATATATGCATGTACAACGTAATTCATAAAGAAAAAAAAAAAATAATATGTTTAGTGGGGAACTAAACTACCAACAGATATCTTACAAGTCCGTCATCTTCGATTCGCAGTTACGTCTGCAGGAGGATACGCGTTGAATGGGCGTTTCGTCCCTAAGTGGTGAGATGATACCACACTTACTATATAAGTCGAACGTTGGCGGTTTTGAGTATGTACCCACAGCGCTTGCCTTAAAAATGTAAATACGTCTTTATAATTATACGTAAATCCTAATATATGTGAATATGTATTGACGCATAAATATGATATAATAATATATAAAATAGTATGTTGTAAGTAAATATGTGTTTTTTACAGCAAATATTTGTAAAATAAAAAATACAAAATAGAATGTTGAACAGAATCGTAACAAAATACCTTCCAAACGGTGAAAAAAACCAGGTGAGGCAGTCGTGGGGACTGTCCGACAGAAGTTAATACTTCTTTTGGTTCAGTGACAGTCTTGCTTCTCATAGAATGAACAATTTTCCATCACACTTTGTTTTAAAATATATTTTATATTAAATAAATATGTATACGCACAAGAAATTATCAACTCATTTTGTTTTTCTGATTCTGTTTCTTTTTATTAATAGTTATGACATCTTCGGTATCAAGTTTTTATTCTTTGAATTTTATTATTATATTATTTTTTATTATTTATTGTTGCATTGTTTAGTCCAATTTTATTTTTATTTGATGTCATGACTATGCTTTATGCTTTATCTTTTAAATTGTGTTATTTGATTTTAATTTGATTTTAATTTTATGACTAATAGATATTTAAGACTGTTTTTATTGTAATTTATGTTTTCATGCTTTCTGCGTGTATTTAGAGTAGTCTGTGATATCGCTTTTACATAGTGACTTACTGATACAGTATTATATATTAATTTTAATATTTGACTGTGATATCTCATCATATTATGTGCAATACTTTATACAGAATTATTATTTATTGCTTGATGTATTACATGCCTTTTTGTACTTTTTTACAAAATAAATTAATATCTATCTATCTATCTAACTCATGGAGTAGAATGATGGTAGTTCTGTCTCATTAAAATAGTATTATCTCTGGTTCTACTTGTCACACAAAAAGAATCAAAAAAAGTATGTTACGGCGACTTCGGATTTTAGGTTAGGTTTTATTTTTGAGTTTACAAATTACTCTTTCAATATGTAAAATTTTTCAAATTTTTTAATTTTCCACCATTCTACGGATTATAATAAATAGTGGAAAATTAAATAATTCAAAAAATTTTAGAAATTGAAAGAGTAATTTGTAAACTACAAAATGAAATCGAACCGAACTTCCGTAGTCGCCTTAAGGTGAATAAAATTTTATTCTATTTTTACCCTCTTTTGAAATTTGTAAAAATTTCAAATTAAAAAAAATTTGTTTAACTGTATATTTTTCAATAATTACTAAAAAAATTCAAACAGAAATGAAGAAAAATTAAAAAATTCAACTTTAATGATTTTTTTGTTTTGATGCTTTTTAATAAAGTTATAAACAATTGAAACATCAAAAGTGAAAATTTTATCAACAATTACGTTTCACATATTATTATATATATTATTATCACTTTCCTAGAAATAAATTTTAGTTTTTTGAAGAAATTTGAAAAAAAAATATTTGAATTATTTGAATAATTTTGATTAAAATTTGATTGTTTACATGCTTAACAATAGACGATCACTTGTAACTTATTGAAAAGTCTCATAACAGAAAAAACATCTGATATGAATATTAAACTTTTGAAAATCCATTCGGTTTCCGTTTAAATTTTTTTCTAATTATTAATTTAAAAATAAATTTTAGTAAATTTTATGAAACTTGTGTTTAACAGTCTAATGGACTATACACTAAAATACGCCACCAAGCGCAAGCGCGTCTGCAAAAGATATCTGTATACCGTGAAGGACGTAATTTTTGATCACCTAAAAGGTATTTCTGATCACATATTTATATGTAAAAAAGTAATAGTATATTACGCACCAAGGGAGGGAAGGGGGACATTCTAACCCACGCGTATGTTATCGCCCGAGCCGAAGGCGAGGGCGATAAACGCGCGGGTTAAGATGTCCCCCTTCACTCCCGTGGCGCGTATACAATTTTTTACCATAGCCAAGCCGAAAGTTGTCAACTAAAATTATGTATAACGTAAACGTTATGCTATATTGTTCTACTAGATACACTACACGATATCACACTACACGGTAACACTCGTAATAAAAATTCATTAATAAAAAAAGATGTTATCAATTATTCTAATTTTTCATCACACACATTTTTAAAGATTCTATACTTTGTTCTACTATATACACTACACGATAATACACTACACGGTAACACTCGTAATGATAGTTCATTAATAAAAAAAAATTTATTATTTAATCTGATAGAGTTATTCTTCGATACACTCTGTTTCAATGCACACATTTTTCATCACACACATTTTTAACTAAATAATAATATAATACAATGTTTACATATATATTATAATGTATACATTTTGTTTTTTTTTGTTTCAAATTTAAGAGATTTTGAAAAAGGAACAGAAAAAGATTTTGATATCTGCCTTTGTTTTGTTCTTACTATGACTTTTGATGAAGAGCAAAAAGGCTAGGTATATTAGACATTATATGGGGAAAAGAAAGAGACGGAGAGATATAACGTATGCTATACTCTGTCGTTAGCGCCTGCGCAGAACGTCCCATATGGAAAAAATTTTTGGATATAATTGTAAATAACTGTTAATAACTGTAAATAAATGTAAATAAATGTAAATAACTGTAAATAACTGTAGAAAAGTGTTAAAAAATGTGGGAATTGAGACATAAATAACAGTTATTTACAATTATTTACAATTATTTACTGTTATTTACACTTATTTACACTTCTTAACTGTTATTTACACTTATTAACTGTTATTTACACTTATTTGCAGTTATTTATATTTATTTACAGTTATTTACATTTATTCACTTTTTTCACAATTATTTACAGTTATTTACGATTATTTATAGTTTTTTACAATTATTTGCAGTTATTTACATTTTCGAAAATTATCACGAATTTATTCAATAATTTTATATAGGGTAAGTGTGCCAGTTATCGTTGCCCCCCCGACTACCGTGCTCCTTCGATATTTTGATGCATTAATATGGGTTTAAGCCTTAATCAATAATACAAAAAATTTTTTTAATATTTTTGAAGTATAATTTAACTATTAGAAAAATAAAAATTTAATTTATCGACGTTTTATATTGTATAAATAATGTTTGAAATTTTTGTAACGTGATTTATGCATTTTTAGTGCGCGCGTTATCAAAAATCTTAAGGATTGCATGTTTAATTCAATCATTTAAAGTATTAAAAAATGTATATTAATAATATGTATATGCATTTTACTATAACAAAATACTTACAAATTTCGAAAAAACTTACAATTTGCGTTTTTAAATTATTTTTTATTATTTATTTATAAAATATAGTAACTGGAACAGATTTAAGCATATGATTCAATTATCGTGCACGATAACTAAACCAATTTTTTGGTATAATCTTAGTTATCGTGCCCTCTAACATGTGAGCATCGAAGAAAACATAACCTCAAAAAAAGATGAATCGACGAAAAATGCACGGTGTTCGACGCTCGATATTTGGTCGAGGGCTTGCTTACTGACAAAACGCATTTAGTAGGGGGCGCGGAAACTGACACACGGTATATAGAAATCTGAAAATTGAACAACACGGTATTTGACGCATGCATCAATTCTTATATTTTTAATAATATTTCAAATATTTTTCTATACATAATTAATCAATCATGCTTATTAAATAAAAGATGCTTCAACGTTTATAACTGATATCAATAGTTATCGAGCATTAATAGAAAAATCTGTTTAATTTGATAAAATCTGTAAGAGGTTACGTTAAACCCACGGTAACTGGCACATTTACCCTATAGGCGAAAATTTTTAAAAATGTGAATAACTGTAAATAATTGTAAAAAACTATGGAAAATTGTAAATAGTTGTAAATAATTATAAATAACTGTAAATAACTGTAAAAAACTGTAAATAACTGTAAATAATTATAAATAATTGTAAATAATTATTAATAATATTAAATTATCCACTAATTCAAAAATTTTTGAAAATGTAAATAACTGTAAATAATTATGAATAACTGTAAATAATTATGAATAATTGTAAATAATTATAAAAAACTGTAAATAATTGTAAATAATTGTAAATAACTGTAAATAACAGTTAATAACTGTAAATAACTGTAAATAATAGTAATTAATAATAAATAATAGTAAATAACTGTAAATAACTATTATTTATGTCTCAATTCCTACATTTTTTAACAGTTATTTACAATTATTTACTATTATTTACAGTTTTTCACATAAATTATTTCCATATGGGGTTCTTTTTGCTTCCTGCCCCGGCAAGAATGTGAGACTTTCGGTTGAAGTAGTGGGGATGAAAGTTGAAACTTTCGGGTTGGATATGGTAAAAAAGAATATTTTTTTTTTCACACAAACAAAGCATTTCTTACGCTCAATCTATTTTTCCTACTAAAATCTTAAAGATTATGATTTATAATAAATAATGTTCAGAAATTACGTCCTGATCAGGAACTACGTCCTTTACGGTACGTGTGTTTCAAGCATACACGTGCACACGCATTACAAACAAACCTTCAAAACAGAACGAAATCATAAGCCATTCTTGTGTGTGTGTGTGTGTGCACGCACATATAACGATGCCGCGGAGCCTTCTCTCTCCCTTGTATATATTGCTTGGTATAGTGTCCCCTCTCTTATTCTCAACTTAGTTGTGTATACTCTCTCTCTCTCTTTCTCTTTAACCCAAGTTCATACGCGCTTATACATTGCTTGGTATAGTGTCCCCTCTCTTATTCTTAACTTACTTGTGTATACGCGCACAGATAGAGTCACACGTACGCAACACATATGAAAATGTAACGTGACGGCAAACCATAAGTTTAGGCCCAGCATTTTTTCGAGGCGCGCCAAAAGAAGTATTAACTTCAAAAAGATAAAATTAACCAATTGATATTTGAATTGTTGACTTCCCCAAAGCCTCCGGGAACCTTACACTAGAATCTTCCTGGAAGCTTTTAGCATTTTTTTATGGAAGCTTCTATGAAGTATTTTTGAAACCTTATGGCAATCTTCCTTGAAAGCTTCTTGTAAGATTCAAAAGGCCTTTATGCTAGCTTCCATGGAAGCTTACTGATTTCTACCACGGAAGCTTCCTGGAATCTTCCATTGAATCTTTCTGAAAGAAAAGTGCGCGGGACATTTTACGCTTCCAGGAAGCTTTAATTAAAGCTTATACGGCAGCTTGCATGTAAGCTTCTTGCATTATTCCGTGAAAGCTTTCATGAAGTACTTTCGGAACCTTACAGCAATCTTCCCTGGAAGCTTCTTGTAAGCTTCAAAAAGACCTTAGTGCTAGCTTCCATTGAATCTTTCTAAAAGAAAAGTGCGCGGGACATTTGACGCTTCTAGGAAGCTTACATGGAAGCTTCCGGGAAGTTTCCGAACCTTTTATGGAAGCTTCTTGGAAGCTTTCCGGAAGCTTCGGTGCTATGTGGGTTACCCTATATTTTTTTTAAGCAATGAAAAGATGGAAGGTCAATGAACATTTTTTCAAAGTTTCATAAAAATCCATTCAGTTTAGAAAATAACATTGGAGACTGAGGAGCCTCCTTAAAGTGAATTCGTTTTGAATTTCACACTATTACAATCAAATTATATATGTTGTATTAATTAGTGTTAAATTTGCCTTTGCTATTTTTTATTCTGGAGACTACTATAAATAACGTAAAAATTTGAAGTAGTAATAACATGTATTATTAATTATGATTAAAAATATTCAAACTATATTCAATTATATTTATTTAACATCATATGTATTACAAATTTTTCGCAAGAATCTATTTTCCCGTATTTTATCAATATTTGTCAATGGTAAAAATATTATGAAGTGGTGTAAAACGGACACTTTAGTTTTCAGTATTCTGGAATATTTATTATCTTTTTATTTAATTGTAAAATTTAATAAAAATAAATACATTACTTTTTAGTAAATATCGTGATTATTATTGAATACAATTTTAAAATGAACTCATTCATTAGTTTTTAAAATTTTTAAATTCCAGTAATAATTATTATTTTTATAACCTAAAATATTAAACCACGAAATTCTCAATAATTATTAAAAAATACATTATTACAAAATATAACTAAGCAATTTTCATGATACATGGTACAAGCTGATGTATCCCGTTTTTTGAAACTTTGCAATCAAACAAGAAAATAGTAAATATTCATGAGTACAGGTTTAGTGTCTGTTTTACATCACCTAAAAAAGTTTTGTTTATTATAAATTATTATTAATATTATAAGTATAATGCTAGATTTTTTATAAATTCACCAATATATATTATTAAAAGAAGTTTGTAGATATACCTAATTATTAATTCAACTTCCAACTTTAAATTTATATTTTAAAACCAAAGAATGTTTTTTTAATTACATTAAACAAATAATTTACATTCAATACATTTATGATAGCTATTAATATCAAAGACATTTCTTCACAATCCCATATGGAAATAATTTATGTGAAAAACTGTAAATAATAGTAAATAATTGTAAATAACTGTTAAAAAATGTAGGAATTGAGACATAAATAATAGTTATTTACAGTTATTTACTATTATTTATTATTAATTACTATTATTTACAGTTATTAACTGTTATTAACTGTTATTAACTATTATTTACAGTTATTTATAATTATTTACAATTATTTACAGTTTTTTATAATTATTTACAATTATTCATAATTATTTACAGTTATTCATAATTATTTACAGTTATTTACATTTTCAAAAATTTTTGAATTAGTGAATAATTTAATGTTATTAATAATTATTCACAATTATTTATAGTTATTTACAGTTATTTACAGTTTTTTACAGTTATTTACAGTTATTTATAATTATTTACAACTATTTACAATTTTCCATAGTTTTTTACAATTATTTACAGTTATTCACATTTTTAAAAATTTTCGCCTATATATAAAATTATTGAATAAATTCGTGATAATTTTCGAAAATGTAAATAACTGCAAATGATTGTAAAAAACTATAAATAATCGCAAATAACTGTAAATAATTGTGAAAAAAGTGAATAAATGTAAATAACTGTAAATAAATATAAATAACTGCAAATAAGTGTAAATAACAGTTAATAAGTGTAAATAACAGTTAATAACTGTAAATAAGTGTAAATAACAGTAAATAATTGTAAATAATTGTAAATAACTGTTATTTATGTCTCAATTCCCACATTTTTTAACACTTTTCTACAGTTATTTACAGTTATTTACATTTATTTACATTTATTTACAGTTATTAATAGTTATTTACAATTATATCCAAAAATTTTTTCCATATGGGATGTTAATATCTAATATTTGTTTCTGTATAAAGGCTATAAAATGAACTGTAATTCAATGATAAATATTAATACTCTCTAATAATCAGCATTTATTAACCAGTTGTCTGATATTGTATCATAAATGTACAAATAAAATAAAAATTGTATCCACAACCCTCATTTTTTTTTCATTTCTGTAGGAGGTTACCAATTAAAAACTGAATTCATAAAAAAACTGAGAAACACCTAAATAAATTAAAAAATAATGATTTGAAATAAAAAAAACGTGGGGCGCATGTTTATTATTATGTATTGTATGCGCCCCACGTTTTTTTTATTTCAAATCATTATTCATTTTTCATTTTATTACACATTATTTTATACTTTTTGGTTCATTATAAAAACGTAGTACATTAAAAAGTTTTTTTTTTATTTTTAATATTATTTTATACTTTTTAGTTCAATTAAAAAACGTGGTAGATTGAAAATTTTTTTTTTATTTAAATATTATCTTATACATTTTGGTATTATTATTATTATTATTATTAATATTATTTATCGTGTTGTCCAACAGTGCATATTATATAGCATATATATTGTTGTCAAGGGACTAAAACGTGTTTCATCTATTTTTTTTTAGAGAACACGTAATCGCATGGTGAGTTTCCCGCCATTTTGACGATAATGACGCCATTAGAAATTCAACCAAGATTTATTGTTTTATGCATTGTTAGACCATAAAATGAATAAAATACAGTCTCCAATTCTATATGTATAATAGAAAATGCTGTAATTTATGTCTAATTGCAATATATGACAAGTTAAAGAATTTAAAAAATTTTCGAAAATGGTTGGACACTAATGTTAAAAGTATATCTATATATAAAATCTTCAAAATTTCAATTTTTCCAATATCTCCGTATATAATTGTATTAATATATTTTTCGGTGGGAATATATATTTAATTATATTATCCAACAATGCATGCAAAAATATAATATTGAATATATTAATATATTAATATATTTGATATATTAATATATTAATATATTAATATATTTGATATATTAATATATTAATATATTTGTATATTAATATATTAATATATTTGATATATTAATATATTAATATATTACTATATTAATATATTACTATATTTGATATATTAATATATTAATATATTAATATATTAATATATTAATATATTAATATATTAATATATTAATATATCAAAAGAAGATTTTTTAAATTTTCGAAGATGTTTAGACACTAATGTTAAAAGTGTATCTATATATAAAATCTTCAAATCTTCAATTTTGCCAACATCTCCGTATATGATTGAATATATTAATATATTGTTCGGTAGATATATATATTTTTTTTATAATATTGCATTGTCATCCAGTTCCGAGCTATATTTAAAATTTCAAGTCTCTAGCTCATCAGGAAGTTAGTTTACAATCGGTTGCAAAATTCGTACCGAACAGACAGACAGACAGACAGACAAACAGACAGACACCAAAGCGAGTTAATAAAAACGTAGTAAAAAAAATATAATTTTGTGCACTTATATTATTTATTTTTAATAAATAATATGTTTATACCATTTTTCGAACGAAAACTGTAAAATATCTTATCAGCAGGGTTGCGAAAAAAGTAATTAAAAATTATTTGAATCACAAATCATTTTTGAATTTGTAATTAAAGTTTTATTTAATTAACAATTCCTTTTAAATTAATAATTAAAAATATTTTAATTAACAAATCAAAATCTAATCGTGAATTGAAAAGGCTTTAATTAAAAAATCAAAAGGAATTCTCAATTAAATAAATTTCAATTAAGAAATCAAAATGTAATCGTGAATTGAAAGGGCTTTAATTACAAAATCAAAAGGAATTCTTAATTAAATAAATTTCAATTAAGAAATCAAAATTTAATCGTGAATTGAAAGGGCTTTAATTCCAAAATCAAAAGGAATCCTTAATTAAATAAATTTCAATTAAGAAATCAAAATGTAATCGTGAATTGAAAGGGCTTTAATTCCAAAATCAAAAGGAATCCTTAATTAAATAAATTTCAATTAAGAAATCAAAATGTAATCGTGAATTGAAAGGGCTTTAATTACAAAATCAAAAGGAATTCTTAATTAAATAAATTTCAATTAAGAAATCAAAGTGTAATCGTGAATTGAAAGAGCGTCAGTTATGATTATGATTTGTGAATTCGAGGGCTTTAATTAAAAATTCCACAATTCCTTTTTAATTAAACGTAATAAAGAATTTGTATCATATATATGTATATAGAAAAACATATGTGGACGCGCACATACATACGCACCTAGGCTCATATATATGCAACATTTCATGTCGACCCACACGCAGACATACGGACAAGTTGATATATATATATATACATGGTCCGTTTCATGTCAACTTGCACCCGTTGACCCGTATATATTTTGGTTTATATATATGTATATATATACATACATACATACATACATGGGATATTTCATGTCGGTTAGCACGTACTCATAAGTACAGGTTTTCTTTATATGTGGTACATTTCATGACAACATGCACACACCCATTCGTGTACCCTTAGATTTACATATATGGGACATTTCATGTCGATTCGCATGCATGCACACGCACGTTAGTAAACATAGGATTTTTCACGTCAATTCGAAAGCACACACACAGGTTTATATATATGGGACATTTCATGTCTATTCGCATGCATGCACACAGACTTTAATAAACATGGGATTTTTCACGTCAATTGGAACGCACGCACTTACAGGTTTAGATATATGGGACATTTCATGCCAATGCGCACGCACACACACACACACACACACACACACAGGATTATATATGGGACATTTCATGTCAACTCGTAAATACTCATAATGACAGGCTTTTTTATATATGTGGGACATTTTATGACAACACGCACACACCCATCCTAGTAACCTTAGGTTTATATATATATATGGGACATTTCATGTCGATTCGCATGCATGCACACGCACGTTAATATATATATAGGATTTTTCACGTCAATTCGAACGCACACACACAGGTTTACATATATATGGGACATTTCATGTCAATTCGCATGCATGCACACAAACTTTAATAAATATTAAATTTTTCACGTCAATTGGAACGTACGCACATACAGGTATATATATATGAGATATTTCATGTCGTTTACAGGTTTATATATATATATATATATATATATATATATATATATATATATTTATGCTGTAGTAAGCAGTAGAGGGCGTCGTATGTAGTAGGCTAGTCAAATGGGTATTGAGGTCTCTTATAGTTGCGCTCGCAGCGCCGCTGTATTTTGTTTGTGATATTTTGTACTAAAGTATATTTGCTTGTCAGCTTATTTCCCCGGGGATATATGAACAAGTAATATATCCCCGGGGAAATACTCAATATGCTATAGTAAGTTGGGATACAACAAAACTCTTCAGTACGAAGTGAGCGCCGATGTGTTTGGAAAGGATAGTAGTGTAAACTTGAGAACATAAACAGGCGCGTTAGACGATCGGCGCCGCATAGTTAAGTCCCGCGCATATTCAAATTTCATAATGGTCTTTTTCGTATTAAATACATTTTTAAAAATATGCATTAAATAAATAATGGTTCATATTGATTTATTAATAATAAAATTTAGAGTTAATAGTGAAAAAAAATCACAGTAAAAGTGATGCAGTGAAAAAAATAGAATAAACATAAAACTTGTAAAATTGTAAGAGAAATAAAAAAATTTTAAAACTTTTCAGTTATAAGTTTGTACATTCATATTTACAAGTACAAACAAACATAACAGAAGAAAAGATTTTATAAACAGATGTATCTATCATATTTAGTAAATCAAAGAAAAATATTAAAATAATTGTGAATTAAAAATTTATGTATCCCAGCGATACAGTAAGCATCGCTTGCTTTGTTTCTCGAAGCGTCACACGACAACATGTGGCGCTTGCGCGCGCAGACGAGTCTGCGCGCGCAAGACAGCCTCGTTTCACGCTTGTTCCACGCTTCTTTAAATTCTACAAAATTGATTCTTTCGCATTTTATAAATTCATGATATATACATTGAAAAATTGTAAAAAATGTATTCAATTATATACTTATAATTTTATTGTTCCTCTAACTGCTTACAACAGCATAAAATAATCTACGCAACATGTGATGTACGTCGGAAAATATTTGCAGGGTTAAATGTTTTTGCTTGAGCAGCAGAAAACATTGACCCCTGCCAATATTATCCCTTCGTACATCACTTGTTGCGTATATTACTAATATATATATATATATATATATATATATATATATATATATATATATATATATATAGGGACAGTACATGTCGTTGCGCATGCATGCACACACACGTTAATATACATGGGATTTTTAATGTCAATTCAAACGCATACAAACACACAGGTTTATATATATTGGACATTTCATGTCGATTCGCATGCATGCACACGTACGTTAATATACATGGGATTTTCCATGTCAATTCGAACGCACGCACACACACACAGGTTTATACATATGGTACATTTCATATCGATTTGCATGCATGCACACACGTTAATATACATAGGATTTTTCACGTCAATTATTACCCACATTTCATGACAACTCTAACACACCTATCCAAGCGCTCTTAGGTTCACATATATGGGACGTATCATGTCAACACGCACGCACCGGTTCTCATATATTTGACATATCTTGTCAACTCGAACACGCAAACACATCTAAACATGTATTTGAAATTTGTATTTATATATATGGGACCGTTTCTGTCAATTCGCATGTAAGCACACACATGGGCTTATGAATATATATATATATATATATATATATATATATATATATATATATACACATATACCCACACAGCATGAAATATTGCAGTGAAACTTTCACTGAAATATTGTGCTGAAATATTGTCACAAGATTGCAGCAATCTTGTCTTAACATTGCTAAGAGGTTTCATGAAACATTTCAGTGTGATATTACTGCAAACTTGCTACAAGGTTACAGAAAATAATTCAAACAATATTGCAAGGAACCTTTCATGAAAGGTTGCACCGAGGTTTCTGCAAGGTTTTATAAAACATTTCATGAAATGTTGCAAGAAACCTTTCATGAAAGGTTGCAGCGAGGTTTCTGCAAGATTTTAGAAACAATTCATGAAATATTGCAAGAAAACTTTCATGAAAGGTTGCAGCGAGGTTTCTGAAATATTTTAGGAATATTTCATGAAATATTACAAGAAACCTTTTATAAAAGGTTGCATAGAGGTTTCAAGCAAAATTTAGAAAACATTTCATAAAATATTGCAAGGAAGCTTTCATGAAAGGTTGCAGCAAGGTTTCTGCAAGATTTTAGAAATATTTTATGAAATTTCGCAAGAAACCTTTCATGAAAGATTGCAGCGAGGTTTCTGTAAGATTTTAGAAATATTTTATGAAATATTGAAAGAAAACTTTCACGAAAGGTTGCAGCGAGGTTTTCAGCATGATTTAGAAATTATTTCATGGAATATTGCAAGCAACCTTTCATGAAAGGTAGCAGCGAGGTTTTTACAAGATTTTAGAAATATTTCATGAAATATTGCTAGAAACCTTTCATGAAAGGTTGCAGCGAGGTTTCTGTAAGATTTTAGAAACATTTCATAAAATATTGCAAAAAAACTTTCACGAAAGGTTGCAGCGAGGTTTCTGCAAGATTTTAGAAACATTTGATGAAATATTAGTCGAAAACTTTCACGACATGTTTCAGCGAGGTTTTCAGAAAAATGTAGAAAACATTTCATGGAATATTGCAAGGAACCTTTCATGGAAGGTTGCAGCAAGTTTTCTGCAAGATTTTAGAAATATTTCATGAAATATTGCAAGAAACCTTTCATGAAAGGTTGCAACGCGGTTTCTGTAAGACTTTAAAAACATTTCATGAAATATTGCAAGAAAACTTTTATTACATGTTTCAGCGGGATTTTCAGCAAGATTTAGACAACGTTTTGATGGAATATTGCATCGAACTTTCTATGAAAAATTGCAGCGAGCTTTCTGCAAGATTTTAGAAACATTTTATAAAATATTGCAAGAAACCTTTCACGAAAGGTTGCAGCGAGGTTTCTGCAAGATTTTAAAAACATTTCATGAAATATTGCAAGAAACCTTTCACGAAAGGTTTCAGCGAGTTTTCCAGCAAGATTTGGGGAACTTTTCATGTATTATTGCAAGAAACCTTTCATGAAAGATTGCAGCGAGGTTCCTGCAAGATTTTAGAAACATTTTATGAAATATTGCAAGAAACCTTTCATGAAAGGTTTCAGTGAGGTTCCTAGCAAGATTTGGGGAACATTTTATGAAATATCGCAAGAGACCTTTGATGAAAGGTTGCAGCAAGGTTCGTGCAAGATTTTAGAAACATTTTACGAAAAATTGCAAGATACCGTTTATGAAAGGTTTCAACGAGGTTTCCAGCAAAATTTGATGAATATTTTATGAAATATTACGAGGTATCTTTTGTTAAAAGTTGCAGTAAGATTTCTGCAAGGTTTTTGACAAGATTTCTAAGATATCACAAAAAATATTACTATGTACATTTCGCCAATAGTTATTACCATATTTTTGACAATCTTTATAAAATATTCCAGAAAAGCGGTTCATAAAAAGTATCAGCAAAGTTTCATGAATAATTCCAAAATGAAATTGCAGCAAACCTTTCATAAACAGTTTCAGCAATCATTCCGCAAGTTTTTATAAAAGATTCTAAGAGCAGTCCAGATTCGCTGTTCTTGCCTTATATTTGGTTTTCTGTTATTTACTCAAGTATTTATTGCTGTAGTTGTATTGTAAACGGGAAGTTGAGCGCAATAAGTATGCTATTATTATAAATATTTATGCGTAGGGTAAACAACTCCATCGAATTGTTATTGAAAAAAGTAAAGGACGCATAAATATTAGAAACAAAACCTTTTATTTCAATATTCTCTACTTTTCTCAAAAACGATGCTGAGGAATTTTTTCTTCTTGTGCACAAATATTGATAATAATACTGTTGCGCTCAACTAGTAATTTATAGATAGAACGATTAATACTTAAGCAAATAAGAAAAACTTTATCACACAAGGATAGAAAATCCTGACTACTAGTAAATATTACTGCAGCAAGCTTTTGGCAAGATTTAAGAAATATTTTACAAAATATTGCAGGAAACCATACGGATAGGTATGAGCATTGTTTGCGGCAAAATTTGGGAAAAATTTCATGAAATATTACGAGAAACCTTTCATGAAAGATTGCTGCAAGGTTTCTTGAAATGTTGCTGCGAGGTTTTCATATAAAGGGTGCTGCGAGGTTTTTAGAAATATTTCAACCGGGTTCTAAGCGCAGACATATAAATGTTGCTGCAATATTTCATAAAAGGTTGCTACGAGGTTTTCTGCAAGGTTACGGCGAGATTTTCTGAAAAATTGCTGTGTGGTTGCTTGAAATGTTTTTGCTATTTTTCCCGCAAGATTCCTGTGAGGTTTCTTGAAATGTTTCTGTTACATTTCCTGAAAGATTGCTGCGAGGTTTCCTGCAAGGTTGCGGCGAGGTGTTCTAAAAGATTGCTGCAAGGTTTCTTGAAATGTTTCTGTTACATTTCCTGAAATATTGCTGTGAGGTTTTCATGAAAGGTTGCTGCGAAGTTTTCTGAAAGATTGCTGCGAGGTTTTTAGAAATATTTCAACCGGGTTCTAGCGCGGACATATAAATGTTGCTACAATCTTTCATGAAAGGTTGCTGCGAAGTTTCGAAACTTTCATGAAACCTTGCAGCAACCTTGCAGCAATCTTTCATGCTGTATGGGTATGTGTGTATATCTGTGTACACATATACATGGGATATTTAATGTTAATTCACACGCGCGCAGATACACACAGGTTTATATACACGGGACGTTTCATGTCAATTTACATGCATGACACACGTACTTGAGTTTGTATATATTTTTCTTTATATATATGATCATATCTCCACAACTTTTAATCTTTTGGTGATATGTCATTTTACAGCTTTCACTGGGTAGCGAATGATGCACACTATTCAAACTAGGTTCACACCTTTTGTACAATCTTGTTCCTCTATTTTTATGTATATAGTGAATGTACCACCAATGCTCCAGTAGATATTTCTATAAAACGTAAATTTTTACATGGATAAAAGTTCGGAAATTTTATCCATGTAAAAATTTTCGTTTTATAGAAATATCTACTGGAGCATTGGTGGCACATTCACCATATACATAAAAAATAGAGGAACAAGATTGTACAAAAGATGTAAACCTAGTTTGAATAGTGTGCATTATTCGCTACCCAGTAACAACAGTAAAATGACTTTTCAAAAACATTATAAAAAAATTAAAAGTTGTGGAGATATGCTCATATATATATATATATATATATATATATATATATATATATATATATATATATATAAAGGGCTGTTCCTGTCAAGGCACATGCACGCACACACATGGGCTTATGAATATATGTATTTACATATACATGGGATATTTTATGTCAATTCACATGCGCACACACACACACACACAGGTATATATATATATATATATATATATATATATATATATATATATATATATATATATATATATATGAGTGCCACCAGATTTTTTTTAAACAAGTGAGCAGTTTTTAATCAGTTACACAAACAGGTTATTTTTTCTATGTTACTTAAAATAAAAAAAATTCTAATTTAGGAAAAATTGCTAATATTAATACTGATAAAAATCTTAAAGATTTTTAAGGAATAGTTTTACTTTTTGATGGATAATTTGATTATATGATTTTATTTTCAAAAAAGTTTTTCCCATAATAGTTATCTGTAATAAAAAAATGCTTTTACAATGTTAATTACTTTTTCCTGACATTCGTTTTGAAAGTTTATGCTTAGCAATTTTAAAATTTGGTTGTGACACTGATGATGCTGCTATAAATTATTTTGGATGTGTTATAATTAGTGTGCTGCCTCAATTTTCAACTGAAGGATTATAAATTAAGGATATTTTGGATTGAATTGCGGAAATAAAATAAATGATTAAAGAATCACAATCAACAAATCAATAAATTCAATTATTAATAGTTAAAAAAAAATGTTACCATGTCAGTGAGTTTTTTCAACAGGGTTATACATAAATTAAATTAAATAAAATTAATATTTTCAATCAATCATATACCTATTTTTTTTATTAAAAAGATATATTTTTACAAAATATGTAACAGTAAAAGAGTAGTTCTCAGAAAAAAATTGTACTTCGTTAAAAAATTTTATAAATTATAAAAACACAAGTTTTTTAAACTTCATAAAATAATGAATAGCGTACTGTACATATTGTTTTTGTAGCAAAAATTCTACATGTAAAAAATGTAATAAGATTAAAATACAAATAACGATTAATTACACGTATTTATAAATTATAACATAAATTTAGCAAATGAAATAAAATTTTAGGAAATCCTATTCTAATCTCTGCTGCACTGTAACAATAGTCTCATTCTAATATGAAAAATTGAAAAAAAATTATAAAACTTATTCTTTTTATAACTTTGGCATGAAAATTGCATGAAATAAGCGACAAAATGTTTTTTATTTGAAAAATAGACTTTTCAAATTTTTGGAAATTATATCATACAAATTTTCCTGGACATTTTCAGACTTCACCCCCTTTAAATTAATGTTTAGTGACAAAATATATAAAAAAATTTTTGGAACCGTGGACTTTAATGTTACTATAGCAATCTCCCTATTTTCCGACTTGACTTTTTCATGTGAGCACCGTTGCGCGGTACTTTCTGAATAAGCGGTTCAATTATTCGTGAAAAATTAAAGGAAGACCGCAACCAGCCTAAGCCATTCTTTTTTTATCAACAGTTGGTGGATTAAAGAATAATTTTAGCTAATTAAAATGTAAAAATTCTTAATTATATTGGTCACCAATGATTAGTGCAATAAAATAAAAAAATCATTAAAAATGGCAAAATGAGTTTTTTTTATATTTATGATGTTTTTACAGAGAAATGGTGCAATGTACGGCAAAATTGATAAGAATATTTTCGACTTAATATTTGATGAAAAACACGAAAAATTATGTTTTTCTGCGAAGAATTAACAACCAGAAAATTTACTTTAGAGATTTTCCTAACTATTTTCCAGCTATCCACCCTCGAAATTCGTGTTCAAGGCACCAAAATACATAGGAAAAACTTTGGTGGAGCCGTGGATCTCCATCGGCTACGGAAACTCTCCTAGCTACCTATATTAGTTATAAATGTCCTCCGTATTCAGGTGAAATACCCCGGTGAACATGTACATTAAGGTTTGGAAAGATTCTGATGTAAAAGAACCTTTCTAATTTTTTGCGGTTTTTGGTACCAGTCCATAATACAACTTTGTGAACTCTTATGAAAAAAATTGTCATGATTTTCGTTGATACCTTCTGAACTTTTTTGGTTCATTAAGTTTTACTAAGGAATAGTAACCTTAATTTTATCGTATTCACTATTAATGAACAATTAAGATCGCTTTAGAATTGAACAGCACTGTAAAGTTTTCAGGAGAATCCTTCTAGATTGTATTTTAAAAAATTCTTCAGAAATATTTTTCACGTTTTATCATCGCATGAATATATTTATTAAATTATTGGTAAATAAATGATTATAAATCTATGAGATCATTTTTTTTTTTTTTTTTTTTTAACGTCGCTATATTTATGCTATGCTATTATTGCTATGCTAATCAGCGACGGAGCTCGTAAGCGTGTTTGTGAACAAAGCACATGTAACGTACAGTGGTGCTTGTATCAATCGGCCGAGAGCGGGATTCGAACTCGGAACCTCGAGATTACGAATCCAACGCTCTACCGAATGAGCCACAGACCGACTCCTATGAGATCATTTAAGAATACGGATGAATCTTTATATTTTCTGTATATTGATTGAAAGGTTAATGAAACTTCACGAACTCTGTGGAAGTAAATCGAGATTAATTATTACAATCTTATAAAGAGTTTAATAGCTATTAAAGATCCTTAAGAGGAGGTCGAGTATATATGTCCTATTGTAATCAAAAAATTGATTTTTTTACAAAAACTAATAATTTTAGCAAAAATAAAGAGAAAGCCCCATCTTGTATCATAAAAGCAATATTTTCTTTGATTAGGAAAAAATTTTTTATCGATTCCTTTTGAAAAAAACCTTGAAAAACATAAAATATCGAGGTTTGGATGGACAATTCAGTTTTTCAAAGTTTTCTTTGAAACGAAGCGATAAAAATAATTTTTTCTCATAAGAGAAAATATTGCTTTTAGTATACGAGATGGGGCTTTCTTCTTATTTTTGCTACAATCATAAGGTTTTGCAGAAAATTGAATTTTTTTATTATAAAAGGATAGAGATGTACGACCTGCTATTAATAAAATACCGTGAAAATTATTTATGATTCTCAGTAACGATCTTGAAGTTACAAAAAAATATACATACTATTAAATTTTTTTAACTCTTGAAATAGTTAAGCATACCATGGAATTGTTTGATAGTGGAAATAAAGCCATTTTACACGACTAAGCTATAAATTTTTTTTGTGAATAAATACAATAAATCGCACTAATTTATTAATACTAGGCAATTTTTCAGTTTATTAATAAGTTAATTTAATTAATACTATGATATGCCCTTCAAAAATCATTATTCAATATATTAGAAATTCATAAAGAATCTGAAGAAGTCATAATCATATTTTTTGATATATGGGGATATCCACAAAACTTTTAATTGTCTAGTAACAGGTCATATTACAGCTGTTACTGGGTTACCGCATGATGCACATTGTTTAAACTAGGTTCAAATCTTTTGTGCTATCCTGTAACTCTATTTCTGATGTATTTTGTAAATGTTTAACAAACGGCGCAGTAGATATTTCTATGAAACATTCATTTTTACACATAAAAAATTACCGTAATTTATCTTATGTGTAAATTTACTTTTTATAGAATTATCTGCTGCGCAGTTTGTGGCACATTTACAAAATACATCAGAAATAGAGTTACAGGATAGCACAAAAGATTATAACCTAGTTTAAATAATGACCTGTTACTAGAGAATTAAAAGTTGGATGGATATCCCCATATAATACCTTAGTGGTACACATGAAATTGGAAAGGTTCTAAAAATATATAAATTACAATAACTTTTCTGATGAGGATATATTATTCAGATTAATACCCTGGTAGAAATTTGAACATTAAAAATGGTGTAAACAACAATTTATGACCATTTTCAATAGTAATATTTTGTCATGTCAATATTGGCGAATAAATGGCAATTTTTTGCTGAATCTGCAGAGCTCAAATTTTTTGGTATATTGGTTAGCATCTTATAGGCAAAAAATGCTAATATATAAATGTTGTTCAAAATTTTTGTATTTAGCCAAAAAAATACGCATTTTAAGTAAACGGAGAGAAAAAATCAGTAACAGCTATCTAAAAATTAGGTAAACTGTGGACAACTTTTTTTGACTAGTTATATAACTTTTTAGTAATGAGTCCTTAATTTTTCAGATCATAGGTAAAATCATAACCTCACTTTTGCCACGTGGCGAGAAAATATAGATTAGTATTTATTCACATTCCTTTGTCAATGTTTATTTTTATTGGAATTTATAAAAATAAAAATAATATTAAATTTTATTAAAATAAAAATATGAAACGCAGTACGAAACGAGTATAAAAATATCGTTTTTTAAAATAATAAATGGAAAATTTTATTAATCGTTTAAAAATAACCTCTAACAATCCAATCACAACTCAAAATATACGCGCGAATATATTAACAAAAGTGATTCTATTAATGATTAATGATAACTTTCAAGAAAAAGCCTTAAATGATTCTTAATAGTAATCAGATAGAGCACAATTTGATAGACTCTACTGTTAACTATCTATATTCAAATAATAGTGGATCAGACTCAACATTTTATTAGCATTTTTTAGCACTATGAAGGTTGAAAAAAACGTTTCATATTAGTTCAAATAATGGCCATAAAACATTCCCATTTTCTGCTCTTCACTTTAAAGAAATGGCCATAAAATGGTAGAAAAAGCGTTTCATTTTCTACCAGGGTATTATTTTTAAAATTAGATAACATTATTTTTATTTTTAAGAGCATGACGAAGCTTCCAGTCTTCTAATAATATTTCCAATCCCAAGTTATGAATAAACAATGCGTTTAATAACATTTTTTTGCGACAAAGAAAAAATTTGTAAGATTCAACTCGAGTGCGGACAACTCAAGAAACCCACGAAAATACTACATAAAAAGTAATAATACAAACTTTCAATGTAACGTATTTTAAGATTAGGTTTGTCGAGCTTGATATAATTTCCAATCCAAGTTCATAAAAAATTTACAAGTTTAAATGATTTTTTATTTTAACAAAAATTATTGTATTAACATAGCTTTAGTGCGGACAAGTCATTATATTTGTTTTTCTCATCCGTGCTGAGTAAGCGGCCTATAGCGCATGCGTTTTCGGGGTAGTAAGTAGCTAATAGCGCGCGCTGCGTGTGTTGTTTTTTGAGGGCGTGTGTTTCACAGCTATGTATAATATTATTTTGTATTAAATCACGTAAATACGTTACATTCTGTAAAATAATGTCACGCAAAAGCATTAATTAATGTAAAATCGCAAAGGTTTATACAAGCGCAGCGCCCTCATACTGTATCTCATCGACCATATGATGAATTTTATACTCTATCTCGCTTTAACCTCTGACAAAGTAAATCGTATCATCTATTCTTGTATTATTTTTACATTAACGAAATCGTAATTATTCCGTATAAACGTGAAATTGGTGAACTAAAAGTATGTAATTTAATTACAAATAATAGTACCAAAAAGTATTGAAATATACTATTGCGAGTCAGTCGTACGGCAGATATGAGAGAGAGAGAGAGTCTCGGGCAATGGCGCTATTCGCTACGCTCGTGCGCCAACTTGCCCTCGTGCACAATAGTCAACTAAACCTTACTCGTTACACAATATACTATTAATTTACGAATTTAAAATGATATTAATGGAATAAAAAAAGCAAAACTTGATTGCTGTAGCTCCAACATCAGATAAATATTACGGAAAGAAACATAAAGAATCACCCAAATTCACAATTTTATAAATTACAACTGAGTCACTGGAAAAATAGTTGCATACAATAGACTTTTTCAAATTTTATGAGTAACGGCTTATAATTGAAATTTCAATGTCGGAACGATTCAGAAAACTTGAAACATTTATCAATTTTCATTTCATAATAGTTCTTAAACATTCTTTAAAGACCGGAAAAATATTTGTTCCGATACTTTTAGAAATTTTCAGGTCATTTTAACGAGGATATAACTGATGATGATGTAACAAAATTCAACTGCAATAATCACAAATTTTCCAATCGAAAACGTTTCCATAAATAATTTCCATAACTTTATAATTTCCGCGAAAATAATCATAATCTTCATAATTGCAAAAATGACGATTTATATTGACTTTTTCATAAATTGAAGTAACTTATAGGAATTTTCTCAAATTCAATTTACTTGTTTTTGTCATAAAAAACGAAAGATAATTAGTCTCAAAGCAGACTTAACGTAGGTAAATATTATTTTTTTATATACGCTTTTCTTATATTCGCCTTCATGTCTCTTTGCATGTTTGTCTGTCTGTAATCAAATCTTGCGCGCTCGATTTCAGGCACTTTTTGACAGATATAAATTCTGACAATTGGCATAGACTTTGGTCTTGGATGACAATACAATAATCAGTTGTCATTTTGGTACCTGGACATCCAGGTCGATGAGAATGGGTGTGAAAAGTCATCTCCGAGGAAGTATAAATGGGGAGGTTTTCTTTGGGTCAAGGCCAGTTTCTCGGGGGTTTTCAGGGTTGCTAAAACCGAATTTGAGATCAAACAATTGCCACAAAGTGATGCACGTTGTCCAGAATACGCATGGACGTCGTCTCCGAGGAAGTACAAGTGGGGAGGCTTTCTCTGGGTCGAGGTGGGTTCCCCGGGGGATTTCGGGGCTGCTAAAACCTAATTCAAGGTTTGAAAGTGAATCTATAATGCATAATAATGATTTAGGATGAAGAGGTCGAACTTGAGTACCAAGTCGCCGATAACGGATGTACCTGAGTGTAATCTTCGAAAAGTCTGGTTGCAATGTAACTCTAAATGATAATAAAAACAATTTTAACTTAAAAATAGAAAATACAAAATTTTAAAAACATGCTTTAAAAATAAAATACAATAATTGAATAAATAGACTAAAAAGTATAAAATAAATAAATTAACTTTTTTAAATTTTTTAAATAATAGCGCTTATTACCTGTATATCGGAATGATGTTTGATGAAAAAATGTAAAAATTATTCACTAATTACAATAGTAATATGCTTTCTCGAAGTTAAATTTCGCTGGCATTATTCGAACGAAAAATTCATAAATTAGTAGGGACACTACCGCAAATTTATATGCGAGATGATTTGTATGAATGATCTTTATATATGGGTATCGACTACGAGTAAATCAACATATTTCATGGAACTTGCATGAATCTTAAACAATTGTTCTTTTAAAATCTTTTTATTTCCGAGTATTCTCCGACCTAATCAAACAACCTTAGAATCGAAATCTAAAAGAATCTCCAAGTTTCATTTGACGTAGTTCCTGCAAATATCTGTAAACTTCATAATCGGTATGGAAAATTTCAAAATTCATTCATATAGACGATTTCCAGGTAGCCAGGATAACCTGGATATTGTGAGATGTCATCTCGGGAAACGTACATGTTATTAATAAATAATGGCTAAATTTCAAAAGATATTCTTGTAGACAATGTTTATCTTACTCGGAACATCCATGTTTGGCTAGATAACATTTGAAACAACTTCAAAGTAGTTATTAAACTATAAGTTAAATTTCAAAAGTTTTAGCTGTAGATGATGTTTAAGTTGTCATTAACACCTAGGTATCCAAAGACGGCGATCGTGGGTACCACAGCATAATAAATAACTATTTTTTAAATATTGTCTACATCGATAAGGTAAAGTATGTATATATATACATATACATATATATATATATATATATATATATATATATATATATATATAAAGTTAAATATGTGTTTGTATGTGTGAGCGTGTGCGTGTGCGTATGAGTTGAAATTAAATGTTCCATATAAACTTGAATAAACCTGTGTGTGTACGTGCGATTCTACATAAAATGTCCCTTATGTATATATATATATATATATGTTTATATCATGCTTGTAAGTCGACATGAAAAGTCCCACGTACATGAACGCGTGTGTGCATGCATACGAATTGACATGAAACGTCTCATATATATAAACCTAAGGGTACTTAGATAGGTGTGTACAAGTTGTCATGAAATGTCCCATATATATATAGAAAAACCTGTGCTTGCGAGTACGTGCAAGTTGACATGAAATGTCCCATATATATATAGAAACAAAAAAATTGCGGGTGAACGTGAGCAATTTGATATGAAATGGACCATATATACATATGCAAAAACCTGTCAGAAAGGTCATACATGAGTTGACATGAAGAGTCGCATGTATATAAAAGCGTCTATGCATGAATGCAAATTGACATGAAACGTCGCATATATGTAAACCTGAACGAACTCGGATAGGTGTGTGAGAGTTGTCATGAAATGTTCCATATATATAGAAAAGCCTGTGATTATGAGTACATACGAGTTGACATGAAATGTCCCATATATATATATATATATATATATATATATATATATATATATATAATCCTGTGTGTGTGCATGCGCATTGGCATGAAATGTCCCATATATATAAACCTGTATGTGCGTGCGTTGAAATTTACAGAAAAAATCCCATATCAACGTGTGTGTGCATGAATGAAAATTGACACGAAACGTCGCATGTATGAAAACCTGAGAACTCGGATAGGTGTGTGAGAGTTGTCATGAAATGTTCCATATATATAGATAAGCCTGTGATTATAAGTATGTACAAGTTGACATGAAATGTCCCATATATATATATATATATATATAATGCTGTGTGTGTATGTGTGCGTGCGCATTGGCATGAAATGTCCCATATATATAAACCTGTATGTGTGTGCGTTGAAATTTACATAAAAAATCCCATGTATATTAACGTGTGTGTGCATGAATGAAAATTGACATGAAACGTCCCATATATGCGAACCTGAAGGAAGTCGGATAGGTATGTGAGAGTTGTCATGTAATGTTCCATATATATAGAGAAGCCTGTGATCATGAGTACGTACGAGTTGACCCGAAATGTCCCATGTATATATATATATATATATATATATATATATATATATATATATATATATATATATAATCCTGTGTGTGTGCATGCGCATTGGCATGAAATGTCCCATATATATAAACCTGTCTGTGGGTGCGTTCTAATTGACGTGGAATGTCCCACGTATGTATGTATGTATGTATGTATATATGGGTAATTCTTTCATACTTTTAAAAATCATGTTACTGCGTCATTTCTCCTAAATATGAGATAGCACATCTTGTTAGCAAATGTTCACTGATTTATTGAGTTATTAGAAACTAATTTTGTTATATTTTTAATGATAATTAGACGTGTCATTTTATGGCGGATGGGGAAAAGAGGTTTTTTTTTTGAAATTTAAATGTTACCAGGCCATGTAAAATGATAAATTACCGCTATAAAAAAAATGACTACTGCTTTTTTTATTTGAAATTCACACCAAAGCTTTATCTATACACATACTTTTGGAAAATCAAGAGCATGGGTGTGTGCCTGTTAACAAAAGTACTTTCTGAAAGGTTATTAAAATGTTACCAAAAATTTATATATTTTACTTTTTTCTGGAAAATACGATGCTGTAAAAAAGACTATTCAGCGGTGACATTTTAAACTACATCAAAAGGTAATATTTAGAATCACAAAGAGAAATTTTTTTATTAGGAACGTGTGCCTAGTGTAGATAAAGTTCTTTGTTCGTTTGAAATTATACTTAAAAAACGTGACTCACTTTTGAAAATAGGTTTTTATCCACTAATATGAAAACCTAAGCTTTGATTCATCTTTTCCTGTTGTGAACTTTGTAATTTACTATTTTATAATACTCAATGTAATCTTTAAGTTGCTTTTGAAGTATTATTTCGAGTATTCTGGAAATCATTGAATTTTTCCCGGCTATTAAATTTTCCAAATTTACATCGATTACCTAGTTTCTATCAATGTTTTAATTCTAAAGAGTTTAAACTTTAAAAAGCTCAGTTTTAGTATGTATTTAATAGCTTACACCTAGAACGTTGAGTTGAAACATCACTGAAATTTCTAGATTTTAAATTTAAAATTTTTAGATTTAATGTTTATTAAATAAACTAAAATATTTGGTTAAAAGGAATATAAGTATTTTTATTCGAAAACATAAACTACACAAATCTATGTCAAATTTCATACCCTAAGATTGACAATTTTAGCAAAAATAAATTGAAATTCCACTCACTTATGATTTGTAATCAGGAATCCCAAAAGCCATTGGGTAACTAATATCACTCAATTTTAATACCCGAATCGCCAAAAATGAATTTTCCAAAAAAATTGCCATTTCTGGCATATTTTATTTATTACAAAAAATTTTGTAATTATTAATGTAAATTGCGTATTTAAATATTTTCTGTAACATATTAAACATGTAAAAATGAAAAAGCTCAATGGAAAATGATCTATTATAGCCCAAAATACTTAAAAAACTGATCTGAGATAGGTAAAATATTATACCTGGGTGTGATAATAATGAATATATTTTAATGTCTTATATTAAAAAAAGCTATCTTCAAAAGTGAGTAATGCGATTTTTTCTTTTATTATCATTTTAATATATCAACATTTAAAAAAAATAAATTTGATACATGTGTCTTCAATTTTTTTTAATTTATTGAAAGTAAATTTTAACACTATGAAAAATTTACTCGAAAATCTGTCTTTTGATGTTTGTTAAAAAGACTACCCTTAAAAGTGAGTAACACGATTTTTTTCTTTCATTATAATACGTCAACATTCAGAGAAAATTAGTTTTACACGTGTGCCTGTATTTTTTTTTTTTTAATTTGTTGCAGGTGAAATTTTAACATTATGAAAGATTTACCCATATACATATATATATATATATATATATATATATATATATATATATATATATATATATATATATATATATATATATATATATATATATATCAACTTGTCTGTATGTGTGCGTTTGGGTCGACACGAAATGTTGCATATATATGAGCCCAGGTGCGTATGTATGTGCGCGTCCACATCTGTTTTTCTATATACATATATATGATAAAAATTCCTTTAAAACGTTTAATTAAAAAGGAATTATGGAATTTTTAATTGAAGCCCTCGAATTCACAAATCATAATCATAACTGACGCTCTTTCAATTCACGATTACATTTTGATTTCTTAATTGAAATTTATTCAATTAAGGATTCCTTTTGATTTTGGAAGTAAAGCCCTTTCAATTCACGATTAAATTTTGATTTCTTAATTGAAATTTATTCAATTAAGAATTCCTTTTGATTTTGGAATTAAAGCCCTTTCAATTCACGATTACATTTTGATTTCTTAATTGAAATTTATTTAATTAAGGATTCCTTTTGATTTTGGAATTAAAGCCCTTTCAATTCTCGATTAAATTTTGATTTCTTAATTGAAATTTATTTAATTAAGAATTCCTTTTGATTTTGTAATTAAAGCCCTTTCAATTCACGATTACATTTTGATTTCTTAATTGAAATTTATTTAATTAAGAATTCCTTTTGATTTTTTAATTAAAGCCTTTTCAATTCACGATTAGATTTTGATTTGTTAATTAAAATATTTTTAATTATTAATTTAAAAGGAATTGTTAATTAAATAAAACTCTAATTACGAATTCAAAAAGGATTTGTGAATTAAAATTTATTTAAAGCCCAAAATGATTTAAATATTTGCAACCCTGCTTATCAGTTCAGAGGAGGTCACGTATCTCTGTCCTTTTCTAATCAAAGCATTGAGTTTTTTACAAAAACTAATAACTTTAGCAAAAAATGAAGAGAAAGCCGCATCTCGTATCAAAAAAAGCAATATTTTCTTTGATGAGAAAGAATTAATTTTATTGCTTCGTTTTCAAGAAAACCTTGAAAAACTTAAATCATAGAGGTTAGGTTGAACAATTTGGTTTTTCAAGGTTTTCTTGAGAATGAAGCAATAAAATTAATTTTTTCTTATCAAAGAAATTATTCCTTTTTTTGATACAAGATGCGGCTTTCTCTTCATTTTTTGCTAAAGTTATTAGTTTTTGTAAAAAAATCATTTCTTTGATTAGAAAAGGACAGAGATACGTGATATAGACTAAATCTAATTTCTATCTTATTGTTAATGTATTATGCTCGGTATTATGCTTTTCATTTAAAAACTTAGATATACCTGAAAATGTTCATTCTCAGAAACAGACAATTGAAATGGTGATAACAAGGCATTACTTTCAACTGATGCTTCAGATACCTAAAATACAACATAATATTTATTACAATTTTTATAATTTCATTAAATTTTCAATTGAAATATATAATTACAAACATAATATTATAATACATAGATAGTATTAAGATCTTATATAAAAAATATTGTAAAATTATTTTTTCAATTTTTATAACGAATTAATACATTGAACTTACATTCCAATCTCTTATGTTGTTACTATTATCAGACTCAGATTGATCCTCTTCACGTTGTCGTCGAAAACGAGTTGTTCTTGGAGTAGCGGAAAAAGGATCCTTTCTGTATTTTTTGTACATATCAGTCATCTAAATTAGATTGATTCATAAATATTTATGCATTTGATGTTATATATATATACACACACATAGAAACACTACGTATATCAACCACAACCACCAATAATAACTAAGAACACTGTTAAATATATTCTTGAAACAAATTGTTAAATAAATTATAAAAAATGTATACATTATTTCTTGTACAATATCTTAATTTTTTAATATATTGTAGACATGTTACATTTTCATTTACTTGTATTCAAAGTACGCAAAAAAATTTTTTAAATGAAATAATAAAATACATGAATTGAAGTTAATAAAATTTAAATATAAATATTTATTAGGCTAAATAAAATATTAATTATAACAAGTAATAAGTCTCTATTTATATAAATCTCATTTTTAATTAGGAAACTCTAGCTTAAAATATACAATAAAATTATTGAATGTCAAAATAAATTATGAAATCCTCGATGAAATCATTAAATAAATAATAAGTAAATGAAAATTCAGAAAAATTTGTTGTATGTACCTTGTAAATTAGAATTTGATGTTATTGTTGACACAAACACTGAAAATGATAATGGACTTGCAGTTGGTGATTGTTGAGGGTTTTCTACACTCAATTTGGTTTCAGATTCTCTATATTTTGAATCTATTAAGTCTGAAAATATGTTTATATATACACATATACTTCATTACAAAATCAATACATTTGACTCGTACTCAAGAATACAAGTGAAAAAATATAAAATGAAATGAATAGTACTTTTACAATTTATTAATAAATTTAAGTAGCGAAAAATTGAATATACATACCTAGTAAATGTGAATGAGAACTTTTTTTGGACGCAGAGGTTGAAACCGTTTATGACAACTTTGACGGATTAGCCACTAGTGTTTGGACTATGCTTCCTTTTGCTCGTTTTGATGGAGACTTTGCAGGCGTTGCTTGCTTTAAAACTGAAAAAATATTGATATAGATTATAACGAGCAATGAGACTCATATTTATATTAATTATATCTTTAATCAACAAACAATTACTTATAATGTGCAAAAAATAGTTGAATAGCTGAATAAATAATTAATTTATTTAATTATTTAGCAATTTTTGACAACTGTAATGAATTTGTGACTGTTCATTTTGGAATTTTTTTCTTTACTTTTTTTTATTGAAATTCTTCATATGTTGAATCTTGTCAATCTTAAAATATGTTTATATCAAAATAATAATCTCCGTTGTTAAAAAAATGAGATGTAATAAGTAATTCACCTTTATGTATTTATATGAATAAACTTTTAATAAAAACCCTAGTGGAAATCGAATCTGTGAATAACTGGGAATAACTGTGAATAACTGGGAATAACTGTTATAAACTATTCAGTTTGAGACAGGAATAACAGTTATTCCCAGTTATTCACAGTTATTCACAGTTATTCACAGTTATTCCCAGTTATTTACAGTTTAGTTAAAAAATAATTTGAAAAATATAAATTTGGAAAAATGAAAAAAATATATTTTTTTTTAATTTTTTTTTCTATTATAAATATATTTGGGAACAACTGTTATTCGTACCTCTGTTTTTTCAAATTATTTTTAAGCTATAAACTGTGAATAACTGGGAATAACTGAGAATAACTGGGAATAACTGGGAATAACTGAGAATAACTGGGAATAACTGTTATTCCTGTCTCAAACTGAACAGTTTATAACAGTTATTCCCAGTTATTCACAGTTATTCCCAGTTATTTCCAATTATTTCTAGTTATTCCCAGTTATTCACAGATTCGATTTCCACTAGGGAATGAATTTAAAATTAAACTTTAGATAGTTTTTTCAATTTGGATACTAAGAATAAAATCAATTATATGAACTTGTCAAAAAATTATTGATTCATAAAATTAGATAAACAATTAATTTTGTTCAGCATTCTTTAATTGGAGATGATCTGTGACTTTGATTGAAGTTAACAGTTTTAGTGTACTCATAAATAAATAAATCCATGAAAAATAGTGCTTCATTATAATAAAAATGTTTTGAAATTTGAAAGTTAAGGACAAGATAATTCAAAAACAATTTTCCATATCACAATTGTCAAAAGTAAACTAATATTTTAATGCCATAATGAATCAAAATCTTTATTTATATATTTCATTAAATTTTACTATGAAAATACAGTCATATAATTTTTATAATTTCCAAATATTTATTAAAATTTCATAAAATACCTAATACTCGTGCACATTCAAAAGTATAACATTATTTATTCATCACATCTACTAGAACGAACTGAATTTGACTGATTATAAACATTATAAAAATTGCTGTAAAACTGATTATATTGTAATTAAAAATTGTAGAATTTGAAACAATCACAAATAAAATATTTTAAAAATCAAGTTATAAAGTTTTTAAAGAAAACACTACGTATATCAACCACCAATAATAACTAAAAATTATATTAAGAGTAGGCCGGATTCGCTGTCCTTGTCTAATTGATATTTTTGTTATTTATACGAGTATTAATCGGTGAATCTGCAAATTGAAGGTTAAGCGCAATAGATATTATTATTACAAATATTTATCCACAAGAAGAAAAAAATCTATCGCTTTGTTTTTGTTGTGCATAGATGTTCATAATAATAATATCTATCGCGCTCAACCTTTAATTTGAAGATACACCGATTAATACTTGAGTAAATAACAAACAACTCAATTGTTACTCGGTCGGTATCAGGTTCTACTCCGGCCTGCCGTTAAGTATATCCTCAAAATAAAATGTGCAATCAATTATAAAAAATGTATGTATATTTTTTTGTACATCTTAATTTTTTAATATATTTTGCTGACTCGTTGATATTCTTTACATTTATAACCTTAAAAACCAACTGAAGTATATAATTTTTTCTACATGATATTTAAATTTAAAAAATCATACGAAACCTTATTTGAATTTAAAAAAATATAAGCACACTGTTTTTAATATATATATATTTCCTATATTTCAACTAATTTTCTTAAAAATTTTTGTTTAACAGTTATCGTGATGTAATATTTTTTTTTTTAATTTTGATAATAGAAGTCCTGCTATTGAATTTAAATGACATCAACTGCACTGAAAAAAAAACCCGAATCCAGCGCTGCGAAGTTGATCGTATTAGCGGAATGCGAACAACACTCGAAGCATAAGTATACATAAAATTGTAGTAGGTTTATGCGTGACTATACCGCAGTCAGCATTGCGACTGCGACCGTCTGTACAGTATAGTAACGCGAATCCAAATGAAGCGCTGCGACTGCATTACCGAGTCAATCGCTTCGACTCGTCGGCATCATCCATGCCGACAGCCGAAATCGGGCACAACTTTTAGCGTTGCGTAGTTGCTTGCTTCGACTCGTCGGCGTCTCGCTTGCCGCAAGCCGAGACCGAGCACAGAGACAACGTTGCGAGTTCGTATACTTCGACTTTCTAGATTCTAGTACTGCGAAAGTCGATATTAATACTTTACGTCAATTTAAATTATGTATTAATTTAATTTTCATCTAAAAATGATTATTAAACAAGTAAATGTTTTAATTCCTTAATATTATTTAGATTAAATTTTATTTATTAACATTGTTATGTCCGGTCACCTTAAATAGGTTTACTCGGACATGTGTTTGTTTGGCATATTTCTTGTTGGTATTGTTAAATATTTTTTGGTTTTTTAAAAGACTGCGGGATAGAGGAGCTTAATCGCTTACCTTGTCTTAACTGCTGGCTGCGTGGTCGAAAGCAAAGGAGTTTATCTACTTAATAAACTTTACACTGAAGGGCGCAGTGCTCCTCTCTGGTTGCCCGTTTGTTAATTATTTAGGAACTGGATTAATGGCACTTATGTTCGCAGAGATTATTTTTGTATATTTTTGTAAATGATATTTATTTTATTTTATTACAAATGTTGTACAAGCTATTGATAAGTGAATCGCGCAGATTTACAATAATAAATCGGAAGAAACCTCGTTAGTATTTTTATTTATTCTTATTTGAAAATAAAATAGGAAATATTCTTTTTATTAACACACTTTTTCCCCTAGCAGTAAGTTGTATAAAAATCGCGTTTTTATTGGACTGACTTGTTAAAATAAGCGCGCGACTAAATTAAGTTATTTCGCTTGTAATTAAATTTAAGAAGGAAATAAAGCGCGAGTTACAAGTTTTTATTGATACGATTTTACACTTGATTTATGTGCAAGTCGAAAAAGGTGTTACCCTTGCGAGGTCTAACTGCGGACTGACTTATTAAAATTATTTTTCTCTGCAAGAAAGGTACAAATCTAGAAATAAAATGCAAGTTTGTCAAAATTTAATAGAGTCCCATTGGTCAGTTCGGCCGTGAGAAACTCTTTAGAATCTCACATTCGGTGACAGAAGATATCTTCTTATCACGCCTAAAAATGCTGAGGTAGCGTATACGGCGCGCGAACTTACTGCTTTTCTCTTAAGACTATTACAAGAAATTAAATTTATTTTTTAATACAGTATATTCCTTATTACTAAAAGATTCATTTATTTATCTACTTATATGTATTTATTAATGTTATTTAGGGAGAGAACTGCAAATAAATATGTTTATATGCATGCATAATGTATATGCGTATATATAATTATATATATACGTACGCACATTTATATGTATAACAATTTACAAAAAAAAATTAAGATGAAAAATGATTTTTCGTACATCCGTGATTATGCGGATGTAACACCCCCACCGTGAAAACAAAGCAATAAGATTTTAATTGTTTTGCTTTGGGGTTCCCAACAGTTTGAGCTCGATGTCTCGGATGGTTTTTCTTGATGGTGGCATAGAGTTAGATCTGCTGAGTCCTCTTCTTGGCGGATTCAATGATTCCGTTGACCCAGTGGCTGTTCCGTGTTCTGATGTTTTATCCTTCTCTGTACGTTCGGGCTTAGCCAGGCTCGTAAGCAAATGTGTTATCGAGCCGAAAATGGCTCCCAGGAGTCTTGTACTCCATCCATATACCGTGTATAGAGTGTATCCGCGGATTATGGTGTCGAAGATTAGTTTGATTACTTGGCATAACAGGATAATCATTAATATTCCTGCCGAGATTTGGCCAAATTTTTGAAACCCATTCCACATTTTGTTAAGTGTGGATTCCATCATTGTTTCCATTTCTTCTGGCGTCAACAGGTTGTTAAACTTTACAGAGCGCGTCCTTGCTTCTCTGTCGTTAAGCCGTCTCGCTATTGCTTCTGGCATTGCAGGCTTTTCGGCTGGAAAGATCGAATGTTCGCGTAGATTTTGCAGGTCTTCCGGTGTGTATATTCCATTTTCCAAGACTTCTGAGATGCTGGCGTGTTTCCAGGTCGGTTGGACAAATGGTTTTAGGGTTTGTGGTAGGTTTACCTCCGTTGCTGTAAGGTGAATCTTAAACCATTTCTCGCTGATTTTGAAGATACTTGGTATAAGTGTGTTGCAATCTCTAATCGTTCCTATTTGTGCTAGCACCTTGCTGATAGGTTTGGCGAAGTACGCTTCGTCATCGCAAGTCACTGGTACTTCGTAGTAGCATTGTTCTGTTTTTCTTATTTTGCAGGATCGTGGTACACATTGAATTATGTGGGCGACTTCTCCTGCTGCTATGGCTAAATAACCTTGCTTCTTCATAACTTTCATGGCAAAAAGGTCTGGATTTGAGAACGCCAGAGGTAGAGCATTTTCTATGATTTGCTTCTCCAATATACATCGGTGCAGGACTATGTCACGATATAGTGATCCTAGTTGTTTATCGAGATGTCTTCCGAGATTCATTATTTTTGCGTTAAAATATGTAGTAAGGATGATATCTGGTACCTCCAAGCTTTTTCGGGTGGTGAATGATTTGCCTCTTGTGGTTTCCAAAATGAATAGTTCTGTTTGATCCGTTTTAATTAATTTATATCCGCATAGCATTTCTTCTCCAGTTTTGGTTAGACCAAAATTTATCTTCCCAGTTGAATTACCAAAGTAGATAACAGGAGCGTTCGAATTGTTATCAACCATACGTGTCCCTATACCTTCATATAGGATGGTGAATTCATCGAACTTACATGTGGATCCCATTACTGGAGTCCAGAAAATGCAGCTTTCTTCCTCATCAATGCATCTACCGCTGGTGTAGCTGCATCGAGTTCCGGTGCTTAGGATCACCATATTCTTTTTTTTATCTACGGTGACCTCGTAGTCTGTTGCTTTGATCTCCAGCTTCGCAGTTACGACTACCTTTTCGTATTCATATCCATTATCATTGTAAGTTGTACCCTCACAATATCCGTTTGCATCCAATCTTCCGGCGACTGTGACAGTCCTTCTATTGGTCGCGTTCACCAATAGATTATTTATTACGGAGCGTCCATATTTATATTGGCCATATCTAACGAGATCTTCGCATGTTTCTCTCGTTGCCAACTCCATGAATGTGGTAGAGCCTCCTTTTACTTTTGAGTTGTGCGAATGCATACCGCAATACGTAATTTCCTGCTCTACCTTTATTCTACATTGGTAAGCTCGGACCTTGAAATATTGAGTATGTTGTAGCAGCTGGAGGTATATTTCTTCTTCAGCAGGTGCTGCGTCGGATAGCACGCAGTCTCCGACTTCTGTAAGTGCTATAGTCGTTATGTTGGAGGTGGCAGATCCGCATTCATATGTCGTAAAAGTGACGGCGACTCGAATATAAGTGTACAAAAAGAACATTAATTTGCAGTTAATCCTCCTATAACAAAAAAAAAATAACTTAAGATTATTCGTAGACTCATTATGCTGATACAGGTATGGTTATTATGTTGCGTAGTTACAGTTGATTGAGGTTATAAGCATTTTTACCCAATTACTAAGATAAATTTTTAAAGATGCGTGATTAGGTAAAGTGAATTCACCAACTTGCTTAAGTTTCTTTATTCGTTATTACATCCAAAGAAAAGAAAAATTTGGATATGCACACGTATCACAAAGCAAAGAAATCGAATGATAAAAAATAAATAATACGCAGATTTACGTTAATTATCGTTATGCGTATTCACTTTAAGAAATCTTTAGTCAAATGTAGAGTTCTGATCATTATCGATCGAGCTTTCAGATCTTAGTTTCGTTAAGCGCAATTTATTTGGGTGTACAATTTTCGTAGTATTTTTAAAAGAAATTTTAATATTTCTACCATTTTCTAATATCTCAAGAATTCTATGTGGCCCGGTATACTGCGGTTGAAACTTTCCTTTTCTAGGTTCTATTAATAGCATTACGTGATCATTAACCTTAAAATTACACGGGTTTAACTTCCTATCGTAATATTCCTTGGAACGTCTTTTTGCGTTATTTAGATTTTCTTTAGCTAATTCGTGTATTTCTAACAATTTTGATCTTAATCTAGTCAAATAGTCATAATAAGTATCGGTAGTATTTTCCCCCAATACCGCCCTCGCTGATGGAACGCGAGCTATCTTCCCATATACGCATTCGTATGGGGTGAGCTTCGTCCCTTCATGAACGCTGGTATTGTAGGAAAATGTCGCACATTCACACCATTCATCCCATTGTCGTATATTTGATACATAGTTCATTAACCATTCCTTTAACGAGTGATGCATTCGCTCAATAGATCCATTGGATTGAGGGTGAAATGCGGTGGTAGTACATGTTTTAATTTTACACATTTTCGCGACGTTTTTCATTAATGAACTGATAAAATTTGCACCTTGATCCGTCAGGACTATCCTTGGTGACCCATGAATAAAAACAAATCGTTTTAGAAAAGCATCGGCAATTGCCGTTGACGTAGTGGAATCTAAAGGGACAGCTATACAAAATTTTGCTAGCAAATCTTGCATCGTCAAAATGTACATGTTCCCATTTCTGGTCCTATCCAATGGACCTACGATATCTAACGAAATCTTTTCGAAGCTAGAACCCGGTGTGTCTGTTAACACCATAGGTTGCCTAACCTTATTTCTAACTAGTTTATTTAGTTGACAAGTGCGACACGCGTTGACATAATTTTGGATTCCCGCTTTCATATTTGGCCAAAAATAGTGTTGTCTAACTCGGTTATATGTCTTTGTTATACCTTTATGGCCGTTTATTGGTGATTCGTGAATTTCGCGTATAATTTGTTCACGCAGATCTACTCCTGGTATTTGTATTAAGTTTTTACAGATTATTATCTTAGTTTGAGAATCTGAAAATATATCTTTCAACAGATCGACAATTTCACTCCACGTGATATCGTCTATCTGTTCTGTTTTCGAAATTCTCAAGGATACCAGAGACGTTGTTTGGCATACGTCTAGCAGCAAAAAAATAGCATCCTTGAAAATTTCTCTATCTGTTTGTATATGCAGATTTTCTTTAATTGGCAAAGCTATCAGAATCTTTTTGTCATTTTCAATGACTTTTGCTCTTGCAAGGACAATATCTTGCAGGGGAGGAAGTCTTTGTTCTTGTTGCAGAAAAAGTGCTCCTGAGTCGAGAGGTTGATTTTTTTGTGTTATGAAATAGGTCAGATTGTCTTTTGCCATGAGAAAGTTATCTCTCGTTTCGATTATATTTCGTGATGGTTGAGGTCGATTTGATTCGTCTCGACCTATCTCATACTCAACAGATAGAGGAGCTTCATTCGCCCTGGATGGATTTGAATGTAATTCGTCCCTGAGCGATTGATGATCCTCAGAAATATTTGTATTTTCATTCATAGCATCGTCAGTCACGTGAGCGTCTTCGGGTGGTTTATTTGCTGTAGCTTCTAAAGATTCCTTAAGGATGTCTAGCGTCCGTGACAGTTCGTCGGCTGGCAGTTTATATCTGTCTTGCTCGATTTTAGTCAATTTTACGCTTGTTAGTATACTGTCGAAGGGTATCTTATCGTCATAGTCAAAATAATATATATGTTCGTCTCCGTCTTGACGCGTTAACCATCGTATAGATATTACTTTATTATTTGATTTAATGTACTGTTTGCTTTGGCATTAATAAAAACTGTCCTTACTGTTTCTTACTGCTAGGAAGTCATTCTTTTTAAACAGTGTCTCGGTTGCGATTGACTCTAAAGCGTTTATTTTATAGACCGGTTTACACGTATTTTCCTCGGAAGTTATCTTAACGATTTCTTTAGTTTCCGATTCGCGTATATTTTGCACTTCGTTATCCGGAGGGTTACGTGATAGCGCGTCGGCGACGAAATTAATTTTTCCTGGAAGATATCTGATTGTAAAGTCAAATTTGTCTCTTAATTCAAAATACCATTTTTTTAATTTAGATGTACAGTCCTTTATTTTGTGCAGCCAAACGAGAGGTTGGTGGTCAGTTATAAAGGTGAAATGTCGGCCAATCAGACAATAGTCGAATTGATCGCCGCAAAATCGCATTGCCAGTAGTTCCTTTTTGATAGTGCTATAATTCATCTCGGTTTTTGTAAGCAATCGGCTTGCGTAAGCTACAGGTAAATCTGAATTTTCCTTCTTTTGAGATAGGACACCACCGACTGCTTAGTCTGAGGCGTCCGTTGTTACGAAGAATTCCTCTTCGAAGTTTGGATGTTGCAAAATTGGTTCATTAATTAGGCAGTTTTTGAGCGTCTCAAAAGCTATTTCCTGTTCATCTGACCAATTGAAAGCTACTGCTTTCTTCAAAAGGTTTGTCAATGGCTTTGCGATCGTTGCAAAATTTGGGACGAAACGTCGATAATATCCGCACAGACCAAGAAATTGGCGTATTCCCTTGACATTTCGTGGACGAGGGAATTTTTCGACAGCTTGGGTCTTATTTGGGTCTGGTCATGAGCCTTTATGACTAATCTCGTGACCAAGAAATGTCACTGATGTTTCGTAAAATTGGCACTTTAAGGGATTTAATTTTAGGTTAGATTTCCTTAAAGTCTCTGTGAATTCCAGAAATAATTCGTCCAGATCGTTTAGATTTTCCGCAAATAGTATGACGTCATCAATATATCCTAGCTTTCCTTTTCCTTTCGAGCTTAGATCTAACGGTTTATGCCCTAATATTTTATTGGTTAATTCTTGAAAAGTACTTGCCGCTGTTCGAATTCCGAAAGGCATTCTTTTGAAGTGAAAGTGACCATAAGGAGTAGAAAAGGCTGTTTTCTCTCGGTCTTCTTCTCTAATCATCACCTGATGGAAACCTGAATACATATCCACGACGATAAAATAGCGAGCCCCGCCGAGCTGCTCGACTAAATGCGTAATATATGGGATTGGATGTGGATATGGCTTGATTTTTTCATTTAATTTTCGGAAATCGACTACAACTCTCCACTGTGGCTTCCCTTCAATATCGTCTTTCTTTTTGACAACCCAGAGAGGACTGTTAAAAGGCGATTCACTTCTTTCGACTATATCTGATTCTAACAATTTACTTATTTGCTCGTAAACAACTTCTTGCAATTTTTGAGGTATTGGATACTGTCTTACGTTCACTGGTTCTTCGTCGTAGGTTTCGATTTTATGTTCGATTATGTTAGTGGCAGAAAGGGGTTCTCCTTTCAAATGAAAAACATCAGCAGTTTTTTCAATGAGCTTCTGCAGCCTTGCTTCGTTTTCTTCCGCTATATGGTTTTTAGGTATGTCGTTTAATATACATTCTGTTCTGTTTTTGACATTAGCATTGTATATTCGCTCAAAATTTTTGTGTTTTGAACTTCGATTATCCTTTTTATATGGCTTGACGTAGAATTCAGTGACAGTATTTATGTCTAAGATAGTTCTGTTGATGCATGGTTCTATATCAGAGTAATTTACATAAGTTTCTATTGGTTGATTCACCTGATTTATTTCGATATAGTCCAGCAAATTTGCACCTGGAAGGAAATCTCGAATTATTATATCTTCTTCAGTGGTTTCTGTGCTTTCGTTATCTGATATTTCAATTTCCCCTTTTGTTAGACTTGTGCTTACCGTGTTGCGCGGAGCTTTTTCGGGCTTAGCATAAGTCTTGTAGGTGCTATGTCGCACATTGTCATCGTCGCTTACCGTGTTGCGCGGGGCGTTTTCGGGCTTTGCGTACGATGGTTTTGGATTTCGGCCGGGGATTCGATTAAATTTGCGATAGAGTTCGGAGCGTCATCGTCTACCGTGTCGCGCGAAGCATTTTCGGACTCAACGCATGACGTTGCAGAATTGGGTAACATCTGCACAGGAACCTTAGATTTAGGAATTATATTTTCTTGAATTTGAAGGTCTTCTTCGGAAGATGAGCAAATAGTACTGTCTGAGTAGCGTCTCTGAAAGACTCGATCGTATTCTTCACCATATTCGAAAGTAATTAAGTCATTGATTAGTTCATCGGCTGACCTCGTATCATCTACATTGGCCTGCATAGAAATAAGAGAAGGCGCTTGGTTCGTGACGTTAACTTCTTTTATATCTTCTATATCCATGAAGAGAGTGCTATCTTTGTCTATAAAAATTTTCTCGTTACGATGCTGATAATATTTCTGTGTTGGTTCTAGAGTTAGCGGTGTTATTTTTAGGTCGATATCAAAGATATTGGTATTGAATACCTCTATGTCAACGTAGCCTTGGTCGTTGATTGCCATGATGTTTCCTGCCACTATGCCTTTTTCGTTAAATTTTATTTTCCTAATATAGCCATATTCATCTTCTGGGTTATTCAACGGGAAACGTACAGTTGCGGTTGCTAGAGCAGGTATTCTTTTAACGTCTTTTAAATTTACGAAAGGCAAGGTTTTGTCCTCGAAAATTAGTGCCTTTCGATAGAAATCGAGGCTTGCACCGTGCTGGTCACAGAAGTTTGAACCTATAATTGCTTCTGTTTTCATCGGACAATCATTGGCGACTATAATGACCTCTGTTGGGGATCCATATATGTCAATGACGCATGTACCAATCGAAGGTATATCGGTTCCCGATATTCCTCTTAACAATGGTCGGTTTGATTCGTTAACCATTACGTCTCCGTTAAAAATGCCTATTTTGGCTATATTGGGCTGCGCACCTGAATCAACCATAGCTTCAACAAAATTATGTAGAAATTGTGGGGATTCCACGATGACGATTGGCGTTGTTTCTTCTAAGTTGACGGTGTAGATGTAAGTTCTGTTACAATCGCGTTCACTGGACGCGTTTTCTCGGTTGCCACTCCAGGAGCGCCCTTCGCTGGAGCGTTCGTCTCGTTTTTTTGTTGATTCTCTTTGACCCATTTTAATTTACGGCACTCTTCCTTTACATGACCTCTGTTTTTGCAATAGGCACATATTTTTATCTGGTAATTGTTATTATGACTTTTGTTTCTGTCACTTGATTGGTTGTTAGTCTGGTTGTATCTCCCCTGATTAGATGTGGTTGCTCGTGGCACATCCGGTTTTGCAGCTGTCGCTTCGTTCATATCTCGTCTGTTTTCATAAAGATTTTTATTTCTTTCGTTGATCTTATATCCATGCTTCAAGTTGTCCCTATCAATCTGCTTATCTACCGCGATTGCGTCGTCGAATACTTCGTTCAGAGTTAAGTTTGCTGGGTTTTTAAGCCTTTGCCTAAATTCCGGCGGTAAGCCGTCTCGAAATCCTTCGATTATATCTCCTTCGATTTCAGAAAGTTCGTCACGAGTTAATTCATTGCTGATATCGAAACGTTTTCGATCGATAATAGCTTCTTTAAGGTCAACGATTCGTGTAATAAAATTAAGCAGTGACTCGTTTCTTCCCTTATAAATTTGATCAAGTTTACCTCTTAGATTGTTTAGAGTTTCTGTGGGGGCAAAAAACGGATTTTAGTCTATCGACGAATTCGTCCAATGTTCCGAAATTATTGTGCTCGAACGCGATATACGCTTTGTCTTCGAGTTTATTTTTCACTAACTTTATTAACTCTCTCTCCAGGTGCTGAGGAACTATTTGAGTTGCGCGTTTGCATGCTCTGACAAAAGGTATTAAGTTTGTTCCGCCAAATTTTGGTATGCTGTTCAAGGCCTCCTTTATGTAAATGCTTGGTGGCACAGTCCAGGAATTCTGTGGTTCTGCTAGGTTATTATGAGGTCTTGATGCTGGGTCTGGTGGTAATGTCTGCTGTGCTTGCGGTACGGGGGACGTTGAGCGAGTTGCACGCATTCGATCTATGTCACGGCGCATTTTTGCTAATTAAGTTATCACGTCCTCTGTCGACTCCTCGGTTTCGTCTATTGGCTTTAACCTCAAATTCGTTTTATTTTGAGATCCCAAATCTATTTTATTAGTTTGTGCTAAGGGAAAATTTGATACACTAGAGGCAGTGTCCGATATGGTAATTTCAAGATTTTCGTGGCGTTTTCTTTCTTTTTCGAGTTCCTTTTCAAGCATTTGAACGCGTTCCTTTTCTACATTTAACGAGTCCATCGCGTCCTGCTTTAACCGTTCTGCCTCACTTAGGACTTTCTTCTCACGATTCCCTAGCGCTTGTTCTAAATCCTTAATTCTTTGTTCACGTTCTTTTAAGTTGTTAGCGTATAGTCTCAACTCCTCTTCGGTGAGCGGCAAATCTTTGTCGTTAATTCCTCCGGTAGCCATTTTATAAGAATTTTAAAATCTAGGCTATTTAAAGAAAAATAGACTATCGCTTGTGCAATTATTATTATAAATTGTTATTTATATAAATAAAGATTGATTTCTTAGGTAAATTTTGAGAAAAAGGAGAAGAAAAAGAAATTTTAAATAAAATGCTCCTTACTTATAGAAGAAAAGGAAACGCGATATAAGAAAATTTTTTTTTTTTAATCGATAGTAATTAGATTATTTTCTGACTGCATATGTTGACCGGCTTGGTCAACTTGCAAGGGCGATAGCGGAGCTGGTGCGGGTTGTAGTTCTTCGAGACTCAAATCGATTACAACGCGCTCTTGTTGCGGTTGTCGTATCCGGAGGGGAGTTATTAAATATTTAGCTGGCGTGTCGATTACGTATGGGTTAACGACTAGACCTCTTTTTGGGCCGATTTTTTTTCTCGGTAGTAGAAATTGTGGCTCTAGATCAATGTCGTTTTCTTTGACCCACCCTACAAACCGCGCTCTGGCCTCTCCTTGCAGACTTAGCTTATCTGCTGTTTGCCTTATCTTAGGGCCAAGGCCTCTCCTTTTATTATCTGTCATTTACTGGAGAAATAAAGGGGAAAGCAGAAAAAAAAAAAAAAAAAACAAAACCAAAAAGAAAAAAAAAAATGATTATTTGAAGAGAGGAAGAAAAGAAAAAAGAAGAGGAGAAAGAAAAAAATATTTATTAGAAAAAGTTGCTCCAACACCTAATTGTCTCTTTTCTCTTTCCAAGTCTTTTGCCGCTGTTAAGCGATAAAAGAGAACTAGCACTATATGCCGTGAGGCTCAATAGATACAAGCCCAAAATTGAAAATAAACTTTCAGATATAGGGTCAACTTGTTTCTTCCCTTTTTTATTTTCTTCAGGTTGAGCCCTTCGTGCTGTTAAGCACAAACGGCGAATTGCAAGTCTTATGCCGTGAGGCTCAAGACCTACAAGACCCTCAAGAAATAAAACGTTATGATTAAAAAAAAATTCTTTCTTTACTCTCCACCAGAAATTTTTAAATGCTGTTAAGCATGAAAAAATAATTTACGAGCTTTATGCCGTGAGGCTCAAAAACTGTAAACCCTGTCAGAGAGAGAGAGAGAGAAAAAAAAAAAGAAAGAAGAGAAACAGAAAACAAAAAAAAAAATGAAAAAAAGAAAAAAAAACAACGAAAAAAAAAACCGTAATTTTTAACTTATTTAGTGCAGAATTATATTTGCAAAAAAAAACAAAAATGGTTCACTTCATATTAACATAAGAAAAAAAAGTAGCAAAGGAAAAATTAAAAGTAAATGTATAAGCGTTAGTTTAATCTTACGCCTTGCGTTAGATAAGCTGATTGACTGAGTTTTTATTTTAGCTATTTGTAAGGTAGAGTTTGTTACTTCAGAAAAATGTTAGTTATAGAAACAGGAAAAAGTAAAGTATTTACTTTTACTTAATGTTAGATTTATTGATTTGTTTGTTAATTTATGTATAAATAAATAAGAATTAAAATAAATGTTCTATGCTCATCTAAAGCAAGTATTTTGTCTAGTTACCTAGCGTTTCCCTGCGATAGAGAACGTTTTGAACAATGTATTTCAAATAAGAAAGGCGTTATTAGATTTTATTTTTGATTTATCAACTTATAAATAAGTTAACAGATCGAAAAATCTTTACTCTATGCTCATCTAAAACAAGTATTTTGTCTAATATTATTTAGCGTTTCCCTGTGATAGAGAGCATTTCGAGTGTAATTAATTAGTATAAAAAGCAGTAATAAAAAAAAATTTGTTAGTGTTTATTAGTTATTTGACAAGAAATATCCCACCGTCGCTGTCACCATTTGTTATGTCCGGTCACCTTAAATAGGTTTACTCGGACATGTGTTTGTTTGGCATATTTCTTGTTGGTATTGTTAAATATTTTTTGGTTTTTTAAAAGACTGCGGGATAGAGGAGCTTAATCGCTTACCTTGTCTTAACTGCTGGCTGCGTGGTCGAAAGCAAAGGAGTTTATCTACTTAATAAACTTTACACTGAAGGGCGCAGTGCTCCTCTCTGGTTGCCCGTTTGTTAATTATTTAGGAACTGGATTAATGGCACTTATGTTCGCAGAGATTATTTTTGTATATTTTTGTAAATGATATTTATTTTATTTTATTACAAATGTTGTACAAGCTATTGATAAGTGAATCGCGCAGATTTACAATAATAAATCGGAAGAAACCTCGTTAGTATTTTTATTTATTCTTATTTGAAAATAAAATAGGAAATATTCTTTTTATTAACACACTTTTTCCCCTAGCAGTAAGTTGTATAAAAATCGCGTTTTTATTGGACTGACTTGTTAAAATAAGCGCGCGACTAAATTAAGTTATTTCGCTTGTAATTAAATTTAAGAAGGAAATAAAGCGCGAGTTACAAGTTTTTATTGATACGATTTTACACTTGATTTATGTGCAAGTCGAAAAAGGTGTTACCCTTGCGAGGTCTAACTGCGGACTGACTTATTAAAATTATTTTTCTCTGCAAGAAAGGTACAAATCTAGAAATAAAATGCAAGTTTGTCAAAATTTAATAGAGTCCCATTGGTCAGTTCGGCCGTGAGAAACTCTTTAGAATCTCACATTCGGTGACAGAAGATATCTTCTTATCACGCCTAAAAATGCTGAGGTAGCGTATACGGCGCGCGAACTTACTGCTTTTCTCTTAAGACTATTACAAGAAATTAAATTTATTTTTTAATACAGTATATTCCTTATTACTAAAAGATTCATTTATTTATCTACTTATATGTATTTATTAATGTTATTTAGGGAGAGAACTGCAAATAAATATGTTTATATGCATGCATAATGTATATGCGTATATATAATTATATATACGTACGCACATTTATATGTATAACAATTTACAAAAAAAAATTAAGATGAAAAATGATTTTTCGTACATCCGTGATTATGCGGATGTAACAACATATTATATGAAACGTTTATTAAATTAAATAAGGACTAATGTTTCGTTATACTTTAATATTTACTCGAATTTCAAAAATTAGATATCTTGGTATATTCATTAATTATTTATAATAAAATGAAGTTGATCAATATTTTACATGAAAATATTTACTAACTAGGAGAGTGTAACACCTCCGGATCACGGGTTTTGCTCAAACTTCGGGATAAGTTTTCAGATGATAAAGTATGAAAAGAGCTAAAGTTAAAGTCATAAATACTCAATATTTCCCTAGTTACAGGCAATCAAAGAAAATCACTAAAAGCACCTATAGCATTTTAAGTTAGATGCTATTCTGATTAAATTAACTTCATTTCATGAGAATCTTACATAAAGAATCATATAATTTTAACGTGTTAAATTTATCATGAGAAAATAACCTGATTTTCCTCTCCGTGCATATATACAAATGTATTATTTTATTAAAAATTCATTAAGAGGCGGTCGGAACCGAATCGGTGACTTGCGGTATATATCAAGTCAGCATTTTTCGCTTTACGATAATATTTTGTATATTTTTATGGCTTAAACCATTTCAAATTATTCTTTATATACATGACTAGAGAAAATGACTATATTTTTACCATATGAATAAGTAAATAAATTATTATAAGCATTTATTACAAATATCAAACTGACTTGACATATACCGCATGCAAAAAACTGTCGTGTCGATTGTTAGGTGGCATTTTTCGCTTTATAACAATATTTTGTATATTTTTGTGGCTTTAACTATTTTAAATTATTCTTTATATACATGACTAGAGAAAAATGACTATTTTTTTACTATATTAATAAATGAATAAATTATTATAAGCATTTATTACAAGCACCGAACTAAGTCACCGATTTGGTTCCGACCGCCTCTTAAATATGATAAAAGAATATTTGAATAAAATTTAATTCAAATAGGATTCAAAGATTTAAAAATAAATTTTTCAACGTTCTAACTTCGTATGCAACTTTTTTGAAACAATTTTCAAACAGTTCCATTCTCTCACATTAAAAAATACACAACTGTGTTTGCGAATAAATTGTTTGTTTCGAAAATAATAAACAAAATTCATATATGGAGTTTATATGGAAACATTTTGTAATTATGCCAGCTTTCAAATCAATAATATCAAATGATTTTTCATTCCATAAATATGCTAATGGATGAGAAATTTATGAATTTTTATTTTTGTTTTGAATCATACTTTATAAATATTTAGCACTGTATAATAACCTATATTTTTAATTGAATGTTCAATATGTCATTTATTTAACTAAACAGTAATTTATACGTCTCTTTAAGAGCATGACGAAGCTGTCCGCCTTCTAATAATATTTCCAATCCTAACTTATAAATAAACGATGCGTTTAATCGAGTTTTTTTGCTACAAAGAAAAAATTTGTAAGATTAAACTCTAGTGCGGACAACTCAAGAAATCCACCAAAATATTATACATACAAAATTATAATAAAAACTTTCAATATATCGTATTTTAAGGTTAGGTTTGTCTAGTTTGATATCTAATTTCCAATCCAAGCTCATAAAAAAATAACAAGTCCAAATGATTTTTTATTTTAACAAAAATTATTGTATTAATATAGCTTTAGTGCGGACAAGTCATTATATTTGTTTAATTTAAGAATTTAAAAAGATATTGATAAAATAAAAAAAGCAAAACTCGATTGCTGCAGCTCCGACATGCCGTTAAGTTAATTACATGACAATATAATTCTTTTGCTTAATAATTGTATAGAATATATTCAATGAAAGTAATATCTCATATACTTGTGCATAGATTTGATTTTTAAATAAATTTACTAGGAGAGTATCATATCTTTGGATCACGGATTTTGCTCAAACTTTGTGATAAATTTTCAGAGAACAAAATATAAAAAAAGCTAAATTTATAGTCACAAACGCTAAATATTTCCCTAGTCCAGTCAATTGAAGAATGTCAATAAAAAATTTACTAGATTTGTAAATACTCATAGCTATTAAGCATTAATAAAACTAAATATTAAAAATAAAAAAAAACTTTTTAATGTACTACGTTTTTATGATGAACCAAAAAGTATAAAATAATGTGTAATAAAATGAAAAATGAATAATGATTTGAAATAAAAAAAACGTGGGGCGCATGTTTATTATTATGTATTGTATGCGCCCCACGTTTTTTTTATTTCAAATCATTATTCATTTTTCATTTTATTACACATTATTTTATACTTTTTGGTTCATCATAAAAACGTAGTACATTAAAAAGTTTTTTTTTATTTTTAATATTATTTCATACTTTTTAGTTCAATTAAAAAACGTGGTAGATTGAAATTTTTTTTTTTATTTAGATATTATCTTATACATTTTGGTATTATTATTATTATTATTAATATTATTTATCGTGTTGTCCAACAGTACATATTATATAGCATATACATTGTTGTCAAGGGACTAAAACGTATTTCATCTATTTTTTTTAGAGAACACGTAATCGCATGGTAAGTTTCCCGCCATTTTGACGATAATGACGCCATTAGAAATTCAACCAAGATTTATTGTTTTATGCATTGTTAGACCATAAAATGAATAAAATACAGTCTCAAATTTTATATGTAGAATATAAAATGCTGTAATTTATGTCTAATTTGCAATATATGACAAGTTAAAGAATTTTAAAAATTTTCGAAGATGGTTAGACACTAATGTTAAAAGTATATCTATATATAAAATCTTCTAATCTTCAATTTTGCCAATATCTCCGTATATAATTAAATATATTAATATATTTTTTGGTGGGAATATATATTTTTCATTATATTATCCAACAATGCGTGCAAAAATATAATATTGAATATATTAATATATCAAAAAAGGATTTTTAAAATTTTCTAAGATGTTTAGACACTAATGTTAAAAGTGTATATATATATAAAATCTTCAAATCTTTAATTTTGCCAACATCTCCGTATATGATTGAATATATTAATATATTGTTCGGTAGATATATATATATTTTTTTTATAATATTGCATTGTCATCCAGTTCTGAGCTATATTTAAAATTTCAAGTCTCTAGCTCATCGGGAAGTTAGTTTACAATCGGTTGCAAAATTTGTACCGAACAGACAGACAGACAGACAGACAGACACCAAAGCGAGTTAATAAAAACGTAGTAAAATAAAAACTATGCTCAAATCCTTTCAAAATAGCACTTGCACGATATAAATTTTTTTTTTTCCAAAAGTCACAGCGGAATAAAGATTGGACCAAATTTCAGCTTTTATTATTAATTAAATATTTGAAAAGAAAATTCAGATCCAACCTTTACTGCGCTATAACTTGGGGAAAAAATATTTTTATATACTGCAAATTCTATTTATAAAGGATTTGGGCTCAACTTTTATTTAAAAAGAATTTTAAGCTTGTAGCTATTAATGCTTATAAACTATAAGTGTTTGAAAATTTAATTATTTTTTTATTGATATTCTTCAATTGACTGGACTAGGGAAATATTTAGCGTTTGTGACTATAAATTTAGCTTTTTTTATATTTCGTTCTCTGAAAATTTATCACAAAGTTTGAGCAAAATTCGTGATCCAAAGATATGATACCCTCCTAGTAAATTTATTTAAAAATTAAATCTATGCACAATTATATGAGATATTACTTTCATTGAATATATCCTATACAATCATTAAGCAAAAGAGTTATATTGTCATGTAATTAACTTAAAAAGATGTATAAATTACTGTTTAGTTAAATGAATGACATTGAACATTCAATTAAAAATATAGGTTATTATACAGTGCTAAATATTTATTTCATTTGAAAAAATATTATTTATTTATAATTTTAATAAAATAAAATTAATTTGGATACATAAGTTTTAATTTAAAAGCATTGGTACCTTAAATTTAAAAATATTAATTTATAATTACATTCATGAAATAAAGTTTTAATAAAATATTTGTTTGAAATTAGAAAAGAATTCTTACATAATTTTATAAAGTATGATTCAAAACAAAAATAAAAATTCATAAATTTCTCATCCATTAGCATATTTATGGAATGAGAAATCATTTGATATTATTGATTTGAAAGCTGGCATAGTTACAAAATGTTTCCATATAAACTCGATATATGAATTTTGTTTATTATTTTCGAAACGGACAATTTATTCGCAAACACAGTTGTGTATTTTTTAATGTTTGAGAATGGTAACTATTTGAAAATTGTTTCAAAAAAGTTGCATACGAAGTTAGAACGTTGAAAAATTTATTTTTAAATCTTTGAATCCTATTTGAATTAAATTTTATTCAAATATTCTTTTATCATATTTAATGAATTTTTAATAAAATAATACATTTGTATATATGTATATGAAATATTTCATGTTCAGTGACACCGTTAAAAAATAAAAATTGATAAAATTGAGGGAATAAGTTACAATTGGATCCCAAAATAGAAAAAATAAATTTTAGAGCTCTAAACCTTTTTTTTTAATTAATGTTTTAATGAATTTTTTATTCAAAACTATCGAACCAAAGTAAAAATTTAATAGAATCATTTTTTTTATAAATAAAATTTAGGATGTAATTGAATTTTTGAAAATTACAATATGTAAATTTTTTAGCTTATCTGATTGGTGAAAGGTTATTAATCAATATACAAAAAAACTTAATAGGAAACTTGCCTGATTAATTTTCTCATTTTCAACGGAGAAATAACTAAAAACTTCTTAATTTGCAAAAGAGTCAGAAAAATATTCATATTATAATTGATTATAAGATCTTTTTTCTCTCTTTAATTTTGAAGAAAATATACGAATTCATTTTTTATCAGATATCATTTAGATAGATAGATAGATAGATATTCATTAAATTATATTAACTGATTAAGTCGACTTAGTAAATATTTTCATGTAAAATATTGATTAACTTCATTTTATTATAAATAATTAATGAATATACTTAAGGTGACTACGGAGGTTAGGCTAAATTTTTATTTCGTAGTTTACAAATTAAACTTTTATTTTGTAAAATTTTTTGGATTTATAAGTTTTCCACTATTCTATGGGTATCAAAGAATGGTGGAAAATTAAAAAATCTGAAAAATTTCATGTATTAAAAGTATGATTTGTAAACTAAGAAATGAAACCTAACCTAAGTTCCGAGGTCGCCTTAAACAAGATATCTAATTTTTAAAATTCGAGTAAATATTAAAGTATAGCGAAACATTAGTCCTTATTTAATTTAATAAACGTTTCATAGAATATGTTAATAAATAAAATTTAATCTAAATAATATTAAAGAATTAAAACATTTACTTGTTTAATAATCATATAAATACTTTTTAGATGAAAATTAAATTAATACATAATTTAAATTGACGTAAAGTATTAATATCGACTTTCGCAGTACTAGAATCTAGAAAGTCGAAGTATACGAACTCGCAACGTTGTCTCTGTGCTCGGTCTCGGCTTGCGGCCAGCGAGACGCCGACGAGTCGAAGCAAGCAACCACGCAACGCTAAAAGTTGTGCCCGATTTCGGCTGTCGGCATGGATGATGCCGACGAGTCGAAGCGATTGACTCGGCAATGCAGTCGCAGCGCTCCATTTGGATTCGCGTTACTATACTGTACAGACGGTCGCAATGATTGACTGCGGTATAGTCACGCATAAACCTACTACAATTTTATGTATACTTATGCTTCGAGTGTTGTTCGCATTCCGCTAATACGATCAACTTCGCAGCGCTGGATTCGGGTTTTTTTTTTCAGTGTGCTTTCAAATTCATCCAATAGAAACAACCAGCAGCGCCAAAATCTCACATTTAATTATATGAAGTGGCAAAATTTTGAACTTGGTATATTTGATGAACTATCGAAAAACAATAAAAATTACTGCTTTTATAAAATAATTATACTTATTTTACTCGCAAAAATAAATTACATCAACAAAATAAAATAGCAAATAATTTTTAATCAAACGAGATACTGCGTATTATTTAGACTACAATAATACACATATAGCAGTAGGAAATAGTATCGAAATCATAATAGGAGGGAAAACATACTTCCGGCCGGCGTTTTTGTTCTGTTCGTGTTTTTCTTAACGATTTCCTATATGTGATTATTGAAAAGTGCAGTGTAGAAATAAAAATTATACGAATTTATTAAACTAATTGTATGTATTTGCTTCGTCATGAATTTTCTAGAAGACAGAAGCTCTGACAGTGATGATAAAGATGAACATTTTTATGCTGCGTATAGATTACTGTTGACTGAAAATCAAACAAGTAAAGTTAGTTATGTTTCCGTGAGTGATATTTTAAACTTTGAATTACAAGAAGAATATAATGATACATATTATGTAAAAACTGGGAAAGACGTTAATGGAAAAGAAATGTATGAACCAGCAAAAATACTGAATGTATCTAGTAAGCATAATATTTTTCTTATTAAAGCTAAAATTCCATTAACAAATGTAATGAATTTGTTATTATTTTCAATGTTTTTTGTTTAAAAATAAAACAAATTCAACTGACTGTGTCAGAATTTTTAATTTAAATAACGTGAAGTTTAATAATATAATAAACAATACATAGAAAATGATTTAGATGTTATATGCTTCAAGACTGCGAACATATTTCATTCATTAAATGTGTATATTGTATTATTGAGAATTCATGTAATTATATTGATAACACATTGACAACTATTTAATAACACAGGACCACAAATTGAAAAAAAAAATTGCGGGGAAAAAATGGACGTCTCCTATACGTTTTTTGGGGTGCTGAATCCAAATCCGTTAAGTTTTTATCTCTAACACGTCAGGATTTTTGTGCAATTGCAAAAAACGTGGTTAAATCGGAGTTCTTCAATTTCAGTATATGACACTTGTTAGAAACATCTATATCAATTAAATTCTTTTTAAAAAAGACATATCTCATATCTAAAACTTACGGATTCCAAACTTACAAGCCCATCAACCAATAAATCGCAAGCCGGAAGCCCCCAAATCAAAAAATTATTAACCCGAAACTCTTAAATCTCAAACCCGACAATTCAAATCCACCAAATCCTGCTTACTCAGAGATCAATCAAGTAACCCTTCAGCCAAACCACAAGTCTTTAACCCACCAAACCCTGCTTCCTCAGAGATCAATCAAGTAACCCTTCAGCCAAACCACAAGCCTTTAACCCACCAAACCCTGCTTCCTCAGAGATCAATCAAGTAACCCTTCAGCCAAACCACAAGCCTTTAACCCACCAAACCCTGCTTACTCAGAGATCAATTAAGTTACCCTTCAGCCAAACCACAAGCCTTTAACCCACCAAACCCTGCTTCCTCAGAGATCAATCAAGTAACCCTTCAGCCAAACCACAAGCCTTTAACCCACCAAACCCTGCTTCCTCAGAGATCAATCAAGTAACCCTTCAGCCAAACCACAAGCCCTTAACCCACCAAACCCTGCTTACTCAGAGATCAATCAAGTAACCCTTCAGCCAAACCACAAGCCTTTAACCCACCAAGCCCTGCTTACTCCGAGTTTAATCAGGACCAATATGAATTTTGCTACAAGACTTAAAACCCACCACGGTATCGTTGCGCTTTCCTTGTTTAGTTAGTAAGATACTGTCATGTATCAACTTTTGAGAATTATCATATCCTGTCGATCCGTAAGTTTAAGCCACTATCACGAGTTTAAATTGAAAAACGTTGAAGTAAACGTAAGCTCTTAAACCTGCCAATCCCTGTTTATCATATTTTATATAAATTAAATCTTTAACCATATCAGTCTTTTAATTTAAATTAATCCTGTCACAAAACCATCATTTTATTAACTTTATATCCATGGAACCCGAATCAGAAACTTACATGAGAAACGCAACCACAAATCCAACCTAAAACTTCAATCTTAGAAATTCTAAGTTATATTTTACATTTTTTATTTATCTTCAATGGAATGTTAATTAATTAAATGATTGGATTGTAGATTTCTGTACCTTCTATTAAGTTAATATTTTAGTTGATATACGCGAGCTCCTACTCATAAGTCTCTTACGCGCAGTACTTCCGAATTCAGCCGCTAGGTGGCGTGGCGCAACCCGCTACAGGAATTAAAGGGTCAGTCTTAAATTTGATATATTTTATTAAACGAGTATCGATATAGTCTGTCTTGAGGTAACTTAATTTTTAAAATCAATTTTGTGAACAGTGTTTTTTTACCTTAGATACAGAATTTGATTAACGAATTTAAATGTTTAAACTACAATGCAGACGATTGGCGTCTCTTTTTAGATTCATCTACGAGAAGTTTTAAAGCAATTTTGTTGCATAATGGAAATATTTACGCTCCTATTCCAGTAGCACATTCCACAGTCATAAAAGAAGAGTACGAAAGTTTGAAATTCGTTTTGAGTAAATTGAAGTATGATGAACATAACTGGTTAGTATGCGGAGATTTAAAAATTTTGACGATTTTGCTAGGACAACAAAGTGGATTTACAAAATACCCTTGCTTTTTGTGTGAGTGGGACAGTCGTGCACGTGACCGGCACTATCTAGTAAAAGAATGGAAATCGAGAAACAATTTAGAAATCGGCTCTAAAAACATTTTAAAAAAGAATTTACTACCTGTTAAAAAAGTACTGCTTCCTCCACTCCACATTAAGTTAGGATTAATGAAACAATTGGTTAAGGCCATGAGAAGGGAAGATAGTGTTGCTTTTAGGTACCTTTTTGAAAAATTTCCAAAACTGTCCGACGCAAAAATTAATGAAGGTGTATTTCCACATATAAGAGATCTTCTTAAGAGGATATCGTAGTTCTGCTCCTTCTAATAATATTTTTATTCAAAGTTCATGAGTAAACAGTGCGTCAAATCAAATTCTTTCACTTCAGTAAGAAAATTCGTAAGATTAATCCTTAGCGCGGACAAGTCAAGAAATTCACCAAAATAATATACATAAAAAGTTATAAACAAATTTTCGATCTATACTATTTTGAGGTTAGGTTCATCGAGCTTGATATCTAATTTTCATTCAAAGTTCATAAAAAAATATGAAGCTAAATTGAATTTTTAATTTAACAAAAATTATTGTATTAATATAGTTTTAGCGCGGACAAGTTATTACATTTGTCCAAATATTGAATTTAAAAAGATATCAGTAAGATAAAAAAAGCAAAAATCGATTCCAACAACTACGACATCCCGTTAAAGATGAACATTTTGAAGAGCTTATGACAGATACAGAAAAAGATGCATGGCAAAGTTTCAGGGAAGTAAGTTCATCATTTTTAGGAAACAGGAAAACTCCAGAGTACAAAGCTGTCGTTAAAAAAATGGTAACTGCTTTCAAAAACATGAACTGCTTAATGAACTTAAAATTACATTTTTTAGATTCACATATTGAATACTTCCCTGAAAACTTAGGTGATTTTAGTGAGGAACAAGGCGAGAGAATGCATCAAGACTTGAAAGACGTTGAGAAGAGATGGCAAGGAATTTGGGATGAAAACATGCTGTCAGACTACTGCTGGGGCTTAATGCGTGAAACCAAAGTTTGTCATAAAAGAAGAGCCATTCGACGATCTTTTGAAACCAAACGAACGCGATATTCTGCTAAAAGAGACTAGGCCTCTTAATATCATTTATAAAATAAAAAAAATTAAAAAACAAAAAAAAAATTTTTTAAAAAAAATCCAAAAAAAAAAAAAATTGAAAGAAAAAAAATGGGAATAGTATATCGCCACCTCCTCGTTAATATCATTTATAAAATGAAAAAAAATTAAAAAAAAATTGAAAAACAAAAAAAAAAATTTTTTTAATAGAAAAATAAAAAAAATTAAAAAAAAAAATTGAAAGAAAAAAATATGGGAATAGTATATTGCCACCTCCTTGTTAATATCATTCATAAAATGAAGAAAAAAGGAAAAAAAAATTAAAAAACAAAAAAAAACATTTAAAAAAAAAATTTTTTAAATATCAAAATAAAAAAAAAAAAAAAAATTGAAAGAAAAAAAAATGGGAATAGTATATCGCCACCTCCTCGTTGGTTATTCCTGGGTTCGGCAGAGAGCGAGTATATTAGTTACAATGTTAAAAATTTCATTTTTGTCACAAATTTCTGTGCACATGGATTTAGACAGTGAGGGTTTTTAATACCATACTTTAACGTTCGAGGTTTACTTGAGACTTGGTTTGTACATTCTACTAGGTTCAACGGCTTCCGATCTTGCTTAAAGTTTACTTGACTAAATTCTGAGTAAGCAGGGTTTAGTGGGTTAAAGGCTTGTGGTTTGGCTGAAGGGTTACTTGATTGATCTCTGAGTAAGCAGGGTTTGGTGGATTTGAATTGGCGGGTTTGAGATTTAAGAGTTTCGGGTTAATGATTTTTTGATTTGGGGGCTTCCGGCTTGCGATTTATTGGTTGATGGGCTTGTAAGTTTGGAATTCGTAAGTTTTAGATATGAGATATGTCTTTTTTAAAAAGAATTTAATTGATATAGACATTTCTAACAAGTGTCATATACGGAAATTGAAGAACTCCGATTTAACCACGTTTTTTGCAATTGCACAAAAATCCTGACGTGTTAGAGATAAAAACTCAACGGATTTGGATTCAGCACCCCAAAAAACGTATAGGAGACGTCCATTTTTTCCCCGCAATTTTTTTTTTCAATTTGTGGTCCTGTGTAATTGTTACTTTATTATTTATACAAATTATATTATTAACATATTATCGTTATTTTATATCATTACAGATTGTTTTTTGAATTTTTTCAGATGATCTTCAAGAGTTAAAATTTCCAGAAAAAAGATATCCATGTCCCAAATTAAGAAGGAGTGCAATATTAGCAGACCTGGCTAACAATAAACATAAAAGAGAAGATGAACATGAAGATCAAAAGAATACAAAAGTTAAAAATAAACTAGAAAATAGTAAACATGATAAACGGGAGAAAAAAAATAAAAAGAATGAAAAACAGCAAATAGAACATGGATCCAATAAAAAAAAAATTGATAATGGACACGGAAATGTAAAAATTAAGAAAAAGGTATGATTGTATAATTATTTGTTATAAACTAACAATATTAGATAATAATATGCATAATCAACATCAAATATAATTTTTGTTTTTTTAGAAAAAAATTTTTAACAAAAAAAAAACCGACTTCAAAACATGCACTGAAAAGTAACAAATAATTTATTATCTTTAGAAATCATACAAATAATTGGTAAAATACAATTTTAGAAGTCGGTGTCTAATTCCTCAATGAATGTAAACGTTATTTTTTAACAATAAATGTAAACGTTATTTTTGAACAATGAATGTGAACGTTATTTTTGAAAAAACGGACTAAGTCGTTCTGCTTACGCACCACAGATTTAGAATTAGACGCCGACTTCTAAAATTGTATTTTACCAATTATTTGTATGATTTCTAAAGATAATAAATTATTTGTTACTTTTCAGTGCATTTTTTGAAGTCGGTTTTTTTTTTGTTAAAAATTTTTTATTTGTCATTTTTTAATGCAATGTTTTTAAAATCTTATTTTTTTAAAAAAATTTTGTTTTCATTCCATACTTTTAAAGTCGATTTTTATTTATTAAAAATTTTTTAAATCGTTTGTTTTTGTAAAAAAAATTTTTATTTTCTATCTTCTAGTGAATCCCCTTACTAAAAATGCAAATATAGGTAGACCTACTAATTACATTAAACTTTCATTATTAATTCATGACGCATGCATTAGTACACCACCAAGCAATATATAGCAGGAAAGAAAGAAGGCTCAACAGGACAGTGTCGTTATGTGTGCTAAATACATATTCAAGCTAAGGTAAGAGAGAGAGAGAGAGAGAGAGAGAGATTGATTGATTGATTGATTGATATAATTTTATTATGCCAAGGTCTAAATTTGACCTTATGGCAAAAAACAATGTAATACAATAAATAAATAGTAATTACAAAACAATATAAATAGTAACAAAATTTTACAAAACTTTGGCAACAAATTAAAGCAAACTAACAGTAGAGCGCATTTTTTTAATAACTAAACTAATACAATTATACGCCAATTATCACGCATCTAATTTATTTTACTATACGCATGCGCGCAATTTTAACTAACTATTTAATAGATATATATAAATAAATAAACAAATCGAGTTTTACATAGCATTATCTAACAAGTAATCATACAATGACGATTTAAAAGCAGAAACCGATGGTCTCAGCCGGATAGTCACAGGTATTGAGTCCCAGAATTGCATGGCCTGTAAAGTAAATGATTTTTCATACGTCTGGGTTGAAGTTAAAGGTAAAATAAAGCTCGATACTTGAACTCTAAGGGATCTGCGATAGTCCTCTGTGACTTTCGGGAAGAAGTCATACAGATAACCTGGTTTTTGCATAGTAAGTAGGCCATACAGAAGCACGAGAGAGAGAGAGAGAGAGAGGGAGAGAGAGAGAGAGAGAGAGAGAGGGAGAGGGAGAGAGAGAGAGAGAGAGAGAGGGAGAGGGAGAGGGAGAGAGAGAGAGAGAGAGAGAGAGAGAGAGGGAGGGAGGGAGAGGAGAGAGAGAGAGAGAGAGAGAGGGAGAGGGAGAGGGAGAGAGAGAGAGAGAGAGAGAGAGTAGGCGAAGTATAAGGGAGGTAAATGAGAAAACAAAACATCCGGTTTTTTTCTTAATTTTATAATTGGGTCATACAAACCGAATATTGGCCCAATAATTATAGGACACGTATGGGACCTACCTGCAGACATTCTCTATCAGATGAGCAAAAGTTTTTTCGAATCGGTTAAGAAATGACGGAGTTATGAGGTAACAGACATAAAAAAAAAAAAAAAATCAGTCGAATTGAGAACCTCTTCCTTTTTGAAGTCGGTTAAAAAAGATCTCTTAGTAGAAAGGGGGCGAGAACTCCAGACAGTTGTGACGTCACAGAGGACCGCCATACTCGCCCCCGGGGGCGAGAATGCCGGTTTTGGGGGACGCGTATGCCGAGTCGGTCTGCTGAGAGCCTTAACGCCCGGGCTTATCTCGCTTCTCGATAATCGGGAATTTCGTGGAAAATAAAAATAAATAATAAATGTTAATAATAAATAATAAATGTTAATAATAATAAATGAAAAAATAAATGAAAAAATGAAAAAATAAATGAAAAAATGAAAAAATAAATGAAAAAATGAAAAATGTTAAAATCATTAGATTATTGAAAAAAAAATTATTGAAAAGAATTATTGAAAAAATTAGTAAAATTGAATTTTTTTAAGAAATACGGATTTTTTGAGAGTTTGTCACTTGGTATAATTTTAGAATATTTCAAGTTTTTAATATTATTGATGTATTACCGATTTGTATATTTTTATTGTATTTATTTACCGATTTTGTATATTTTCCTGCATTTACGAATTTAAAGAGTGATATTTTACAAGTGGAAAAAAGAGAAAAACCCTGAAAATCAACACTACATTGTACAAGTGATGTATGTATATATATATATATATATATATATATATATATATATATATATATATATATATATATAAGCTTTACAACTGTGTGTGTCTGTGTAACCAGCTAGTATTAACGTATAAGCGTGTGTACAACAACGAGTGGAGATGTACGAGTGGTGGGGGTAACAGTAGCGCCAGAAATAGAATGACCCTCGTTAGAGCGTACGCTACACTTGTGTGGGTGCATGCGTACTCTAAAACTTGGGATGTTTATATTATGACCTATATTATGCTGCACGACCAGTGCATTCGCTCTCGAGTACATTGCTTACCCGTTTTCTCTCTCTCTCTATCGCTTTCTCTCTCTTTCTCTCTCTCTCTCTCTCTCTCTCTCTCTCTCTCTCTCGAGTACGTTGCTTACCGTTCTCTCTCTCTCTCTCTCTCTCTCTCTCTCTCTCTCTCTCTCTCTCTCTCTCTCTCTCTCTCTCTCTCTCTCTCTCTCTCTCTCTCTCATCGTTTCTCCCCGTCGGAAAAGCCGAAGCACGTCGTACGACGCCGAAGACTATGCCCTATAGAATACCCAATGACCGTCTTGCCCGGTATCTCTGTCCTTTTATATCGAATTTAACATACACCTTATGCTTAGATGGTGTATGCGTTACACCAATGTATGAAAATACTTTTCTCAATTGATTATTAAAAAAAAATATATAGTAATATACAATTCATTTTACACAATATTCCTCTTTTAGATGATAGAAAATTTTCACAGATAATGAAAACTTAATACTTTTCTTTTTAAACACTCAACATGTGAAATATTGACTGAGATGGTCAAAAAATTTTAACCATGTGTCGTTCAATACTTCGCATGTTGAGCGTTCAAAAGTAAAAGTATGCGACAAGACAGAATTGAAAATTTTTAAAGGATGTTCTAAGGTGTAATAAAATCCATATGCTAACCTATCCCACCCTCACATAAACTTTTTTTGGTAAGTTATAAAAAATGAAAAATAGAGGGGTAAAGGATTTTTTTCGATTTTGTCTATTTTCACTCTTAAATATTTTTCCAAAAATACTAGACGTCAGACTGATTTTTGGGTCCACTATCCTAAATATCAAGTTTAAAATATTTTTTTTTATAAAAAAAACGTCAAAATGAGTTTCAATTTATTTTGTTTTTTCAAAACTTTAATTTTCGCGTTGTACATAGAATATAACGCGTGGGAGGCGAGTCTTCTCCCGGGGCGAATAGTCTTGCTATGGAACGACATAGTGAGTACAACAGCTAACAGGGTAATAAGAGTCTTCACGTGTCAAAGAGTGAGAGAATGTGCGGGGAGTGTAATTACATGTATATCGCAACCAGCGAGAAAATGCGGGAGAATCGTGATAAGTGCTAAAGAAAAGTATTGTTCGCATCATAAGAAAATGCTGGGACAATACTGCGGATTATATCACCTGGTGGACTTGGACCATCCTGGTCCTGAATATAATCACGGTATGGACGTCGGATTAGTAGCGTTTGTCGAGTTATATCTACGAGAATGCTATGTACGTTATTTCAACATAGTGTGCGACGAAAATCACACCAAATGGAATACGAGACTGGAGTACGTTAGTAAAGATTATCGGTTAGACGTGAATAACCGTATAATCAATATAAACGAGGAAAGAAATGTAAACGGAAGATACGCACACAGTATTATAAACCTCAGTAGCTACTATGAAAATACGCCAGAAAAATCCGGCGTATTTAAAAAGTCGTGGCTACATATAAAAAAAGGGTTTTATGCAGTATCGGTGAGATACCATAAAACAGAGCTTAGAATGGTACCATTCAAGCTCGCGATTAAATGGAACAGTCTAATTACAGCTATCTATAAACGGATTAAAAAAATGATAACTTGCAGTTTTGTGAATCGGTGCGACTGTCAAATCACCGGATTCGAGCAGCACCCCAGGCTCAGAATATGCGGCAGACCTGTCTACGGATACGGTAATATCTGTAGCCAACACAAAAATTTGAAAGAATTATTCTTAAACGCGACGCAAATGCTGGATACCGACTATGGTATCGAAGAAGGTATTGTGGCATTTGTCGAAATAAAAATGCTCGATAAATTTAAATCAATTTTTAATTACGTAGAGGATCCATTACGTAATTATACACGAAAAACATTAAAAGCTGCAAGTTACGAGTATGATTTAGATCGTAACTACACAATCTATAACAGGTTTGAGGCACAATATGCAGAAGAAGAAGAAGAAGAAGAAGAAGAAGCGCGAGAGGAAGAAAAATATAATAACATACAGATACAGTATGAGAATCGCATGGAGGAAACGTGGGATCCCATGGAGGAAACGTGGGATACCAGCAACGAAAGTGAATGGTGATAGCGTGTGTATTAATTTTAACTTTTGTGTGTGTGTATTTTAAAAACTTTTTTAATTTTTTAGTTTTAATTTAATTATATGTTAATTTTAAGAATTTTAGTTTAATTGTGTGTGTATGTGTGTTAATTTTAAGATCCGGTTGTATTTTAAAAACTTTTTTTATTTTTTAGTTTAAATTTAATTATATGTTAATTTTAAGAATTTTAGTTTAATTGTGTGTGTGTATGTGTGTTAATTTTAAGATCCGGCTGTATTTTAAAAACTTTTTATTTTTAGTTTTAATTTAAATATATGTTAATTTTAGTTTAATTGTGTGTGTGTATGTGTGTTAATTTTAAGATCCGTTTGTATTTAAAAAATTTTTTTTTTAAATAAATGAATAAAAACTTAGCGAATGTGGTTATTTATTTCAACAACCTCTTTCTTTAATTTTTTAAAATGATTTTTCTCGCATTATTTGAAACTTAGCTATTTTAAATAGTATATATATATAATTAAAAATTTGGTATATAAATATATTTTCTTTTTTTAACGATCAAGTAGAGGGAAAACTTTCTCTCAACACTCGAACGATCGGTAAAAACATATGTAGCTAGAGAAGTCGAAGGTAGCGGTGTAGAAGCTAATAAAGCGACACGTACCTTCTTTCAGGTCAGAATTTTTACAACCACTAACATCATAATAGTATTTATTACATTTTATCTGTTTACACAGTTTTTCATTTAAAAATTTTTTTTGCGTTAATTTAAAGAATAAAAATATTTCTTCACAGTTATTGATTTTAAAATTTTTCTTTCATTAATTTAAAGAATAAAAATATTTCTTCAGTTTTTTCATTTAAAATTTTTTTTTTGCGTTAATTTAAAGAATAAAAATATCTCTTCACAGTTTTTCATTTTAAAATTTTTCTTTCATTAATTTAAAGAGTTAAAAAAATATTTCCTTACAGTTTTTTTCATTAAAAAAATTTTTTTTTTTGCGTTAATTTAAAGAATAAAAATATTTCTTCACAGTATTTCATTTTAAAATTTTTCTTGCGTTAATTTAAAGAAAACATCTTTCATAAATTTTATAATAGAAAATTTATATTTTCGTAAATATTGTAAAATTATTGTAAATTTAAATTTTTTTTTATAATTTTGTTTCTTATTTCAGTTTTAAAATAGTAAATTTATTTACTAGATAAGTAAAGACAGTTCTGGATATCTCCCTAATCATCATGTAGGACCCGCCAGCAAACAAGTAAAAGGATGACGCCGCAAAGTGTTCATGTTGCTACTGATAAATATTTTAATAAAATAATATATACGATTATAATAATCAAACAGCGTCTCTGTAAGCCTTATAGGGGAGGGTGCTCGCGGCCGGGCACGCTCAAACTGCTAGCGGCGAAATAAGAAAGCTAGTCGCGGGTTCGTAAGGCTGATAACCGCGCGCGTATCAGCCGAGTAAGCGGACGGCTCAAACCGCGAGCTAGATACGATAAGGCTTACGAGCGTGCGCGTGCGCCTACTAGCTATACGAGCTACGGCACACGACCAGCGCTGCTTGAAGCTATCCGATACGCTTGGGACTCCCGCGTTATCTCTCTCTAAGGGTCAAATTGCGTTACTAACAGCTCCAGTTTATAGCTTGTAGTTTACACTAAACTCTGAAAGACATCACACCCTACTAGCTGCGGGAGATAAGTTAAAATTTATAGTTCACGAGTTGTCAAAATAAGTAGCCGAAGAAATAAAAATACGTATTAACCGCTGTCGACACAACTGTTTTTCTTTTTTAATATGATTTCATTACTAAACATTAAAAATCGCCATCATACAAATTTAATAGATAAAGTGAAAAATGTACGGATCTCGCATTTTTCATCTCCATCGTCTATTTACGTGCAGTTATGTGACGAAGATATTCAATATAATTCGTTGGAAAGAGAAATGTATTATTACTATGGTGCTGCAAATTGTAAATTTTTTGATACAGATGAAACTCAAACTTCAGAAATTGCTGACACAGTGTGTTTGAAACAATTTAAAATATCGGAATTAAAAGTAAGTACATTCAAGTAAATGATTTTTTATAATAAATTTTAAATAAATTTTAAATAAATTTACTAACAATATTTTTCTTTTAGTCTCGAATGAATATAACAATCAAGTGTAGAAATAAATGGATAAGATGTCTGACTTGCGAAGAAAATCCTCGACGTTGTAAAATGATCGATACAGGAATCACGTTCAATTTGTATCGTACAAATGAAGAGAACGGTATTTATGAACTAGATCATCAATTTTTAACATTACCTCCGAGAGCAATTTTATGCGGGTTGGGAAAAATTGTACCTCTTTCATCCACGGGATATCAATGGTCGAGTAGAGCATGCGAATTGTTTCAAAATTTAACAAAAAACCAGAATTTACAGGCGTATTTTATGGAAAAAGGAATATTGGAAAATACTTACTACATTTTTTTAACTTGTACCAGTAAACATACAGGCACTAGTCTCCATCTAAATATCGCACTATGTGCTTTCGATGTAGCTGTGAGGGACGTCGTAGGATTTCACCATCCTATATGGCCAAACGATCCATGTTGTAAAGATTGATACACAAAGTTTATTTTTCTACTTATTATATAAAAATGCTGAATTTTTATCAATGAATATTTGTGCAATAATTAATATATTTATAAAATATAAAAAGTGATTCAAATTAAAATAATATATTCATATTAAATAATTTAAATGAAGACTATGTTATTTATATCAAATAATTTTATTAGAAAATTTAGAATTATTTTTATAAGAAAAATTGTATTACGATGGTAACCTGTAAATAAAATATTAAACAATAAAAGAAATAAAAAAATATTTGGGTACATTTAAAAAATTTATTTTTTATCCTTAAAAATACATTGATGTAAAAAATACATAGGCTTACATATTATTTATCAATTAGTTTTACAAAATATTCTTAATGTAAATTTACAGACGCAACTTTAACAATTCAATCACGCGTTACACAGTAATGTATATGACATCGAGTATCCTTTATTTTACATAGTAAACGATCTTGTCGTCTTATATTGTTAATCGCAAATACAACGCTATCGATCTTATTTTCGTCGATTATGTTAACAATTTTCGATATATAAACATCTTTACAAAGTCTTTTGCATTCGTCCCATTTCGTTATTAACGGTCTGTAACAAAATCGATCTCGACACACTTCATTATCGCACATTACACAAATTTGTCTTCAAAAATAACCTTTTAATAATACAGAAACAGTAATGTTATTATTGTGTTTTAATAAATCTACGGTTCTCATCATGTGCTTATACATGGTCATTTGATTATTTTTTTTTAATAAAATTAAATTATGTATAACTCTATGCCAGGCTATACCTTCTAATGATTGTTTATATTGAGGCCTATAACGACATCTTGGTACGCGACAATTTATATCGCCACAGCATTCTTCATCGCCATATCGTCGAAGAAATTCGATAGTTCCTATAAAAATAAAACCTTTGTTAAAATTAAGTTTTGAAACCATAAGGGTACGATTTATCATTAGAAATAAAACGTCTTTTTTTAATAACGACCGAGCAAGTTTTTTCTTCAGTGCGCGATACAACTTCGTGAATAGCAGTTTTTCTAATTACGTTATTTGTTATTCGTATTACGTTCTCGTTGTCGTTAGACGCATAATATTTTTTAATTAAATCTTTTATAGTCTCGAAATTTATTTTTAGTGTATTTTCATAATTCAACCTAATTCCTTTGATTTTGCATGTATCAAAAGTTTCTCCGCTCGCCGTTTTTATACGCATCCCGTAAAATTTTGGCCCCCCTGAAACAAAAGTTTCTATATACGCGTTTTCACCGTAACACTCAAGTTCGTTCGTCATTTGACCTAACAATGGCCCTGTCGGCGGTTCATATTCTTCGCTACCATCATTACGACTGAGGTATATGACTGAATCTGTATCATAATACAACACTCTGTCGTCCAAACAATACAAATATTTGTATAATTCTAGTCGCGCTTGTGCCGTAGTATAGGCTGCTATAACTACGTTAGTACAAGGCGATGAGGAAATACATTCTTCTTTGTATTTCCACGATATGTACATTACTTCCTCATTGATGGGCAAACAATGTTGAATTATTTTTTCCGGATCTGTCAAATAGTTTACAAACTCTTGAAAAGTCCGAACTATCGAAGTTTGAGACAGGTTGTCTCGCTGCCCAAACTTTCCCCAAAATGAATTGAGGCATAATTTTGCGACAGATCGCATACCAGGATTATTTTTTATTTTTTCGTAATCCAAAGTTACCCCCTCTTCTTGTTTATATTTATTTAAATAGTTAATTTTTTCTTCCTCTGTTTTTATATCGGAAGGCCAACCGCTCGATTCTTGTTTTATTTTTAAAAATATATTAATATATTCAGTAAATAGGCCGCCAGATCTAGTGTCGGGATTGTATTTTGTTACTTGATATTGCCAAATAACATAAATTTTTATCAATACGTATCCCAACTCTAGAGCTTTTTTATTTCGGTGGAAACCCAAGTTCCGGATAATATACGCTCTTTAGCGCTGTGAAAGCAATCATCTTGATTTAAACTTTCACAGCAGGATCTACATAGCGGGAAAAGTAATTTATTGTGCATTTTTACAGGTAAAACCGAATGAAACAAATTCTGCGGTGGTAAAATATCGCATTTTACTAGGCCTTCTACATTTTGTGAAAAGTTTTCAAAGTTTTCACCAGTAAGATCGAAACATTCAGTAGTTGAAAAAATTTGCGGGTGTCCTATGGGGAAACTAGCTGTCTTACAAATAAACGGATATAGCGAGCACACGTCTATGTAATTTATTTTTTCGCTATTACATACATTATAATGGGTAACCACATTACCCGTGCGCCCGCCGAAAAATGCATCGCGAGGGTTTAGGGTAACATTACCGGCCTTGGGGTGATTTTTTATATAATTTTTGATATTAGGATTAATTTTTATATTTTCATCGAAATCACATTCCCACGCTTCTATAAGATTATACCCGTAAGATTTTATTTTATTTGACATGGTACGCGTTTCCTCGTATCGTTGAGCAAACGTTTTCCCACTATTCAATATATTGTTTCTGTTTTCTTTAAAACAGCGTGGGCATCCATGATAAAAACAACCATGGTACTGAAACACAGTCCCTTTTCCGTTTTTATCATTTAAAAAACCATCAACACGCGGACCTTCTATCAAAGAATATTCTCGTGCTCTACCGGCATGAATAATTTCTTTTTTGAAAAGATTCTCCTGCCATAGCATCCATTCTACGCATTTTTGAGAATATTGTCCCCCTCTTAAATATCCAGACTGAGGTATTATTCCGATTTCGTTGGCATTTAAAAACTTTTTACGAAAAACTGTGGAACAAGCGCTTGCAATAGTGACGCTTTCGCTAAACGGATCGACGTTAGCGATATCTAAAAATATTTTTCTAAAGATGATACATGCTTGTCGTAAAATATTTACGTCCTGCACACAATATTCTATCAATTCTTTTTCAAATCAAATTCTTCGTGTGCTACGCTATCGTACCATTTGAAAAATTGTATGCGCTCGTCGGTACTCATGCTGTCGGGCGAATACGCAGAAGAGGGAGGGTATGGTCCTATATAATTTTCGTTTTCTTTGGTGTTGTATAAATGAGGAAAATAGCCTTTTTTTTTCTCCTTCGGGGAGACCGAATGTTTTCGGTAAATTAGCTAGTTTCATTGGCATATAATTTAAACTGTCAATGAATTTAGTTAAACCTACTTGTAATTTAATTATATTCCTACCGTTTAATATTACATGAGGAACCAACTCTTTCTCATGATCCATAATATATTTTAAAATAAATTGGACATCAAAACTTTTAGCGTTATGCGCAATACAAATAAAAGATGAAAAATTTCTTTTTGTTGTACGGACGGCAAAATTTACAAAATTCTTTAAACATTCGTCCCCTGTAAAAATGTGTTGTCTAACACCACAAAAACTACACAACCTGCACATATCTGGTTCTCCCACACAAACTTCACAACAAACCTGTGCGACACATAAATTTGGTATGTGTATAAATGTATTGTTAGATTCCCCCAATCGTTCATCCTGTCGCGTTTCGAAGTCGTAAAAGATATAGCAATTTTCCGGTGACTTTCTATTTTTTTTTTTACTTTTATTAATAACAGGCATAAAACAAAATGAATTTATATCATGAGTAATTTTACAAGTTTTACAATATTTTTTCCCGCATTCGTGTTTGATACCCTTTGTTTCATCGCAGAATTTTAAACACGTTTGACAAATCTTTATGGTATCACAAATTGATTTTTTACATCTACTTTTCTTCTTTTCATTTCGCGAAAGTGATCCTACCTTTTTATGATTTGTAAAGCACATTTGGGAATAAAACTCACGCCCACAATCATCGCATCGGATTTTGTTTTCCATGTTATTATTATTCGCATAATTTGGTGTTCCATTACACGCAGAACAGACGTTGTTACACTTATGACTTAAAATTTTTTATAAGCTACATTACAAGGATTACAGTAATACATTTTTGCCTTCATACCCCAAAGATTTAAAATTAAATCATAATGTTTACTAGTTTTATAATACAAAATATTTATAAAATATTTATAATCGCGCTGTATTTCTACGCTACCGTCATAAATCGGCGAAACACCTGTTCCAAACGTTTCATATTCGTAAACTTTTATGCATACATTTTGACAAGAAAAGTAACGTTGGAAACGCGCAATTTCGCGTATTCCACATCCTTCATTTTCGCTTAAATTTATATTACAAATTTTGAGTAACTGTAATGCTCTTAGTTTTTGCTGTGCTGACGTTTTTATATTTTTCCACGATTTTCTCCATTCTTCGCTACTATTTTGTTTCATAAAAATTTCCCCACATGCTAACGCGCGTGGTAAACATAAATTATCAGTATTAGAAATTTTTAAAACCCCATTTTTAACATTACTTAGAAAATTATACGTTTCCGAACCGCCTCTACCGATCGGTATCTCAACATACGTGATATCCAATAATAAAGTTTCGTTTAATTTAAAATCACTATTGCTTTGAATTACGCTACTAAATAAATTCCATAGGCTATCGAAATTTAAATCTGTAATGTGTCGAAAACTTAAATATGCATCGCCCTTATTAAATTCTTTCGACCTAATTATAATTCCTACTTTATAGTTTTCACCGCACTTTGATTTAACGTTAACTACAATTTCGCGCATAGCACTCTCTAACCACTGAATTATATTTTCGCCGTGTAAAGGCTCATTTATTTTTAATTCTAAAACGCGAGAGGTCATTCTAAAATTACGATTGTATCGCATAGATTCATTAATTAGAGAAATTTTTGGTACATTACCATGAGCAATTCTGTTCTCTTCTTCCTCTTCGTCCTCTTCTTCCTCTTCGTTATTTCTTCCTGCACCTACTTGCACAACACACGACACATTATCGTAGTTATTATAATTTTGTTTCATAGAACCACTATTTTCACACACTGTTACACTTTCTTCTTCATGACACGTGTTTTCTATCTCTTGTTGCTGTTGCTGCTGCTGTTGCTGTTGCTGCTGCTGTTGGACTTGCTGCTGCTGTTGTTGGACTTGCTGCTGTTGTTGTTGGACTTGCTGTTGTTGTTGGACTTGCTGTTGTTGTTGGACTTGCTGCTGTTGTTGGACTTGTTGCTGCTGTTGCTGGACTTGCTGCTGCTGTTGTTGTGACGCCTGTTGTTGCGACTGTTGTTGCTGCTGGATATTTTCTGAAAACAAAAAAATAATTAAAATTTAATTTGTATATAAATTTTTTATATGTAATGAAAAATATTGAAATATAAAATCTAACTTCAAGCTTCTGGCTCTCCCCGAAAACATTCAAATAATCTTTCTATTTCGTCAGATGTGGGAGGATAAAATCTAGGTTGACTATAATATTGTATAATCAACCAATCGGCTACATCACGGCCTGTACTTATTAAACTATTTCCCGATGGTAATCGAGGACTATCCCGAAAAACTAGAAGCATGAAGTCAATATATTATATTTATAATATTCATTTTTTTTTAATTATTTTAATTACCTTTTTGTACAGCCATGGCAATCTTTTTGTCATTACTAATCATTCTTTTATACCCTGAAGTAGACGGCTCACAGTCCCATGACGTACGGAAAGATGCTAGTTTCCTTTTGCTATTTAATTTAATTACTTGTTTTTCTGTCTCCTCGTCTGCCTCATCCGGTGAAGTGAATCCATTTTCAGCTTCTACAGCATTCAACAGGCGTACCATGCGTGACAACTGCACCACTTCTTCTTTACCACCCGCTAAGTGTAAATCTTTAGCGTGATCTGGTATATCCCTCGGATCGTTTTCAAAAAAATCTACTCACTAAAAATAAAAGAAAGATTAGTATATAATAATAATAAATATTTTTATAAATATAATATTTTTTATAAATACAATAAAAATTACTCACTTATTTCACGGTATCTTTTAAGCAGTCGATTTAAGTAAAAGGGGTGCCTTTTCGTTTTTGATCGGTAAGCTAATATATCGCCGACTACAATAACTGCTGTTTCACTATGACGCAATGCTAGGTCATACATCATTGCTATCTCAAGCGGATTTGTCCGCTGATCGAAAATTTTAGCTAATTCACCGGCTAATGTTGTAAAACTCATTAACATTAGCGTATCCCACCACTCGTCATTGTACACACGCCTAAAATGTTCTTGGCCTATACACAAAAAGGCAACGCACCGCGCAACGACACTTCGCAATTTTTCCGTTTTTTCATCATCGTTCATCACGAGAATATCGTTGACAGAGTGATCGTTAGATGCCATTTTTATTTTTAAATTTTTAAAAATTTTCAATTTTTGAAAAAAAACTTTGAAAAACACTTCCTAATGTAGTAAAGTCTAGAGTTGAACTGATACTCTTTTCTATGGCACTCTTATTTTTATAACCTCTGACCCTCTTTTTCCGAGTTTTCAAATATATTTTCAAATATATTTTCAAAAGATATGAAACCGTAGCTTAAAAGTTTAAGTCGTAAAGTATTGAATTTAGCTTTAATTTTAAAATATAAGATAAATATTTCACTTACGCAATAAGACGGTGCATAATATTTACGATCAATAAATTTTTAATTTTCGATCCAGCTTCTTTTTTTATCATTACTCGAATGCGAGATAAAAAAATATACATAAACTAGATAAGAGATTATCGAGAACATTCTATCGCTTCCGCAGCGCATATCGATGTATGCCTACACCCTATAGGGTCTAGTCACATAGTTTTTCTGATGCCTCAACAGTCGTGCAACTTGACCGCTCTAAGAATCATCTTAGCATTACTCGATACTTTACTCGACTGTAGAATAATAAAATACTGAATTTTACGACTTTTTCGGGTTTGTGGTCTAACAGACAAGTGTGTGAAAAATTTTCAAGTAAAATATAGTGGCTGCTTCGTTTAAAATGAATCAAGCTATACTGAAAAGAAAAATAAATCTCGAGACTTCCCAAGAAGTAGAAAAAATAAGCAAGTACCAAAAATTATAATGACCGAAACTTATAATGATAGGCCGAAAACGTATTCAAACGTTACTTTACTTGCAACCACTTATCCGCTCAATAACTCAACCACTAAAAGAGCAACGGTTGGATTGCATTTCAATCAAGAAAATAAATCTTTTGTACCATCTATACAATTAAGAAATAACCAAAATTTACATGGTTTGCTTTTGGATTCGGCCAAATGGTCCAAATTACAAAATTATTTTCAAGACATTGGTATGTATTTTAAACCTGAAGGTCTTAACTCTCCAACCAAAATTCAGCTCGACGAAATAGATTTAAAATTCACCACATCTTACGGAACAAAATCAATTATTTTGGATAAAAAAAGAGACGATGAGGATGATGCAGAAAATAAGTGCAAGAAAAGAAAAAATTATTCACCAGCCATAATTATGCAGAAAAGCACATTTTACGGATTGAGAGACGCTACTGTGTGCATCGACGAACGATTTAATCGTATTCAACGTGTTGTGCAACAAGTTAATGACTGTAAGGATCACATACTTCAAGAATTAATAGTTTTAGTTAGTGATTCAGATTTACGAAAAAAAACGGCGATCTCATTGTGAAAAATATATTATACAAGAATATGTATCAAATTAAAGATATTGTAAAAAGCAAATTCGATGCTTCGATACACAATGTTTTTCTAGAATTTTATTTCGATATTGTTTATTTTGAATTAGCTGTATTTCACTACGAATTATTTTACGATGAACTTACCGAAATCAATTCTAATGAATTTCTAATTGAATCTCAAATAATGTAAAATATATTTTGTCTTATTTTAAATAAAAAAAATCACTTACCAGACACTTTTATTTTTTATCACCTTATCATACCCTAAAAAAATATGAAAAATAACTTTTTCTCGACTTTCTTTAAATTTTAATCTTTTCATTTCTTATCTCACTTTTTAAATTACATCTTTAAGAAGAAAACTGAAAATTTAGTCATCCCTCTCTTTGTTAATTATCTTATCGCGTGCCTATAAATTAATAGTAACGGAAATTCTTTTCGAATATGTCTTATCACATCATAATTATTCTCTTAACATGTTTTGTACGTTATTTTCAACCGATACAAAAGATAATGATAGATTAAGCCTTATATTATTTAACCGAATCATGAATGTAAAAAAAGAAACAAAAAATAAAAAAGAAATTATATGTGCCCAGTGCAATCAAGTGTCTAAAGCAAAAAATATTATGTAATGAGTATGCCAGTGTGTGCGTGTGTACGTATGAGTATGTGAATAACTTCCAATATTTTTTGACTTTAAATATATATGTAAATAAAAAATACATGTAAGACTTGCAAAGTCGTATTACTCCGAAACATATACTTGTATCGTCGTTGTAATAATTTTATAAAAATAAATGTATCAAACAAATATATCTCTATTTATTTCTATACCCCCTTCCATCATTTTTTCTCTAAAGTTAATATTTCATTCTTGTAATTAAAATTTTTCTTCAATTTTTACTAATTTTTAAATATAATTTTTAATAATTTATTATCATCGATATTTATTTATTATTAGCATTTATTATTAAAATTTTCTATCATCTAAAAGAGGAATATTATGTAAAATGAATTATAATGTATGTATATACATATATATATATATATATGTATATACATACATCACTTGTACAATGTAGTGTTGATTTTCAGGGTTTTTCTCTTTTTTCTACTTGTAAAATATCACTCTTTAAATTCGTAAATGCAGGAAAATATACAAAATCGGTAAATATATACAATAAAAATATACAAATCGGTAATACATCAATAATATTAAAGACTTGAAATATTCTAAAATTATACCAAGTGACAAACTCTCAAAAAATCCGTATTTCTTAAAAAAATTCAATTTTACTAATTTTTTCAATAATTCTTTTCAATAATTTTTTTTCAATAATCTAATGATTTTAACATTTTTCATTTTTTCATTTATTTTTTCATTTTTTCATTTATTTTTTCATTTATTATTATTAACATTTATTATTTATTTTTATTTTCCACGAAATTCCCGATTATCGAGAAGCGAGATAAGCCCGAGCGATAAGGCTCTCAGCAGACCGAATCGGCATACGCGTCCCCCAAAACCGGCATTCTCGCCCCCGGGGGCGAGTATGGCGGTCCTCTGTGACGTCACAACTGTCTGGAGTTCTCGCCCCCTTTCTACTAAGAGATCTCTTTTAACCGACTTCAAAAAGGAAGAGGTTCTCAATTCGACTGATTTTTTTTTTTTTATGTCTGTTACCTCATAACTCCGTCATTTCTTAACCGATTCGAAAAAACTTTTGCTTATCTGATAGAGAATGTCTGCAGGTAGGTCCCATACGTGTCCTATAATTATTGGGCCAATATTCGGTTTGTATGACCCAATTATAAAATTAAGAAAAAAACCGGATGTTTTGTTTTCTCATTTACCTCCCTTATACTTCGCTCTCTCTCTCTCTCTCTCTCTCTCTCTCTCTCTCTCTCCCTCTCCTCTCTCTCTCTCTCTCTCTCTCTCTCTCTCTCTCTCTCTCTCTCTCTCTCTCTCTCTCTCTCTCCTCTCCCTCTCCTCCCTCTCTCCTATCTCTCTCTCTCTCTCTCTCTCTCTCTCTCTCTCTCCCCCTCTCCCTCTCCCTCTCTCTCTCTCTCTCTCTCTCTCTCTCCCTCTCCCTCTCCCTCTCTCTCTCTCTCTCCCTCTCCCTCCCTCTCTCTCTCTCTCTCTCTCTCTCTCTCTCTCTCTCTCTCTCTCTCTCTCTCTCTCTCTCGTGCTTCTGTATGGCCTACTTACTATGCAAAAACCAGGTTATCTGTATGACTTCTTCCCGAAAGTCACAGAGGACTATCGCAGATCCCTTAGAGTTCAAGTATCGAGCTTCATTTTACCTTTAACTTCAACCCAGACGTATGAAAAATCATTTACTTTACAGGCCATGCAATTCTGGGACTCAATACCTGTGACTATCCGCCTGAGACCATCGGTTTCTGCTTTTAAATCGTCATTGTATGATTACTTGTTAGATAATGCTATGTAAAACTCGATTTGTTTATTTATTTATATATATCTATTAAATAGTTAGTTAAAATTGCGCGCATGCGTATAGTAAAATAAATTAGATGCGTGATAATTGGCGTATAATTGTATTAGTTTAGTTATTAAAAAAATGCGCTCTACTGTTAGTTTGCTTTAATTTGTTGCCAAAGTTTTGTAAAATTTTGTTACTATTTATATTGTTTTGTAATTACTATTTATTTATTGTATTACATTGTTTTTTGCCATAAGGTCAAATTTAGACCTTGGCATAATAAAATTATATCAATCAATCAATCAATCAATTTCTCTCTCTCTCTCTCTCTCTCTCTTACCTTAGCTTGAATATGTATTTAGCACACATAACGACACTGTCCTGTTGAGCCTTCTTTCTTTCCTGCTATATATTGCTTGGTGGTGTACTAATGCATGCGTCATGAATTAATAATGAAAGTTTAATGTAATTAGTAGGTCTACCTATATTTGCATTTTTAGTAAGGGGATTCACTAGAAGATAGAAAATGAAAATTTTTTTTACAAAAACTGTTACCCCCACCACTCGTACATCTCCACTCGTTGTTGTACACACGCTTATACGTTAATACTAGCTGGTTACACAGACACACACTGTTGTAAAGCTTATATATATATATATATATATATATATATATATATATATATATATATATATATATATATATATATAACATCACTTGTACAATGTAGTGTTGATTTTCAGGGTTTTTCTCTTTTTTCCACTTGTAAAATATCACTCTTTAAATTCGTAAATGCAGGAAAATATACAAAATCGGTAAATATATACAATAAAAATATACAAATCGGTAATACATCAATAATATTAAAGACTTGAAATATTCTAAAATTATACCAAGTGACAAACTCTCAAAAAATCCGTATTTCTTAAAAAAATTCAATTTTACTAATTTTTTCAATAATTCTTTTCAATAATTTTTTTTCAATAATCTAATGATTTTAACATTTTTCATTTTTTCATTTATTTTTTCATTTTTTCATTTATTTTTTCATTTATTATTATTAACATTTATTATTTATTATTAACATTTATTATTTATTTTTATTTTCCACGAAATTCCCGATTATCGAGAAGCGAGATAAGCCCGAGCGATAAGGCTCTCAGCAGACCGAATCGGCATACGCGTCCCCCAAAACCGGCATTCTCGCCCCCGGGGGCGAGTATGGCGGTCCTCTGTGACGTCACAACTGTCTGGAGTTCTCGCCCCCTTTCTACTTCTCTTCTTCGAAGTCTACTATAAATCTTATTAATGTCAATGAAAAGTTAGATTTATTGAATAAGAATTCTCTCATATTACAGCGAAAAAGGATAAGTAGTGAAGAACGAGAATTAGAAATTAAAAAAAGGGATGAAAAAATAGCAAGTTTACAAGCGCAATTGAACATATTATTAAATAAAAAGATAGATGAAGACTCTGGAATGGATGATGTATCATCAGAAATCTTTTCAAGCTGGATGTCAAATAAAAAATCTGATTCAAAAGGTGTGTATAATATTTAATTATTAAGATTGATTTATTTATTCTTTATTAACTTAGTAACTCATTTAACCATTCATGTTGTTTAACTCAGAGTTTGTTAATTGAAAACATAAGTTATAATGAATAATTTTTATAGGATCGAAGCAATCATCAGAAAAATCTTTAATGAAACAAACAGAAGTAAGTCCAGTCCAATCATCAGCTTCCAATCCATCAAAGTGGACGGCAACTAGTTCAACTGTTACGTCAAGTAGATCAAATAATATTGTACAAGGTATATATATTTAATTTTTGCAACTTAAAACCACTTATTATTTATTTAATTAATTCAACGTTTCTTTAACAATTTATTTATTTGTTTATATTTAAAATCATATTGCTTAATTGTAAATAAAATTTATAAAAATATGTGAGACTCATTGATCATAACGTATGTCTCTTGTTGTATTTAAATAAAAATTTATTTTTATTTAACTATTTTTTTAGATTCAAAGCAAGCAACACCTGCAAAGTCTGCATCAAAACGAGCAAAAGGAAGCATAGTCCAAACACCAGTAGCTGATCCGTCAAAGTTGTCATCTACTGCTTTAACCTCTGTGTCAAAAAAGAGATCACATTCTAATTTATCAGGTGTGTATATGAAATGTTTGTTAACTTTAATTTTGGTATAATATATTTTATTATTTATTTCAATTTTTATTTTTAGCATGCATACTTTTAGCTAAATGAAAAAAATTCATTGATTCATTTATCAAATAACTTGTTACTTTATTTTTCAAATATTTTATTTATGACTGTTTCGAAATCTCAAATTCATTGATTCATTTACGAGGGGTTTCTCACTAAAATACTCATAGAAAAACTCTTCCGTACTCTCAAGCATTCTTTAGTTCTCATGCGTACTCTCCAATACTCTTTTGGTGAACGCTTTAAGTAAATGAATACGAAAAAGTTTGAAAGAGATTTAGTGAGTATGCAAGAGTAAAAATGAGTATTTGTAGAATACGAATGAATATTGAAAAGTATGCAAGAGTACCAATGAGTATTCAAGAGTACGCAAGAGTACAAATAGAATTTTAGTAATATTGATTTTATTATTTAATTGATTTCGACGATAAGTCATTTTATATCATGTTTGATAAATAGAACAGATCGTAACAGATCTTATTAATATAACGCTGAATTCTGAGTCTTTTTCTAACAACCCATCTCTTTATCAATATTAGTTACGTTTACGTAAAAATTATTAATTATAACAAAGTTATAATTTTAAAAAAATTTATTTAATAAGAGAAATATAGTTTTTTAAAAAAATGTACCTATAAAACGATTGTTGATGTACTTATATCAATTTATGAAATTTTCGTAGGTAAAACTTTTTCCGACTTTTTCTCAACAGGAGACAATAAAATTTTTCGTCAACTTTATGAAATATTATTATATTTCAATCTAATGAGGACAAATAACTGGTTTTTATAATATTTTTGTAAAATAGTAATTCTAAAGGTTATATTTTTTCATTTTGCCAATATTTTATTTTTCTTAACTGTTTAAATTCAACTTTATCCCTTGCATAGATCAACTTTTAAATCCATTTTTCACTAGTAATTAACTTTTAGTAATAAGAATATTTTTTGTTGGGAATGACGTGTAATATACAATTTATTTTTTGCCAAACATTATTTTTAATAGTTAAATTTCTGATTTTATTTTCTGAAAAGTATTTATTTTTAAATAAAATAAATCGCAACATTTTTTGTTTAAAATTTCACGTAAAAGATACCTATATTTAGAAATAGTTAAATTTAAGCTACGAATAGTTAATAAATTTTGCTACCGTGCATAAAAAAAAGTTACTTATTATGCTATTATGTTTGGTATAAGCAATATTAAATACCTTATCAAAATTTAAAAATAAATCTTATCGTGTTCAACCGGTAATATGTCGGTAAATAATTATATAAAATAAATAAAGTGATAGTGAAAACTATAAAAAATTGTAATCATAAAAAGATATGTGTTTTTATTGGACTAAACTACTTTATTAAATATATAAAAATGCATTTTTATATATCTGCGTATTTTATAATTTAAAAATAGCCCTAATAGAAATTTTGCTAACTAAACTGGTCGATTCATCAATTATTTTTTATTTAATTTGATATTTACAATGTAGAAAATTAATTATTACTATTATTTTAATTATTTTAGAATATTACATAAAATATGTATATGAAATGTAACCAGTAACATACAAAATATTAATGTATCAGCTTATAGTTTAAATTTCCTTCTTATTCACTATATTCTAAGCGAACTAATAGCTGGATTTATTTTATTAAAAATTAATGTAATAATTACTTATTTTGAGTAAAATTTTTTTATAATAACATTTAATTTTAAAAGAATTGAAATGTTACTTAAAATAATTTCTTACCTTATTTCACAATTTAATAATTAATTATTATTAATTAATTATTGATTGATTATTATCAACCTATTGACTCATCGACCGATCAAGCTATCGATAGATTCATGTATCCACCCATCAACCCATTGATTTATCAACCCATCGACCGATTAATTCATAAATATAACAACCCAAAATAACTTTTTCCTCTTTAAACGTATTAATCGATCAATCCATCGACCCATACATTCGTCGACCCTTTGAATATCTCACTCAGCTGAGTCCTTTATCAAAAAACTTATTTATTTTCTTTATTAATTTCGTAATTTTGTAAATAATTAATTGCATTTTTATTATATATACAAAATTCAAAAAATCGATGTTTTAAGTTCTTTCTTTTGACACACACACACACACACACACACACACACACACACACACACACACACACACACACACACACACACACACACACACACACACACACACACACACACACACACACACACACACACACACACACACACACACACACACACACACACACACACACACACACACATATATATATATATGTTTAAAAAAAGAACTTGAAACATCGATTTTTTAAATGAATACTCTATCTAAAATTTCCGTACTCCTTAATCTTTTGAATATTCAATAATTTTTTTTAATACTCATTGTATTCTTTGCATGCTCTTTAATTATTTTGAATATTCATCTTACTCTTTGCATACTCTGTGATTTTTCAAATACTCAACTTACTCTTTGCATACTCTCTGATTTTTTCAAATACTTATCTTACTCTTTGCATACTCTTTGATTTTTTCGAATACTCCTCTTACTCTTCGCATACTCTGATCAATTTTCAAACTCCAATAATCTTATAAAACTCTTGCGTACTCACAATACTCTTACAAAACTCTTACCACTCTTTGCAAGAGTATTTTAGTGAGAAGCCCCTCGTTCATTTATTTATGAGTACAATGAAACTGTTACCTTCAATCAAAGTCACAGATCATCTCCAATCAAAGAATGCTGAACAAAATTAAAATTAATAGTTTATCTAATTTTATGAATCAATAATTTTTTGACAAGTTCATATAATTGATTTTATTCTTTTTAGTATCGAAATTGAAAAAACTATCTAAAGATTAATTTTAAATTCATTTTTATCAAAAGTTCATTTATATAAATACGTAAAGGTGAATTACTTATTACATCTCATTTTTTTAACAGCGGAGATTATTATTTTCATATAAACATATTTTAAGATTTAGAAGATTCAACATATGAAGAATTTCAATAAAAAAAAATAAAGAAAAAAATTACAAAATCAACAGTTACAAATTCGTTACAGTTGTCAAAAATAGGTGAATAACTAAATAAATTAATTATTTATTCAGCTATTTAACTATTTTTTGCACATTATAAGCATTGTTTGTTGATTAAAAATAAAATTAATTTATAAATGTGTCTCATTGCTCTTTATAATTGTTGCGTCACAACACAAATTTATGTACAAATCAAATACGATGATGAGCGGCAGCACTTACAGTCGCCTGTTCTCACCTCCCTTAAGTCAGCTCATAGACGAAAGGGGGGAGAGAACAGGGAGACTTTTCAAGTGCCGCGGAAAAAATAGTTAGTATCAAGCGTGATATCGCCTCGAACGGTCTTGTCTCTTGCGAGAACATCAAATTTCGTTATAAATTTCTTTCTTTTCAAAAGCGATCAGTGCTTTCAGGTACGGAAGATTTCCGTACAGCGACGAATGGTGGATTGCGAATCAACGCATCACCTTCGCCCACCAAAGCCGCGGCTATACAAATTTTTCATTGTCCCTTTTTTCTTCTTTCATTTTTTGCGTGCGTGCGTGCGAATAAAAATATAACCGTGCGTCAAATAGTGTGTAAAGTTGTAGGGAATAAATCAAGGGTTTTTTTATGCCACATGGCTTTTTCCCTTTATATCTGTGTTGGAAAAAAGACTACGCGACTTTTCATGGTGCAATCCTGTGAAGTCAAAAATCACGATCCCCTGGTTTACGAAAAAATCATAACCGCTAAAGCGTTCAACGAACAAAGCGAATTCTCAGAAAGTCAAAACAGGCGCCGGCCGGTGAGCATAGCTATAGATATACAAGCCACAAGCCACCGAGCAACGCCATCCCCGACAAAAGAGAGCTTCAACTTAGGGACTTCTAAGAAAATAAGATAAGTATTTTGTACAATACACGAGATAACAACATAATATTTTCTCAACTTCAAAATAATTGTAAAATTTATATCAAATCAAAAGTTCATTTATTCAAATCTGAAATTCATAAATTAGTTTATTTCAAACTTTTATTGTAGAAAAGTTTCTTTTAATTTATTTTTGTTTATTAAAATTTAAGACAACTTAACGTAAAACTTAACATTTAATTAAAAAATTTTATTTTTCATTTGAAGTTTCATTTTGAAAAACTTTACATTTAAGTGGGAATTTTATTATGTTTGGTTAGAAAAAATTTAGTTTCTAAGAAATATCAGCGCACAAATAAAAATTAAAATTGAAAATAATATTTTAATATTTCATTTAGCATTTTCAAAGAAAAATTCATCTCAGTCTAAAATATAACTTTCAGAAAATTACATTGTTCAAACCAAAGCTTAGCATTAAAATAAAAGGTTCATTTTTAGAAAATCTTACACAATTTCAAAGTCTATTATAATTAGACAGTAAATTAAAATTTTGATTGTTGAATAAATCTCATACATTTAAAATTTTTACTTTTGGAAATTACATTTAAAATTTTTTACTTTTGAAAGTTACATTTGAAATTTGTACTTTTGAAAATTACATTTAAAATTTTTACTTTTGAAAATTACATTTAGAATTTTTTACTTTTGAAAATTACATTTAAAATTTTTACTTTTGAAAATTGCATTTAAGTTAGAAATTTCTTTTTCAAAAATTTGTTCTTTTCATAAATTTAAGATTTTAGCATGATAAAATTTAGTTCATAAAATTCTTTTTTTTTGAAAGGTTAACAACAAAATAGAATATAGAATTTTATTTTTACAAAGCACAAAAGGTTCTTTGTCTTACAAAGCGAACATTTCTCAGATTGAGATCACGTGCTCTCAATGAGATAGAAAGTTGTCCTTTACGATTTTACGAAAGTAAGACGTACCCTAGCGGAAAAAAAAATGCAGAAAACAGTAAATATCCGAAAATATCAGAAGAAAACAGAAGAAAACTGATAAAAACTGCAGAAAACGGAAATTAACTGTTGAAAAATGTCGAGATTGAGACAAAGACAACAGTTATCTTCTGATTTCTTATGATTTCTTCAGTTTTTATCAGTTTTCTGCAGTTATCTGCAATTATCAACAGTTTTATTCATTTTTCAACGTTTTTCTTCATTCATAAAAGCAATTTGAAAAGTGAAGAAATCCGGAAAAAACTGAAGACAACTGTTATATTCTGAAAATAACTGTTGAAAAGTGAAGAAAACTGAAGAAAACAGTTATATTCTGAAAATAACTGTTGAAAAGTGAAGAAATCTGAAGAAAACAGTTATTTTCTGAAAATAACTGTTGAAAAGTGAAGAAAACTGAAGAAAACAGCTATATTCTGAACAAAACTGTAAAAAAGTAAAGAAATCTGAAGAAAAAAGGTAATAACTGTTTAAAAATAAAGTAAAATGAAGAAAATTGGAAAAAAAATATTTTTTACGAAAAAGTGAAGAAAACAGAAAATAACTGAAGAAAACTGATAATATCGGCAGAAAACGGAAGAAAACAGTTAATAACTGTTGAAAAATGAAGAAAAGTGAAGAAAATTTAAAAAAAAAATATTTTCTTACATAAAAAGTGAAGAAAACAGAAGATAACCAAAGAAAACTGATAATATCGGCAAAAAACTGAAGAAAACAGTTGATAACAGTTGAAAAACGAAAAAAAGTGAAGAAAATTGAAAATAAAATAAATTTTCTTATATAAAAAGTGAAGAAAAGAGAAAATAACTGAAGAAAACTGATAATATCGGCAGAAAACTGAAGAAAACAGTTGATAACTGTTAAAAAACGAAGAAAAATAAAGAAAATTAAAAAAAAAATTTTCATTTTTATATAATAAGTGAAGAAAACAGAAGATAACTGAAGAAAACTGATAATATCGGCAGAAAACTGAAGAAAACAGTTGATAACTGTTGTCTTTGTCTCAATTCCGACATTTTTCTGCCGTTATCTTCTGTTATAAACTGTTGTCTTCAGTTTACTTCAGTTTTCTTCTTTTTTTTCCGCTAGGGTAGCAACTTAAAACTATTTTTAAGAAAATTTTTATGAAAGATTAAGTTGTGTAGTGACGGCCTCCTGGCTCAAGGGAGATTACGTTAGCTAGGTGTAACATAAATTCATCGATTTGCGAGAGAAAAAGCAAGTTGATAAATTTATCCATTTTTTTTTAAAATAAATTTTAAATTTCATATAGGTACATTAAATTTTGAACAACTTCACATTTATTATTCAAGTAAATTTTGTTTGATAAATTAATTCATTGTTACATTTACATTTAATTTTTAATCAAATTCATTATACGTATCTGACTTCAAAATTGATTTTAAGTTAATTTTTTTTCACATTAGTTTTTTCTAAATTTAAATTTAAAATTAAATTTAATAAATTTTGCTTTGATTGTTTGTAACATTTACTGTCAATTTTTACAGTTTGAGGTAATTCATGAAACTAGGGTCGCTTTTAAATCAAGGTTTTAAAAACTACATTAGATAGTTCGAAAAAATTATCGCTGTTGCCCAAGCCGCGCCATTCGTGAGGAGGTTTCGTCGCACCAATAGTGACGGAATTCTCTTCGTGACAGTAAGAGCGCAAGCAAGGCGAAGGATCAGCAAAAATTCTGTTTCTTTTTAAAACAGCGGGCAGGTAGCAAGGTTTAATTAAAACAACATATAGTTGTATATTTTGACAATTTATTACTTAAGAGGAGGTCGAGTATATCTGTCCTTTTCTAATCAAAGAATTGATTTTATTACAAAAACTAATAATTTTAGTAAAAAATTAAGAGAAAGCCGCATTTTGTATCAAAAAAGCAATATCTTCATTGATGAGAAAAAATTAATTTTATCGCTTCGTTTCCAAGAAAACCTTAAAAAACTTAAAACACAGAGGTTAGGGTAAACAATTTGGTTTTTCAAGGTTTTCTTGAAATCAGAGCAATAAAATTAATTTTTTTCTATTAGAGAAAATTTTGCTTTTCCTTATACGAGATGCGGCTTTCTCTTTATTTTTTGCTAAAGTTATTATTTTTAGCTAAAAATTAATTATTTGATTAGAAAAGGACAGAGATACGTGACCTCCTCTTAAACTCTTATTAAGTTTTACACATTCAAAATGAATGATCCAGCAGGAATAAATGTTGTGAATGCAAAGTTAGGGATTTTTAAAGATCAAATAAATGCGTTACAATCGTACATATCAAGTCCCGACACAGAATCGGAAAACATTAAAACACGTTTAGAACATTTATCAGACTTGCACAAAGATACATATGTAATGAAAGCTAAAGCAATAGTTGCTAATTTAGGCGATGAAATAATAAATGAATTTAAGGTAGTAAAAACAATGTATTATTCTACAACAGCTTCGGCTAAGAAATTATGTCAAGCTAACGAACCAATAGCTAGTTCCACATTAAACAATTCTAACATCACTCTGACACGAAAACACACTTTACCGAAATTAACTGAAACAAAGGTACCAAAGTTTGATGGCAAATCAGAAGAATGGCTTGCTTTCAAAAACATTTTCTCTGCATTAGTACACTCCCGTGATGATTCAACTAATACAGTAAAACATGCACAACTCTTAGAAGCTCTTTCAGGTCCTGCTAAATTAAAAATAATAGAATTCGTGCCTAGTGAGGAAAATTATCCAAAGGCTTGGCAAGCCCTCTTAGATTTTTACGATCATAAAAGAATAGTTAGTAATAGACATTTAAACGCTATTTTAGATTTACCAGTAGTACCAAATGCAACAATAGAAGGCGTGTCATCTTTGTTAGACAAGATGCGTCAGCATCAACATATTCTAGAACAGTTAGGTGAAGCTTCATTTGGGAATATGTTAGTTAGGATAGCAGAAAGAAATCTACCACCAGGGTTAAAAAGTAAATGGCAGGATAGACTTCAATTAGATAAACTTCCTACAACAAAAGAAATGTAGCATTTTTAAGCTTCAATCTCTTGAAAATACAAAGAAACACGATAGGACAAATTTAAAAAGAAACTTTAAGGATAATGTAGGAAATTTAAGAGCAAAAAGAGGTAGGGGTTTTGCATTAGTTACTGCAGCATCAACAAGTAATAGATCAGTTAGTTGTCCAAAGTGTATAGGCAACCCCATGGGTTGTACAGATGTCCCGACTTCTTAAGATTAAGTGTAGAACAGCGATGGCAGTTTGTAAAATCTCAAAGACTCTGTTTTAATTGCTTAGGTAAACACACCTTTCCTTGCCCGAGCAAGAAAGGATGCAAAACATGTAACAAGCATCATCACACTTTACTTCACGAGATTAAAAACGAAAAACCTACACAAGTTACACAACCACACACAACAAAGGCGTGACTAGATGGACAATCATATTTATCAGTAGCTTTTCCTTTAGAATCCAACTTAATGACTACAGCTGTAGTCAAAATTCAAAATAAAGAAGGAAACTTCATTGCGGCTCACGCTTTACTAGACTCTTGTTCCACAATTAATCTTATTACAGAAACTCTTGCAAATTCTTTAAACTTAAATAAACATTCTTGTTCAATTAATATAGGGGCAGTTAATGGGTTATGTACTTTTTCAAAACATTACGTAAAATAAAATATTCAATCAAATTACAATCAGTCTAAATATCAACTTAGTTTTTTAATTATACCAAGCATCGCAGACACAGTATCCAATGAAGTTTTCCCTAGAGACTTATTTAAGAGGAGGTAGGAACCATTTGCCGCTTGGCGGCGCTGCGGTCAGGTGAGAGAAAGATATAAAATATTTTTTATTCAGCGATTTATAATTTATCGAGACAATTATATACTTCTAACGTTGTCAAAGGCACTAGCCATATATATGTAGAATAATTATTGATGATAATCTTGTTTGAAAATTCTAAGCTATTGTTATAAAACGAAAAATGCAGTGCGAAGTAGAGCCGGCGTGAGCATGTGTATACTTCGTTCTTTACTATTGCTTTCTCTATCGCACTTAGGAAACATACCCATATGTTTACATCGGTTCTACCACGCGCCGCATTTTTCGTTTTATAATAATATCTTAGACTTTTCAAACAATATTAGCATCAATAATAATTCTACATATATATGGCTAGTGCCTTTGACAACGTTAGAAGTATATTATTGTCTCGATAAATTATAAATCGCTGAATAAAAAATATTTTCTATATTTCTCTCATCTGACCGTAGCGCCACCCTGTATAGAGCGGCGAATGGTTACGACCCCCTCTTAACATACCAAAAAACATTCCTTTAGCTGATCCTCGATTTCATATACCAAAACACATAGATATTTTATTAGCATCGAACATAACTCTTTCTACTTTATCTATAGGTCAAATCAAACTTCAACACACCAACTCTGAAATTACATTACAAAAAACGAGTTTAGGTTGGATAGTAGCAGGTGGAATAAATAATAGAATTACAAATAAGAAGGTTAACTGTAACGTTACCAGATTAGACAAATTAATAGAACAATTTTGGTTTATAGAAACTCTTGAACAAGACCCAATTAGATCTAAGGAAGACATAGCTTGTGAGCAGCACGAGTACTCAGCAGCACTATGTTGCTCACACCAAAAAAGATGAGTTAGGAAGGTATATTATAAGGCTTCCATTCAGAGATAGCAAATTTGATTTAGATGAATCACGACAACAAGCATTGCGTAGATTTTATGCACTCAAAAAACGACTCGAAGTTAACCATAACCTAAAAGTAGAGTATAGTAAAGTAATGAATGAATATATTGCCTTAGGTCACATGACACTTTGTGATGAGACAGGGGGTTGGTATTACCTTCCTCATCATGCTGTAGTAAAAGAATCTAGTGAGACAACCAAGCTTCGAGTGGTTTTCGATGCATCAGCTAAAACATCAACAGGCATTTCACTCAACGATACACTCATGATAGGGCCTACACTACAACGCACTATATTTCAACAATTAGCTTTCGTGTACATACATACGTAGTAAGAGCTGATATAGAGAAAATGTATAGGCAAATTTTACTTCACCCAGATGATAGGAAGTTTCAAAGGGTATTATGGTACTACAAAAACAAACTTAGAACTTTTCAATTAAATACAGTAACATTTGGTGTAGCTTCAGCCCCATTCTTAGCTATTAGGACTATTCAACAATTAGCACGCGATGAGTCAGATAATTTTCCAATAGCTAGTAGACTACTACTGCGTGATTTTTATGTAGATGATTTTATTTCAGGAGCTGAAACTCTAGAAGAGTTGCTAAAAATTCATAATGAGATTATAGAATTGTTAAGTAAGGGAGGATTCGCCATACGTAAATGGTCATCCAATCATACAGAGATTTTAGATAGGCTCGATAAAAGAATTTTCGATTTAGATTGTATAATAACAAATAACCCTATTGATTTAAATCTATTGATTCTCAAGGTCGAGTTTTGATTAGTCTTATTTGTAGTAAATCTCGAGTTGCACCGTTAAAGGTCATTTCAATACCCAGATTAGAACTCTGTGCTGCCTCAATTCTAAAAAAGTTATATGTTGAGGTGAGAAGCCTAATTGAATTTTTTGTAGATAGAGTCATTTTATGGTCTGATTCAACAATTGTATTGTCTTGGTTAAAAAAGGCTCCTCACCTCCTTAAAACTTTCGAAGCAAATAGGGTAGCTGACATTCAAACAGTAGAAAATCAGGTTAGCTGGCGTCATGTTCGATCAAAGAACAACCCAGCAGATGCATTATCCAGAGGGCAATTGCCGTTAGACTTTTTAAAAAATCAACTTTGGTTGTCAGGGCCTAAATGGTTAGCGCAAGCAAAGAATACTTGGCCAGAATCAGTCGAAAAAATCAATTCAGAAACGGTAGAGACAGACGTGTTAAACAGCTAGAGAGACGTGTTTAATAATGTCAACAAACCTGAATGAAATTTACAGTAGGTTTTCTAATTTTGAACATTTCACTAGGGTCGTAGCTTACATGTTGCGGTGGAAACAACCAAGGACCAGACAAAGTAAAAATTTATTATTTTCAGAAGTAGCAGAAGCAGAGCTGAAAATCATTTCTATGATACAACGAGAACGATTCTCAACAGAGATAGGAATTCTTTCGAAACATAAAAAGGAAAACATAACTTCATACAAAAAGGGCACTCCTTTCGATCGATTACATCCATTTTAAGATGAATCAGGATCAATTAGAGTAGGTGGACGTTTAAAAAATTCGTCTCTCCCTTATGGGCAGAAACATCCAATATTACTCCCTAGCAAACATGATGTGACCGACATGATTATTAGAGAAAAACATACCGCTAATTTTCATGCCGGAATTCAGTCAACACACTTTGCTATTAGACAAAGGTATTGGGTATTGAATGGAAAAAATCAGGTTAGGAAAATTATCAGAAATTGTATAACTTGCATTCGTCAACGGCCTGAGCCAATGCATGCGCAAATGGCAGATTTACCTAAAGCTAGGGTTCGTAAAGCACCTGCGTTTTGCTTCACCGGAGACGATTATTTTGGTCCAATTTTAATCAAAGAAAAATTACATCGTAATAAATCTTTTATCAAAACATATGGGTGTGTTTTCATATGCAAGGTATCAAAGGCAGTACACATAGAACTTGCGACTGATCTTTCTACGGAAGGGTTTTTAGCAGCCTTTTGTCGATTTATTAGTCGCAGAGGGGTTCCTGAACACATGTACTCTGACAATGGTAAAAATTTTGTTGGAGCTGATAGGGAAATCAAAGAAATCTATGATTTGTTTGAAACTACTGAATTTCGTGAATCTATCACTCACTTTGCATTAAGTAAAAGAATTGAATGGCATTTTAATCCACCTTTATCAGCTTATTTCGGGGGTATTTGGGAAGCAGCTGTGAAAAGTTTTAAACATCATTTAAAACGCGTTTCAAAGGGTAGTAATTTAACTTATGAACAACTTAACACTTTTTTAATTGAAATAGAAGTAATTCTAAATTCACGACCATTGTATGCAATCTCAGCTGATCCCAACGATCCCTTAGCAATAACACCAGCACACTTACTCATAGGTAGACCATTCAATTTCTTACCAGAAAAACATCTGCTTTCAGTTCCAGATAATAAGCTATCAGCTTACAATTTCATTACAAAGGCTCGTCAACATTTCTGGGCTCACTGGCACCAGGAATATTTGCATGAGTTACAAAATAGGAACAAATGGCAAACATCTAATGCTGAATTGAAAACACGTTCAATTGTAATTTGTATGGATGACGTCAACTCATGCTCATCTTGGCCATTAGGTATTATTTTGGAAGTCTTTCCCGGGGACGGCGGCATCGCTCGAGTGGCTTCTGTCAAGACCATCACTGGCGTCTATCAGCGTAACATTACAAGACTGTATCTTTTACCTGTATCTTGAATTTTATTCACATTTCATATCTGTACATATCTATTTCTTTTGTAAAAACAAAAATTGATTTACATTTCATTGTAAAACTTGCGATCAGCGACGTCGTCACTCCAAAGGAAACTACGCTCAATTACAAAACTTGCGATCAGCGACGTAGTCACTCCAAAGGAAACTGCGCTCATTTACAAAACTTGCGATAAGCGACGTATTCACTCCAAAGGAAACTGCGTTCAAACATATTTGTCTAGTCAAACACTTGTCAAATACCAATTAATGTAAATTTAAATTTTAGGTTAGTTGCGAAATCGAAGCTTCGATCTAGTTTAACTCATTTCATTTACTACAAAATCAATTTTGACATAAAACTTTATTTTGCAGCTTGCGTCCGCAGTATGTTGCGTCACAACACAAATTTATGTAAAAATCAAATACGATGATGAGCGGCAGCACTTACAGTCGCCTGTTCTCACCTCCCTTAAGTCAGCTCATAGACGAAAGGGGGGAGAGAACAGGGAGACTTTTCAAGTGCCGCGGAAAAAATAGTTAGTATCAAGCGTGACATCGCCTCGAGCGGTCTTGTCTCTTGCGAGAACATCAAATTTCGTTATAGATTTCTTTCTTTTTAAAAGCGATCAGTGCTTTCAGGTACGGAAGATTTCCGTACAGCGACGAATGGTCGATTGTGAATCAACGCATCGCCTTCGCCCACCAAAGCCGCGGCTATACAAATTTTTCATTGTCCCTTTTTTCTTCTTTCATTTTTTGCGTGCGTCCGTGCGAATAAAAATATAACCGTGCGTCAAATAGTGTGTAAAGTTGTAGGGAATAAATCAAGGGTTTTTTATGCCACATGGCTTTTTTCCTTTATATCTGTGTATTTATTGAGTGAATCCTTTCCCGATAAATAAAGTGTAAATTTTAGATAGAATCAATTAAAACAAAGCAATTACAACCGCAAGGTTAGTTGCTTTGTATTAGTAGATTCATTTAATTTCTCTTTGCAAATAATAGATCTTTGTGTGTAAAATTAGTGGTAAAGTCAAATTCAGTGTAAACTTAAATTTAATTCAAGTAAAAGGTTCAAGGTTAAAGTTAAAATTAAAAATCAATTCATTTGCATTCAAACAAGGGTAAATTCAAAATAAGATTAGTTAGGGAATTTCATGATTAGATAAAAATTCAAAGGAAAAGGATCACGTTCTTTTCTTTCTAAATCGTCCAACAAATTTAGTTAAAAAATTCGTTGGAAAAAAGACTACGCGACTTTTCAATAATCTATATCAATATTTTTTTTTAGATTCAAAGCAAGCAACACCTGCAAAGTCTGCATCAAAACGAGCAAAAGGAAGCATAGTCCAAACACCAGTAGCTGATCCGTCAAAGTTGTCATCTACTGCTTCAACCTCTGTGTCAAAAAAGGGATCACATCGTAATACATCAGGTGCGTATATTCAATTTTTCTTTACTTAAATTCATTAATAAATTGTAAAAGTACGATTCATTTCATTCAATGTTTTTTCACTTGTATACTTGAGTACGAGTTGAATGTATTGATTTTGTAATCAAGTATATGTGTATGTATAAACGTATTTTCAGACTTAAAAGATTCAAAATCTAGTAAATCTTCAAGCAAATTGAGTGAAGAAAACCCTCAACAGTCACCAACTGCAAGTCCATTATCCTTTTCAGCCTTTGTGCCAACAATTACATCAAATTCTAATGTAAAAGGTATATATAACAAATTTTTCTGAATTTTCATTTAGGTATTATTTATTTAATGAATTCATAATTTATTTTGACATTCAATAATTTTATTGTATATTTTAAGCTAGATTTTCTAAATCAAAAATAAAATTTATATAATTTATAAGAGACGTATTACTTGTTATAATATTTTATTTAGCCTACTAAATATTTATATTTTAAGTATATTAACTTCAATTCATGTATTATTTTATTATTTATTTCATTTTTTTACATTTATTTTCATACTTTGAATACAAGTTAATGAATTTATTTTTTCATTAAATAATGTATATAATAAAACTGCTCATGTGTATTTAATTTTTAATTTTATTTCAAATTAATTGTTTATCTATTGTTATAAATAATTAATTTTGTTACAATTAAATACCATTATTTTATGAATTTTCGGGATCATACACAAAAGCTTTAAATTTCCTAAATTTATATATGTTTACTACAAAAAGGTATTGTTTCAATAAATATTAAAATTTTCACCTGTAATTCTTTTTAGTATACAATTTTAAAAACTTTTTCACAAATATTTACTGGTAAATTAATACATTTTTATTAAAATTTTAATAATTAAAAGAAAAATTTATATAAATATATGTACGTACACTACTCGTTATATTTCTTTTTTAAAAACAAAGGCTTCATTTAAATAAACTTTTGTTTAGATTTAGAAGACTTAACAGATGAAAAATATCCATCGAAACCAGTCAAAGCACAGACTCAACAATCACCAGCTGAAAATGCATATAAATTGCCAGTCACACCTACACGTTTAGTAAAGACAAAACCGCACAATCTACTACCCGAATGGAAATTTTTCGGTGTATCAAAATGTATAAAAGTGTATGAAAGTGTATTGAAGCATACAAAAATGTATCAAAGTGTATGAAAATGTATCTAAGAGCGATTTTTCAGACCTTATTCTCGATCCATTTTGATACACTCTGATACACTTAGATACACTTTGGTACACTTTGGTACATTTCTTAAAAAGTGAGCTGAAATTAAATTTCCTCAATTTTTTTGATGTTATACACTTTGACACATTTTGATACACTTCGACACATTTTGATACACTTTTACACACTTTGATACACTTTTACACACTTTAATATACTATGGTACATGTTGATACACTTCTGAGTATTAGCCTAAATTGTTTTTCCTGTTTTATTTTGCACACGTTTGTACACTTTGATACACTTTTACACACTTTGATACACTTTAATATACTATGGTACATCTTGATACACTTCTGAGTATTAACCTTTTCCTGTTTTATTTTGCACACGTTTGTACACGTTGATACACTTTTACACACTTTGACACACTTTAATATACTATGGTACATCTTGATACACTTCTGAGTATTATCCTTTTCCTGTTTTATTTTGCACACGTTTGTACACTTTGATACATTTTTTTTTTTTTTTTTTTTTTTTTTTTTTTTTAAAGATTAATATATAAAGGATATTGTCCTCTATATGATTAATCTTTTTTCTATGGTGAGGTCGAGGGAGTCCCCGCCCGGTATCTGTTTATCACATTACATCAGGCTAGACTGTCAGACCCACCATACCGAAAACTTTGACTACCGATGGATGGTCAGCCACTTTTGGTGACCAACAATCAACCGATACCCAATGAGATCGGATTTTTGAGAGTCGCGATATAAAATGGCACGTACACTAATTTTCTTTCGAAAAAAAAGTTTAGAGGTACCTGGCCAGGATTCGAACCCATGCCCTCCGCGTTGAAGGCAAGAGCTCTATCCGTTACGCCACCGCGCTCTCTTTATGTAATATAATACATTTTAATAAAACACGATACACTTCGATACATTTCTAAGTAAGAAATTAAAAAATGGTTTTACCATGCACACTTTGATACACATGCGTACATTTTTATACATTTTAATAGTGTTTAATACACTTTTTAGGCATGAAACGGTGTATTAAAATAAGCCGTTTTCATTTTAGATATTTTCATAAATTTTAATGTATCAATGCCCCTTGGGATAAATGTAAGGTTAATAAAACGACAATATTGAAAAAATTGAAAAATATTTTTATAAATTATAAAAGTAAAATATAAAAAGTAATTTAAAACATAAGAATTAGCAATATATATTTGAAATATAATTTGTAATGAAAAACTTACATTCTATATTAGCATTAAATATTTAAACATTAATATTATTAGAAATTTATAAATAATAAAAGTTTAATAGAGACAACTTCAAAAAAATAATTATTCTTTTGTAATACATATCAAGTAATGAGATAAGATAAATAATTTATACTAATAAACACATTTTTAATTTAATAACATTATTAAATATAAATATTTAAACATTGTTGTTTCTAAGATAGTTTTTTTTTATAAATTTTCATTTGTATTGTCTATTGAGACTAAGTTATTTTTTGTAGTCTTTGCAGTCGCATCTTCATTATTATTAGTATTATTGCTGTTTCCATTTTGCACAGTCAATATGTTACAGGGATCTTGTTGATTATTTAAGGAAGAGGCTTCATTTAATGGAAATTTATTTTAGTTAAAATTTTTAAAATGTATCAAAGTGTGCAAAAGTGTATCAAAGTATGCAAAAGTGTATCCAATAAAAACGACATTTTTCCTTTATTGGAAAAATGTATGAAAGTGTATTAAAGTGTGCAAAAGTATATCAAAGTGTATCAAAGTGTGCAAAAGTGTATCAAAGTGTGTAACACATAGCAAATGTAGAAATTAATTTTAGTCAACATTTTCGAAAAGTGTATCAAAGTGTATCAAAGTGTGCAAAAGTGTATCAATGTATGCAAAAGTGTATCCAAGAAAATCAACATTTTTCCTTTATTAGAAAAATGTATGAAAGTGTATCAAAGTGTATGAAAGTGTCCAAAAAATATATGAAAATGTGCAAAAGTGTATTAAAGTGTATCAAAGTTTATATCATTAACGAATATAAAAAATTGATACCAAGAAACTTTTTTTTGGAAGTGTATAAAAATGTATGAAAGTGTATCAAAGTGTACCAAAGTGTATTAACATTTGGTCCGAAATATCGCTCTTAGATACACTTTGATACACTTTGATACACTTTCGTATGATTTGGATACATTTACCATTTTCACTGGGGTATCAGAAGGTATATATTATTATTCTTCTTCTTCTACTATTTTCTTTTGGTGTTTGGCTTCTGTGCTCAGCGCCATTATCCAATGTTTAAGGCGACTTCGGATTTTAGGTTAGGTTTTATTTTTGAGTTTACAAATTACTCTTTCAATATGTAAAATATTTCAGATTTTTTAATTTTTCACCATTCTACGGATTATAATAAATGGTGGAAAATAAAAAAAATTCAAAAAATTTTAGAAAATGAAAGAGTAATTTGTAAACTACAAAATGAAATCGAACCGAACTTTCGTAGTCGCCTTGTTTTACACAAGGATCTAGAACCTTCCGTCGGTTTGATGCAAGTTTTAATGACATTTTATAATTTCGAGGACAGTCATCAAAATTACAATGTTTTCTATGCATCTATATATATATATATATATATATATATATCATAAATTAACATTGCTTACCAATCAGAGAGATTTTTTCTTTTATTAAATTTTGATTTACCGTTGAAATATTCCGTGGGGAATAGTACTTCTCACGGAATATGTCTACGGATACAAATAAAAAAGGTGTAATAGTGTATTTTGATTGTTTTTTTTAAGTACGGAACCGAGTCCACCGCGTAATAAGTTAAAAATGGATAATTTTCAAGTCTTCAAAGATTGCAAAAGTATGCTTATAAATATGTATGTATATGTATTTTGTTTCTCAGACTTTGAAGAATCACCATCAAAAGCACGTGAAACTTCATTACTTGAGGGACAATTTTCTAAAAAAACAAAAGATGAAAATCCATTTAAAAAATCAAAAAAATTAAAGAAAGAGAAGGTGAAGATGTATGATTCAGAGGGTTTTCAAAATTTTGATTCTGAAAAAATGGATAATATGTTTCAATGGGAAAAAGAAGATGAAGAAAGTGGTCAAACTGTATGACATTAATTTTATGTATGGTAACAAAAATGATATATCGAAGTGTGTGCTTATATTTCTTTTTTATCACATTTTAGATTAAAATGATCCACCTTTGTTATGGTGTGTCCGTTACTTTAAAGTCATGGAAAAAAATTATTAAGTGTAAAACAGATTCCCTGTTTGTTAACGAATTAGCTTCAGCTATTTGGGACCAGGAGACATTAAAACTGAAAGCCTTGCAACCCGAGAAAGCAAAATTACTTCCAGATGGAAGTACCAGAAAGGCTTTCACTCCTAAAAAACTCTCTGTTATCAAAAATAAATAATTCTTTATTATTTTTTTGACAACATACATTCCTGTAAACATATATTTCCAAAATATATAAAAGTTACTTTTTTTTAGAATGTTTTGCGGCAAGATTAAAAAAAAATGTACTGAATGTCAAAAACCTTTCGACCCCAGAAAAATATAGGGCTTTCAATAAATACCGCACGTACCTGACCAAGTTCATAAACAATCTAAGAGAGAGTGAGAAAAAAGTTATTGCTGCAGAATTCAAGAATAAAGGTGACGAATCTTCTGATAACAACATCTTTGAAAATGATATTGATTAATATTTGAATGTGGATTCCTTGGATATATTGCTAATAATATTTAAAAACGTTTGTTTGGTTATAGAAATACATTTATAAGTAAAATGTTATTATTTTTATTACATTATTTAGTTTCACTAAAACATTTGTTCCTTTAATCTTATAACTGTATTCTAAGAAAAATTATATTACTAGTAAAAACCTTTATCATTTAATTTATTATCGAAAAAGTGTTTATATGTTGCTTAACAATCAAGTATGCTTTAATATTAAATGTGTTCAATCATTACATAAAATTGTTACAGATATGGTTTCTGTGCAAAGAATTTTAAATTCTTCTGTTATGAGTTTTGACTCAGACTTTTATATATTTTATCACATGTACACATAATTTAATAATTTAGATTATAAGTATAAATTCTTATAGTTCGTATTAATTAAGAGTTCTTCAGTATTAACTAAATTGTTACGCTTTAAAGTGCAACACTTACAGAAAATAAATATATTAATGATTAATAACAGATATTTAATTTTATATTTAATAACGTTCTATCCACTTAGTTAAAGGTGAAGTTACTGATGGTACAAAATAAAAATTACTATGTGAATACTTCAGTCATAAATTTTTTTATTCTTTATAATATAATCATTGAATCATAGAAAAATTTTTGAATCGTCATTATAATTACATTTTATTAATGATTTATGTAAAATTTTATAATTAAAATTTTTCAATAAAAATAACATTGATACAAAATGTATTTTTTCTTACATTATCACTATTTCATATATCAATTCATTGCTATGTATTTAAATTATATATGAAAAAAATATTTATTTTTGCTTATCGGCTCGAAAATGCTATTTTCGCTCACGGTGCCAGATCATCAAGCTTGTATTTGCGGAGTCGCTAGACAAAAAAATTGTATTTTAACTATGGAAGAAAATTAAGAATGCTTCAAATCGTATGTTGGTCACTCTCGTCTTCTGCTTGGGTGAAAATTTGGGTACGATTTAAGGCATTCTTTGTTTTCCCTCGTTACATGAAAAATATATAGTTACTATTTAACGGGATGTCGGAGCTGCAGCAATCGAGTTTTGCTTTATTTATTCTATCAATATCTTTTCAAATTTATAAATTAGACAAATATAATGACTTATCTGCACTAAAGCTATACTATACCAATAATTTTTATTAAAATAAAAAATCATTTGGACTTGTTATTTTTTTATGAACTTGGAATGGATAATAGATGTCAAACTCGACAAACCTAACCTTAAAATACGATACATTGAAAGTTCTTATTATAACTTTTCATGTATAGTTTTTTGGTGGATTTCTTGAGTTGTCCGCACTAGAGTTTTATGTTACTAATTTTTTCTTTTTAGCGAAAAAACCCGATTAAACGCACCGTTTATTTATAAGTTAGGATTGCAAATATTATTAGAAGGCGAGTAGCTCCGTCATGCTCTTAAAATACTTATTTTGAAAAAAGTTTGTATAAAAATATTCCAATAAATATATACTGACAAAAAATACATACTTTTAAAAAAATACATGTTTTTCAAAAAATATATACTTTTCCAAAAATATTAATTTAAAAATAAAAGTATACTCTTAAAAAAAACATCTTTCTAAAAAGTATGTATTTTCATGGTAGTACATACTTATATAAAAGTATGTATCGAAATATTTCAAGAAAGTACAGACTTTCTCAATATTCTCAGTACATACTCAAATGTTACAAAAAAGTATGTACTTTAGCTAAAGTACACATTTCAAGTTCATACTTATTTTCATAAATTTCTTAACAAGTACATACTTTTATGAAAGTATGCAGAAATATATTTTCAAAAAGTACATACTAACATATTCCAAAAAAGATGTACTTTAGCTTAAGGACATACTTGAAATTCGTACATATATTCATAAATTTATTAACAAGTACATACTTTTTTAATAGTATGCAGAAATATACTTTCAAAAAGTATGTCCTTTCCAAGAAAGTACATACTAAATGTTCCAAAAAAGTATATACTTTAGCTTAAGTATATACTTAAAGTTCATACTTATATACATAAATTTATTAACAAGTACATACTTTTCTAAAAGTATGCAGATAAATTTTTTTTAAAAAGTATATACTTTAGCTAAAGTAGATACTTGAAGTTCATACATATTTTTATAAATTTCTTATCAAGTACATACTTTTTTAATAGTACCCAGACGGAAATCACATTCTGAAATAAAAAATGATAAAAAATAATAACTGATATTAACAATTTAAAATGTCTAGATTTTGGACTGTAATAAAAGTTTGAAATAGTTATTATTTTTTATTTTTTGTTTTAATTTCTTATTATTTTTTATTATTTTTTATTAGCTTTTTCAATTTGGAAATCATACGCATAAACCAAACCTAAAATAAAAGTTATTATTAGTTATTATTTTTATTACTTTCTTATGAAACAATAGTTATTATTAGTTTTATTTTTTTATTATTTTTTATTAGCTTTTTCTATTTGAAAACCATACGCTAAACCAAACCTAGAATAAAAGTTATTATTAGTTTTTATTTTTTATTATTTTTTATCAGCTTCTGATTGGCTCATTTGGATTTTATTCGGTGCTTTACCAAGCCTAAAAGGGCTTCTACCTAGAAAATATCTAAATCATCTTGCAATGTTTATCTCAGCTTTAAATACTCTTCTACAAGATAGCATATCACCACATGAACTAAAGATTTCAAAAATTTTATTAATAGAATTTGTTTTTTATTTTGGTATATTTTTCGGAGATAAGTATATGTACTACAATGTACAATAACTGTTACATTTAACTGATACTGTCGAGAATTGGGGACCACTATGGGCAATCAATACTTTTCCCTTCGAAAGCCATAATAAAAATTTACTTGAAATGAAGAAAAGTAATTACCACATCGCTAAAGAAATAGTTATTAGACTATTAACTTATCAACAAATTCCACAATTAGAAACGGAAAGCTTTATTTCTCAAGAAACGAAAGATTTTGTTGATCAACTGAACAGTAAAAGATTAAAGAAAGTAGTAAAAATAGGTGATTGTACACTAGTAGGATGTGCAAAACGTCACATTCTAACCAAAAAAGAAATTTCGTGCCTTCGTTTCTTTATAAATATTAATAAAATTACTGAATGTAAAAAATACAATAAAATTATATATCAAAGTTGTAGATACACATCTTGTTATTATTCAAAAGGAAAAAAACTAATGATTCTATTTTTCAAACGAAAGATAGTAGATTCGGAATCATTAGTTCTATATATTTGATTAAATACGACGATAACTGTGATGTTTATATTTTCTTTAAATTATTAAAACTTGTACCGGTTTCATTTGTTAATGACACTGATGTGAAAGAAGTCATAAATTTAAAAAAATGTTCACTCTTTCATGGCGAAATTTAATGTCTTAAGTATACCATGCTACACCGGCCTTGTATAATAACAAAATGTAATGATGATTATTATTTAAGCTCAATTTTTAAAGGTGCTCTTGGTCGCTGCATTAATTAAGATTTGATAAGTAAATCGTATTATATGTTAGCGTTGACATTGTAAATACAAAATAAAACTTCTTTTATAATTGTAAAATAAGACTTATATTTTTATATAAAAGTTTTTATGTAAAAATAAAAATAAAAATTCTTTTTGAATCAATTATATCCTTACCTATCTACTTACTTTCAATAATCAAAAACAATTTTTAACAATTTTTAAAATCTAATGAAAAATAATTATAACTTTTTTTATCGTTTCCTTCAAGTGAACACCTTTAAAATTCAAAAAATTAATAAAAAATTAATAAAAATTACTTAAAAATAATATTAATAACTTTTATTTAACGTTGGCTTTATATGTATATATACCTTACATACCAAAAAAGATAAAAAAAATAATAACTGATAATAACTTTTATTCAACGTTTGCTTTATATGTATACCTTCTATACCGAAAAAGATGATAAAAAATAATAACTAATAATAACTTCTATTAACTTTTATAAATAGAAAATAATTATTAGTAACTCTTTGATTGAAAAAGAAAAAAAAAAATAATAACCGATAATAATTTTTACTTACGGTTTACTTTATGCATATACTTACCATGCTGAAAAAGATAATAAAAAATAATAACTGATAATAACTTTTATCAACTGTTATAAATGTAAAATAATTATTAATAACTATTATAAACAGTTATTACAGTCCAAAATCTACACTTTTATAACAAATAATAAAAAATAATAACTTTTTTTTAAAATTATTTTTCGTTGTATATAATTATTATTAGTTATTAACGGCAGATTATTTCCGCTTGGGTATGCAGAAATATATTTTCAAAACGTATGTACTTCCCAAGAAAGTACATACTTTTTAGAAAAAGTACATACTTAAATGTTGTAACAAAGTATATACTTTAGCTTAAGTATATACTTAAAGTTCATACTTATATACATAAATTTCTTATCAAGTACATACTTTTTTAATAGTATGCAGAAATATATTTTCAAAATGTACTTCCCAAGAAAGTACATACTTTTTAGAAAAAAGTACATACTTAAATGTTTCAACAAAGTATTTACTTTAGCTTAAGTATATACTTAAAATTCATACTTATATACATAAATTTATTAACAAGTACATACTTTTTTAAAAATATGCAGATAAAGTTTTTTAAAAAGTATGTACTTTCCAAGAAAGTACATACTAAAATGTTCCAATAAAGTATGTACTTTAGCTAAAGTATATACTAGAAGTACATACTAGAAGTACGTACTTCAAGTACGTACTTATTTTCAACAAGGAATTATTGATGAATACAGACAAGCGGGTATAGTCACAGATACTGATTCAAGCTATGCGCGTCCAGCATTTATTGTAAGAAAAAGTGATGGAACCTCGCGTATGGTAGTTGATTATCGTAAGCTTAATAGTGTAACGAAAATTATACCTTATCTTATACCGAATTTCGATGATTTACTTAAGCAGTTAAACGGTGCATGTTTATTTATTACGTTAGATCTCGCATCGGGGTACTTACAAATGCCGTTAGCAGACGAAGCGCAGGATAAAACAGCCTTTATTACAGAGACGCAAATAGGTAAATTCGACAGAGCGATGTTCGGTTTGGCTAATGCTCCGCGGTATTTTGCTAAACTAATGGATTTTTTATTAGGTATTGCGCATAATTAAAAATAAAAAAAAAACTTTTTAATGTACTACGTTTTTATAATGAACCAAAAAGTATAAAATAATGTGTAATAAAATGAAAAATGAATAATGATTTGAAATAAAAAAAACGTGGGGCGCATGTTTATTATTATGTATTGTATGCGCCCCACGTTTTTTTTATTTCAAATCATTATTCATTTTTCATTTTATTACACATTATTTTATACTTTTTGGTTCATTATAAAAACGTAGTACATTAAAAAGTTTTTTTTTTATTTTTAATATTATTTTATACTTTTTAGTTCAATTAAAAAACGTGGTAGATTGAAAATTTTTTTTTTATTTAAATATTATCTTATACATTTTGGTATTATTATTATTATTATTAATATTATTTATCGTGTTGTCCAACAGTGCATATTATATAGCATATATATTGTTGTCAAGGGACTAAAACGTGTTTCATCTATTTTTTTTAGAGAACACGTAATCGCATGGTGAGTTTCCCGCCATTTTGACGATAATGACGCCATTAGAAATTCAACCAAGATTTATTGTTTTATGCATTGTTAGACCATAAAATGAATAAAATACAGTCTCCAATTCTATATGTATAATAGAAAATGCTGTAATTTATGTCTAATTGCAATATATGACAAGTTAAAGAATTTTAAAAATTTTCGAAAATGGTTAGACACTAATGTTAAAAGTATATCTATATATAAAATCTTCAAATCTTCAATTTTGCCAATATCTCCGTTTATAATTAAATATATTAATATATTTTTCGGTGGGAATATATATTTTTAATTATATTATCCAACAATGCGTGCAAAAATATAATATTGAATATATTAATATATTAATATATCAAAAAAGGATTTTTAAAATTTTCGAAGATGTTTAGACACTAATGTTAAAAGTGTATCTATATATAAAATCTTCAAATCTTTAATTTTGCCAACATCTCCGTATATGATCGAATATTTTAATATATTGTTCGGTAAATATATATATTTTTTTTATAATATTGCATTGTCATCCAGTTCTGAGCTATATTTAAAATTTCAAGTCTCTAGCTCATCGGGAAGTTAGTTTACAATCGGTTGCAAAATTTGTACCGAACAGACAGATAGACAGACAGACACCAAAGCGAGTTAATAAAAACGTAGTAAAAAGGGACTAGCTTTTAACTTCTTTGACAATGTATTTATGCTAGTGAATGGAATACATTAATGAATAATTTAGAATATATTTTAAAACTTTTAAGCGATGCTGGTCTGACATTAAATCTTGAAAAATGTAAATTTGGTATACGTCAAATAGAATATTTAGGTTGTATTTTAGGAGAAGGAATAATAAAACCGGGTAATAGAAAAATTTCTGCGATTGAAGACTTTCCTAGTCTGAAAGATAAACATAAAGTGAGGCAATTTCTTGGTTTAGCTAGCTTTTTTAAAAGATTTGTACCTAGATTTGCTAGGATTATTAGACCTATATCTAAACTTTTAAAAAATGATATAAAATTTGAATAGACTTCTGAGCAAAGCCATGTATTTCAAGAAATCAAATCAAAAGTTGTTTCGAAAGCTATATTAAAATTGTATAATCAAAAAGCGTATAAAACAGAGCTCCATACAGATGCGTCAGCTGTAGGATTAGGTGCAATTATGCTTCAAAGTGATAACGAAGGTGAAGCTTTGCGATTAGTTTATGCAATTAGCCGTCGTACGACTGATGCTGAATCTAAATATCATTCAGGAAGATTCGAACTTTTAGCTATAGCATGGGCGTTAGAACGTCTGCGTTCATTTCTTACAGGGTTAAAATTTGTTGTATATACGTAAAAATCTGATTCACATAAATGCTTGGAAAACTAAAAATTCTCAGATAGCGAGATGGGTGAACGAGATTGCAGACTTTGATTTAGAAATAAAACATAAGAGTGGTGAATCTATGCAACATATCGGTGCATCATCTCGTGCTCCAATTGAAACTGATTCAGTCTTTACAATATTAAATTATAATTCAATTACAGTTATAGACACAAATGAAGATAAAGTACTTGTTTATCAGCGTTCTGATCCTGCAATTTTAGAAATTTTAAATATTTTACAAAAGAGTGAAAACGATCGAGATAAGATAGAAACCAATGAAGTTAATAATTTTGTTTTGCAAGAAGGATTATTGAATAAACAAATAGTACGCGATGGTAAAGAAAGGCTTTTATTTGTGGTTCCTAATGCTATGCGTAAATCTTTAGTTATTAGTTACCATGATTTAAAAAGTCATTTTGGAGTCGAAAAGTATTGAACAGTATTATTATTTTCCGCGATTACGAAGATATGTACGCGTTCATATTAAAAATTGTTTAAGTTGTATTTTAGCTAAGAAAAAGTCAGGACCAGGCCTAGGTGAATTACATCCAATACCTCCGGGTCAACGTCCATTTGATTTAATTCATACTGATCACGTAGGACCTTTTCCAGTAACCAAGAAAGGAAATCAATATATACTTGGAATTATTGATAATTTAACAAAATTTGTTGTTATTTATGCTGTCAAGCGTGAAAAAGCTTTACATACTGTAAAAGGGTTTAAAGATTTTGTATCTAGATTTGGTGCTCCAGGAAGAATTGTTCCTGATCGAGGATCTAGTTTTACTAGTCATGGTTTTCAAAAATTTTGTTTGCATTATGAAATTTCTTAAATTCCAGTTGACATCCTCAAGCCAATAGATTAATTGAGCCATTGAACCTAACCTTGTTACCAGCAATGAAAATTTCAGTAGAAAATAACGAACAAAATTGGGATGCTGAAATTAAAATAATTGAAAGAGATAATAATTTAACTATTAGTACGGCCACAGGTAAAACCCCTTATGAAGCTTTATTAGATTACTTACCACGCTTCGAAGAACTTACACGCATCCAAGTGAAGTACAATCTCAGATCAGAGACCGAATAATAACAGAGTAAGAGAAATATAAGCAACGCTATGATGAAAACTGAAGATTACATGAAAAGCTACACGTTGAAGATATTGTTTTCATGCAGGAAAATCTTATATCCAGTGGACACTAAACAAAATTACAATCAGCTTTTGGTGGACCTCTAGTCTATCGTAGGTGTAGTACCAAACAATATCAGGAAGGCCAAATGTTATATAATCTAAATCATAGATGGCGTTTTTTCCTTTTAGTATAAATATAGATTCTCTTAACGATACGAAGTCAGAGGACGAAAAGCGTGAGATAAGAACAGTCGTGAATGAGTTCTGAGTGTGTGATTAGGCAGCTAGCTGCGTTTTGACTTACGTTGTTAATTTTGTCTAAGTGACGTTAAGATTCCTTTATTCTAAAGCAAAATACTTCGTAGTCTTATATCTTCTTTGTAATACTAATAGTTTAAATTACTTCAATAAATTATTATTTCATATTTTAAATAAATAAAGTGAGAGATTCTCCGAGCATAACCCCACTGTCTCGTTTCTTAGAACAATAATTAACGATCTATTCAAAAGAAATATAAAATTTAAACCATAACAAATCTTAAAGAAATATTCCACGATATATTTCACAGGAAGATCAAAGTAATCTTTCACTGGAATATTTCATAAGAGATTTTAGGTAATCTTCGGCTACGCCAAATATTTCACAAAAAGATTTAGTGAATATTCCACTAGAATGTTTCATGAAAGATTTGCTGGAAGATACCATAAATATTTCGCTTGCAGATTCTGAAAAACTTTATAATCGTACACTGGAATATTACATAAAACTTCCAGGAATATTCCACGGAATATTGCACAGGAAGATTGAAGTAATCTTCCACCGGAATATTTCATGAAAGATTTCAAGAAGATGCCATAAACATTTTGCTGGAAAATTCCGAAAAACTTTAAAATCGTACAGCAGAATATTACATAAATCCTCCAGAAAAATTCCGCCAAATATTTTACAGAAAGATTTGGGTAATCTTACACTCGATATTTTATCAAAGATTTGCCGGAAGACTCCATAAACATTTCGCTGGAAGATTCTGAATAACTTAAAAATCCTACATAAAACTTCCAGGAATATTCCACGAAATATTTCACAGAAAGATTTAAGTAGTATTCTAGTGGGATATATCATCAAAGGATTCAGGAAGATTCCATAGATATTTCGCTTGAAGATTCTGGAAAACTTTAATATCCTGCAGCGGAATACTACATAAAACTTCTAGGAATATTCCACGAAATATTTCACAGAAAGATTTAAGTAGTCTTCTAGTGGGATATATCATCAAAGTATTCAGGAAGATTTCATAAATAATTTGCTAGAAGATTTTGAAAAACTTTGAAATCGTACAGCGGAATATTACATAAACCTCCCAGAAAAATTTCGTTAAATGTTTTACAGAAAGATTTAGGTAATGTTCAATTGAAATATTTGATAAAAAATATACAGGAAAATTCTATAAACATTTCGCTGGGAGATTTCGAAAACCTTTAAAATCGTACAGCGGAATATTTTATGAAACTTCCATAAATATTCCACAGAACATTTCACAGAAAGATTCAAGTAATCCTCTAGTGGAAAATTTATTAAAAGATTTTAGGAAGATTCCATAAATATTTCGCTGAAAAAATCCGAGAAACTTTAAAATTGTACAGCGGAACATGACATAAAACTTCGAGAAATATTCCACGTCATATTTTACAGGAAGATTTAAGTGATCATTTAGTAGAATATTTCATGTAAGATTTTAAGAAGATTTCATAGATATTTTGCTAAAAGATTATAAAAAACTTTTAAATCGTACAGCGTAATATTACATAAATCATCCAGAAAAATTCCGGCAAATATTCCACAAAAAGGTTTAGGTAATCTTCTACTAGCATAAATGTTCCTGAATTATTTCTCAAAATATTTCATAGAAAAATTCAAGAAATTCTTTAGTAGAATATTTTATAAAAGATTTGCAGAAAGATTTCATAAACATCTCGCTGGAATATTCCAGAAAACTTAAAAATTGTACAGCGGATTATTACATAAAACTTCCAGAAATATTTCACGTAATATTTCACAAAAAGATTTAAGTAATCCACCAGAGAAAATTTCATGAAAGATTTGAGAAAGATTCCATAAATATTCCCCTAGGAAATTCCGAAAAACGATAAAATCGTACAGTAAAATATTACATAAATCTTTCAGAAATATTCCATGGAGTATTTTACAAGAAGATTTAAGTAATTATCTACTGAGATATTTCATCAAAGATTTCAGGAAGATTCCATAAACATTTCGCTGCACGGAGAAATAATTCATGCTAATAGAGCATGCAAACTGCCATCTACGTGGGTATATAAAATATTGATACAAATATGATAGGCATGAGAAGCTCTATCAGTATTGGATTACTTCATGCTAAAAAAGATGGTATGGAGAGTAAATAAAGCATGAACGGCATTTACTGATGACTCGCGTGGTATACTTTGATGACTGCCCACTCTCATATCCTGTGTTTGCTCGTGACATATTCTCTTTTTACTCGATTCACCTCCTCTTTTGGGTGGTGACGCGAGCGAACACGGCAGGTCTATATCCAAAATTATGTCATCAAATTTCGCTATCGTATTTTCGATGCGTGAATCTTTTTTTTTCTTTTCTTTTCTTTTTTTATGATGGACATTATAAATATAATCTATTAAACTTTGTAATATTAATTTTTAACTTAAAATTCAATTATTTTAAACAGCAGGGGGGCAGATAAGCATATACGATTTTAATCCAAAGATGTTTCGAAGTAGCGTTGGTCTAGTGCGTAACGTTCACGCTTTTCCTTTTGAGTGCGCATGTTAAACTCTTAGCTAAGGTCACTTTAAAAAAAAATTTTTTTACATTTTTTTAGTATTTTTTATTCCTTTTTATATTTATTTTTTTTTAGATTGTGTATTTTTTTAATAATTTTAAAATTTAATTTTTCACAAATATGCTCGTTTTTTTTAATAAAATTTTTTAAAAAATAGATTATTCTTTATAGATAGTAATTACGAATATTGATAAATAAATGATAGAGATGTTTATTTTATAATACTATAGTTGAATTTATTTATAATTAAGTTTATAAAATTTACAATTAATTACAATAAATAAATAAGACTAGGGTATTTATTTATGTTATAATTTACATTATATATTGATATGTGTTTATGAAGACAAAATTGAACTATAGTATTGTAAACATCACTATTATTTATTTATTAATATTTTTAATTATTTCGTATATGAAATAATTCATTCAAAAATATTAATTAAAAAAACGAGCATACTTAATATACTTGTGAAAAAATAGATTTTAAAACTAATAAAAAATAGAAAACATAAAAAATATAAATAAAATAAGTGCCAAAATCTATTGAAATAATAAAAAAAAGTTCAAAAAAAGTGGTTCTCACCGAGAGTTGAACTCGCGCACTCAAAAGGAAAAGCGCGAAAGTTACGCACTAGACCAAAGTTACTTCGAAACATCTTTGGCGTGAAATCGTACATGCTCATCTGCCCCCGGCTGTTTAAAATAATTAAATTTTAAGTTAAAAATTAATTATTAATAGTAACAAAGTTTAACAGATTATATTTATGTCTCTTCCCTCATAAAAAAAGAAAAAAAAAGATTCACGCAACGAAAATACGTTAACAGAATTTGCGACATGATTTTGGATATAGACCAGCCGTGTTTGCTCGCGTCGCCACCTAAAAGAGGAGACGACTTGAGTGATGGAAGAATGTCATAGTTAGCAGTGAAGAAAGAATAGTTGACAAACTAAGTTCACTCCCGTCACGTCTCATGAGAGGATACAGCGCCAGACATCGAAGGATATTAGAATGGGGAGTTACCAAAGCATGTAAACAAACCGTTTTTGGATAGCATAAACCTCGTAAGAGTATATGGCGCTGTTATGAAAGCATAGGATATTACTTACTAACTTTGGATACGTTAACTAAATGCTTTATGGGCATGAATGTTCTTTCAGTGTGGATAATTCCAAAAAACTTCAAAATCGTACGGCGAATATTACATAAAACTTTCAGAAATATTTCACGGAATATTTCACAGAAAGATTCAAGTAATCATCCGGTGATATATTTCATGAAAGATTTTGGGAAGATACGAAAGATATTCACTAGAAGATTCTAAAAAACTTTTGAATCGTACAGCGAAATATTACATTAATTTTCCAGAAATATTCCACGGAATATTTTACAGGAAAATTATAGTAATCTTTCACTGGAATATTTCATAAAAGATTTTAGAAAGATATCATAAATATTTTGCTGGAAGATCCCGAAAAACTTTAAAATCGTAAGGCGAATATTACATAAAACTTTCAGAAATATTTCACAGAATATTTCACAGAAAGATTCAAGTAATCATCCGGTGATATATTTCATGAAAGATTTTGGGAAGATACCAAAGATATTCACTAGAAGATTCTAAAAAACTTTTGAATCGTACAGCGAAATATTACATTAATTTTCCAGAAATATTCCACGGAATATTTTACAGGAAAATTATAGTAATCTTTCACTGGAATATTTCATAAAAGATTTTAGAAAGATATCATAAATGATTTGCTGGAAGATTCCGAAAAACTTTAAAATCGTACCGCGGAATATTACATAAATCTTCCAGAAAAATTTCGCCAAATGTTTCACAGAAAGATTTAAGTAATTCTCCAGTTAAATATTTCATAAAAGATTTTAGGAAGATTTCATAAATATTTCGCTGGAAGATTCTGAAAAACTTTAATATCGTACACTGAAAAGATGATGGAATATTTGTTGCTTTTATTTAATTAAACTCGTTCTTCATCAAATTTGATAGGAAAATTATTCCAAAATCGAATGACCGATATAACGGATTCTTCAATGGCTGTCAATTTTTGTAATAGAATTGAAATTAGGTTATGCTAAGCTTATATACGTAAAAATTGTTATTATAAATGTGATAATGAATTGATAAATAGTAAAATATAGAATTAAGTTTCTAAACGTTACAAAAAAGCATCCATTTTAAATATTCATTTAAATAATCCATCAAAATATTAATATAAAGCACTCGTGATGACGGTTATTCTGTCACATACCATATGCTTGTGTGCTTTATGTTGGCGCAACAGCCTTACGTTGTGATACAAAAATTCTACCAAAACTGAAAAACTATTTAAGTCAATACAGAGTATAGCGCATCAGCTTTTTTAATTTGAATGGTTATGTTCTTTGACACAATCGTTCTACCATCGCCTTTTCAGTATACAGCGGAATATATCATAAATCTTCCAGAAATATTCCACGAAATATTTACAGAAAGAATTAATTATCCTCCAGTGGTATATTTCATGAAAGATTTTAGATGGATTGCATGAAGTTTTCGTTGGAAGGTTGCGTGTAATGTTACGGGAGATTTCCAGTGACGCCGATAGGGGGATGTTGGTTAAATGGGAATTTCACTTCTAAGCAGTGAAACGATACCTTACTCACTATATAAGCGAAAGGGTCGGCGCTTTGTTATGTACACCCACCGTTAAGGATATTTTTCCGAACGTGTACGTCGAATAGCAACGTCGCATATTTAATGTATGGCGTAAGAATGTTATTTTTCGTGCTCAGAGTTTCGCATCTCAGCTACTTTTTACTAACTTACCATAATGAAGATTCTTATAGTTAATATCCCGCTAAGAATGTAGATGGCGATTCAATCAATTGTTTAGAATAAATATGAATTAAATAATTAAATTTTTTTTCAAATCTTTATTATTGACAGCGTAAGCTGAGTAATGAAGAAGCTGAGATGCGAAACTCTGTGCACAAAATAACATTCTTACGCCATGGATTAAATATGCAACGTTGCCATTCGACGTACACGTTCGGAAAAATATCCTTAACGGTGGGTATACAGTCGAAACGAATATGTAAATGCAATTTTATAACTAAATGTCAATGTTTATGTATGCGTATATGTATTAGTATAATGTGTGAGTACAAGTATAGTGTGTCATTACATAATATATATACTATTCCCTTACAGCATTTTCAAATCTTTCATTAAATATTCCTGAAACATTCCGTGGTGGATCAGAAACTCTGAATCTTTTATCGAAATCTTTCAAAAATCTTCCAGGAACATTTTATGAAAGATGAGAGATTACCCAAACCTCCCATTTGAATATTCTTGAAATTTTTCGAGATTATTTTATGGAATATATCAATGTAAGTAGAATTAGGGACATACGAATTTTAGAGGAATATTTCATAGACGATTTCCGTAATATTACAAATCTTTCGTGCCAACGTTCTACGCATCTTCCATGAATATTCCATGGAATATTTTACAATAGATTTCTAAAATTTTCCAGAAATATTTTATGGAATATTTCATGCTAGATTCCTTAAATCTTTAATGCATATTCCATGGTAGGTTTATGAAATGTTTTAAATCTTTCGTTTCAATATTCTGAAAATCTTCCATTAAATTCATGCTTATGAAAAAATCCTGTAGGACATCCAGTAGGACATCCAATAGAATATTCTGCAGGACATCCTGCATGCATTTTGTGCAAAAGTCCTGCAGGATGCATTCAAGATGTATTGCAGGATGTCATACATTTATAATAATCAATCAAATTTTACAGAAATATATTTTAAAGAATTAAAATTATTTTAATTTTAATGATTTCTCAAGTTAATAGCTTGATATTTATTTTCTTCCTAAAAGAAAATCCAAAAATAAGACATTCGTCAATTCTCCGTGAATCGAAGAGCTTCTGCAAACTAACACAGAATATCTTATATACCTGCGTCTTTTAGATGGCGATTTTCTTAATTTTACGATCCCATATCTAAATTTCAGAAGCACAGTTATATAAGATATTCCGTGTTTGTTTGCAGAGGCTCTTCGATTTGCGGAGAGTTGACGATTGTTGTATTTTTGGATTTTCCTTCAGGAAGAAAATGAGTATCAAGTTATTAAATTGTTAAATTATAAAAAATAAAATAATTTTAATCCTTTAAAATATTTTTTTGTAAAATTTGATTGATTACACAGGCCCACAAAAAAAACAAAAGTGTCTGTGCAATCGACCAGACCTATATATTCTTATGTATTTTTCGACGCTGAATCCGAATTTGCAATAAAAAAGTAGGGTCCGGCTACTTTTTTATGAGGTTTTGCTCGAAAAACCTCATTTTTTACGGTTTTTTCATGGTTTTTTTTAAATCAAAAAAAAATAAAGAAAAATTTTATTTTTTTGATTTCAGAATCGAATTCTGCGGGAAAAAATACATCGAAAACCATGTTTTGAATTTTTCTTTTACAGAAATTTCAACCCACCATACGGCGATGAAAAGGCAGAAAATCGCGAAAAGTGAAAATTTGCTTCAAATTTGATTAAAATGACATTAAAATCGAGTTTTATGATTTTAAACCGATTTATAAACATTGAAAAGACTTAAATCGGGGTATTTGAAGTCGCTGATCGCAAATTTTAAGTCATTTTTTTCAAAAAACAACTCCTAGTCGGCGTACGTGGAAAATAAACGTGATAAATTGATATTTTTTTCAAAAAATCGATGTTTTGGATACTGTTCTGGAGGTTTTCCACTATATAAATCACAAAACTAGAACCTTTTTCGACTCTTGATCATAAAATGAGACTTAGAACTTATGTATAGCGATATTCATGAACTCCATTATAATATTTTTAGCTTCTTTTAAGAAGTGCCTTAGAGTTTTAATGGGTTAATCAATTGAGTTTGTAGAATTTTCGGTAATACTTCGCAACTTCAATAGTGAGATGTTGGATACTAGATATTGGCGATATCTATTTTTATTTTCGTCTTCCAAAAAAAAATATTTTAAATAAAGTTTTAAAGTGTTTTACGCTTACGCACACGTTTCTCGTCAAATGACCGGCGTAAAGGATTTCTGACACGCTTTTGACCTCTCTTTGAAGATGTTTCTCTCTTCATCATCCAGCAGTAATCTGTCAACATATTTATACCCCATCGTCCTTGAAATTTGCGTTCAAATTCCTTCAAGTCTTGGTGAAACCTTTCTCCTTGCTCTTCACTAAAGTCCCCGTTGTTCTCAGAAAATTGATCGATATGTGAATCAAGGAAATGAAGCTTCAAGCTCATCAGGCAGCCCAGTTTTTCAAAGTTGCGTACCATTTTTTTACAATAGTTTTGTAATTTACGTCTTTGGTGCTATCCAAAAATTTTGTTGATACATCTTTAAAACTAGACCATGCTGCTTTCTCATCATCTTTCATAGTAGTAGATAAGCTATAGGCATACTGGCTCAGGTTCCTTCTGGATCACCCCCTCTCTCCTCAAAGTGATCTAGAATGTAATGTGTGTATAAGCCCATAAGAGTATCCCCTTCTTCGAGTGATTTTTTGAATTTTGGTTTTTATTTACGCCCACCCTTCCCTGCTCCATGTGATCGAGAATGTAATGTGTGTATAAGCCCATAAGAGTATCCCCTTCTTCGAATGATTTTTTGAATTTTGGTTTTTATTTACGCCCACCCTTCCCTACTCCATGTGATTTAGAATCCAATATGTGTATAAACCCATAAGAGTTACCTTTTTTTGTTTGATTTGTAGGTGGCCCCATACCGTAGGGAGTCCCAAGATGTTTTTTCTTTTGAAAGATTAATGTTTACGATTGCATGTTTTCCTTTTTTTTCATCTCTATGACTTTTTTTTCTATAAGCCACCTTCTTTTGATCGATAGATATTTTTCCTTTGGTCAAGGAATATTTTTCCTTATCTTTTACAAATAAGAGTTCTCTTTTTTTTTTAAACAAGATGAAAAAAGATAGCTGACCCTTATAATAAATTTTTTTCTCAAAAAAGATTTTCTTTCAAAAAGATAAAGACAGTATTATATCTTAAAGGTTGCATGATTCATTATTTTCATGCACCTGCGACTCAAAAAGAACACACACAGTGTACTGCATTAAGAGAAAGGACATTCTTTTCCTTCTCTCCTAAAAGCAGGTTAATTTTTGTGCAACGTTCAAGAAAATGCATAGTGGGCAGCGCTACAAAAAAAGACTCTCCATCCGCCGAAAAAACTTTATGTTTGCTAGTGACCCTTTCGCTTCCCCGCAGCGCCACTTAGTCGGCGCAATCAGTGTGCTGAAAATGGACTCTGATTGCTCCGATAATCTTAATGCAATCGGCGCTTTACGCAACGCTGAAGGATACATGCGGCGCCTAATGTCTTTGAGTGCAGGTATACACAGAAAACCCTTGGTCTCGTCATTGTTTTACCACTGCATGTTTTTTCTTTTTCATCTCTATGACAGTTTCTTTAACCCACATGCTTCTGATCGATAGATATTTTCCCTTTGGTCACTTTCACATAACTTTACTATTCAAAGTCACTTTCTGCTTGTTCTGATAATCTTAATGCAATCGGCGCTTTACGCAACGCTGAAGGATACATGCGGCGCCTAATGTCTTTGAGTGCAGGTATACACAGAAAACCCACGGTCTCGTCATTGTTTTACCACTGCATGTTTTTTCTTTTTCATCTCTATGACAGTTTCTTTAACCCACATGCTTCTGATCGATAGATATTTTCCCTTTGGTCACTTTCACATTACTTTACTATTTAAAGTCACTTGTTTTCATTTTGTTGGAAAGAGACCTTTTTTCTTTTTCGTAAAAATATGTTTTCTTTTACTGAGAAAAGAAACTTTGTTTTGGTTTTCATGTTTATAATCTTACAATCTTTTTTCTTTCAAAATTGAAACTTTTATTGTGCCCATTCTATATCCATGTATTAAGTTAAAATAAGGTTATTGGTGAATTTTTTTCTTTTCAGAAAAGGTTTTCTTGACAGGTTTATATTTTTGAAAGTCACCACTTATCTTATTTTATCTTTTTTTTTAAGAAAAAAGGTCTTTTACTCTTTTCCTAAAACGATATATCGGTCATTTAATTTTGAAAACGAAGCCCTTTGCGAATGCATTCTTTTTAGATAGAAAAGAGGGCGTGGAAAATACTTGGAGGATTGTCAAAAAATTTTTTCCGCAGGTAGGTAATTTTGTAAATTTTTTTGTATAAATACTGTGCTGCATGCAATGTTCAGTATTCAGTCTCTCAAGCTTCCTAAAGCAAGATTGAAAAATTTAAGTTTCGATTTAAATCGTATTTAAAAAAATAAAAAATGGCAAACGGAAAAAAAAATCAAGAAAACAAAACTAGTGCGAGCCTCAAAATAATGAGGGAGAGAATCCAATGGTTAATGAGGAACGGCTCGTTGATCTTGTTGATGCTTGATCACGTCACATGGGCGATGGATGCAATAACATCGTGTGAGTAATATTTGATAATTTTTTTCTTTTTTCATAATTAATAGTTTTTTATATATTATTTCAATAATTAATTATTTTTGTTTTCTTTTTTTAGTGCCACCGATGCCGCAGTCTGCTTCAATGCAGCAATTATATCAAGGCTTCGAAAATATGGAAACACCGAGGGCAAGCCCGAAGCGCTCGAGAAAAAGATCATCGAGCTCGAGTTCGAGTTCAAGTTCGAGTACCAGTGGAACGTCATCGAGTTGCTCTTCATGCAGAGCAACGCCCAAGAAAGTTCCCAGAGTCAACAACGAGGATGTAAGAACTCCTCTTCGAGAGAACTCGCCGCAACCAGGGCCCTCGGGTACAAGTAAGTTAAAAAAACGAAAAAAATATTTCATTAAAATATAAAAAGAAAAAGATTAAAATATTTATTTTTTCTGTTTCAGGATCACAACTTCGGGAGAAGTCACCGCAACCAGGGCCCTCGGGGACAAGTAAGTTAAAAAAAAAAAAATATTTCATTAAAATATAAAAGAAAAAAAATTAAAATATTTATTTTTTCTGTTTCAGGATCACAACTTCGGGAGGAGTCTCCGCAACCAGGGCCCTCAGGCACAAGTAAGTTAAAAAACAAAAAATATTTCATTAAAATATAAAAGAAAAAGATTAAAATATTTATTCTTTCTGTTTCAGGATCACAACTTCGGGAGCAGTCTCCGCAACCAGGACCCTCGGGTACAAGTAAGTTGAAAAAAACAAAAAATATTTCATTGAAAAAAAATAAAAAAAGAAAAAAGTTTAAAATATTAATTTTTTTTTGAAAATAATAATTTTATCTAAATAAATAATTAATTTTTTTTTCCTTTTTTCAGAAGAGAGAATGGCAGCGCTACTATCCAGGAGAATAGACCTCCTCCTGCAAGACGAATCTTGCAGCTTAAACATTCAGGGAAAAAGATTGTGATGAATACAAGGCTTCCTAAGTCTAACCAGGAGAATGAGAATGCCAGATTCCCTAAATCAACGCAGGAGGATGAGGGAACAGTTTCGTCATGCAGTGAACTCATGATAACAGAAGACATCACATATCTTGATTGAAAAATAAATTTATGTACATGTATTTTTTATATAAATATAAAAAAGAATTTTTGTAACTGGCGGAAAAATATGTAATAAAAATTTTAATTCAATAAAAAAAAAAATAATAATAGTTCATAAAATCTTAATCTCGCTTATTTGATGAGCCTTCCTATATATATGTAATATAATCTATTTTATAAAAAAAAATTTTTTTCACTTAAATAAATTATTATAATTAAAAATAGTAGTTGGTTTTGGGAATATTAAATTAAATTATAATAATCATTGATAAAATTTTTATTTTTTTAAAATCACATATAATTATTTTTTTCATTTTAGAAATACAATAATTTTTTTCATTTTAGAAATACAATTATTTTTTCATTTTAGAAATACAATTATTATAGTATTTTAATAAGATAATAATAAAAAAATTTTAAAAATTTTATTCATTTGCAAAATATAAACATGTACATTTCATTTTTTTGTTTTGTTTAAAATAATTATCAACCTCATCTTTATCATTAATATTTAAGTAATTTCGTAGCCATGCTCGTATAGCAATCGTATTATTGACTGCACACACGGGTCTTTTTCTTCTTATACAGAAAACGTGGTTCAAGCAGAAGTGGTGCTTATCACCTATTATTCCTTCTAATGCTGGACAGCCGAAATCTTCAACATTTGAAATTGACCTGCAAATAAAATAAACAGAATAATTAAACTATAATATAAAAGTATAAGAAAAGTATTAAAAAGTATGAAAAAAAAGTATTAAAAAGTATGAAAAAAGTATTAAAAAGTATGAGAAAAGTATGAAAAAGTATAAAAAGTATAAAAAAAAGTATAAAAAAGTATAAAAAAAAGTAAAAAAGTATGAAAAAGTATAAAAAAAGTATAAAAAAGTATAAAAAAGTATAAAAAAGTATGAAAAGTATTAAGAAAATGATTATTTTGAATATAAAAAATTTAAATATATTTTTACTTACACACTTGGTAAAAGATTTTTCAACCATTGCACTTTCTGCTCTCCTTTGACAAATAATTTTTTGATTCCTTGCGAGCAGATTTGGAAAACACGTTGTAGACGATGATATGGAATATCTCCGGAATTCCATGCTATACCGTGATGGAACCTTTCCACCCACTGAGCCATGCATTTTTCTTCTGTATTTAGTTCCTCCCATGTAATTGGAGATTTGAAAACATAGACTGTAGGTAAAGCTGTTTTTCTAAAATTGAGGAAACTAACTTCTTTGAAAATAAAAGAATCCTCTGATATTCTTTGAAATCCTTGAATATCACATATATAAATGCTTTCTTCTTCCGCAGACTGCATGATATAATTTTTGAACAGCATATCGTAATCACGAGTTCTAGCCATCTCGTAGCGTTGAATGTTTCAGTATGAATTAATATCGGGAAATGAGAATAGAAAATTTTCAAATCGTAAGTTTATGTCAAGCAATTCCCCTCTTACTTTTTTAAGATTGGACGATGGAAAATAGCTCAGTTTTCACTGGTTAAACTAAAAGATGATAGTCACTCCCCCTCTAACTTTTTAAGATTGGACGATGGAAAATCGCTCAATCCTCATTGGTTAAAACTAAGAAATGATTCTGATAGGTTAAAAAAGGTAAAAAATTCATCCCTACCCGTGAAAACCTCTCTTTTTCTGAAAAACTTGCACTCCGTTTTACTATTGGTTAGTTAATTGAATTTTCTATCTCTCCTTTTGTTAACTTACCTTTAAAAAGGACTGAAGGTTTCTGGATGAGCATACTTCGTCAGAGGAGTCGTGAGTGTATATAGTCATCGGGACTAAACTTTACCAATCGTGAAAGTTTGTGTTTGTGAAAGGTTATTTTAAATAAAAAGAAAAAAAAAATGTCTTCAATTAATTTCTTTGAACGTCTTGTGCAACTACTCCGTGATGCTTTGCAAAATGTAAATGAACTGAACAATACCGATCTCCATTATTGGATAGATATGTGCAATGGTAGTTTAGAGAAATTAAATGAAAAAATTGTCAATTCTGATCTTACAAGAGGAGAAAAGCAGAGATGTCAAACTTGTGTGTTACATCTTTCGGGTATTCAAGTTCAATTTGAACATCATCTTCAACGAGGAGGTGGTCTGCAATCTGAAGAAATAGAAGCTTCTGTTGAATGGCGAGATGTGCAGTCAGCTTTCGAAAACAGAATTAGAACTGGCGTAGTGGTAAATATAAATCATGTGGATATTTTAAGTTTTTTAAACGACGCCCAAGAACTCTTTAAAGTACATGTACAGTCATGCTTAGAAGAATATAGTGCTCTCAAAGTGAATTCAGATTTCACCGCAGAATTTTCTATACAGAAAAGTAGTGAAGAATTGACAGATATTAAATATTTTACAACCACAAGTACTTCAATTTTCATGTCAACGAATCTAGAAGAATGGTTCAAAATAAATATCAAAGATTCTATTTTGACACAGATAGAAGAATTTCAGGAAAAAGATTCTGGCTGGGCTCTAAAAAGCATTATAAGTCTGAGTATAAATATGAAAAAATATTCTCCGATCAAGGGCAGTTCGTACATTCCTTTACCACCTTTTATACAAAAGAAAAAGCATGTGTCAATGTTCGTAACAATGACAATCAATGTTTCAAGTATGCTATCCTCTCAGCAATATATCCAAGTGAAACTAATACTAATAGAGTTAATCAATATAGCATGCATGAGAACAAGTTGAAATTTAATAACATAGAATTTCCAGTGACACTTAAAAATGTTCCAAAATTTGAAGAACTGAATAATATTTCAGTAAATGTGTACATGTTGAAGAAGTTTGGACAAAAGTTTGAAGTATCACCTTGCCACATTACATCGGATAAAAAGGAAAAGCATGTCAATCTACTCATCATCCAAGACTTTTACATCGATGAGTATGAAAAAGATAATCATTCTGATGATATTAGTTTACCCAAATACCACTACGTTTGGATAAAGAATATGTCTCGTCTTCTGAAATCTCAACTATCTAAGACACATGTAAAATCATTCCATTGTGAAAGATGTTTACAAGTCTTTTATAATGAAGAAAGATTGCAAGTTCATGAAAATGATTGTAAGAATTTGAATTATTGTCGAATTAATCTACCTGACTCGCAGAACAACATTCTGAAATTTGAAGATTATTATAAAAGCGAAAAAGTTCCTTTTATTGTTTATGCTGATTTTGAATGTTTACTGAAGCCTACAATGAATGAGATTGCCTTCCAACTTCATGAAGCATATAGCATAGGATATTATATAAAATGTAGCTTTGATGACAGCTTATCTTTTTATAAGTCATATAGAAAAAATATCGAAGATGGACAGACTCCTGCACAATGGTTTGTTCAAGAATTAAAATCAATCAGTGAGGAAATTGATAAACTCTACAAGAATCCGAAACCATTAAAACTTACGGATTTAGAAGAATTATCTTTCCAAAGGTCAACCATTTGTCACATATGCCGAAAACTAATCCGTGATGAAGAACTCGCAGTACGAGATCACTGTCATCTCACAGGACGGTAAGATATTAATTATAGTTATATTTCAATGAAAAAAAAAATTTACTTTATCATGCAAATTTTTTTAAAATATCTATTTTTTTTTACATTAGTTTCAGAGGTGCAGCACATAATTCATGTAATTTGAATTACAAGTATTCAAAATTTATTCCTGTGGTTTTTCATAACCTCAATTACGATACACACTTCATTTTGAAAGAGATAGCCACATCTTCATTGATGGGAGGACGAGTTACGCTATTGCCATATAATAAGGAAAAATATATTTCTTTTACAAAATACATAGATGGCAGTGACCTAAGTTTTAGATTCATAGATTCTTGGCGTTTTCTTCCTTCGTCATTAGAGAAACTTGCATCATACTTGGAAAATGTGCCGATATTGATAAAAGAGTTTCGAACTGATGGTTTTACAGATGAGAAAATTGATTTTCTCAAACGTAAAGGTATATTTCCATATGATTTTGTAGATGGATTGGATAAATTATTAGTTACGAAATTGCCAGAGAAAAATCAGTTTTATAACCAACTCACCGATTCTCATATTGCTGATGAAGACTATAAGCATGCTATTCAAGTCTGGAGTAAGTTCAATATAAGGACATTAGGCGAATATTCGGATTTATACTTAAAAACAGATGTTTTACTATTGGCGGATGTATTTGAAAGTTTTCGAGAAACATCTCTCAAAGCTTACGGTTTATGTCCAGCTCACTTTTATACGTCTCCAGGCTTGACATTTTCAGCAGCGCTAAAAATGACGAAAGGTAGAACTGGAGCTTCTTACAGATATAGATATGTTGATGTTCATTGAAGCAGGTATTCGGGGAGGAATAAGTCAATGCTGTAATCGCTATGCCAAGGCGAACAATCCATATATGGGCTCTCCGTATGATGAAAAACAGAAAATGAAAACACTTATGTACTTTGATATTAATAATCTTTATGGATGGGCAATGGTTCAATATTTGCCAGTCGGAAAATTCAAATGGGTAGAATATGAGACGAATTCAAACTTTTACAACGCACCGCCAGATTCAGTTATTGGATATATTGCTGAAGTAGATTTGGAGTATCCCGAGGAAATACACGATGCACATCGAGATTTTCCATTCTGCGCAGAGCATAGTGCGCCACATGGCTCGAAACAAAAGAAACTTCTCACTACTTTGAAGAACAAGGAGAGATATGTTATTTACTATCGAACACTCAGACAAGTGTTGGAAAATGGACTTCGACTGAAAAAGTGCATAGAATTTTAAGTTTTGAGCAAAAGGCATGGCTTAAACCTTATGTGGAATTGAATACTCAAAAAAGAATGCAGGCTAAGAACGAATTTGAAAAACTTTTTTATAAATTGTTAATCAATGCTGTCTATGGAAAGTGCATTGAGCGAGAGCGGTCTCGAGTTGATGTCCGATTGGTAAATAAATTTACTGGTAGATATGGAGCAGAAGCACGTATAGCTCTACCAAATTTTCACAGCTGTGCTATTTTTGATGAGAATTTAGTTGCCATTCAAATGAAGAGAACGAGCATCACAATCAAGAAACCAATTTATGTTGGATTTTGCATTTTAGAATTATCAAAAACATTAGTTTATGATTTTCATTATTCGTATATGAAAAAGCGAGTTGGAGACAAATGCAAACTTTTGTATACTGATACTGATAGTCTCATATACGAAGTTGAGGATGTTGACATGTACAAAATAATGAAAGAGGACATACATAAATTTGATACTTCCGATTATGAAGAAAATAATCCGTTCGAAATTCCTCGAGTTAATAAGAAAGTTCCGGGTTTGATGAAAGACGAATGTAATGGTAAGATAATGACAGAATTTATAGGATTACGAAGCAAAATGTATAGTATTTCAATCGATGGAGGAGAAGTTATAAAGAAAGCCAAAGGTATAAAGTCCAGTGTTGTTAAAAAATCAATTACTTTTGAGGATTACCGAAGCTGTCTTCAGGATCTCACTATTATATACCGTGAACAGTGCAATATCCGTTCAAAATTGCATACTGTGCATACTGAAAAACAGAGAAAAATTGCTCAAAGTCCTCACGATGATAAGAGATTTTTATTGCCTGATAGTACAGATACTTTACCTTGGGGACATTATAAAATTGAAGAAATACAGATGGCGCAAGCTGCACTTGAAGTAGAGAGGGAACATGCAAGAAAAATGGCTGCTGAAAAAAAAAAAAGAGTGGGAGGTAGAAATGAGGAGAGGAGATACACGAGTGGAGATGGATGCTACAGAGAATGAAAGAGAGAGGGAAATCGAGAGAAGGGATGAAGCCACCAATGAAAATAGTGCAGAGCGAGTGGGGATGTCACTTTATGAAGGCGAGCAAATTATCATTGAGTATGATGTGTTAGAGGAGTTCATGAATGACTGGCATCCATCAATGGAGGGGGCAAGTTCCCAGGAAGGAGAAAAAAAGGATATATTACGAGTAGCAATGGAAAGGGCAGACATCGAAGTGGGGAATGGGCTATATCAACCAATGGACCACAATGAGGAGCGCATTCAAGTAATCGAAGAGCTTGAGGACGATCAACCTTGCACAAAGAAATCTAAAATCGACTAACTTTTTAAGTAAGTTACAATTTATTTTTTTACCAAAAAACATTATTTTTTTCCATCAAAATTTTTTTCTAACAGAAATTTTTAATTTTTTTACTTTTTCTTGTTTTCAGAATGGATTTATCTGCACTAAACAAGATTGCTGGAAGCGACTTCCTGCCAAGGAAGAAAGTCACAGACTTAGAAAAAGACCAGCAGTACATGGTGACTTCACTGAAACAAGTCAAGACAAGATTTGGAACCAAGGTCGTAGCAGATTTCGACCAAAGCTTCCAAGTCTTCTTACCAGAGAAGATTTCATCTGCAATCTTAAAAGATGAAGAATTTTTCTACAATCTCTGTGATAATGCAAATAAACTGCGTTTGATTGCAATATACCTGGGAGGATCTTCTTTTAAATTCGATCGGGCTTAAAATAAATAAAAATATACTCGTCAAATTATTTTTCAAACTATTTATTGTAAATTGTACATAATAAGAATACATGAATAAATGAAAATTATTAAACATTATATAATTGTTTTTATTTATCACCACCATTTATAATTATTATATTTATATTGAATCATAAAAAGAAAATTTTAATAATAAAAATATTTTATATATAACTTAAATTAATGAACATAATAAAATTAAATTTTTTTTTTTTTTTTATTACACTGAAATACGTGGTAAAATACATCTTAGCTTATTCAAATAATCTCATTTTTATCTATCCAACTATTATGCTTGCTATTTAGACCTAACCACTTAACATATACACGTTTACCACTTTTCTTTAAAACTTTTTCTACCAAATAAATTTCTGGATACATAGTCTTTTGAATTTCCGTTTCATAAAAGCCGCCGGAGACTGGTTCATCATAATAATCTTTGACATGGTAAGTTATGGGATTGGTTTTTACAACTCTTGTTATTGTGAAAATTTCAGTTGACCAATTTGGTGTATAACCTTTTTCAAAAACTTGTTTTATCTTACTTATTCGCACTTTATCTCCTACTTTGAATTTTGGTTTTTTACAGGTCTTTTTTCAGTTGGGTAATTTTTCTTGATTTCTTTTTCATTTACCTTCGTAACGTTTTCAGGCTCGATTCCTATTGTCCGATGTTTTCTTGAATTGTATGCTTTCACTAACTCAGGCAGAATATCCAACCATTTATAACTTCCTTGTTTGCTGAATTCTAACCACATTGCATTTTTTAAAGTTCTATTAAAGCGTTCACATATGCTTGCATGAAGATTACTATGTGAAGAGTAGTGATTTATCTTGTACTTTTTCATAAGATTCTGAAAGTTTGAATTGTAGAATTCTTTTCCTTGGTCAGTTTGTAAATTCGATGGCACCCGTTCTTGTTTTAATATTGACTTCATAGCTAGAGTAACATCATTGCCACTCTTCGATTTGACTGGTACAGCCCATGCATACTTTGAAAATATATCTATGACAGTTAGTAAGTAGCGAAAACCTTTGTTTTCCTTGAAATAAGGTATCATTTCTACAAGGTCAGCTTGCCAAGTCTCATCTAATCCGCGTATGTCATATTTTCTTCGCTTGTACCTTCGACGTGCTGGCTTGTGTAGCTCTTCAACTACTCTTTGACGTTCCATCTTAAACTTCAACTTTAGCAATATCCGATCGTCTATTCATTTCTTTAATTATATATTCAATACTTGCAAAATTTCGTTGAGTCATATCATAGACATAAGTTAATTTTTCGTCTATTTCTGCTTTATATATTTCAACTTTGTTCTCATATTCTTGTATAGCTTTAGCAACTTCTATAATTTTAGAAGATAAGTAATCAACTTCTTTCTGTAGGATATTATTTAGTGAATTCAAACTAATGGCATCATTTGGATCATTAGCCTCTCCAATATTGCAAAGCCGCTTATTTTCTAAATCAAAATCACCATCTGATGTAACATTGAATCCAATACCTCGAGGACCACGACTCACTTGCGAGCCCTCAAGTTTTCTTCCAAACACATCGAGACTCATGATACTACTATTGATTTGAAAATTGTGTACGTCAATATATATGCCCAGCTTCACGTAGTTCCTCTATGATTGATTGGATTTCATTGTTGTGATTATTATTTCCAGCAGATCGTTCGGCTATCAATAATCGCAGTCTTTCGACAAGCTCATTCGGATCATCCCAGTAGACTAGATCTATGGAAGTATTCTTTTTGCTATTTTATATTTAGGTATGAGACCCCCTCCGCTGGTAGACATTCTACTACGATCACTGCGGAACATTGGTGCTATGATTTTTGAATATTTTCTACTCTTCGAAGAGCGTATATTCTCACTTTTGCTATGTCTTTTTCTATGGGCATTTGTTGCTTCCAGGATAATGCGATAGTTCTTGCGATCTGTTGTACTCAAAAGATTATCATCTGGTTCTTTTTTGAAAAGCAATTCCATTAGACCATTGCTTTTAGGAAAACTTAAATCTTTCACTTTTATCATTTTATCATCAAATTGAATTTGTGAATCACCCATCATGTATACCCCACTGACTTTTCTCACTCCGTATATGTTATCGATTTTGCTGCGGCTTCCATTTAGCATTGATAAAAAGTCTGTCGGTTCAGTTTCTTTATGCGCAGATACAAATGGTGAATATATAGATTTGAATGATGAATTTGCAGAATTGAATGATGAATTCATCATTGTGCTATTTATCGGAGAAAAATCATCGCCATTAGAAGCATCATTATCAAACGCCGAACCCGAGTTATTAATATCGTTTACAATATAACTTGATTCATCAAATCTCAATCTTTTTTTGCAGATTTTCTGTTACTGTCTATGGCCTTAATGTGATTAGAACGTGACACACTTTCAGTTGTCGAATCGACAAGCTTTTCAAGTGGTGTAATAACTGGTTTTAAAGTATCACCAATAACCTTTTCAAAATCATCTCTCTCCTTTTTAACAAAGAGTATTTTTTTTTAATAGCCTCGCGTGCTCGTAAGAGCTCGCTAAGAACACTTTTTTCTTTCTTAAAGTCAGGCATGCTGACAAGATGCTGTCTACAATCAAACTGCAAAGATTAAGATTTATACTTCCTTTTTAATGGCAAAACAGTCAAATCCTTTTCTATATCTACCATCATTCATTGCTCTATCTTTGTCAATAACAACAAATCCATACTTGTCATTCTTCCAGCATTCTGTACAAAGATTTCGAAATTCATTTAAAGTTAAGTCAGTATTCACATGGTCTTCATAGATATGTTTAAGATTAACATCATCTTGACGATAAATTACCATCAAATTAATATTGTCCCTGATGAGATGTTTCGGTATATGAGCATATGACTGACATAGATAAAAGCTATCTACACTTTTGTGTCTCCCCATACAGAAAAAAGCTCTGACGTTATCCTGCTTCTCACAAGCCACATCATCAAAAATCATAATTGAATTAGGTAAGGCTTCATCTGGAGACACTACAGATGCATGTTCACTGAACGGTAGATATGATATACCTTCAATTGGTTCTAAAACTTTTTGAAGAAATTGGTATTTCGGTTGATTTAAGGATTTAGAGTATACATACAAATTTTCAAATCTAAGACCATTAGGGTGTGTAATTAGAGCTAATAAACTATTAGTTTTTCCACAGTTCGATGGGCCACAAAATACTGCTCGTATATTATCTGGAAGTAACTCTCCATGTCGCTTTTTCTTTTCGTTTTCTCAAAATCAAAGTTGCCGACGGGAAGTTTGACGTTCTGCTCAGTAAAATCCATGTTTACATAACAAAGTCAAATCTAAGATTGACCTTTTCTAAATATAAACGCTTGTTTTATATTTTGATCATCAGTTGTAAATCAGCATTCAAAGAGAGATGCTCGTACACAAATCACAGAAGCACCCTAAGGGTAAAGGGTTACTTGATAAAGTAATCAATAACTTACCTATTGAAATGCATATTCCTGGATATCAATATTGTGGTCCCGGAACAAAACTGAAAAAGCGTCTAAAAAGAGGTGATACAGGTATCAATCCACTTGATCAAGCATGCAAAGAACATGACATATCTTATTCTGATAAAAATGCTGATCGAAAAGTAGCTGACATGAAGCTCGCTGATAAAGCTTGGCAGCGTGTTAGAGCCAAAAATGCAAGTCTTAGCGAAAAAGCAACTGCTTTTGTTGTTGCAAATGCTATGAAATTAAAAGGAAAGACAGGAATGGGCGTAAAATTGAGTAAATTAGTAACTGCAAGTAAAAAATCATTAAAACCAAGTAAACATTCTCGCAAAGTTATACAGTCCGCTTTAAAAGGTGCACGTGAAGCTCTCAAGATCGTTGGCGGTAAGAAAAAAATTATCATTCCACGTATTCTACCTGTTCCATCAAAAATAGGTGGCGCTCTGCCTTTTCTCATACCATTGTTCGCAGCACTAAGTGCAACTGGTGCTCTGGCTGGAGGAGCTGCTGGAATAGCTAAAGCAGTAAATGAGGCTAAAGCTGCACAGAAAAATTATGAAGAAAGTAAGAGACATAATAAAACTATGGAAGCTATTGCTCTAGGAAAAGGTCTCTATCTTAAACCATATAAAACTGGAATGGGATTATTTATGAAACCTCATATCGGTAATGGTCAAGTTAAAAAAAAAAAACTTCGATTTAACTTTGCCAAATCGTGCACTGACTGACTATGATCTTATAAAGTATGCTCGTATGATGCAAATCCCATATTTTCGAGGTGTTTTCATGAGAAATAATCTACCTTCTGATGGCCCATGGCATAACGAATCTGCTATAGTTAACTTAGATGATTTTCAAAACAAAGGCACTCACTGGGTATGTTATCGAAAACGAGGTTCTGAAGTGATTTATTTTGATAGTTTTGGTGATCTTAAACCCCTATAGATCTCATGTTATATTTTAACGTGGAAGAAGTGAAATACAACTATAAAAGATATCAAAATTTTGACTCATTTATTTGTGGACATCTTTGTCTTCAATTCTTGTGTGAAAGACTATAAAAGAAGAGTTTTCAGACAAGCAGGATCATTCTTTTTCAATCAGTCATGGAAGATAGTTTCACTTTGAGTCTTTCAGGCAAATCTTCTATCTTAGAAGCGCAATATTTTCCTTCAATAGAACTACCACAGCATAAGAATTTTGTTTTGGGTTTAGTTGAACTTTTAACATTCAACTCGATTCCCAATGTTGACGATTCGAATAATAAACTTCATATAAACGGAGAGAAGATTATTATTATTCCTACTGGCAGTTATGAAATTGATGCTATTAATCAATTTTTGCAAAAAGATTTGAAATCTAAAGACATCGAGTTTTCCTTGAAAGCTAACAACAATACTCTCAGAAGTGAAATTTATTGCAGCCAACAGATAGATCTTAGTCCTCGCGATTCAATAGGCAGTCTTCTCGGTTTCACTCGTCGCGTTCTTCATGAAGACATTCATCACAGCTCTGATTTACCTGTGAAGATATTGAAAATAAACGCACTCAGAGTAGAGTGTAATATTACTACAGGTGCTTACATCAACGACAAAAAAGTTCACACGATCCATGAGTTTTTCCCAAAAGTTCCTCCAGGATATAAAATCATAGAAGTTCCATCGCATGTCATATATTTACCACTCAATGTTAAGAGTATAGATCATCTTCAAATCCGAATCGTTGATCAAGACGGAAATTTAGTGAATTTCCGAGGAGAGGAAATTACTGTTAGACTTCACATAAAATCTGTATAATGGGAATCGTTTATAATTCAAGTGTGCATATAAGTCAGCCATCATGTCAACCCACCATCAGTCGTCCAAAGGTACTCAAACCGTTAACACGGAAGAGCATCCAGTTTCTCAAAAGCATAGGTCTCAAAGTACGTGGAAAAAGATAAATTGTATCATTCTCTGCTGCTTTCAGAAAAATGGACGAAATTCTAAGCATTCAATCAGGTGTCGCATTCGATGAGTCTATTGCTCATTATGAGGTTCACGCACATCAACCATACTCCACATTAAGTTACAATAACAGTGATGAAATCCGTATTTCTATTCAGCATCAAGATTTATGCCTCTTACCATCATGTAGTTACATCCATGTATGTGGAAAATTACAAAAACCGGATGGACAAGCACTAACTAAAACTAATTTCGTTAACAATGGCATTTGTCATCTGTTTGATGAAATTCGATATGAAATTAATGCTGTAGAGATAGATAAAAGTAAAAATGTTGGTCTGAGTAGTCTCATGAAGGGATGCACTTCATTTAATCCAAATCAGACTTTAACATTAGAAAATGCAGGCTGGCTTGGTGTTGAAGAAGCAAACAAAACAATTGTAGATGATCATGGAAATTTTGACGTTTCTATCCCTCTAAGTATGATTTTAGGCTTTGCAGAAGATTACAAGAAAATTGTTGTTAATATGAAGCATGAACTCATTCTCACAAGATCAAGAAATGACCTGAATGCTATAATACAGGAAGGTACTGTAGCCAACAATGCAACCACATATGAAACTTATCAAATAAAAATATCAAAGATAGAGTGGTTAATGCCATATGTTATTGCATCAGATAAACAAAAAAATCCAGCTGTTAAATTTCATTGGCAAAGATAATCCTATTTCTATGAGTTTTCGTTCATGGGAGTTATTTGAATATCCTCTTCTTCCAACAACAAATAAACACGTCTGGACGGTAAAAACTTCAAATCAATTGGAGAAACCACGTTTCGTGATTCTTGGATTACAATCGGAAAAAAAGGTTCAAGATCTAAAAATGCCAGTCGCTTCGACCACTGTAATATTAGTAATGTGAGACTTTTCTTGAATTCGCAATATTATCCGTACAACAATCTCAATCTTGACATATCTAAGAATCAATTTGCTATTCTCTATGATATGTATGCTAATTTTCAGAAAAGCTATTACGGAAGAGATTCACAGCCATTGTTGACAAAGTCTCAGTTTATCAACTTTGAACCACTCATAGTTATTGACTGTTCACGACAAAACGAATCTCTAAAGAGCGCTCCTGTCGATGTACGTCTAGAATTTGAGTCTCAAAATGACTTTCCAGCTAATACTTCAGCTTATTGCATGATCTTACACGATCGCATCATTCAGTACAATCCTATTAGTGGAGATGTTCGAAAGCTTGTCTGAATTATCTTCACTTTTACGTAAAAATTAACATTTCGAAATGGAATATGCGGTAGACATGATTGGTTTTAAGCAAATGGGTGGTGAATATGTTCTAAAGGAAATAGCAATCATTCCTCTCAACGACAGTGGTGATCCTATCGTTCATCTATTCAAAAAACCTTTTTCATGGAAAAGGCTCTCTGACGAATTACAAGAAGAAAACATTCGCCTCAAACATAATCACGGAATAGCTTGGAATACTGATGGGCTTGACTACTCTCAAATTGCAAACTTACTTCGTGAATATTTACATGATGCTACTAAAATTTTTGTTCTGAATGAATTCAAACGTAAATGGCTGTTACGATTCAAATTTCCTGCTTATAATATCAATCAATACGGCTATCCATCAAAACCATCTTTCAAGTGTGTTACCATATGCACAAACCATAATCCAATTTATAAAACTGTCTGTGCACTACACAATGTCAAACTCATGAAATTATTCTATCTCTCAGAAAATCATTTGTAAGAAAAAAAGACAAAAAAAAAAAAAAGAAAAAAAAAAAGTAGTAGAAAACGCTATAGGCATTCTGGATCACTTTCGGATTCTAGATCACTGAGGTGATCTACAATGCGTACTTTCTGGATCACTTTGAGGAGAGAGGGGGTGATCCAGAAGGAACCTGATCCAGTATGCCTATAGCTTATCTACTCATAGTTCTTTCAAAGTTTTCATCTCTAAATAGAGTACGAATTTCAGGTCCATCAAAAATACCTGCGCTTAGTTCACCATCTGTTTTGTGGTGAAATACTTGGCTCAAATATTCGTAGCATTCCCCATCTTGGTCTAATGCCTTGACAAATTGTTTCATTAAACCAAGCTTTATGTGAAGAGGTGGTATCAAAATTTTGGACGAATTCACAAGTGGCTCTTTTACAATATTTTGTTTTCCAGGTTCAAATGACTCTATTAGTGGCCAAATTTTCTTTTTGTGGTGGTTTTCCCTGTCTCTACTATCAAACATACACAAATAACAAGGATATTTTGTAAATCCAGATTGTTGTCCTAGTATCATAGATAAAATTTTTAAGTCTCCACATACACTACCTTCCAGCCACATTTGCCCACCCTACATGAAAATCGATAAAACTTTAAAGTTTTGTGGCTCAGTGAAAAATAGTCGTATTAAAAAAATTCCGACGGGGTTTTAAAAAGGGTTCAAAAACCTTTAATGTAAGCCAAGTTGAAAAAAAAAATTAAAAAATGCATACCTTATGAGTAAAAAACTAACTAAAAAATATTCAATGTTTTTGCCCCTATTCAAATGCCTGCCATTTTTGCGGAAATTATAGAATCATAGAAAAACAAAATGGAGGTAAAAGCCAAAGGAGTCACCTTCAAAATGAGCTATAGAAAGCTCATTTATGATCAATTTTACGGTAGTTATGGTCATTTTTTATGAAAAAAACGATTTTTTTTAAATAGCTATTATCTCAAAAAATACGCATGATATAAAAAAATTTTTAATGAAAAAATTGTTTATTTTTGAGTCAAAAATATAAATATTTAGATTTAACTGAAATCCGGAAAAAAAATTTTTTTTTTAAATTCATTAAAATATAAATATTGAATAAATGAATTTTTTTCAATGGGATCAAAAATGAATAAAATCTTTTTCTACTGATTCTCAGTTTAACCTGAATATTTACTTTTTTACTCAAAAATAAACAACTTTTTTATTAAAAATTTTTTTATATCATTCGTATTTTTTGAGATAATAGCTATTTAAAAAAATCTTTTTTTTTCATAAAAAATGACCATAACTACCGTAAAATCGATCATAAAGTTATCAGGATTACCAGTGCATTCATGATTGCATATGTTACCAGAAGTGCTTGTGGAGTTAAATGAAGATGAGGAATTGTGATGTGCCATAAATTATATCTAAAACCCACACGCTAAGAATTCTGTCCCGATCGCAGGTGAGTCAGCCGTCCTAGGGGTGATAACTTTCATACCTCCCCAGGCCTAAGTATGAGAGCTTTCTGACTTTGACGAGGACAATGTCAACTCGTCGTCAGATTAACCCATTAAAACTCTAAGGCACTTCTTAAAAGAAGCTAAAAATATTATAATGGAGTTCATGAATATCGCTATACATAAGTTCTAAGTCTCATTTTATGATCAAGAGTCGAAAAAGGTTCTAGTTTTGTGATTTATGTAGTGGAAAACCTCCAGAACAGTATCCAAAACATCGATTTTTTGAAAAAAATATCAATTTATCACGTTTATTTTCCACTTACGCCGACTAGGAGTTGTTTTTTGAAAAAAATGACTTAAAATTCGCTATCAGCGACCTCAAAAACCCCAAATTAAGTCTTTTCAATGTTTATAAATCGGTTTAAAATCATAAAACTCGATTTTAATGTCATTTTAATCAAATTTGAAGCGAATTTTCACTTTTCGCGATTTTCTGCCTTTTCATCGCCGTATGGTGAGTTGAAATTTCTGTAAAAAAAAAATTCAAAACATGGTTTTCGATGTATTTTTTCCCGCAGAATTCGATTCTGGAGTCAAAAAAATAAAATTTTTCTTTATTTTTTTTATTTAAAAAAAAACATGAAAAAACCGGAAAAATGAGGTTTTTCGAGCAAAACCTCATAAAAAGTAGCTGGACCCTACTTTTTTATTGCAAATTCGGATTTAGCATCGGAAAATACATAAGAATATACAGGTCTGGTCAATTGCACAGACACTTTTGTTTTTTTTTGTGGGCCTGTGTTATTAAAAATGTATGACATCCGGCAATACATCTTGAATGCATCCTGTAGGACTTTTGCGTAAAATGCATGCAGGATGTCCTACAGGATGTCCTACAGGATATCCTACAGGATATCTCACATGATCCTAGAAAATCCTACAGGATATTCTACAGAATATCCTGCAGAATCTCCTACAGGATTTTTTCATAAGGCATGTTTCAACGGAATATGTTGTGAAATATTCCTCCTAGATTCCTGAAATTTTTTAATGAAAGATCTGAGATGACCCTAATCTTTCAATGAAATATTCTTGGAATCTTCCAACAATATTCCATGAAATTTTCTAACGTAAGAAGAATCAAGGGCATATGAACATTCCAGGAATATTCCATGGAAGATTTCTAAAATATTTCAAATCTTCCGTGCCCATTAACCGTGCCATATAACCTGCAATATTAGTCAAATCTGTTTCCTAGAGGTGTGGAGACCTCTCCTTATTAGTTGTGCAAGTTTCAAATTATTACTTTAAATGTATATTAGCAGATGTCATCGATGTAAATATTTACATTCTTTGAATATTATGTATTTATACGTAAATTGCTATAGAACTATTTTTTGACATTAATTTTATTGTTTAAACTCAATAATATAAATCAGATATCCTTTAATTGTATTATATTTTCATTATTACACCTACGTTCTGAACACTTTCAAGCATTTTTTTTATAAATAAAATAAAATTGTTTAGCTTAAAATTTTTTTTTATTCTTATACCTAATTTTCTCCAAATCGGTCATATAAAACGATTTAAAAAATGATGCCTACATTATGCGATGGGCCTAGAAATCATTCTCAGATGAAATTTTGAAGTTACATTAAGAGCAGGCCGGATTCGCTGTCCTTGTCTAATTGAGATTTTTATTATTTACTCAAGTATTAATAAATGTATCTGCAAATTGAAGGTTAAGCGCAATAGATATTATTATTACAAATATGTATGCACAAGAAAAAAGAATCTACCACTTTGTTTTTGAGAAAAGTAAAGAACGCGAAAATATTATAAACATAAACTTTTACTTCGACGTTCCTTACTTTTCTCAAAAACAAAGCGGTAGAATTTTTTTCTTCTTGTGCATAGATGTTCATAATAATAATATCTATTGCGCTCAACCTTTAATTTGAAGATACACCGATTAATACTTGAGTAAATAACAAAAAAACTCAATTTTTACTCGGTCGGTATCAGATTCTACTCCGGTCTGCTCTTAAGTTTGTATTTCAACTTTCTCGGGAGAACAGTGCGATATCTAAATTGAATAGTATTTTACTGTCATGAACATGGTTCATGACAAACCTTCTTCTTATCATGTCCGATGGATTATCGTAATTAATATATGTAGCATTATAATTATTTAAAAGTGGATACATTTTTATTTGTTACGTTTCAAAAATTCCTAATAAATGTAATCGCATATGAGAAGTATCATATCTTAAACAACATGAACATAAATTATAAAGTATTGCAACAGCAAAAGCAATTGCAGAAAGGTCGCAATCATAATTATTTGTTTGTGATTGTACTGTTTCAAAGACTATGTTCAATTCTGATTTGTTCGAAATAATCTATTCATTTAAATCTTATGCTAATCATGTAGATATTTAAGATTTAAACTGTCATATATATAAATTATTTTATTACTATAATACATACAAATCCAGTGACCTTTTTCAAAATTTCCAGAAAACAATACTCCTTCATCAGTCGGTACTAGAATAATATGTTAATAAATAATAGTTCTGGAATTTTGATGAGATAAGTTAAAGTAAATGTTGAATTAAATTACTTATATAAAATTCACAAGAATATGTATCTTTATCAACTTTTTAAATTAAACTTTTAAACTCTTTTTTTTAATAAACTAAAACTGTTATTTTGTGAAGATACATAAACTGAAGATTTCTGGATATGTTAAGGTCAATTTGTTGGAAATTGGCTAAGAAAGTTTGTAGCAAGTACTAAAATTTAAAAAATTAAGTTTTCGACTACTCAAAAGCTATTTAAAGTTTCGGTTGACATTTTTAAAAATTATTCATGGATCAAAGTTTTATATTCAAAATATACTAATGTTAATAATATATATATATATATATATATATATATATATATATATATAGTTACGAATTCTATATCCTATAAAATAAATAAAAATTAATATCAGCAATATACAAAGAATGTGACGAATACACGTTCTAACAAGTAAAGACAGAAAACGCTGACCGTCATACTAACAAGTTATAACCTGCCTGGAAACAACGGAAAACGTCGAGCACCATATAAAAAGAGCTGACCACCCAGCAACAGGTTAAGACCAGAAGGAAAAATCGCTGACGGGCCAATCAGCAAATTCCAATTAATAACGAATATTCCAGAAGGATAGGCACGTGGAAACAACGAATTTGGCTAGTATAAATACAGCCGGACATCCCACGAGGAGGCAGTCAGTAGACCATCAATAGAGAGATGTAGAGAGAGTAAGCAACCAACCTTCAGCCACGAACGACGGGAGTCCGCCCGATTGAAGCAAGCAGAAGGGAACGTATTAGGCGACGCAATAATAATAGGACATATCTCTCTCGACGAAAGTATTAATAAACTTATATTCATATCATAATTACTGAGTATTTATTTAATTCTTCATGCAAACTGACTGCTTGGGTTTACCAAGATTAGTCGTGATACAAAAGATACCCACTACCTTATAATTAAATATAAATATGCATATACGTAAAAACGTAACATAAAACTGGTGCTAAGTGTGGGGTATCACTTGTGAAGAAACTATTTTATCTACATTTAAATCAATCGAGAGGATGTTCTACGCGTACTTCGCCTTGATCACCATCATTGGGTAAGTAAAAATTTTATTACCATACCATACGTCCTTCGAGGGGAATACGCGCCCGCTGCGAGCCTTCCAACAGTTAAAATTCAATAACTTATAATCTCTATAAAATTCAAATTAAATTATTCAGTGAAAATTATACATAATTAAAGTAAAAACAAGTGTTATAAATTATAAACATAATTACAAGTGTCTATCAATATAAAATATGTACGATATAAAATATATCCAATATAAAATATACATATAACAAAATGACACAAGACAACGACACACATAACTCTTCCGGCAAAACAAAACCAGTACCTATCGCGTATCCTCAAACCTCGGAAGAGGAAGCACTTATAGAACTCGGCAACGCATTATCATTAGCAGACTGTGCACTCCAAGATAGTGACAATAAAGGATTAATGGAAGCCGCACTAAAAAGATTAAACGACATAGTGGTCAATGAAAAATGTAAAATGAACGAAGCAGAGGAATATTTCATAAAACGGGCCCGAATATACATAACTCGCGCGCTAGGTGAAATAAGCAAGGCTGAAGAAAAATTAAACAAAGCAATAGCTCAAGGAGCTAGATCTAAAATACCCGCAACAACCAACAACGTAGTGGATCAACCAATAAATGTTTCTAATACAGAAGCAGATCCCCAAATTGCAACAGTAAGAATGGCGCAACAATTATACGAATTTGAAAGAAAACACGGATTAGCCCACAGAGTGCTAATAAACTTGCCTCCAAAGGACCAAGAAGCTACGCCGAACGTAGATGCAATTAACATGGTACAAGAACGGACCAATTATGGAAACTATTACAATCGCAGGGAAAATCAGTCCATAGGTACAAGAGATATAAACGCCTTAGCTAACAATTTCGAAGACGAAGATCCTCTTGCAGGATTTAACATGTATGAACCACCAGTGAATATACACTTTGCTAGCTCTACACCACAGCAAATGGCCACAGGAGCACCAAGAGAAACACCTAATAGCCTTTCATTATATCAAGCATTGAGAGACATTGTAAGAACGTATGGACCGCAATCGGAAAGATGGGTTTTAAACACACTAGCCTCTAAATTCAAAGGAAGAGCAGCAGAAGGTTACACAATGCAATTAACTCAATACCATACAGTAGAAGGATTGCTGGCCGATCTAACAAAACACTATAGCTATGCTGGAGGAGCAGATACGATTTTAGCAGAAATTAAGATAATCAAACAGATGCCAGGCGAAAGCGCAGGAGACTACAGTCTAAGAATACAAACATTACACAATCGTCTCTTGAACTTGTATGACTCATGCAGAATTCTACGACCTTTCGAGGTGGAAACCTACAAGAATCAGGTAAAGGCAGATAAAGAAGCCCTAAAAGGCAGATAAAGAAGCCCTAGAACAATTTTTATTTGGATTAGACGGCGATCTACAACACCAAGTTCGATCAAAGAACCCAATAACGTTAAGAGACGCCATACATGAGGCTATTTCGTTCGAACAACGCACAAGCGCGAGGCGACTAATGCAATTTTCAACTGACTCAGCAGAAAACTCAGGTCAACTAACTGATATATTACAAAAAATTGCTAACCAACTATCAGAAATAAATCTAACACAACGAAATAATGCAAACATTAAACTAGCACCAGCTGTAGAAATATGCTCATACTGTCGAAACACAGGTCACTTAGAAGCACAATGCAGAAAAAAGGAATACGATAATAAAAAGTGCGATTATTGCAAGAAAAGAGGTCATAATTACGCAGAATGCTATGTGCTAGAAAACGCATTAAAATCAGGCAATATTTATAATCAAGATAACAGAGAATATTTTAATAACAATTACCAAAACGCGAATAATAGAAATATCTCACAGCATAATGGTAATTCCAGTAGTAATTATAATAATAACCGTAATAATTATAATATTAACAGAAATCAAGGCCGTAATCAAGGCAATACGTATCCTCGGTATAATAACGACGGAAATAATAATTACAATGATAATAATGAGTGTGAAAATAATAGTAACCAAAATCAACTATGCGATAGTCAAAGCAACATGGAACCTTTAAACTCCCAGGATGCTCGACGCTAGGGTCCTGTGAAGTCGAGCAGCTAAGCAATCAGCCCAAGAAATACGAACGGTCCAGCTTACGGGAATGTACTATAGAATTTATACAAATTGGAAGAAAGCCCCCAATAGTTGAATTTAGTGGGCCATTTTTACGTTGATACAGGTGCTAACAGGTGAATGCATGTCATTAGGACAGGTGAATCTACGTAGTCTCAGATGATTTCCCAATAGATACAGATGGATTAATAGGTTGGGACATGATCAATAAATATAAAGGACAAGTTAATGCCGCTAGTAAATGCCTAGAATTAAATAGCAATATATTACCATTTATTGAAGAAGAATGCTCTATTAACACTCCTCGTACAAGACATATTAATTATGCACGTGTCAAAGATATCAGTGAAGATATAGAATACGTACCGCTCCAAGATATAGGATCGGGCATCTTAGTTGGCGATTTCGTAGCCAAATATAATGAAGGCAAAGCATATGCCATGTGTATTAATACTAATGACAGCGCGGTAGAAATGAAACCGCCAGAAGTTAAGTCAGATGTATGCAAGGTCATAAATATTATAAATAAAGGAGAAAAAATGATCGAAATAAATAATCATAAAAGAATAAATAATAATGAAGCAAATAAGAGGATGGTACGTGCACAAAAATTAAACATATCAAGCAAGGAAAAAGAGAATAAAGCAGCAATGATACTTAACCATCTGAATCTAAAATATCAAGGCATTTAAATATAGAACCCTACTGAAAAAAATAACATGAGATCTCACGATTAAAAATGAAACGAGATCTCATATGAGATCTCGTGTGAACTAAAATAAAATTTTTTTGGACATGAGATCTCACGTGAGATCTCACGTGACATCTCATGTGTAAAAAAATTTGATTTTTTCCTACACTTATAGTTGTAATTAATGTCAACAACTCTAAAATCTAAATTTTGGTCTATAATTCAATTTATTTATATATTATATATATTAATAAAATTACGATTAAATAATTCCACACTACATCTACAAAACAATCGTTATCTAAAGCATGCTATTATGGATTATGGTTTTAAACTATATTCGAGTGTAATTATACTTGGCGATTAAATAATAATAAGAACAAACAAATTTTTTACGAATATTTAGACAATATTTACAAGTAATAGTTAAAATACTAGTCACTACAATTATGCATATCGCCTTTTACACCCGAGAAGGCCATCACTTTTCAGTGAGGTCTGGAGCGATGCCGTTCGTATACAAAGGTTTGTGGAGAATTTGTTTATTCAAAAATTGAGATACTTATTTCATATCACAGACGAAATCATGTATACGAGGCTCGGGATCAGTTCACTGATTAATGACAGTTTTTCTAATCAATAGGTAATGTCGTTCTATGACGCACGCTGCATCTGGTTCAGATTTACGACATAACACGTCTTATCAATTGTTACACAATTTGCATGTCGCCGTAAAAACAGTTGCAGCTTCATTTATGTTTAGAACATTATGACAAACTACCTTCAATGAACTGACAGTGACTTAGTACTTATTATCTTTTTTTTATCATACTGATAAATTATTTTTACATATCATTTACAATAGCGTCTTACAGATTCAAATAATATAGCTTTTTCTGACTCAAGAATTATTGATTCTACTTTTGTTTTAAAGTATTATCGCAATCTTATTGCTTCTTTTCATGATTCAGTCGTGAATCTACCGTAATCTGAAAAATTTCAAAATCGTGCTCGAATATAATTTTAAACCATGATATATAATCATATTCATACAGACTATTCACATAGTTTTTATAGTAAGAATTATATTTACATACAATTTAAGTCCAAACATTAGAAGTAAGATGATAAATTGATCTTATTATTATGCTATTCGTCAAGAGCAGGTCGGAGCAGATTCGATACCGACCGAGAAGTAAACATCCGTTGCATAATTTTCTCCTACTAAACGTAATGGAATGCATTAAAATTTCAAATACATTCACGAAATTTATTTCTCTATTGCACTCACCAAAATAATTAAAGGAAAATTTAAAAATTTAAAAATTCTATACTAAAACTATTTATTAAACTGTAAGTACGGTAACTTACTTTTTGTTTAAAATATGATGAATATTATGAAAAAAACATCTATTATACAATCATGTATGTATAAAAAATTGCACTCGATAACAATTTCTTTTGAAAACAGTATGATTATTTAATTTATGATTAAATAACATTTTTACCTTTCGGTCGGTAACCACATTTGCTCCAGCTTACTCTTGAAGATGAGGTATAGACCTTTTTTACTCATCGAAAGTAGCTAAATAAGTAATTTCGTTTATTTTTGATAAAAATATATATATAAATTTTTTCACTTGTGAATATCTATTTATTTTAACAAATGAGAAGCGAAAGCGCGTAAATTTGTCCAAACTCAAAGAATAAGCCAAAGAAGCGCATCTGGTTCAGATTTACGGCATAACACGTCTTACCAATTGTTACACAATTTGCATGTCGCCTTAAAACAGTTGCAGCTTCATTTATGTCTTAAAACATTATGACAAACTACCTTCAATGAACTGACAGTGACTTAGTATTTATTATCTTTTTTTTATCATACTGATAAATTATTTTTACATATCATTTACAATAGCGTCTTACAGATTTAAATAATATAGGTTTTTCTGACTTAAAAATTATTGTTTTTACTTTTATTTTAAAGTATTATCGCAATCTTATTGCTTCTTTTCATGATTCAGTCGTGAATCTACCGTAATTTGAAAAATTTCAAAATCGTGCTCGAATATAATTTCAAACCATGATACACATATTTTAGTATTATACTATTTTACATGTTAAAGGTCAGTTTTAGACGAAGTTTTAGGCATTTTTTACTGATCGGAAGTAGCTAAAAAAGTAATTTAATTTATTTTTTTTAAAAATACATATCATAATTGCTTTTACTCGTAAATATCTATTCATTTTATCGTATGAGAAACGGAAGTGTGTACATTAGCCAAAATTCTTTTTTAGCTATTTTCGATCAGTAAAGTTAATCGGAAGCTAATCCTTAATTGGAAAGTGACGCCATGAAATACCATGCACAAACGAAAATTAGAACTACTAACCCCGGGCAAGATACATTGGGTCATATGGCTCTACTAAATTTATTGAATATGATGATGTTCTAGTGTGCGAATACGTATTCATAATATTAGTGTAATTATATAAATTAAGGGTATCGTGATGCTTCCCCCTTCTGATAATATTTCTGATCCAAGTTTATGTTTCACTTCAATAAAAAAATTAGTAGGATTCAACTTGAGTGTAAACAACTAAAGAAATCTACCAAATACTTAAAAAGTTATATACAAATTAGCAATTTATAGTATTTCGGGGTTAGGTTTGGCAACTTTGATATATAATTTGCGATTCAAGTTCATAAAAAAATAACCGCTCTAAAGGATTTTTTTATTTTAACTAAAATAATAGTATTAATATAGCTAATGTCAAAATTTGTCAAAATTTAAAGAACAGGCCGAAAAAAATAAAAAGTAATAAATATCTTTTTCAAATTTTTTAAATTAAATAAAATATATAAGAGATTCCATGTGAGATCACATATGAGATCGCACACGAGATTGCATATGAGATGTCACGTGAAATCGCCTATGAGATCGCATATAAAATCGAATGTATATTCGTTAAATTTTTAAAATAAAATAAATATATGTGCGATCTGACATGAGATCTCACATACATTTATTTTATTTTCAAAATTCAACGAATATATATGAGTTTTCATAGGCGATTTCATATGAGATCTCACATGAGAGTTCATACAATATTTTCAGTAGGTATGATTTTTCACGGATTGTTCTTTAAATTTAAACATATTTACACTCTTCCGATTCTCATTTATTTAAAATAAGTTCATACCTACAAGTAGAATAGGTGATAGCGCAGGGACCAAGGCTCTTGGCTCATGCTGTAGTAGAGCAAAGTTTAATCCCCGGGAAAATTTTGGAAAAATTTTTCTGAATTTTTCTCTGTGAAATAGAACTAGGAGACCAGGAAAAACCAATTATAAATTCTCCCTGGCCTATAAAAATTACATAAGTAAGGTGAAATCACGAGTCTCAGTCCACAGCGATCAAGAGACCCACTGGCAATAAAATAGAGGAGAAGATGATATCTCCAATCCCTAGTGGAAATATAAAATGTGCATTACTTATTGAAATAGTTTAAACTTAGTCAAAACTGTTTAAAAATGTTTAAAACTGTTCAAAATAGTTTATAAATGTGAAATTTGGGACATTTAAAACAGTTATAAACAGTTTTAAACATTTTTGAGCAGTATTGAACAATACAGAATAATTTGAAACTGAAGTGAACATTTTCTCGTATATATTATATAAATTTTAATATATATAAGAACATTTTTACAAACACAAAATTGTGAAACACTGTTTGAAATCATGTCGAACTTTTTAAAACTTTTTAAAACTGTTTAAAATTGTTCAAGTTGATAAAAAATAGTTCATATTGATTTGAAATTGTTTCAAATATTTTAAATATTCAAAATAATCTAAAACTTTTTAACATAAAAAATTCAAAACTATTAAAAACCGTTTGAAATCATTTCGAACTTTTTAAAACTTTTTGAAAGTGTTTAAAAATGTTCAAAACTGTTCATAACTGTTTTAAATGCCTTAAATTTGGCACTTATAAACAGTTTCAAACAGTTTTGAACAGTTTTAAACAGTTTTAAACATTTTTAAACATTTTATATTTCCGCTAGGGATCACAAACAATTCCGATATTTATTCATATGAAAAAAAAACGAAATTTATTTTTAAACTATATTTGATCGATAAAGCAAACCCTTAAGAATTTCGTTTTATAATAGGTCATTTATTTTTGTCTTTTTCTAATCTTCATCTCAACTTTATTATATATTGTGTCATGAAACGAATTTTTAAATTAGTGTTATTCAAAAACTAAATAGTAAAAAGATATAATATTTTTATAAGTTATTGATTTTTTCAATAATATAGCATAAAAGAAAAGAATAATTTGACATTAGTGATATTAGATATTAAAAGGAAACAGGCACATTGAGTCAAAGGAAAATCATTTTTAAATTAATAAAATAATTTTTAAAATAAAAAAAAACCTTGAAATATTCTTTTTCTTCGTAAAATATTAAATTCGAGAAAAACAATGTTCGAAATTAGAAAAATATCTTATTAACTTCAAGAAATTAGTTACTTCCAAAATAGTATTGAAAGTCAGTAAAACTTTCTTAAAAACATGCTATATTTTTTTATTGAAAAAATGTAATATCAGAGATTAGTAGAGATTGCCAATAAGCATAGGCGATAGCGTGCCCGTTAAAATTCAATGTAAACTACTGCCGCCACATGGACAAATGCCTGAACTATACGCGCAAAGCCCCTCCACGTCTATACGCGCGTAGAGAAGCAAACGAGAGGGGAGGAGACAAACACACGAAACACGCTACTCCCAGTGGCGTAGGTAAACTTACGGCAAACTCGCTTTAGTTCGTTTTCGCCGCGGCACGTTATAGCTTTATTTAAATGTGATTAACCGTCCCGAAAATTCGTTGATTAATCACATATTTTTATTTGAAACATAAATATATTTTTTAATAATAAAAATCGTTAAGGTATAATCAAATTAATAATAATAGATAAAATCTTTAGCGATGAACATATGTAACTTTTTACCCTATTTAACTAATGTATGCGTTGGCTGTGGTCACTAAGTGCTAACGCATCTCGCTATGATCCTAATTTTGCCAAGTTCGAACCCGATGTTCCGCCTCTTTTTTTGTTTTATTTTTAAATATTATATATTTTTATAATCAATTTTTTAGTGGAAAAAAGTAAAATTAAAAATTTATTTAACATCTTAAATTCTATTTTATTTCCAAAATATAAAAAAATATATTTATAGATAGGGATAGAAAAAAGTTTTAATGTCAATATTACATCGATATATAACTTATATCAATATGAAATAAAAACCTAGCTAGTTCTGTAATTTTTTCCTGCTAAATAAAAGATGTTAAAGATTGAAAAAAAATTATTATAAATTAAGTTGTTTTTTCATTCTCACTCAATTGCGAATAATAAAACCTTTTTGTTTCTTAAAAAGGACCTTTTCTAAATTTATATAAATGTGTGACATTTTTAACTAATTTAATAAAAATAGAAAATAAATATGAATAATTCTAATTTTATTTTAAATAAGTAAAATGATAAATTTACCTGAAAAAATAAATAATTTTACGAATTTCAACTTTATTAAAGCGCATTTTAAATAAAAATTACATTGAATATTATTAATATTTTTAAAAATTGGACTTTTTCTTTTTTTTTATTAAATATCATATCTTTATAATATCATTAACTTTTATTTCCAAAATAAAAAAATTGATAATTTTCTTTAACAAACGTAATAATTTTCAGTTTCTACTAAACAAAATTTTGACTAAACTTTGAATTGTTGAATTATTTTTGTCCGTTAAAAAAGTGACATTTTCTAAAGTTATATAGGGGAATGATAACATTCTTTTTAATTGATTTTTAAAAAATAAAATTTTATTTTAACAGTTACAAAATTTAAAAGGCGAAAATTCTCAATTTTTCAAAAATTACATAAACAGTTTTAAAATTTAAATTACACAGAGATTAATTATTTAAGAAAATTGAAAATTCTTACAGAAAAATAACTATTTTGCATTTTATCTGACTGCTCGTTCTGTTAATTATTATTTTGTAAGAAAATTACTTTAAAAAATTTAAGATGTCATGCAAATTAGTATTTTAATAATAAAGAGCTGAACGGTTCTTCAAGCTGAAATTATATGAATTTTAAATAAACACACAATATTGATTTTATTAATTAATAGTTTATTGAGACCCAAAGTGATCATACTTTAGATGAGATTATCTTAAAGAAATGATCGGTGAGGCTATTTGAAGATTTACAGTAATAATATATGAAATAAAACCCATTCAAAGTTTCAAAAGATTATCCGCCTTTTTAATAAACAACAAATTATAGCTGATGGAGGAGCTATCTGACTATTAACATAATGTATACAATTTTTAAATCTTTGAAACTTTATGAGAAAAATATTGAGGATGACAGATAGAGGGAAACATCTCTTCCAATTAAAAAATATTAAAGAATTATGAAATGTATCTTAAAATATCAATTTCGAATTGGTTATTATTTGTTTAAATGGTTTATTATGGTTATGTAAATTAAATATTTTTATTATATTTTTTTTTGATTTAACAAAAATTTATCTTAAAATGAATAAAAGAATAATAAAAGAACAATAAAAGAATAAATAAAAGAATTAAGAAATATGCTTTGATAAAACATATTTTTTAAAAAGTGTTGTCAACTTCATCAAAGCGCATTAAATAAAAATGACGCTAAATACCATTGGTGTTAAAATCATTTATTAAAAAAATGGTTTAATTTTTATAATTACAAAAAATTTAATTACAATACTGCTTATAAATTTGCTATGTAACCCGATGCAAAAAAATTATCGTATATTTAGAAAGAAATATCGTAAGAAAATAGTAGGTATTTTAAAGTATTCAATAAGAAGAATGCATTACATTTTTTCAAAACTTCTTATCATATTATAAAGTTAACTGAAAAAGAAAATGTATTCGTTTGATTTTGTAAAGATGGATTTGTTTAGTTACTTTTCAAATATGACTCACTAGGAGAGTATCAGACCTCCGGATCACGGATTTTGCTCAAACTTTGGGATAAGTTTCCAGATGTCAAAATATGAAAGGAAACAAAATTTTAGACCCCAACGCTCAATATTTCCCTAGTTACAGGCAATTAAAGAAAATCACTAAAAAAGTTACTAGATTTTCAAACGCATATAGTTCCTTAGCATTGATAGCTAGGAGCTTGAAACTTTTTTTAAATGAAAGCTGAGCTCAAATCCTTTCGAAATAGTAGTTATAGCATGTCAAAATATTATTTTTTCCCAAAGTTATAGCGTGATAAACATTAGACCCAATTTCAGCTTTTGTTATTAATTAATGTTTTAAAAAGAAAAATCAGGTCCAATGTTTATCACGCTATAACTTTGGGAAAAAATAATATTTTGACATGCTATAACTACTATTTCGAAAGGATTTGAGCTCAACTTGCATTTAAAAAAAGTTTCAAGCTCCTAGCTATCAATGCTAAGGAACTATATGCGTTTGAAAATCTAGTAACTTTTTTAGTGATTTTCTTTAATTACCTGTAACTAGGGAAATATTAAGCGTTGGGGTCTAAAATTTTGTTTCCTTTCATATTTTGACATCTGAAAACTTATCCCAACGTTTAAGCAAAATCCGTGATCCGGAGGTCTGATACTCTCCTAGTCAATAAAATTTGAAAATAATATATTTGTTAGTATTGCACTGTTTTGTGTAATTTGTGAAAATTATTTTCATAGGAAATCGTATCACATAAGTACGTAAAATCAACGTAAAATTTTTGTATGCTTTGAAACAAAATAAATTTTCGTTAAATTTACATCAAATATATGTACTTCATTATTCAAATTGTCTCATTGCATAGAATTATACATTTCATTATTCAAAAAATTTATATTGTTTATAAATTTTTTTATTGGAATTTTCATTTTAAAATTTACCCGAAAACTTTTTTGAAGTCAGCCGAATTTTAATCCAAGCCGATGATATGTAAAAAAATTATTTATTGATAATTTTATTATTAAAACAGTTTTCATGTGTTAAACGTTGTTTTGTTGTATATTTTAAAATAAAATGTTAATTATATTGATATTGCACCTAAACATTTACTAAATTTGACATTTTCCCAATACTACAAATTTTTCCTAACAAATATAATACCAAAAAAAACTTTTGAAATTTTAAACTCAAAGTTCATTTAAAGTACTTGTAATAATTAATTAGGCAATTATATCTTGAGTATAAATATTTTTTTCATACTTAAATAACTAATGATCAAAGCCTACTTATAAGGAGAGATCATCTCCACCTTCGAGAAATAAACCCGGTTAAAACTACAAGACATAATTTGGTGATGAAAAAAATTAACCCGTATTTTTTCTTTTGCTTAAATAGATTTCAGAGACAAAGTTATACACAGATTTCAATAATATAATGAAAAGAAGTTGTCGTAAGAACTTGAACGATCGGACAACTAAAAATTTTACAGAAAAATGTATCAAATATTAAAAAAGTACGAATTAAATACTTTAATTTGAGCCTTATTAGCTCAAAAAAGCTAAATGTGTTTAAAAAGTTATGCTTTATTGAAAATTATTACATATTTGTTAATAGTTTGAGCATATAATATATGATAAATTTTTTACTCTATTTCACTTGTATATTTTGATCGTTCGTAACTTTTGAACTACATAAGCTTTTTTGATGCAATACAGCTTAAATTAATATATTTAAGTACTTTCTTTGATCTATCACACATTTTCTAGTAAGAATTTTAACTGTTTGGCTATTCAAGTTCCGATAAACGTTTCTTTTCACTATATTTTTGATGAAATATCGGTATTTTTATATCCGAAACCTTTTTTCATCATGCTTCAAAGTTTAGAATGATTTTAATAAATACAGAAAAAACATTGAAATCTATTTATTTAATTTTTGGAAATGGTAGAATTCTATGTAAAATTTTTAAAAATAAAATAGAAAAGCTTTCGTGAAATTTGCAAGGTTTTGTAAAGTTTCATATTTCCTAAATCAAATTATCGACATTATAAATTTATATTAAGTTAATTCAATAAAAAGACATTTAAAACCTAATGTCAAGATATTTGCCATTATACTACTATATTACTGATATTAAAAAGATATACTTTTAATAAAAACATTTCTTCATTTTTTTATGTGTCTAAAATAAATTGATGTTTATCAACATTTTATTAAATGAATTAAAAATAATGTTATCATGCTCCTATAAAAGTTTAGATTTAAAATATAATGAAAATTTTATTTAATATGTCTTGTGAGAACATAAATTATTATGTTTGTTAAATCAATTTTTTTGTTTTGAAAATAATAATAACTATTCTTTTATTATTCTTTTATTCATTTTAAGATAAATTTTTGTTAAATCAAAAAAAAATATAATAAAAATATTTAATTTACATAACCATAATAAACCATTTAAACAAATAATAACCAATTCGAAATTGATATTTTAAGATACATTTCATAATTCTTTAATATTTTTTAATTGGAAGAGATGTTTCCCTCTATCTGTCATCCTCAATATTTTTCTCATAAAGTTTCAAAGATTTAAAAATTGTATACATTATGTTAATAGTCAGATAGCTCCTCCATCAGCTATAATTTGTTGTTTATTAAAAAGGCGGATAATCTTTTGAAACTTTGAATGGGTTTTTATTTCATATATTATTACTGTAAATCTTCAAATAGCCTCACCGATCATTTCTTTAAGATAATCTCATCTAAAGTATGATCACTTTGGGTCTCAATAAACTATTAATTAATAAAATCAATATTGTGTGTTTATTTAAAATTCATATAATTTCAGCTTGAAGAACCGTTCAGCTCTTTATTATTAAAATACTAATTTGCATGACATCTTAAATTTTTTAAAGTAATTTTCTTACAAAATAATAATTAACAGAACGAGCAGTCAGATAAAATGCAAAATAGTTATTTTTCTGTAAGAATTTTCAATTTTCTTAAATAATTAATCTCTGTGTAATTTAAATTTTAAAACTGTTTATGTAATTTTTGAAAAATTGAGAATTTTCGCCTTTTAAATTTTGTAACTGTTAAAATAAAATTTTATTTTTTAAAAATCAATTAAAAAGAATGTTATCATTCCCCTATATAACTTTAGAAAATGTCACTTTTTTAACGGACAAAAATAATTCAACAATTCAAAGTTTAGTCAAAATTTTGTTTAGTAGAAACTGAAAATTATTACGTTTGTTAAAGAAAATTATCAATTTTTTTATTTTGGAAATAAAAGTTAATGATATTATAAAGATATGATATTTAATAAAAAAAAAGAAAAAGTCCAATTTTTAAAAATATTAATGATATTCAATGTAATTTTTATTTGAAATGCGCTGCGCAATAAATATTATTATAATAAACATTTATGCACAAGAAAAAAAAATTCTACCGCTTTGTTTTTGAGAAAAGTAAGGAACGCCGAGGTGAAAGTTTATGTTTATAATATTTTCGCGTTCCTTACTTTTCTCAAAAACAAATCGGTAGATTTTTGTTTTCTTGTGCATACATATTTTTAATAATAATATCTATTGCGCTTAACCTTCAATTTGCAGATACACCGATTAATACTTGAGTAAATAACGAAAATCTCAATTAGACAAGGACAGCGAATCCGGCCTGCTCTTAATAAAGTTGAAATTCGTAAAATTATTTATTTTTTCAGGTAAATTTATCATTTTACTTATTTAAAATAAAATTAGAATTATTCATATTTATTTTCTATTTTTATTAAATTAGTTAAAAATGTCACACATTTATATAAATTTAGAAAAGGTCCTTTTTTAAGAAACAAAAAAGGTTTTATTATTCGCAATTGAGTGAGAATGAAAAAACAACTTAATTTATAATAATTTTTTTTCAATCTTTAACATCTTTTATTTAGCAGGAAAAAATTACAGAACTAGCTAGGTTTTTATTTCATATTGATATAAGTTATATATCGATGTAATATTGACATTAAAACTTTTTTTCTATCCCTATCTATAAATATATTTTTTTATATTTTGGAAATAAAATAGAATTTAAGATGTTAAATAAATTTTTAATTTTACTTTTTTCCACTATAAAAATTGATTATAAAAATATATAATATTTAAAAATAAAACAAAAAAAAGAGGCGGAACATCGGGTTCGAACTTGGCAAAATTAGGATCATAGCGAGATGCGTTAGCACTTAGTGACCACAGCCAACGCATACATTAGTTAAATAGGGTAAAAAGTTACATATGTTCATCGCTAAAGATTTTATCTATTATTATTAATTTGATTATACCTTAACGATTTTTATTATTAAAAAATATATTTATGTTTCAAATAAAAATATGTGATTAATCAACGAATTTTCGGGACGGTTAATCACATTTAAATAAAGCTATAACGTGCCGCGGCGAAAACGAACTAAAGCGAGTTTGCCGTAAGTTTACCTACGCCACTGGGAGTAGCGTGTTTCGTGTGTTTGTCTCCTCCCCTTTCGTTTGCTTCTCTACGCGCGTATAGACGTGGAGGGGCTTTGCGCGTATAGTTCCAAAATCGCCGCAAGGATCGTCATGATCGAATGCGGCACGTTTTATTAACACGGCATTGGCAATCTCTACTTATCTCTGGTAATATTTATTTAAAATAAGTTTTATATAAAAATGAAAAAAATACTTTACATCAAATAATTTCTTGATCTAAAGACATCATTTTTAAATTAAACAAATTAGTTCATGACTTCCATAAACCTATCTCTTTTCAACAATAGAATGTTTGTTGATGCAAAAGAGCGGTATAATTGATTACATTTCTTTACATTACAAAGAGGATTTTGAATTGAAAAAAAAAACAATTGTCAGAATGAAGAAAATATAACTAAAAAACTTAAAAAATTTTCTCATTTTAATAAAGTAATTATTATCTTGATTAAAAACGTACATTTCAGTAAAAAAAAATTTCACAACAATTATTTATAAACATAATTACAAAAAATTAATTTTAATTAAAATCATTATTTAACTGTTTTAAAGAAATACTTCTTTGAATAAAAAAGTAATTCTTTGAATCAAAAGAGTTTCAGTAATTATAACAAAATTGAAATTTATATTGCAGAAAAAGAACTTAAATTTGTTGAAACATTTATCTGAATTAATATTTTACTTGAAAAATTCAGATATATTTTCAAAGAAAGATAATATTTATTCAATGAATAGTTACTTCTATTTGGTACGCAGAAAATAATTAATACGCAATACTTTTTATATGCATGAAAATATTTTATTATAGGAAAAAAAAATTTATTTTAATTATTTAACTTAATTTTTATTTTGACATTACGAGATATAAATTTAAAATAAAATTAATAATTTCCAGTATGAGATATTGTTAAGTTCAAGAAATATCTTATGTATGTTGAGAAATATTTAATTGATATTTAAAAATTTTATTTTCACTGACGGAATAAATGATATTGATAAAAAAAATATTTTACCGATTGCCTGAAAGAATATATTCGATACAATAAAATTTTTTTCGATACTAATATATTTTTTTTCCAGTGTAGCTATTAACGAGATCAAGTAACGGTTGTATCATCTGCCTTTTATTCTCATCATGGAGAGACAAAGACAGAATTAGGTTCAAGTAACAGCCACTACTTGAGTTAGGTCTATGAATAGGAGCCTAAGATCGTCTATAATAATAAAAATTTATATGGTTGGAATATATATTCAGAATAGATTAAATCAAAAATATTATTCTCTTCATTAAGAGGAGGTCGAGTATATCTGTCCTTTTCTAATCAAAGAATTGATTTTTTCACAAAAATTAATAATTGTAGCAAAAAAATAAGAAGAAAGCCTCATCTCGTATAATAAAAAGCAAGATTTTCTTTTACAAAGGAAAATTATTTTTATCGCTTTGTTTTTAAGAAAACCTTGAAAAACTGAATTGTCCACCCTAACCTCTATTTTTTAAGTTTTTCAAGGTTTTTTTCAAAACGAATCGATAAAAAAAATTTTTCCTCATCAAAGAAAATCTTGCTTTTTATCATACGAGATGAGGATATCTCCTTATTTTTTGCTACAATTATTAGTGTTTATGAAAAAATTAATTCTTTGATTAGAAAAGGACAGAGATATACGACCTGCTCTTAAGGAATAATAAGTTGATTGAAAAAAAATTTTTTTCTTATTTATCTTTTAGTCTATTTTCAATTATAATAAATTTTATTAAGGCGACTACGGAAGTTCGGTTGGATTTCATTTTGTAGTTTACAAATTACTCTTTCAGTTTCTAAAATTTTTAAAATTTTTTAATTTTCCACCATTTATTATAATCCGTAGAATGGTGGAAAATTAAAAAATCTGAAAAATTTTACATATTGAAAGAGTAATTTGTAAACTCAAAAATAAAACCTAACCTAAAATCCAAAGTCGCCTTAAAAACGAAGCAATTTATTTTAACATATTTTAACAATAAATAATACTTTTAATTTTGTAGAAATAATACTTTTAATCATATTTAAAAGTATTATAAAAATAATTTCATTTTATTAAATTTATAGTAAAGAATTAAATATTTTCATCTCATCTGCCAAAAATGAAATGTTGTCTCTCGAATATTCGCTTTTGTGACTCAAAGGATTACAGTGAATTTGACAGTCGTGATTATCATCAAAGTCCTCACAATCGTCCGGCACAGAAGACTCAAGAGTATCTTTTTTTTGTACTTTTCGTAGTATAGATCATACAACTTATAAGGGCGTTGATCAAACTGATGAAAATATTCATTTAAATTATCCTATTGAAATGTTAAATAATATTAGAAAAGGATTACCTCCTCACGAAATTATATTAAAGATTAACGCAATTATAATGTTAATTCGAAATCTGAATATGACTGATGGATTATGTAATGGAACTAGATTAAAAATAACTAAATTATTTAAATTTAATATAGAAGCTGAGATTATTACAGGAGAAAATAAAGGAAATAAAGTTTTTATACCAAAAATAACTTTAAGTAAAAATGAATCGTCTTCTTTGCTTTTTATTTTACACAGAAAACAATTTCCTATAGTGTTAGCATTTGCAATAACAATTAATAAGTCACAAGGACAAAGTTTTGAAAATATAGGTATATATATTAAAAAACCATTATTTTCACATGGTCAGCTATATGTCGCACTTTCAAGATGTAAAAATAAAAAAAATATATATATATTCAAAATGAATTAGATAATAAAAATGAAATTAAAAACATAGTTTGGAAAGAAATATTAAAATAATAATTTATATAATTTAATTATGTATATTAATTGTTTACATAATTTAATTATTATTGTTTGCAGGTATCGTATTTATAAAATTCATATATATATATATATATATATATATATATATATATATATATATATATATATATATATATATATATATATATATATATATATATATATATATAAATCTAAACACATAACAAAATGGAATGGAATGCAATTGAAGGTAGATACGTTATTATTGATAATGTAAATGATCAAGAAATGATGGATAGTTCAAATGATAACATTGAAGATTATTTAAATTATGAGGAAAAGTATGATTATTACTTAGAAAATCTTGCTGATAATAATAGTTCAGATAATATTGAAATATCTATTTTGAATAATATAATAAATTCATATATTGGTAAAGATAATGAAAAAGTAGAATTTCGTAATTGGAAACAAGTACCAGAATATTATAAATATTACACTAATAAAATTATAGAATGGAAAATAACATGACATAAACCAATAAATGAATTTTATCTAAATCAAAATTACGAAACATATTCAAGATATTTATTGAACATTGCACACATCAAAAAAAAATATTATGATATATTTTTTTTAATTTATTAATTATTTAAATTATAAATTTAATATTTTTATGAAATGTTTAATATTTTATTAAGATTAAATTTTATAAAAAAAATTTTGATATATTTCTAAAATGTAAGATTAAGTAAAAAGATATCAAACAGGAATTATAACAAAATAATCCTTTAAATCTTAAATATCTTAAATATACATTTAAATATATCAAACATCATGTTGAATTAATATAATAAAATAATTGAAAAAATTTTTTTTTTAATATCTAATGTAATATTTACATAAAATATTAAACATTATATAAAATTATTAATAGTTAATAATTGAAAAAATTTTGATATATTTATAAAATGTAAGATTAAAAAAAAAGATATCAAACAGGAATTATAACAAAATAATCCTATAAATCTTCAAAATCTTAAGTATACATTTAAATATATCAAATAATAATATTGAAAATTTTACTAAAAAATTTATGATTTCACAATGATAAAAATCTAAAAGATTTAAAATGTAAGGTGGTGTAAAAACCAGCTTAATCTATATGTTATGAATAATGATTAAAATTTATTAATAATTTTTTTCAGATATTTTACATGAATAATTATTATTTTTTTTTTTTCATGTTTCTATGTTAATAATAAGAATTTAATAAAAAATGTACAATTATATAATATTATGTATAATATAAAAATATATTATAATAAAAAATTTTTTATATAAAACAATGCATAAGTGTTACATTTTATATTGATATGATAACCATAATGGGGGTTGGTGAGTGGAACGAGCAGGGGGGGTACCCCTAGTATATATATATATATATATATATATATATACATATATATATATATATATATATATATATATATCGGGAGCATTTGGATCAAAGCCGATGTATTACTAATGTATATATATATATATATACATAAATATATGTATTGCATCATATGGATGCGTTCACAGACTTTTCATTGTTTTGCTTATGAAATTATGTTCGCATACAAATGGCTGTGTTAAACACGCTTTTTGAAGTTGCGCACCAGTAATGCTTAGTATATTGCTGTGTCCGAAAATTTACTGCACATACTGGGGGTTTCTTTATAGATAAGCTGTATCGACCAATCAGAAAGCTTCTTTAGAGCTATTTAACGCGTGATAAATTTTTTAAACACGGCGTGCGCAACCCCGAGAAGCATTTGGAACAAAGCCGATGTATAAGAAGAGTACGAAAAAAAGAAACTCTTGTGTCTTTTGTGTCAGACGATTGTGAGGACTTTGATAATAACGGATTTCTCTTCGTTAAAAATAATCACCGTCAACTGCACTGTAATCCTTTGAGTCGCAAAGGCGAATATTCGAGAGCCAACATTTTATTTCTTGCAGGTAAGATAAAAATATTTCAACCTTTACTATGAATTATATAAATTGAAATTATTTTCATTATTTAAATAAGATTAAAAGTATTATTTCTAGATAAATTAAAAGTATTATTTTCATTGTTAAAATATGTTAGAATAAATTGCTCCGTTTTTAATGAAATTTATTATAATTAAAAATAGACTAAAAAATAAATGAGAAAAATTTTTTCCAATCAACTTATCATTTCTTAATGGAAAAAATAGTATTTATTATTTAATCTATTTTGAATATATATTCCAACCATATAAATTTTCATTATCATAGACGATCTTAGACTTCCATTTATATACCTAACTCAAGTAGCTGTTGTTACTTGAACCTAATTCTGTCTTTGTCGCTCCATGATGAGAATAAATGATAGATGATAAAACCGTTACTTGAGATCTAATAGCTACACTGGAAAAAAAATTTCTTTGTAACGAAAAAAATTTTATTGTATCGAATAGATTCTTTCTGGTTATAGGTGAAATACTTTTTATATCAATATCATTTATTCCGTCAGTGAAAATAACATTTTTAAATATCAATGAAATATTGCTTAACATACATAAGATATTTCTTAAACTTAAAAATATCTCATACTGGAAGTTATTAATTTTATTTAAAATTAATATTTCGTGATAAAAATAAAATTTTTTTCCTCCAATAAAATATTTTTACGCATATAAAAAATATTTCGAATCAATTAATTTCTTCGTACTAAATATTGGCAAAGGGGAATTTTTAATTGGTTTCTCCTGGTCTTCTAGTTCTATTTCACAGAGAAAAATTCAGAAAAATTTTTCCAAAATTTTCCCGGAGATTAAACCCCGGTCTACTTCAGCATAAGCCAAGGGTTTGTAAATATAAAAACAATAAATATTGCACAAAAAGTATAAATATATATGTAAATGTTAATATTGCACAATTAATATCACAGTCAGTCACTAAATCTAATAATACTGAATAAGTAAGTCAGAAACTAAAATAAATAAAAGTGATATCACAAAGTAATCATAAAATACACACAATATAAATAAAAATAATCATATAAATAAAAATCAGTCATACAATATCTATCAGTCAAAATATTAACATTTAAAAGAATTAAATTTAAAACATAAAAAAATAAAGTAACAAGCGTACGCAATATCATGAAATGCAGTCAAGAATAAAATCAAATAAAAACTCTCACTTACCAACCATTCAGCCAACACTCATACAACAAATACACTCACGCCTTAAGCCTATATAGAGGACGTTACAAAAATAAATTAAATAAATTAACATTTTTTTTTTTTTTTTTTTTTTTTTTTTTTTTTAAAAAAAAGATTAATATATAAAGGATATTGTTATCCTCTATATAATTAACCTTTTTCTATGGAGATGTCGAGGGAGCCCAGCCCGGAACCGTTTAACACATTACATCAGGCTAGACTGTCAGACACCGCCATACCGAAAACTTTGACTACCGATGGATGGTCAGCCACTTTTTGTGACCAACAATCAACCGATACTCAATGAGGTCAGATTTCTTAAGAGTCGCGATATGGGTAGCACATACACTAATTTTCTTTCGAAAAAAAGTCAGAGGTGCCTGGCCAGGATTCGAACCCATGCCCACCGCGTTGAAGGCAAGAGCTCTATCCGTTACGCCACCGCGCTCCTATTTAAATAAATTAACATAAATTAACATAAATTAATAGTAAAAAGTATTAATCTAGGTCGAGCAAGTACCCTCTCACCGCTGATTTGAACCTACTGAAAGATGGAAGATGTTTAATCTTAGCAGGCAGGGAGTTCCAAAGATGCAGACCTTGAACTTGGAAGGAATTCCTGCTAACCTCAGTACGCATAAAGGGCATCGCTAGATCCCTGGTTTCTCCCCTAGTAGCCACCCTGGGTACAGATCTAGAAAAGAGACCCATTAAATGCTCCGGAGTATTCATAGATATGGACTTATTTTAAATAAATGTAAATCGGAAGAGTGTAAATATGTTTAAATTTAAAGAACAATCCGAGAAAAATCATACCTATTAAAAATATTGTATGAACTCTCATGTGAAATCTCATATGAAATCGTCTATGAAATCTCATATATATTCGTTGAATTTTGAAAATAAAATAAATATATGTGAGATCTCACGTTAGATCGCACATATATTTTTTTTTATTTTAAAAATTTAACGAATATACATTGGATTTCATATGCAATCTCATAGGCGATTTCATGTGACATCTGATATGCAGTCTTGTGTGCGATCTCATATGTAATCTCACATAGGATCTCTTATATATTTTATTCAATTTAAAAAATTTGAAAAAGATATTTATTACTTTTTTATTTTTTTCGGCTTGTTCTTTAAATTTTGACAAATTTTAACATTAGCTATATTAATACCATTAATTTAGTTAAAATAAAAAATCCTTTGGAGCTGTTAATTTTTCATAAATTCAGATCGCAAATTAGACATCAAAGTTGAAAAAACTAACCTCAAAATACTATAAATTGAAAACTTTTATATAACTTTTCAAATATAAGATTTCGGTAGATTTCTTTAGTTGTCCGCACTCAAGTTGAATGCTACTACTTTTTTTCTTGAAGTGAAAAACCCGATTAAGTTCTCCATTTACTCATAAAGTTAGGTAACAAATATTATCACAAGGAGGAGCTTCATTATGCCCTCAATGTATTTAATTACATTAATATTATAAATATGTATTCAAATACAGAACATCATCATATTCGATAAATTTAGTGGAGCCACAAGACCCAATGCATCTTGCCCGGGGTTAGTATTCCTTATTTTAGCCACTTCATTTAATTTGAATTGTATTTCATGGCGTCACTTTCTACTTCGGATCAGCTTTCGACTAACTTTACCGATCGAAAATAGCTAAAAAATATATTTTGTTTTTATTTTTTTTTTTTTCGGCTAATTCTTTGAGTTTGGACAAATTTACGCGCTTTCGCTTCTGTTACGTTTTTACGTATATGTATATTTATATTTAATTATAAGATGGCGGGTAACTTTTGTATCACGACTAATCTTGGTAAACCCAAGCAGTCAGTTTGCGTGAAGAATTAAATAAATACTCAGTAGTTATAATATGAATATAAGTTTATTAATACTTTTGTCGAGAGAGATATGTCCTGTTATTAATTCGTCGCCTAATACGTTCCTTACTGCTTGCTCCAAACGGGCGTACTCCCGTCGTCCGTGGCTAAAGGTTGGTTGCTTACTCTCCTTACATCTCTCTATTGATGGTCTATTGACTGACTCCTCGTGGGATGTCCGGCTGTATTTATACTCGCTAAATTCGTTGTTTCCACGTGCCTATCCTTCTAGAATATTCGTTATTGATTGGAATTTGCTGATCAGTCCGTCAGTGACTTTTCGTTCTGGTCTTAACCTGTTGCTGGGTGGTCAGCTCTTTTTCTATGGTGCTCGACGCTTTTCGTTGTTTCCAGGCAGGTTATAACTTGTTAGTATGACAGTCAGCGTTTTCTGTCTTTACTTGTTGGAACGTGTATTCGTCGCATTCTTTGTATATTGCTGATATTAATTCTTATTCATTTTATAGGATATAGAATCCGTAACACGTCTGAGGCCGTGGTATCGGCGCCCTCGACGATTAATACCTTAAAAAATTTAATTTTTGTTTTACCTAAGGCTCTGTATAATTCAATGAAATTTATTTAAGCTTGCCTAATTGTATGTGTTACATTAGTTTATGTAGAGTAGTGTTGTGCACCTATCAAATACATTTCTATTCTGACTATATATCTCTCTCTTTGTGTACATTAAAATTTACATAAGATTATGTTTTTAAAAGAAAATGTTTTGTTCATGTTTTCCTTGCATTCGTCGTTGGATTAATTGCTTTTGAATATGTTTATTCTTGACTTCTCTGGATACGATTTTCATCCTTTTTGATTATATATATTCCTCAGAAACAGTACTGGTACCTGAAAATATTCTTTAACAATTAATTACAAAGGGGCCCCCCAATAGCTGGAGGCTTCCAATTTTTAATGCAAATTTTAAGTCAGTTATTATTGTTATAATCTAAATTTTTCTTGGCTTATTAATCCCTCCTGGTCAAAAAAGGTTAGCTATAAAATATAGCTAAAAAATAGTCAAATATATAGCTGTATCGAGCTGTATTTACAGCTATATCGATGTGTTTTTTTAGCTGTTTTTTATAGTTAAAAATTTACTTAATTTTATAGTTAATAATTTCGTTATCCACCGAAAATATTAATAGCTACTTTTTCAACTATATTTTATAGCTATTATTATAGTTAAAAAATCACTTCAATTTTTAGTATACTAGGTGTTTTTTTAACTATAATAATAGCTATAAAATATAGTTGAAAAAGTAGCTATTAATATTTTCGGTATAACGAAATTATTAACTATAAAATTAAGTACATTTTTAACTATAAAAAACAGCTAAAAAACACATCGATATAGCTGTAAAACGAGCACGATACAGCTATATATTTAACTATTTTTTAGCTATATTTTACAGCTAACCTTTTTTGACCGGGTATAAATACACTAAAAAATCAAGTGTTTTTTTTAAGTATAATAATAGCTATAAAATATAGTTGAAAAAGTAGCTATTAATATTTTTGGTAGATAACGAAATTATTAACTATAAAATTAAGTACATTTTTAACTATAAAAAACAGCTAAAAAAACACATCGATATAGCTGTAAATACAGCTCGATACAGCTATATATTTAACTATTTTTTTAGCTATATTTTATAGCTAACCTTTTTTGACCAAGATATATTGTAATAAATACACTAAAAATTTAAGTATTTATTTTAACTATAATAATAGCTATAAAATATAGTTGAAAAGGTAGCTATTAATATTTTCGGTATAACGAAATTATTAACTATAAAATTAAGTAAATTTTTAACTGTCAAAAACAGCTAAAAAACACATCGATATAGCTGTAAAACGAGCACGATACAGCTATATATTTAACTATTTTTTTAGCTATATTTTACAGCTAACCTTTTTTGACCGGGTATAAATACACTAAAAAATCAAGTGTTTTTTTTAAGTATAATAATAGCTATAAAATATAGTTGAAAAAGTAGCTATTAATATTTTTGGTAGATAACGAAATTATTAACTATAAAATTAAGTACATTTTTAACTATAAAAAACAGCTAAAAAAACACATCGATATAGCTGTAAATACAGCTCGATACAGCTATATATTTAACTATTTTTTTAGCTATATTTTATAGCTAACCTTTTTTGACCAAGATATATTGTAATAAATACACTAAAAATTTAAGTATTTATTTTAACTATAATAATAGCTATAAAATATAGTTGAAAAGGTAGCTATTAATATTTTCGGTATAACGAAATTATTAACTATAAAATTAAGTAAATTTTTAACTGTCAAAAACAGCTAAAAAACACATCGATATAGCTGTAAAAATAGCTCGATATAGCTATATATTTAACTATTTTTTTAGCTATATTTTACAGCTAACCTTTTTTGACTGGGTATAAATACACTAAAAAATCAAGTGTTTTTTTTAACTATAATAATAGCTATAAAATATAGTTGAAAAAGTAGCTATTAATATTTTCGGTAGATAACGAAATTATTAACTATACAATTAAGTACATTTTTAACTATAAAAAACAGCTAAAAAAACACATCGATATAGCTGTAAATACAGCTCGATACAGCTATTTTAACTATTTTTTTAGCTATATTTTATAGCTAACCTTTTTTGACCGGGTGGGCTGTGTAGGTGCATACGTGATTACGTACGTGTGAATTTGACTGCAAAGTGTTGGTATCCTTTTCACTGTGAATCGTATATGATCACGTGCGTGTGAATTTGACTGCAAAGTGTTGGTGCTATAGAAGCGTGGCGCGCGTATTAGTATGTGCATGAGTATCGTGGCGCGTGTATTAGTGTATATGTAAGCCATCTAATAGTTTGATACTTATTTTCGTTTTTATATATTTTTATTCTTTCTATATTTTTATTTTATAAGTTTAAACATTTCTGTTTTGCTGTTGTTAGTTATTTATTTGATTAATTACTGTATATTTTTATTAAGCTTCGGATATAATTATTTTGTAGACTCTAGATAATTTATTTAAATTATTACCGTTGAATATTGGTTATAATGTATAGATATATTTTTGATAATTTCGAGCATATCTATATTTATATGCCTTTAATCAGCATTTCTAGATAATTTTGTATTTTAATATTTTTTTTGTTAATATTTAATGCGCGTATTCTAAGACTTCTTTACGTTTATGCAAGTTTTCACTTAACTCCCTTTCTTCTATAATTATGTAGTTATTTGTTCCTTCTTCTTGCATTGTGTGTTGTTTTTATCTCTATATATATTTATTTCTTCATCTTTTTCTTGTTTTATTTGTCCATATTTCTTTCCTTTTACTTTTATTTCTTGGACGCATGCATATACATATATACTTTGTTTTCAATCCTATTACATGTCTAATTTTTACATTACTATAAATATTATTACTTTTGTCAATGTTATTATTAATATTATTCCCGTAACTAATTTTGATAAGGTTTTTATTATAATTTTGTTTATAATTCATAATAATCCGTCCCTTGACTAATTAAAATTTTATTCTCTTTTTTGTTTGGTACCAGGTAAAATTTTTTTCTTCATGGGCATTACTGCCCTTTTTAACACATAGAAAAATTCAGTTTAATACAACACAGTTTGACGTATTATTTAACGTGGTGTCAGCCCACGGCAGAGTCAGCGAAAAAGCGACCAGACGGGGAATCGATCCCGCGCCAACGGGAATACGAGTCACGCGCCTTAGCCACTACTCCACTAAACTCTTTTTTTTTTTACGCATATTTTTTTTGCGTTCCTGGTTCAATAATTTCTTAACTTTTTATTATGAATTATGGCGGACATATCATATACTCTTAGTGTATGGTGCCATTTCTTAGAGAAATTTTGGGATTCCACTTGTGGATCCTCTTTGCCATGGGCATTCATCAGATAGCACGTATGCAACCTGAGAATTATTTCTCGAATACTTGTATCAGGAATTTTCCTGACAATAATTAAGCATTAGTGTGCTTATAATTTTCTTTTATTTATTTCAATGCTTTCGAGGGAGGGATTATTTTATATTTGCTATTTTGATAATTTAAGTCTTAGTTCTTTATTTGCTTATGTAATAATCTATCCTTTATTTAATTAATCGCGGGAATATTCTTTATTTAATATAATTATTAAATCAATTTTCTTTACTTTTTCTCGACATATATATGTATATTTTGCGAATATTGTTCAATCTATATGAAACTTTTTTGTTTAGGTTTGTTTTATTTTAAGATTTGATTTCTGCTCCATCGATCATTGTGAGATTTGCGCTTTGGAATTGAGTTTTCTTCTTAATTATATGTGTGCGCTCTTTATTCCTTTTGTTCTCTTTCTCTTTTATTCTTTATTCTTCTCTTTTATTATCTCTTGATGATTTTATTATTTTTCTTATTTTCTTCTGCTACTGTCTTCTGTAAGTTGATCAGGAATATTTCTGTTTCCCTGATGTATGGTTTATCTTATACTATTCCGTGTATTACTTTTCTCTTTTCTTTTTTTTTTTTTTTTTTTTTTTAATAATGCAAGGAGAAGGATATTTAATAGTTAAGTATAGCCATATTAGATGTCTTTATGTAATCATAATTTGTATTTTATATTTACTTTAATATAAGTGAATTCTTGAATAAACGAAATAATTTTATATCTCATTTCTTTTATTCTCTTTATTTCTTATAGAAGTGCTGATTGTAATAATATCTATTATCTTATTATTTATTTAATTAAATTACTTATAATACATTTTAAGGTTTTTTTTTTATATCGAAGTAACTTGTCTATTAATTTATTTGTATGTTATTATTATAAGTATGTTTGTTGTTTTATTTAATATTTTTTGATTACTAAATTTTTGATATATATATATGATTCTATTAATAATTAAATCTATAGTTACTTTGTAGTTACTAATTTATATTTGCGACCATCATCGGCGTCTGAAGGCCGTGGAAAAAATTTTATTTTACTGTTTCTTTGATTATTTTTATATTTAATTAATATTTTCCGATCGTAGGCGTCTGAGGGCCGCGGAAAAATTTTATTTTACTAAATTTATTTATTATTTATAGAATGTTATGGTTATTATCCATATTTTTTATTCGTTTTCTGATGTTTTGGCTTCTTCAATAAGTAAACCATTTCTCTTTCTCTGAGGTGTTTAATATTTTGCTTTTGATCATAATAACACTTTGATTTATAATTGGATGGTATTAGATTAACTTTTGGTGGTTTTGTCACTATCCACATAAACGAGGAATACGGGTTCTCCGATGGCTTAGTACCTCCCGATTCCAAATGTTCTCCTATACGTTGGTGTCTAAATCTTGTGGTTTTTATTGGTACTTCTGTAATTAACTCATTTTTATGCTTTACTAAATGTGTTTTTCTTAGTTTTTCTCCAGTTGACTTAATTATAATTGGTTTTTCTTTGATTAGTTTGTTAATATTTTCTATTTCTTCTATATTTAAATGCCTTGATATTTTAGATTCAGTTTGGTTAAGTATCTTTGCTGCTTTATTCTCTTTTTCCTCGCTTGATATGTTTAATTTTTGTGCACGTAACGTCCTCTTATTTGCTTCATTATTATTTATTCTTTTATGATTATTTATTTCGATCATTTTTTCTCCTTTATTTATAATATTTATGACCTTGCATACATCTGACTTAACTTCTGGCGGTTTCATTTCTACCGCGCTGTCATTAGTATTAATGCACATGGCATATGCTTTGCCTTCATTATAATTGGCTACGAAATCGCCAACTAAGATGCCCGATCCTATATCTTGGAGCGGTACGAATTCTATATCTTCACTGATATCTTTGACACGTGCATAATTAATTTGTCTTGTGCGAGGAGTGGTAATAAAACATTCTTCTTCAATAAATGGTAATATATTGCTATTTAATTCTAGGCATTTACGAGCGGCATTAACTTGTCCTTTATATTTATTGATCATATCCCAACCTATTAATCCATCTGTATCTATTGGGAAATCATCTGGGACTACTTGTACTTCAAATAATGTTTTATTCAGAAATAGATTCACCTGTCCTAATGACATACATTCACCTGGAATGACACCGTTTATTGAAACAATCTTATTTGGATTTATATACATATTATTTGATATTGTGGTTTTCTTTATAATAGTTACGTTAGCACCTGTATCAACATAAAAACGACCTTTTCTGGAATTTAAAAATGGCCCACTTAATTCAACTATTGGGGGCTTTCTTCCAGCTTGTATAAATTCTATAGTACATTCCCGTAAGCTGGATCGTTCGTATTTCTTGGCCTGATTGCTTAGCTGCTCGACTCCACAGGACCCTAGCGTCGAGCATCCTGGGAGTTTAAAGGTTCCATGTTGCTTTGACTATCGCATAGTTGATTTTGGCTAGAATCATTGTCTAGTCTATAACTATTATTTTCACACTCGTTATTATCATTATAATTATTATTTCTATCGTTATTGTACCGAGGATACGTATTGCCTTGATTACGGCCTTGATTTCTGTTAATATTATAATTATTACGGTTATTCTTATAATTACTACTGGAATTACCATCATACTGTGAGATATTTCTATTATTTGCGTTTTGGTAATTGTTATTATAATATTCTCTGTTATCTTGATTATAAATATTGCCTGATTTTAATGCGTTTTCTAGCACATAGCATTCTGCGTAATTATGACCTCTTTTCTTGCAATAATCGCACTTTTTACTATCGTATTCCTTTTTTCTGCATTGTGCTTCTAAGTGACCTGTTTTTCGACAGTATGAGCATATTTCTATTGCTGGTGCTAGTCTGATGTTTCCATTATTTTGCTGTGTTAGATTTGTTTATTGCAGATAGTTGGTCAGCAATTTTTTGTAATAATATATCAGTTAGTTGACCTGAGTTTTCTGCTGAGTTAGTTGAAAGTTGCATTAGTCGCCTCGCGCTTGTACGTTGTTCGAATGAAATGGCCTCATGTATGGCGTCTCTTAACGTTATTGGGTTCTTTGATCGAACTTGGTGTTGTAGATCGCCGTCTAATCCAAATAAAAATTGTTCTAGGGCTTCTTTATCTGCCTGATTCTTGTAGGTTTTCACCTCGAAAGGTCGTAGAATTCTGCATGAGTCATAAAAGTTCAAGAGACGATTGTGTAATATTTGCATTCTTAGGCCATAGTCTCCTGCGCTCTCGCCGGGCATCTGTTTGATTATTTTAATTTCTGCTAAGATCGTGTCTGCTCCTCCAGCATAGCTATAATGTTTTGTTAGATCGGCCAGCAACCTTTCTACTGTATGGTATTGAGTTAACCGCGTTGTGTAACCTTCTGCTGCTTTTCCTTTGAATTTAGTGGCCAGTGTGTTTAAAACCCATCTTTCTGACTGCGGTCCATACGTTCTTACAATGTCTCGTACTGCTCTGCAGAATAGAGGCAGTACATCAGAGTTGCCATCAAAGGTAGGGATGATATTTAACGCTTGATACAATGAAAGGCTATTAGGTATTTCTCTTGGTGTTCCTGTGGCCATTTGCTGTGGTGTAGAGCTAGCGAAGTGTATATTCGCTGGTGGTTCATATATATTAAATCCTGCAAGAGGATCATCGTCTTCAAAATTGTTATCTAAGGCGTTTATATCTCTTGTACCTATGGCCTGATTTTCCCTGCGATTGTAATAAGTTCCATAATTGATCCGTTCTTGTATCATGTTAATTGCATCCATGTTTGGTGTAGCTCCTTGGTCCTTTGGAGGCGATTTTATTAGCTCTCGGTGGGCTAATCCGTGTTTTCTTTCAAATTCGTACAACTGTTGTGCCATTTTCATTGCTGCAGTTTGGGGATCTGCGTCTGTGTCAGGAACGTTTGCTTGTTGATCCACTGCGTCGCTGGTTGTTGCGGGTATTTTAGATCTGGCTCCTTGAGCTATTTCTTTGTTCAATTTTTCTTCAGCCTTGCTTATTTCAGTAAGCGTGCGAGTTATGTATATTCGGGCCTGTTTTACGAAATATTCCATGCATCGTTCATTTTACATTTATCATTGACCACTATGTCATTTAATCTTCTTAGCGCAGATTCCATTAATCCCTTATTGTCACTTTCTTGGAGTGCACAGTCTGCTAATGATAATGCGTTGCGGAGTTCTATAAGTGCTTTATCTTCCGGGGTTTGAGGATATGCGATTGGCATTGGCTTTGTTTTGTCGGAAGAGTTATGTGTGTCGTTGTCTTGTGTCATTTTGTTATATGTATATTTTATATCGTATATATTTTTTATATTGTATATATTTTATATTGATAGACACTTGTAATTATATTTATGATTTATAGCACTTGCTGTTACTTTAATTATGTATACTTTTCACTAATTAATTTAATTTGAATTTTATAGAAATTATAATTTATTGAATTTCAACTGTTGAAAGGCTCGCAGCGGGCGCGTATTCCCCTCGAAGGACGTATAATATGGTAATAAAAGTTTTTACTTACCCAATGATGGTGATTAAGGCGATGTACGCGAAGAACATCCTCTCGATCGATTTCAATATAGTTAAAATAGTTTCTTCACAAGTGATACCCCACACCTAGCACCAGCTTTTATGTTACGTTTTTACGTATATGTATATTTATATTTAATTATAAGATGGCGGGTAACTTTTGTATCACGACTAATCTTGGTAAACCCAAGCAGTTTGCGTGAAGAATTAAATAAATACTCAGTAGTTATAATATGAATATAAGTTTATTAATACTTTTGTCGAGAGAGATATCCCGGTTGAAAAAAAACACATAGTTTTATTACATGATTTTATCATATGGTTTTATTATGTGGTTTTATCATATGGTTTTATTACATGTTTTTTGGTTTCAATTTATCATATGATGAAAGTATATGATAAAATCATATAATATAACCCTATGATGAAATCGTATAGTGAAACTATATAGTGAAGACAAAATAAAACCATACACACGGAGAGAAAAAGCAGTTAAGAGCTACTCAAAAAATTTGGAATCATTACTAACTTTGTTCGACAATAATTAAAGGAATGGGAATAAATACTAATCTATATTTTTGCGCCACGCGACAAAAGTAAGGTTACGATTTTACAAATGATCTGAGAAAACTAAGGACTGAGGGGATATTCAAGTATCGCGACGATAGTTGTCGACAAGAGAATAAAAAGTCTGCGCGCGCATAGAATTCGCGTAATACATCCATGTGTATCACTACTTGAATAGCCCCTCTGATTACTAAAGAGTTAGGTAGCTAGTCATAAAAAGTTAAATGAAGAGTCAAACTGAGAATTATTGTCTGTAGTTTGGCTATAGGCAGACTGCAGACAATAATTCTCAGTTTGACTCTTCATTTAACTTTTTATGACTAGTTATCTAACTCTTTAGTAATCAATCCTTAGTTTTCTCAGATCATTTGTAAAATCATAACCTTACTTTTATCGCGTGGTGCTAAACTATAGATTTGTATTTATTCCTTTACCTTTAATTATTGCCGAACAAAGTTAGTAATGATTCCAAATTTTTTGAGTAGCTGTTAACTGTTTTTTCTGTCCGTGAATATGGTTTTATTTTGTCTTTACCATATAGTTTCACTATACGATTTTATCATAGGGTTATATTATATGATTGTATTATATACTTTCATCATATGATAAATTGAAACCAAAAAACATGTAATAAAACCATATAATAAAACCACATAATAAAACCATATGATAAAATCATGTAATAAAACTATGTGTTTATTTTCAACCGGGATGTCCTATTATTAATTCGTCGCCTAATACGTTCCTTACTGCTTGCTCCAAACGGGCGTACTCCCGTCGTTCGTGGCTAAAGGTTGGTTGCTGACTCTCCTTACATCTCTCTATTGATGGTCTATTGACTGACTCCTCGTGGGATGTCCGGCTGTATTTATACTCGCTAAATTCGTTGTTTCCACGTGCCTATCCTTCTAGAATATTCGTTAATGATTGGAATTTGCTGATAAGTCCGTCAGTGACTTTTCGTTCTGGTCTTAACCTGTTGCTGGGTGGTCAGCTCTTTTTCTATGGCGCTCGACGCTTTTCGTTGTTTCCAGGCAGGTTATAACTTGTTAGTATGACAGTCAGCGTTTTCTATCTTTACTTGTTGGAACGTGTATTCGTCGCATTCTTTGTATATTGCTGATATTAATTCTTATTCATTTTATAGGATATAGAATCCGTAACACTTCTCATTTGTTAAAATAAATAGATATTTACAAGTGAAAAAATTTTGATATATATTTCTATCAAAAATAAACGAAATTACTTATTTAGCTACTTTCGATGAGTAAAAAAGGTCTATACCTCATCTTCAAGAGTAAGCTGGAACAAATGTGGTTATCGACCGAAAGGTAAAAATGTTATTTAATCATAAATTAAATAATTATACTGTTCTCAAAAGAAATTGTTATCGAGTGCAATTTTTTATACAGACATGATTGTATAATAGATGTTTTTTTCATAATATTCATCATATTTTAAACAAAAAGTAAGTTACCGTACTTACAGTTTAATAAATAGTTGTAGGATAGAATTTTTTAATTTTTAAATTTTCCTTTAATTATTTTGGTGAGTGCAATGGAGAAATAAATTTCGTGAATGTATTTCAAATTTTAATGCATTCCATTACGTTTAGTAGTAGAAAATTATGCAACCGATGTTTACTTCTCGGTCGGTATCGAATCTGCTCCGACCTGCTCTTGACGAATAGCATAATAATAAGATCAATTTATCATCTTACTTCTAATGTTTGGACTTAAATTGCATGTGAATATAATTCTTACTATGAAAACCACGTGAATAGTCTGTATGAATATGATTATATATCATGGTTTAAAATTATATTCGAGCACGATTTTGAAATTTTGCAGATAACGGTAGATTCACGACTGAATCATGAAAAGAAGCAATAAGATTGCGATAATACTTTAAAACAAAAGTAAAATCAATAATTCTTGAGTCAGAAAAACCTATATTATTTAAATCTGTAAGATGCTATTGTAAATGATATGTAAAAATAATTTATCAGTATGATAAAAAAAAGATAATAAGTACTAAGTCACTGGCAGTTCATTGAAGGTAGTTTGTCATAATGTTCTAAACATAAATGAAGCTGCAACTGTTTTTACGGCGACATGCAAATTGTGTAACAATTGGTTAGACGTATTATGCCGTAAATCTGAACCAGATGCAGCGTGCGTCATAGAACGACACTACCTATTGATTAGAAAAACTGCCATTAATCAGTGAACTGACCCTAAGCCTCGTATACATGATTTCGTCTGTGATATGAAATAAGTATCTCAATTTTTGAATAAACAAATTCTGTACAAACCTTTGTATACGAACGGCATCGCTCCAGACCTCACTGAAAAGTGATGGCCTTCTCGAGTGTAAGAGGCGATATGCATAATTGTAGTGACTAGTATTTTAACTATTACTTGTAAATATTGTCTAAATTTTCGTAAAAAATTTGTTTGTTCTTATTATTATTTAATCGCCAAGTATAATTACACTCGAATTTAGTTTAAAACCATAATCCATAATAGCATGCTTTAGATAACGATTGTTTTGTAGATGTAGTGTGGAATCATTTAATCGTAATTTTAATAATATATATAATATATCAATAAATTGAATTATAGACCAAAATTCAGATTTTAGATTTGTTGACATTAATTACAACTATAAGTGTAGGGAAAAATTTTATTTCAGTTCACACGAAATCTCATATGAGATCTCATGTGAGATCTTATGTGAGATCGGGTATCGGGAAAAATTATACTTCTCGCACATGAGATCTCACATGAGATCGCACGTGAGATCGGGCATCAGGAAAAATAAAATTTTGCGGTACATGAGATCTCACGTGAGATCTCATATGAGTTCTCATATGAGATCTCGTTTCATTTTCAATCGTGAGATCTCATGTTAGATCTCGTGTGTGATCTCACATGAGATCTCACGTGAGATCTCATGTCATTTTTTTCAGTAGGGAAGAAATAGAAATTATTAACGAACTAATCAAAGAAAGACCATTTATGATTGAGTCACCTGGAGAAAAACTAAGAAAAACACATTTAGTAAAGCATAAAAATGAGTTAATTACAGAAGTACCAGTAAAAACCACAAGATTGGAACACCAACGTATAGAAGAGCATTTGGGATCGGGAGGTACTAAGCCATCGGAGAACCCGTATTCCTCATTTATGTGGATAGTGCCAAAACCACCAAAAGTTAATCTAACACCATCCAATTATAAATCAAAGTGTTATTATGATCGAAAGCAAAATATTAAACACCTCAGAGAAGGAGAAATGGTTTACTTAATGAAGAAACCAAAACATCAGAAAACGAATAAAAAATATGGATAATAACCATAACATTCTATAAATAATAAATAAATTTAGTAAAATAAAATTTTTCCGCGGCCCTCAGACGCCTACGATCGGAAAATATTAATTAAATATAAAAATAATCAAAGAAACAGTAAAATAAAATTTTTTCCACGGCCTTCAGACGCCGATGATGGTCGCAAATATAAATTAGTAACTACAAAGTAACTATAGATTTAATTATTAATAGAATCATATATATATATCAAAAATTTAGTAATCAAAAAATATTAAATAAAACAACAAACATACTTATAATAATAACATACAAATAAATTAATAGACAAGTTACTTCGATATAAAAAAAAAACCTTAAAATGTATTATAAGTAATTTAATTAAATAAATAATAAGATAATAGATATTATTACAATCAGCACTTCTATAAGAAATAAAGAGAATAAAAGAAATGAGATATAAAATTATTTCGTTTATTCAAGAATTCACTTATATTAAAGTAAATATAAAATACAAATTATGATTATATAAAGACATCTAATATGGCTATACTTAACTATTAAATATCCTTCTCCTTGCATTATAAAAAAAAAAAAAAAAAAAGAAAAGAAAAGTAGTACACGGAATAGTATTTATAAACCATACATCAGAGAAACAGAAATAGTCCTGGTCAACTTACAGAAAACAGTAGCAGAAGAAAATAAGAAAAATGATAAAATCATCAAGAGATAATAAAAGAGAAGAATAAAAAATAAAAGAGAAAAGGAATAAAGAGCGCGCACATATAATTAAGAAGAAAACTCAATTCCAAAGCGCAAATCTCACAACAATCGATGGAGCAGAAATCAAATCTTGAAATAAAACAAACCTAAATAAAAAAGTATTATATAGACTGAACAATATTCGCAGAATATACATATATATGTCGAGAAAAAGTAAAGATAATTGATTTAATAATTATATTAAATAAAGAATATTCCCGCGATTAATTGAATAAGGGATAGATTATTACATAAGTAAATAAAGAACTAAGGTTTAAATTATTAAAATAGCAAATATAAAATAATCCCTCCCTCGAAAGCATTGAAATAAAAAAAAAGAAAATTATAAGCACACTAATGCTTAACTATTGTCAGGAAAATTCCTGATACAAGTATTCGAGAAATAATTCTCAGGTTGCATACGTGCTATCTGATGAATGCCTATGGCAAACAGGATCCTCAAGTGGAATCCCAAAATTTCTCTAAGAAATGGCATCATGTACTAAGAGTGTATGATATATAAGCCATAATTCACAATAAAAAGTTAAGAAATTATCGGACCCAGAACGCAAAAAAAATATGCATAAAAAAAAAAGAGTTCAGTGGAGTAGTGGCTAAGGCGCGTGACTCGTATTCCCGTTAGCGCGGGATCGATTCCCCGTCTGGTCGCTTTTTCGCTGTCTCTGCCGTGGACTGACACCACGTTAAATAATACGTCAAACTGTGTTGTATTAAAATGAAATTTTCTATGTGTTAAAAAGGGCAGTAATGCCCGTGAGAAAAAAAAATTTTTTTACCTGGTACCAAACAAAAAAAAAACGAGAATACAATTTTAATTAATTAAGGGACGGATTATTATGAATTATAAACAAAATTATAATAAAAACCTTGTGACGTCACAACTTGTTATTAAGACGATAACAAGTGTGTAACGCACTTTTTAATCGTACACGAATTTTAGTCCAATCAATAGAGCAAAAAAATGGCTATTTTAGACATTAATTAAAGGCTTAATGAAACTTATATGGAGTTGTTAAGAGCGATGAAAAAACATACTCTGTATAAAATGTAACCAAAAAAAAACGGTAGAAAATGCTCCAGGAGGCTGCAAAGTTGGCCAAAACAGCTTTTTTAATTCTCTGAAGCAACCTATGCATTTAATCGAAAAAAGTAATTAATAAAAGTATTAGAGAATAAAAAAACCTACAATTTGAGTACTGCTGCGATTATTTTCATCAATTAGTTATTGCAAAAAAGCCAAAAAACCATCAAAAATGGCCATTTCTTGAATATTAATTATTTATTGCAAAAATAATTTTTTAAATATTTTTAAACTTTTAAAAAGAAGCCTTTATCAAAACGAACAGAATGAGAGGTTGCAATAGCAAATTGGTTAATTTGTTGCTGAGATATTCCCTATTATTTATCTCAACGCGTTAAATGTTTATTGCTATAATTTTTTTTTGGCTGAACATATTGAGTTGCATAAGGGCTTAAACTCTTCATGAAGGTTCAAATTTTCATATTTTGTTAAGAGCAAATTAGAAAATTCAATTTCAATATTTTTTATAACGCTTTAAAAAAGAGGGTATTTTTTTTTTATAAATAAATAAAGCTGGGGCTTTATTTATAACTTTTACGAATTCGCTATTTGAATATTCTTATAGCTGTGTTCGAAACGAAGATTTAAAAAAAAAAGAACTCTCTAAGGCCAATAGGAGCCGAGATAAGATATTTTTTTTAAAAAATCACAGGCACTTTGTTTATAACAATTAAGAAACGAATCAAGCGTCATTTTGTAGTTGAAGACTTATATTTTAAAAATCTATGATTATATTTTTAAAAATAAGACTCTTCATAATTAAAATCAAAATAATACTAACATACAAATAATAACGTCAAAGTCGGAGTCGTGGTGGGGATGCTTATCTTTGTGCGTGAGAAAAATTAACGAAGGACCCCGTCCCAATAAAATTCGTAAAAATTAACCGTATCTCCGAAAATAATGGACCGATTTTGATGTTTTTTTTTTTAATCTGGGGTATCTTGAAAAATTATAAATATTGGTGCAAATAGTTTTTCAAAATAGGGTATATTTAAATTAAAACAACTGTACCTATTACGGACACCTTAAACGCAAATAATTGGTGTGGCTCACTAAATCAATATTTTTAAATGTGTAATGGCTCATTTTAAAGCTAAAAAAAAGAACTTTAAAATGAGATATCATGAGTTTCATTACGATTAATATTTACGAAATGCGCGCGGATTAACGTAAATGTTGTAAATGAACTTACCTTATTATTCCTCATAATTATTACATTTGGAACCTGGAGATAAATTTAATTAAAATTTTTACTTTTTCTATATTTTAACTAATTATTATGATGAATTTATAGTTTAAATAAATAAAAAAATAATTATTAATAATTGCAAAAACTTTAATAGTAATAATAAAAATTGTTATCTCATTTTTTCTTATTTTTCTTGGTTTTTCATACAAAAAAATATTTCAAATCTTATAATTGCTAGAAATAATAACTTTAATCTATATAATATATGAGAAGCTGTTGCTGAAATTCAATGTTTATTTAAATACAAATTTATATTTTCTGATTACCCTTTGTTTATCGATTTTTTTTGTGTTATTTTAAATATGTTTCTTACATAAAAATCTCAGTAGTTTAACTTTAGAAAATAAAATGAAAATTAATTTAATAATGAAAAAATTTTTTGTATGAAAAACAAAGAAAAATAAGAAAAAATGAGATAACAATTTTTATTATTACTATTAAAGTTTTTGCAATTATTAATAATTATTTTTTTATTTATTTAAACTATAAATTCATCATAATAATTAGTTAAAATATAGAAAAAGTAAAAATTTTAATTAAATTTATCTCCAGGTTCCAAATGTAATAATTATGAGGAATAATAAGGTAAGTTCATTTACAACATTTACGTTAATCCGCGCGCATTTCGTAAATATTAATCGTAATGAAACTCATGATATCTCATTTTAAAGTTCTTTTTTTTAGCTTTAAAATGAGACATTACACATTTAAAAATATTGATTTAGTGAGCCACACCAATTATTTGCGTTTAAGGTGTCCGTAATAGGTACAGTTGTTTTAATTTAAATATACCCTATTTTGAAAAACTATTTGCACCAATATTTATAATTTTTCAAGATACCCCAGATTAAAAAAAAACATCAAAATCGGTCCATTATTTTCGGAGATACGGTTAATTTTTACGAATTTTATTGGGACGGGGTCCTTCGTTAATTTTTCTCACGCACAAAGATAAGCATCCCCACCACGACTCCGACTTTGACGTTATTATTTGTATGTTAGTATTATTTTAATTTTAATTATAAAGAGTCTTATTTTTAAAAATATAATCATAGATTTTTAAAATATAAGTCTTCAACTACAAAATGACGCTTGATTCGTTTCTTAATTGTTATAAACAAAGTGCCTGTGATTTTTTAAAAAAAATATCTTATCTCGGCTCCTATTGGCCTTAAAGAGTTCTTTTTTTTTAAAAATCTTCGTTTCGAACACAGCTATAAGAATATTCAAATAGCGAATTCGTAAAAGTTATAAATAAAGCCCCAGCTTTATTTATTTATAAAAAAAAACACCCTCTTTTTTAAAGCGTTATAAAAAATATTGAAATTGAATTTTCTAATTTGCTCTTAACAAAATATGAAAATTTGAACCTTCATGAAGAGTTTAAGCCCTTATGCAACTCAATATGTTCAGCCAAAAAAAAATTATAGCAATAAACATTTAACGCGTTGAGATAAATAATAGGGAATATCTCAGCAACAAATTAACCAATTTGCTATTGCAACCTCTCATTCTGTTCGTTTTGATGAAGGCTTCTTTTTAAAAGTTTAAAAATATTTAAAAAATTATTTTTGCAATAAATAATTAATATTCAAGAAATGGCCATTTTTGATGGTTTTTTGGCTTTTTTGCAATAACTAATTGATGAAAATAATCGCAGCAGTACTCAAATTGTAGGTTTTTTTATTCTCTAATACTTTTATTAATTACTTTTTTCGATTAAATGCATAGGTTGCTTCAGAGAATTAAAAAAGCTGTTTTGGCCAACTTTGCAGCCTCCTGGAGCATTTTCTACCGTTTTTTTTTGGTTACATTTTATACAGAGTATGTTTTTTCATCGCCCTTAACAACTCCATATAAGTTTCATTAAGCCTTTAATTAATGTCCTCAAAATGTCTTTATTGATTGGACTATTTCCTATTCGTACACTTTTAATGTACTCACATTTATAGGTGAGGTTTTTGTTTAATAAACGAGTAAGCTGAGCTAAACCGTGCACCACAGAGACGCCATGCTCTGTAAGCTCGGGTTTGTATGCACCAGCTTACTCAAAATGTATTAATTTTAGGTCATTCTTCCTGAAAAGAAAAGGAGAAAGGAGGAAGGAAATAAAGCATAAGGATTCTTGGGCCTCATGTATCACCTGTTACGCGAATATATTCAATAAACTTCGCGATTATACTTTATTCTTGCAACGGCGTGAAAACTCCAAGCTATGCTTTCCTAGTCTCACGCTTCTGCAAGAGTTTAACTTTTAGGCTTTAGCCTCTTTACGAGAATTTAGTTAGACAAGTGTGGTAAATTAAACAAATACACACCACACTTAGTTACACTTTTTAATCACTCGCGATAATTAATCTATCACGGTTTAATTATTTGTAAAATATTATTCGCTCACTCACAGTTAGGAAGCTGCTCTTTCGGCAAACTTCTTCACCATCATTTGTGAGCGAATAACACAAAGAAAAGGCACTGACTCGGCAATTACATTTTGTTAAAATCTTTATTTCTGAAGAGATGACACACGAGTGCGGAGCACAAGCTCTTCGTTAAGCAAGATGCTTCGCATTTTCGGCGCTTGCCGCTATATTCCTACTCTGCCGCATCAGAGTAGGGATATTATACATTAGAAAGTATACGCGTTACACTTAATAGTCGCTTGGCTGTCAAAATTAGGGGCGTAGCTGCGCGCTTGTGAACGCGCGTTCGGGTCTTTTCTATATCCCCTCTCATTGCGCTGATCAACACGATGCTTATTACCATGATGCTTTTGTATATGAAAATCATCAAGTGAGGTCTCAACCTTATCAAAATTGGTTATGGGAATAATATTAATAATAACATTGACAAAAGTAATAATATTTATAATTTTCATTCTTTTTGATTATAATATATATAATCAAAAAGAATGAAAATCGTATCCAGAGAAGTTAAGAATAAACATGTAATACGATTGAAAACAAAGTATATATGTATATGCATGCGTCTAAGAAATAAAAGTAAAAGGAAAGAAATATGGAAAAATAAAACAAGAAAAAAGATGAAGAAATAAATATATATAAAGATAAAAACACAATGCAAGAAGAAAGAACAAATAACTATATAATTATAGAGGAAAGGGAGTTAAGTGAAAACTTGCATAAACGTAAAGAAGTCCTAAAATACGCGCATTAAATATTAACAAAAAAATATTAAAATACAAAATTATCTGGAAATGCTGATTAAATGCATATAAATATAGATATGCTCGAAATTATCAAAAAATATATCTATACATTATAACCAATATTCAACGGTAATAATTTAAATAAATTATCTAGAGTCTACAAAATAATTATATCCGAAGCTTAATAAAAATATACAGTAATTAATCAAATAAATAACTAACAACAGCAAAACAGAAATGTTTAAACTTATAAAATAAAAATATAGAAAGAATAAAAATATATAAAAACGAAAATAAGTATCAAGGTAATCATATACAATTCACAGTGAAAAGAATACAAACACTTTGCAGTCAAATTCACACGTACGTAATCACGTATGCACCTACACAGACTAAAGGCTTCAAGCAGTAAGAGCCCCCACCGCTTACGATCAAGCACTCAGACGCATATAGATGTAATAGGTATACGATCTGTATAACAGTGTGCGCAAGCAACGAATCATCGCACAAAGAGGAATAGAAGAACGCGTAAAGAGCCGTAAACATTAACATCAAGAAATAGATATAGATGAACAACTCAACCAAGAATATTGAATGCATATAAATATGAGCCAAAAGATTAATACTACATAACTAAAGAAAAAAAATTAATAAATAAAAACTACATTAAAAGTACAGTAACTTAATTATAAATATAGAAAACTCTTTAGGGGCAAATAATAAAATTATATTAACCTTTAGAGGGCCGGAGTTTTGAAAAATTTGAAAATCGAATTTTTCTATAGGAATGGGGTCTAAGGTCCCTGAGTTAGAGCCAAACTAAGTTGCGATGTTGGTGAGTCAGACCCCTTACGCCTAGAGGCGTATTCCGGCCCTCTAAAGGTTAATTGAATGCAAATATCTCGCGAAATTATTATTATAAAAACTTGACTATGAATTGTTAATTAAAGACAGTCTTTCAGGTCCAATAACGAAAAATTAAATAATTAATATTAATCAATTATCTCAGCGAATATTAAGAAGGGTCAATAAACAACCTTATGTAATTTTGCCAATATATATCTACTATAAAACCTTATAATAATTAATATAATGATTTTAATTATCAAGATAAATAAAAAAAATCAGATTATTTACAAAACTTTCCCTAACTTAACAAAGGATTTAATAATATAAATCCAACGTAAGCAATTAACGACATAGAATCAAATATTAACAGATGAATAAACTTAATGAACAATAATCAAACAATTAAAATTACTCGCAGTACGTGTTGCAGGCATACAGGGATTAATAAACCAAGATAAATTAAGAATATAACAATAATAACTGACTTAAAATTTGCATTAAAAATTGGAAGCCTCCAGCTATTGGGGGGGGCCCCTTTGTAATTAATTGAAAGAATATTTTCAGGTACCAGTACAGTTTCTGAGGAATATATATAATCAAAAAGAATGGAAATCGTATCCAGAGAAGTTAAGAATAAACATATTCAATAGCAATTAAACCAACGATGAATGCAAGGAAAACACGAACAAAACATTTTCTTTTAAAAACATAATCTTATGTAAATTTTAATGTACACAAAGAGAGAGATATATAGTCAAAATAGAAATGTATTTGATAGGTACATAACACTACTCTACATAAACCAATGTAACACATACAATTGGGCAAGTTTAAATAAATTTCATTGAATTATATAGAGCCTTAGGTAAAACGAAAAAAAAATTTTTTAAAGGTATTAATCGTCGAGGGCACCGATACCACGGCCTCAGACGTGTTACGGATTCTATATCCTATAAAATAAATACAAATTAATATCAGCAATATACAAAGAATGCGACGAATACACGTTCCAACAAGTAAAGACAGAAAACGCTGACCGTCATACTAACAAGTTATAACCTGCCTGGAAACAACGGAAAAAGTCGAGCACCATAGAAAAAGAGCTGACCACCCAGCAACAGGTTAAGACCAGAACGAAAAATCGCTGACGGGCCAATCAGCAAATTCCAATCAATAACGAATATTCCAGAAGGATAGGCACGTGGAAACAACGAATTTGGCGAGTATAAATACAGCCGGACATCCCACGAGGAGGCAGTCAGTAGACCATCAATAGAGAGATGTAGAGAGAGTAAGCAACCAACCTTCAGCCAAGAATGACGGGAGTCCGCCCGATCGAAGCAAGCAGCAAGGAACGTATTAGGCGACGCAATAATAATAGGACATATCTCTCTCGACGAAAGTATTAATAAACTTATATTTATATCATAATTACTGAGTATTTATTTAATTCTTCACGCAAACTGACTGCTTGGGTTTACCAAGATTAGTCGTGATACAAAAGATACCTACTACCTTATAATTAAATATAAATATACATATACGTAAAAACGTAACAATATATATGGGGCAAAATAATGCTTTTTTAAAAAAGTGGTCGCACGTGGGTCACTGATTTTGCTGGCTTTCAGATATGTTTTAGTATTATTAAAGTTAGGAATCTGTGCAGAATTTCAGCTCTCTAAGTGCAAAACATGCCAAGATATCGCCTTTTAAAAGTCAAAAAATCGGCTTTTTTGGCTGTTTTTCACTCTTTTTCAAAATGCTGCCAATATTCGAGTTTTTAACATTTTTTAATTCCACAGGCTGCATTTTTTAGCTTATGAAAAGAGCTTTAAGAATTGATTTGCTGAATTTAATTTTATAATTTATGAGCCAGACGACATCACTTTGAACAAAGCTTGTTATTTTGCTATTTCACGTACCTTTGAATGATCGTAGCATCTTCCCCTCTCAACTTTTTACAATTCTGCGAAATGAGTTCGATTTCTCTAGAAAAAAAACAATTTTGTTTATCCTGGCGAATTCAATTTCGTTGAAAATTGGCCGAGATATGAGATGTTAAAGATAGTGAATTTAGGAAAAATCGCGTTTTTTGCGATTTTCAAGTATCTATTACTCGGTCTTAGCAAAATATTTTTTGATGAACCAAACGTTTAAAGTTAGTTTATATTATATACAATAGCGGAAAAATATTTTGGTCATAGTTATTTGGTTATTTCTATAGGCTTCAAAGATATAAAAATCAGTATTTTTGCGAAAATCGCTCAAAATTGATGCTTACGTATTATTTTGAATTTTTCACTGCTAGCGACTTTCAAGCTATTTCATAAAGAAGATAACTCCATCTTTTATAGTAAAATCTATAAATAGCTAGATTTTCAGCTTTTTTAAATAAAATTAATCCAATTCGGGTCGAATTCTTATCGACACCCTGAAAAGCAGTTTAACATATTACAAAAATGGCAAAAAGTACCAATGTTAATGGAATATTCCAATACCTTTTTAAAAAATTTCGACACATGATGGTCACGGATATGGCTACATTTTTAATGGCAATATTGTTTAAACAAATTAGAAAATTAAAAAATTGAACGAAATTGACGAAATTTTTTGCCAGCAAAATCAGTGACCCATGCGCGACCACTTTTTTAAAAAAGTATTATTTTGCACTATATATATATGTCTATGTACATTTTCACAAATACATGTCACATACACACATGCATATAAACACATACACTCATACGCATAAACACATACACACATACACTCATGCACATAAACAGATTCACACATATACATACACATACACATATACACATAAGCACATATACATACATAATATTTGCATTTATATTATAGTCCATTGTAAAAGTAAAAATTTTTATACATACTGCAAATTATAGACAGATAGACCAGTCAAAATAAGGTTTCGTTCTGCCAAAATTAGTAAGTGGAAACGACCTATGCGATCATTTAAAAGATAGTCCGTAGATGTTTACTTATATGTATTGGACTAGCAACTATGATTTATTAATTAGTTATTAACAAATTAGTGCAAAAAAATGCGTTTTTTTTGGTTTTTGCTAAAAAAACGAAAACTATTCGACGAATTATGGGAAAGTTGTAGAGAATTGAATTATCAACAAAACGAGAGGTCAAACGATCCGATCGGTTTATTAAAACCGAAGAAAATTCGAAAAAATCGGAAAATTTTTCATTTTTTTTTTAAATTCATAATTTTGTTGTTTATTAATATTAATATCTACGTGTAACATGCTAAAGGCAGATACTATCGGATAATTAGTTTCTGTGCAATTGCAATTTTTTTTTTCGGTATTCCTCCCTTCTTTATATTACCGATTGAGAACGTCGCACATACATTTTTAAAAGGGTTTTGAAAACTAGAAACAATATACTATTGAACGTATATTCTAAGTTTTCATTAAAATTGTGTAAAAAGGGTGAAATACGTACTCGAACATCGACGCAAACGGTCGAGCGCGTGGTACACAGCAAAAAGTAGGGATGGAGGAGAAACTGTAAAATACCTTTAGATTTCATTATTCGTGAAATCTGAATATGAAATCAAATTCGTCGGTTAAAAATGCCCTAGTTAATAAATAAAACACTTTAATATAAGTGCATTAATCGCCAAAGATAAGCCAGTTAAAAAATTGAACGTTTTATGCCGCGCGCTAGTATATCTATATATATCGTTTCTCCTCCATCCCCACTTTTTGCTGTGTACCGCGCGCTCGACCGTTTACGTCGATGTTCGAGTGCATATTTCACCCTTTTTACACAATTTTAATAAAAACTCAGAATATACGTTTAATAGTATATTGTTTCTAGTTTTGAAAACCCTTTTAAAACATATGTGCGATGTTCTTAATCGGTAATGTAAAGAAGGGAGGAATACCGAAAAAAAATATTGCAATTGCACAGAAACTAATTATCCGATAGTATCTGCCTTTGGCATGTTAAAAGTAGATATAATTATCTACTTCTGTGCCAAATTTCAGCTCTTAATATTCATAAACAACAGAATTATAAATTTAAAAAAAAAAATGAAAAATTTTCCGGTTTTTCCGAATATTCTTCGGTTCTAATAAACCGATCGGATCGTTTGACCTCTCGTTTTGTTGATAATTCAATTCTCTACAATTTTTTTATTAACGCCATGGTAATTTGTCAAATAGTTTTCGTTTTATTAACAAAAACAAAAAAAAACGCGTTTTTTTGCACTAATTTGTGAATAACTAATTAATAAATCATAGTTGCTAGTCCAAAACATATAAGTAAACATCTACGGACTATCTTTTAAATGATCGCATAGGTCGTTGCCAGTTACTAATTTTGGCAAAATAAGACTTTTTTTCGGTTTATTGACTGGTCTAAGAGAAAATCATATTTTTTATTCGATGTTTTATTTATTTAAAGACTAATATTGTACAGTCAACGGAAACATATTCTATGATAGTTCTTTTTCTGTGATTTTAAAATAACGCGACATTATTGGATGATTCCGTCAGTCCGCTCATTTTTATTGGTTAATTTGTAAATGTGGGAAAAAGAATTATCATAGAATATGTTACCGTCGAGTGTACATTACTTTTATGTTGGAATAAACGTAATTATTATGAAATTTTACACAATTTGTATTCTGCAATAATGTAAGAGAAATTGTATATCTCATTTAAAATAAATCATTGTAGAAATGTTTGTAAAATTTGTTAAATTGTAATATTACGATAAATTTAAAATAATAAATATAAAATTTGTACGTTTAATTGGTAGATTATTGACTATAATAAAAATGAACAATATGTGTATTCAAATAAAGATCTAAAAAGAGGATTGTTTATTAAAATATTGATATAACACTTATGTAGTTTGCACTCAATAAAAGTAATATAGAGGCTCATGATTATTTTCATTTCAATGTATGGAAATATTATGTTTTTAACCAAACAAACCAAATATGAACAGAAAGTGAGGAAATTAAATAATATATTACGCCACTAGGGGCGAAAACACGACTTTTTCATGGGTGAGATTGCCGCCCAAGCCGGAGGCAAGGAGGAAAGAAGTTGTGTCATCGACCCGCGTGGCGTATACGATTTTTTCTTATACCCGTCCTGAAAGTTCCCCACATACTTTTTTTTTTATTTCGGCGTTTATTGAATATTAAGGAACAAATTTGTGAGCGCGAATGACCGCAGAACGCCTTTGACTCTTCACACATTCAACATGCGATGACGCTACGGACAAACCTCTGCTACCAAAAAGAAATTAGATCGTCTTGTTTGCTTTATTTCTTTTAATGCATTGAGCATAGAATCAAGTCAGTTTAAATTTGTAACTTTTCTTTTAGTCTAAATTAGATTTTATTTCAAAATTCAAATGAAATCTACAAAAGTTCAGACGCTATTTTGTTTGTAAATATAAAAAATTAGTTCTTTTTATAACCCTCAAATGCTTAAACAATTTAATGAAAAGTTTCGTAAATGCAAATGCGATGTTTTCATTGAATTTCAATAATTCAAGGATTTTAAAACATCAATTTTATATTTAAATTGTACATAATCAAATAAAACTTAATTTTGTATAGTCATAAAAATACAGGCTTACTTGATGCAAAATCGTGGCTAATCTAATTTCCTTTAGAGTTAATGATTTAAATCGTTTAAAATTTCATAAAGAAAATATTCACATAAGTTAATATACAATGAACCAATAAAACTACATACATGATATTAAAATATAAAAAAAAATAATGACAATTTCTTAAAATATTAATAAACTTATTCGTCTAAATTTTATGATTTTGTATGTGTATTAAAAAGTAAAATAATTAAATTTAAATTTTTGTCAATAATATTTGCAATACATATAAAAATGTTTATGTAATTTCATGCTTCATCATCAATAACAAATTTTAATAATCTATATAAAAGAGAGAAAAAGAAACAGATAAATAGTGCAGTTAAATTTTTCGCTGTATACGTATACTGCCCTCCTAAGAAAAAACGTCCTATCTACACTTTTTTAAATTTTTCATTTTCTTGCATGAATAGAAAGATAAACATGACGTGCAGCTGTTGCCGGATTCAAAATGACTCAAAATGTTTTTTAGCTTTGTAAAAAACGCTAAAATAGTTTGTTCTATTTACAAAAAAGCATCTGAATTCGAAAACTACGATTTACAAAATCTTAATTTTCTCGATTTTAAAATTTTGTCAGATAGGACGTTCTTTCTTAGGGCAGTATACGTTGTTACATATGTTTGAGAGAGTGAAAGAGACAGAGTGAGGATGGGACTTTTTTCTTGATATTTCTGTGCCGCTACTACAGCGCCATTCATGTTTTTCCTGGAACGAAAAAGTGCTGTTTTATTATATTAATGATATGAGACCTACCAAATAAGATAGGTTATATTCTAGTTTGTTAGTAGGTCCCATATTATTCAAAAACCAAGCGATAAAATAATTTGATTGTTATTACAAAATTTACTTATTATACTAATATCTAGCGGGGGCTACTATTTTTTTCTCGCTACAACCGATGGTGTTTATATAAATAATGAAAAACGCTATTAGACAAAGATAGATAGTTCGGCCCTCTGTTAAATGTTCATAATAAATTAACTTATCAATTTTCAAGGGATGAAATTGTCTAATTGATGCACGGAGAGAATTCATGCGAATAGAGCATGCAAAGTGTCATCTATGTGAGTATATAAACTTCACGTGAAAAATCATCATTATATTGATACAAATATGATAGGCATGAGAAGCTCTATCAGTATTGGATTATCTTATGCTAAAAAAGATAGTATTAGTATGATAAGTAAATAAAGCATGAACGGCGTTCACTGATGGCTCACGTGGTATACTTCGATAACTCCCCACTCTAATATTCTTTCATAGCTCACGCTGTATTTTCTCATTGCTCAAGTCACCTTCTCTTTTTGAACGTGACACGAATGACAGTTAGTCTATTATTCACATTCATGTCGCAAGTTTCGTTAAAATATTTACGTTGCGTGAATGTCTTTTTATATTTTTTTCTTGTTTCAAGAAGGAACAGACATTATGCATGTAACCTGTTAAATTTTAAAACTATTAATAATTAATTCTGTACTCAAAATTTAATCATTTCAAACAACCGGAAGGCAGATGTTTTGGTCCAGCGCGAAATGTTCGCGCTTTTCCTTTTGGGTGCGTAAGTTCAACTCCCGGTTAGGACTACTTAAAAAAAATTTTTTCTATTGTTTTAATATTTTCTATTACTTTATTTATATTTTTTACATTCTGTGTTTTCTTAATAATTTTAAAATTTAATTATATAAGTAATTATATAATTATATAAGCTCGTTTTTCTTAATGAAAATAGTAGATAGGCTATAGGCGTTCTAGCACACCCGGATTCTAGCACAGCCCCAAGGTGTGTTAGAGCCCGTACGTATCATAGCACACCCCCTCCCTCCTCCAAGTGTTTTAGAATCCGAATGTGATCTAGGATGCCTATAGTGTTTTCTACTTTTTTTCAACTTTTTTTTTCTTACAAATGGTTTTGTGAAAGATAGAATAATTTCATGAGTTTGACATTGTGCAGTGCACAGACAGTCTTATGAATTGGATTATGGTTTGTACACACAGTAACACATTTGAAAGATGGCTTTAATAGATATCCGTATTCATTGATTATCAACGGAAAATTTGAATCTTAGTAACCATTTTCGTTTGAATTCATTAATAACAAAAATTTTTGTAGCATCATGTAAATATTCACGGAGTAAGTTTGCAATTTGAGAGTAATCTAGTCCATCAGTGTTCCAGGCTATTCCATGATTATGTTTGAGTCGAATGTTTTCTTCTTGCAATTCATCAGAGAGCCTTTTCCATGAAAAAGGTTTTTTGAATAGATGAACAATGGGATCACCGCTGTCGTTGAAAGGAATGATTGCTATTTCCTTTAGAACATATTCACCACCCATTTGCTTAAAACCAATCATGTATACCGCATATTCCATTTTGAAATATTAATTTTTTCACGTAAAAGTGAAGATAATTCAGACAAGCTTCCGAACATCTCCACTAATAGGATTGTACTGAACGATGCGATCGTGTAAGATCATGCAATAAGCTGAAGTATTAGCTGGCAAGTCAGTTTGAGACTCAAATTCTAGACGTACATCGACAGGAGCGCTCTTTAGAGATCCGTATTGTCGTGAACAGTCAATAACTATGAGTGGTTCAAAGTTGATAAACTGAGACTTTGTCAACAATATCTGTGGATCTCTTTCGTAATAGCTTTTCTAAAAATTAGCATACATATCATAGAGAATAGCAAACTGATTCTTAGATATGTCAAGATTGAGATTATTATACGGATAATATTGCGAATTTAAGAAAAGTCTCACATTACTAATATTATAGTGGGCAAAGCGACTGGCATTTTTAGTTTTTGAACCTTTTTTTCCCCGATTGTAATCCAAGAATCACGAAACGTGGTTTCTCCAATTGATTTGAAGTTTTTACCGTCCAGACGTGTTTATTTGTTGTTGGAAGAAGAGGATATTTAAATAACTCCCAAGATCGAAAACTCATAGAAATAGGATTATCTTTGCTAATGAAATTTAACAGCTGGATTTTTTGTTTATCTGATGCAATAACATATAGCATTAATCACTCTATCTTTGATATTTTTATTTGATAAGTTTCATATGTGGTTACATTGTTGGCTACAGTACTTTCCTGTATTATAACATTCAGGTCATTTCTTGATCTTGTGAGAATGAGTTCATGCTTCATATTAACAACAATTTTCTTGTAATCTTCTGCGAAGCCTAAAATCATACTTAGAGGGATAGAAACGTCAAAATTTCCATGATCATCTATAATTGTTTTGTTTCCTTCTTCAACACCAAGCCAGCTTGCATTTTCTAATGTTAGAGTCTGATTTGGATTAAATGAAGTGCATCCCTTCATAAGACTACTCAAACCAACATTTTTACTTTTATCTACCTCTACAGCATCAAGTTCATATCGAATTTCATCAAACAGATGACAAATGCTATTGTTAACGAAATTAGTTTTAGTTGCTGCTTGTCCATCTGGTTTTTGTAATTTTCCGCATAGATGGATGTAACTACATGATGGTAAGAGGCATAAATCTTGATGCTGAATAGAAATACGAATTTCATCACTGTTCTTGAAACTTAATGTGGAGTATGGTTGATGGGCGTGAACCTCATAATGAGCAATAGACTCATCGAATGCGACATTTGATTGAATGCTTAGAATTTCGTCCATTTTTCTGGAAGCAGCAGAGAATGATACAATTTATCTTTTTCCACGTACTTTGAGACCTATGCTTTTGAGAAACTGGATGCTCTTCCGTCTTAACGGTTTGAGTACCTTTGGACGACTGATGGTGGGTTGACATGATGGCTTACTTATATGCACACTTGAATTGTAAACGATTCCCATTATACAGATTTTATATCAAGTCTAATAGTAATTTCCTCTCCTCGGAAATTCACTAAATTTCCGTCTTGATCAGCGATTCGGATTTGAAGATGATCTATACTCTTAACATTGGGTGGTAAATATATGACATGCGATGGAACTTCTATGATTTTATATCCTGGAGAAATTTTTGGGAAAAACTCATGGATCGTGTGAACTTTTTTGTCGTTGATGTAAGCACCTGTAGTAATATTACACTCTACTCTGAGTGCATTTATTTTCAATATCTTCACAGGTAAATCAAAGCTGTGATGAATGTCTTCATGAAGAACGCGACGAGTGAAACCGAGAAGACTGCCTATTGAATCCTGCCTATTGAATCACGAGTTCTAAGATCTATCTGATGACAGCAATAAATCTCACTTCTGAGAGTATTGTTGTTAGCTTTCAAGGAAAACTCGATTTCTTTAGGTTTCAGATTTTTTTCCAAAAATTGATTGATAGGATCAATTTCATAACTGCCTGTAGGAATAGTAATAATCTTCTCACCGTTTATATAAAGTTTATTATTCGAATCGTCAACATTGGGAATCGAGTTGAATGTTAAAAGTTCAACTAAACCCAAAACAAAATTCTTATGCTGTGGTAGTTCTATTGAAGGAAAATATTGCGCTTTTAAGACAGAAAATTTGCCTGAAAGACTCAAAGTGAAACTATCTTCCATGACTGTTTAAAAAAGAATGATCCTGCTTGTCTGAAAACTCTTCTTTTATAGTCTTTCACACAAGAATTGAAGACAAAGATGTCCACAAATAAATGAGGCAAAATTCTGATATCTTTTATAGTTGTATTTCACTTCTTTCACGTTAAAATATAACATGAGATCTGTAGGGCGTTTAAGATCACCAAAACTATCAAAATAAATCACTTCAGAACCTCGTTTTCGATAACATACCCAGTGAGTGCCTTTGTTTTGAAAATCATCTAAGTTAACTATAGCTTAGTTAACTATAGATTCGTTATGCCATGGGCCATCAGAAGGTAGATTATTTCTCATGAAAACACCTCGAAAATATGGGATTCGCATCATACGAGCATACTTTATAAGATCATAGTCAGGCAGTGCACGATTTGGCAAAGTTAGATCGAAGTTTTTTTTTTAACTTGACCATGACCGATATGAGGTTTCATAAATAATCCCATTCCAGTTTTATATGGTTTAGGATAGAGACCTTTTCCTAGAGCAACAGCTTCCATAGTTTTATTATGCCTCTTACTTTCTTCATGATTTTTCCGTGCAGCCTTAGCCTCATTTACTGCTTTAGCTATTCCAGCAGCTCCTCCAGCCAGAGCACCAGTTGCACTTAGTGCTGCGAACAATGGTATGAGAAAAGGCAGAGCGTCACCTATTTTTGATGGAACAGGTAGAATACGTGGAATAATAATTTTTTTCTTACCGCCAACGATCTTAAGAGCTTCACGTGCACTTTTCAAAGCGGACTGAATAACTTTGAGAAAATGCTAACTTGGTTTTAATGATTTTTTACTTGCAGTTACTAATTTACTCAACTTTACACCTATTCCTGTCTTTCCTTTTAATTTCATAGCATTTGCAACAACAAAAGCAGTTGCTTTTTCGCCAAGACTTGCATTTTTGGCTCTAACACGCTGCCAAGCTTTATCAGCGAGCTTCATGTCAGCTACTTTTCGATCAGCATTTTTATCAGAATAAGATATGTCATGTTCTTTGCAAGCTTGATCAAGTGGATTGATGCCTGTATCACCTCTTCTTAGACGCTTTTTCAGTTTTGTTCCGGGACCAAAATATTGATATCCAGGAATATGAATTTCAATAGGTAAGTTATTGATTACTTTATCAAGTAATCCTTTATCCTTAGGGTGCTTCTGTGATTTGTATACGAGCATCTCTCTTCGAATGCTGATTTACAACTGATGATCAAAATATAAAACAAGCGTTTATATTTTGAAAAGGTCAATCTTGGATTTGACTTTGTTACGTAATCATGGATTTTACTGAGCAGAACGTCAAACTTCCCGTTGCCAACTTTGATTTTGAGAAAACGAAAAGAAAAAAGCGACATGGGGAGTTACTTTCAGATAATATACGAGCAGTATTCTGTGGCCCATCGAACTGTGAAAAAACTAATAGTTTATTGGCTCTAATTACACACCCTAATGGTCTTAGATTTGAAAATTTGTATGTATACTTTAAATCCTTAAATCAACCGAAATATCAATTTCTTCAAAAACTTTTAGAGCCAGTTGAAAGTATATCATATCTACCATTTAGTGAACATGCATCTGTAGTGTCTCCAGATGAAGCCCTACCTAATTCAATTATGATTTTTGACGATGTGGCTTGTGAGAAGCAGGATAACGTCAGAGCTTTTTTCTGTATGGAAAGACACAAAAGTGTAGATAGCTTTTATCCATGTCAGTCATATACCAAAACATCTCATCAGGGACAATATTAATTTGATGGTAATTTATCGTCAAGATGATGTTAATCTTAAACATATCTATGAAGACCATGTGAATACTGACTTAACTTCAAACGAATTTCGAAATCTTTGTAAAGAATGCTGGAAAAATGACAAGTATGGATTTATAGTTATTGACAAAGATAGAGCAATGAATGATGATAGATATAGAAAAGGATTTGACTGTTTTGTCATTAAAAAGGAAGTATTAATCTTAATCTTTGCAGTTCCATTGTAGACAGCATCTTGTCAGCATGCCTGAATTTGAGAAAGAAAACAATGTTTTTAGCGAGCTCTTACGAGCACGTTAGGCTATTAAAAAAAAATACTCTTTATTAAAAAAGAAGAGAGATGATTTTGAAAAGGTCATTGGTGATACCTTAAAACCAGTTATTACACCACTTGAAAAGCTTGTCGATTCGACAACTGAAAGTGTGTCACGTTCTAATCACATTTCGGCTATAGACAGTAACAGAAAATCGCCAAAAAAAAAAGATTGAGATTCGATGAATCAAGTTATATTGTAAACGATATTAATGACTCGGGTTCGGCATTTGATAATGATGCTTCTAATGGCGATGATTTTTCTGCGATAAATAGCACAATGATGAATTCATCATTCAATTCTGCAAATTCATCATTCAAATCTATATATTCACCATTTGTATCTGCGCATATAGAAACTGAACCGACAGACTTTTTCTCAATGCTAAATGGAAGTCGCAGCAAAATCGATAACATATACGGAGTGAGAAAAGTCAGTGGGGTATACATGATAAGTGATTCACAAATTGAATTTGATGATAAAATAATAAAAGTAAAAGATTTAAGTTTTTTTTAAAAGCAGTGGTCTAATGGAATTGCTTTTCAAAAAAGATAATAAAAGTAAAAGATTTAAGTTTTCTTAAAAGCAGTGGTCTAATGGAATTGCTTTTCAAAAAAGAACCTGATGATAATCTTTTAAGTACAGCAGATCGCAAGAAATATCGCATTATCCTGGAAGCAACAAATGCCCATAAAAAAGACATAGCAAAAATGAGAATATACGCTCTTCGAAGAGTAGAAAATATTCAAATATCATGACACCAATGTTCCGCAGTAATCGCAGTAGAATGTCTACCAGCGGAGGGGGTCTCATACCTAAATATAAAATAGCAAAAAAGAATACTTTCATAGATTTAGTCTTCTGGGATGATCCAAATGAGCTTGTCGAAAGACTGCGATTATTAATAGCCGAACATTGACGTACACAATTTTCAAATCAATATTAGTAACATGAGTCTCGATGTGTTTGGAAGAAAACTTGAGGGCTCGCAAGTTAGTCGAGGTCCTCGAGGTATTGGATTCAATGCTACATCAGATGGTGATTTTGATTTAGAAAATAAGTGGCTTTGCAATATTGGAGAGGCTAATCATCCAAATGATGCGATTAGTTTAAATTCACTAAATAATATCCTACAGAAAGAAGTTGATTTCTTATCTTCTAAAATTATAAAAGTTGCTAAAGCTATACAAGAATATGAGAACAAAGTTGAAATATATAAAGCAGAAATAGACGAAAAATTAACTTATCTCTATAATATGACTCAACGAAATTTTGCAAGTATTGAATATATAATTAAAGAAATGAATAGACAATCAGATATTGCTAAAGCTGAAGTTTAAGATGGAACGTCTAAGAGTAGTTGAAGAGCTACACAAGCCAGCACGTCGAAGGTACAAGCGAAGAAAATATGACATACGCGGATTAGATGAGACTTGGCAAGCTGACCTTGTGGAAATGATACCTTACTTTAAAGAGAACAAAGGTTTCCGCTGCTTACTAACTGTCATAGATATATTTTCAAAGTATGCATGGGCTGTAGCAGTCAAATCGACGAGTGGCATTGATGTTACACTAGCTATAAAGTCAATATTAAAACAAGGACGGGTGCCATCGAATTTACAAACTAACCAAGGAAAAGAATTCTACAATTCAAACTTTTAGAATCTTATGAAAAAGTACAAGATAAATCACGACTCTTCACATAGTAATCTTCATGCAAGCATATGTGAGCGCTTTAATAGAACTTTAAAAAATGCAATGTGGTTAGAATTCAGCAAACAAGGAAGTTATAAATGGATGGATATTCTGCCTGAGTTAGTGAAAGCATACAATTCAAGAAAACATCGGACAATAGGAATTGAGCCTGAAAACGTTACGAAGATAAATGAAAAAGAATCAAGAAAAATTACCCAACTGAAAAAAGACCTGTAAAACAACCAAAATTCAAAGTAGGAGACAAAGTGCGAATAAGTGAGATAAAACAAGTTTTTGAAAAAGCTTATACACCAAATTGGTCAACTGAAATTTTCACAATAACAAGAGTTGTAAAAACCAATCCCATTACCACTTCAAAGATTATTATGATGAACCAGTCTCCGGCGGCTTTCATGTAACGGAAATTCAAAAGACTATGTATCCAGAAATTTATTTAGTAGAAAAAGTTTTAAAGAAAAGTGGTAAACGTATATATGTTAAGTGGTTAGGTCTAAGTAACGAGCATAATAGTTGGATGAATAAAAATGAGATTGTTTGAAAAAATTAAAATGTATTTCTCAATATAATAGTGTAATAAATAAAAAATTTAATTGTATTTTGTTTATATTATTTAGAAATATTTAAATAGAATATTGTAATATATTTTACTGTGGTAATTCAATATAATTATAACTATAGGTGGTGATGATAAATAAAAAAACAAATGTATAATGTTAACATATTTTTATTCATTTATGTATTATTATGTACAAGTTACAATAAATAGTTTTAAAAATCATTTCGTAGATATATTTTTTATACTCGATCGAATTTGAAAGAAGTTCCTCCCAAATACATTGCAAACAAACGTAGTTTGTTTGCTTCATCGCAGAGATTGTAAAAAAATTTTTCATCTTTTAGAATCGCTGATGAAATCTTCTCTGGTAGGAAGACTTGAAAACTTTGCTCGAATTCTGCTACAATCTTGACACCATATCGTGTATTTACCTCTTTAAGAAGGGGCCGAACTATCTGTCTTTGTCTAATAGCGTTTTTCATCATTTATGTAAACACTATCCGGTATAACAAGAAAAAAATAGCAGCCCCCGCTAGATATTATTATAATAAGTAAATTTTGTAATAACAAACAAATTTTTTTACTGCGTAGTTTTTGAATAATTAGAGACCTACCAAAAAAAGATAGGTTATATTCTAGATGGCTAGTAGGTCTCTAATTAGTCAAAAACTATGCGGTAAAAAATTTGATTGTTATTACAAAATTTACTAATTATACTAACATCTAGCGGGGGCTGCTTTTTTTTCTTGTTATACCGGATAGTGTTTACATAAATGATGAAAAACGCTATTAGACAGAGATAGATAGTTCGGCCTCTTCTTAAGTGCTGTCACCATGTACTGGTAATCTTTTTCCAAGTCTGTAACTTTTTTCCTTGGCAAGAAGTCGCTTCCAGCAATCTTATTAAGGGATGATAAATCTATTCTGAAATCAAAAAGAAAAAGTAAAAATTAAAATTTCTGTTATAGATAATATTTTATTAGGAAAAAAAATTTTTTTTTGTTAGTAAAAATGTACTTACATGATTAGTTGGTTGACTCTTGGTTTTTTTGTAGGAGGTTGATCGTTCTCAAGCTTTTCGATTACTTGAATGTGCTCCTTATCGTGCTCCATCCTTTGATATAGCCTGTCCCCCACCTCGATTTCTGCCGTTTCCATCGCCACTTGTAATAAATCCCTTCTCTCACCTTCTTCAGAACTTATCGCCTCTATTAATGGATCCCAGTCATGCATGAACTCCTCTAATACGTCATACTCAATAATGATTTGCTCACCTTGGTTGCCATGAAGTGTCACCCCCACTCGCGTTGCACAATTTTATTTGGATGGTCCATCCCCTCTCTCAATTTCCCCCTCTCTCTCGTGCTCTGTATCATTCATCTCCACTTACATTAGTCCATTTTCATTGGATTTATCCCCCCTCTCGATTTCCTTCTCTCTTCTATGCTCTGTAACATCCATTCCCACTCGCGTTACTCTATTTTCATTGGATACTTCGTGTCCCCTCTTCTTTTCCACCTTCTGCTCTTTTTCAGCAGCCATTTTACTTAAATATTCCCTCTCTACTTCAAGTGCAGCTTGCGCCATCTGTATTTCTTCAATTCTAAAATGACCCCATGGTAAAGTATCTGTACTATCAGGCAATAAAAATCTCTTATCATCGTGTGGATTTAATGCAATTTTTCTTTGCTTTTCAGTATGCACTGTGTGTAATTTTGATCGAATATTGCACTGTTCACGGTGTATAATGACAAGATCCTGAAGACAGCTTCTGTAATCCTCGAAAGTGATTGTTTTCTTCACGACGTTAGATTTGATACCTTTAGCTTTCTTAACTGTGTCTCCTCCATCAACCAAAATACTGTACATTTTACTTCGCAAACCTATGAATTCAGACATAAACTTGCCACAACATTCATCTTTCATTAATCCAGGAACTTTCTTCTTGACACGTGGAATATTGAACTGATTATTTTCAGCATAATCAGAAGTATCAAATCTGTGAATGTCTTCCTTCATTGTTTGATACATATCAATGTCTTCCACTTTATATATTAAACTATCCGTATCTGTATATAGAAGTTTACATTTTTGTCCTAGTCGTTGTTTCATATATGAGTAATGAAACTCATATAGCAATGTTTTTGATAAATCAAGGATGGAAAAACCAACGTATGTAGGTTTTTTTATTGTGATACTCGTTCTCTTCAGCTAAATAGCTACCAAATTTCCATCAAAATTTGGTTGAGCTATGCGTGCTTCTGCTCCATATCTGCCTGTGAATATATTTATTAATCGCACATCAACACGTGACCGCTCTCGTTCGATGCACTTTCCATGTACAGAGTTAATAAGCAATTTATAGAAGAGTTTTTCAAACTTATTCTCCTTCTGTTCAAAACTTAAAATTCTATGTACTTTTTTTAATTCAAGTCCATTATCTATTTCTCATCTAACGCTTGTTTAAGCGTCCAATAATGAATGACATACCTTTTCTTATTGTCCAAAGTAGTAAGCAGTTTTTTTTTGGTGGACCCAGAAGTGGACGATGTTCTGCGCAAAAAGGTAAATCCCGATGTTCATCATGGATTTCCACAGGGTATTCTAAATCCACTTCAGCAATATATCCTATATCCGAATCTGTTTAATACAGTTAATCCTTCTGTATGATTTATAATAAGATAATTTATCATCAAAACTGCATTTCATGTAGTATCCAATACTGTATGCTTCATGAAGTTGAAAAGCCTTCTCACTGTCAGTAGGTTTTAATAAACATTCAAAATCTGCATAAATAACAGAAGGAACTTTTTCACTCTTGCTGTAATCTTCGAATTTGAGAATATTATTCTTTGTGTCAGGCAGATTTATTCTACATTTATTTTAATTTTTACAATTATTTTCATAAATTACGAATCTTTCTTCACTATAAAAAATTTGTAAACACCTCTCACAATGGTAAGATTTTATATGGCTTTTAGACACTTGAGAAGCCAGAAGTCGAGACAAGTTTTTAATCCAAACATAATGATATTGAGGCATGTCTCCATCATCAGCATCATTATTTTCTTCATACTCATCTATGTAGAAATCTTGAATAATGAGGAAATTCACATGTTGTACCTTTTTTTCTGATGTAATATGACATGGCGATACTTCAAACTTCGGACCATACTTTTTCAACTTGTATAAATTTATTTAAATATTATTATTAAATTTTTCGAATTTCGGAATATCTTTAATTTTTACTGGGAATTCAATTTTATCAAACCTCAGCTTATTATTATGCGGAAGATAATGATCCACTCTTTGAGGATTACGGTTACTAGGATATAATGCGGAAAGTACAGCATATTTAAAATACTGATTGTCATTATTGCGAACATTAACACACGCTTTCTTATTTTCTATAAACATTGAAAGAGGTATATAAGAACTACCCTTCAAAGGAGAATATTTTTTCATATTTATACACAAACTAATTATACTTTTCAAAGTCCATCCTGAATTCTTTTCCTGAAATTCTTCTATTTGCGTAACAATAGGCTCTTTGATATTACCTTTGAACCATTCCTCTAAATCAGTTGACATGTATACTGTAGCACTTTCACTTTTAAAATATTTAGTATCATTCAATTCCTCAGTATTTTTCTGCACAGAAAATTCAGACATGAAATCAGAATTTATTTTTAACGCATTATATTCTTCTAAGCACGCCTGAACCTTAACTTTGAAAAGTTTTTGTGCATCACTCAAAAAACTCAAAATGTCCACATGTTTAATATTCACCACTACACCAGTCCTAATTCGATTTTAAAAAGCTGACTCTACGTCTCGCTACTCGACTCTAGCTTCTGTTTCTTCAGATTGTAGATTACCTATTTAATGAAGATGTTGTTCCAACTGAACTTGCATGCACGAAAGATGTGTCATACAAGTTTCACATTTCTGTTTTTCTCCTCTTGTGAGGTTAGGTTGAGCAACTTTTTCGATTAATTTGATAACAGCAGAATTACACATATCTAACCAATAATGAATATCATTATTGCTCAATTCGTTTATACTTTGTAAAGTATCACGAAGTAATTGAACAAGACGTTCAAAAAAATTGACTGAATTCATCCTTACTTTTTCTATAACTAAAATAGTACTAGAGCAATAGTTTCAACTAACACAATATTTAAGACTAAATCTCACTGATTGTTATATACGAAGTGTAGTCATCTAAGAAATAGCTTTGCTTTTTATAGGTAAAGACAATGTAAGAAGGGATATAAATTTTAAGGTTCATCCAATAGTAAAAAGAAAAGTTTGTGAAAATGTGAGAAAGGATACAAATTTAAAGATTCCTCCAATAGTAGAAAAGAAAAGTTAGTGAAAATTTAAGAAGGGATACAATTTTCGAGATTTGACTAATAGTAAAAAAGAAAATTTAATTACAATTTAAGAAGGGATACAAATTTCAAGATTCTACCAATAGTAAAAAAAAATTTAAGAAGGGATACAAATTTTGAGATTTAACCAATAGTAAAAAAGAAAATTTAATAAGAATTTAAGAAGGGATATAAATTTCAAGATTATACCAATAGTAAAAAGAAAATTTAAGGAGGGATACAAATTTTGAGACTTGACCAATAGTAAGGAGAAAAGATTAGAAAAAAAGAAGGGATAAGTTTTTTAGGAAGGGATAGATTTTTCTTTTGAACCATCAGAAAGCTGTGAGAATTTTTCTTTTTAGCCTCTCAAATTACTTCTGTCTGAAAGAAATTTAGAGTTTTAAAAACTGCTTTTCCAACTGCGTATCTTTTTAAACCTCCGATGACATGGAGAGAATTGAGTCAAAAAGAAAAAAGGACAACGCAATGGCTGAAAAAATATCATCATGAAATACCATGGAACTCTGGAGATATATCTTACCACCGTCTTCAAAAAATTTTTGAAATTTGTTTGCAAGGAGTCAAGAAAATATTTGTCAAGGGTGAGCAGAAGGCGCAATGGTTAGCTGATCTTTTACCAAATGTGTAAGTAATACATTTATGTTTCAACTTTCATGCTTTTCATACTGATTTGATACTTTTTCAAACTTGCTTGATACTTTCTCATACTTGTTTGATACTTTTTTATACTTTCCCATACTTGTTTCATACTTGTTATACTTTTTATTTTAAAATCATTTTCATACTTTATCATACTGTTTTTTAATCATGTTAATATTTTATAATATTTTATTTCTCATGTTGTATATATTTTAATTTACATTACCTCTTTATTTTTTAGAACAATCAGCAACATTAAAGACTTTGGATGTCCATCATTAGACAAAATAATGAATTGTAGACGATACACATGTTTTAACCACGACCTCTGTTTAAGGCAAAAACCTATGTGCGCTGTTATCAATGCTATTTCAATGCGAACATGGTTACATGATTACCTAGATGCTAAATTTTCCAAAGATGAAGTAGACAAAATTTCTAATGATGGTAAAGTTTTGTTAAAGGAAATAAATTGAATCGAAAAAAAACAGAATTCTAGTTTTCTCTCAACCCTTCTTATGATCCTTATTGAAAACATAAATTATAAGTTTAATGTTTAAGAATAAAAAAGACTTGAAAAAAAAAAATTAATTAATATTAAATACAAATAAGATAATTTACATGATCTTTGTAAAATATTGTTAGTAATCCTGAAGATATAAATATTCAAATCAATAATAATAAATTTTTCTTCGCATAATTTTAATGTACAAAGTAAATTTGTATGTATTATTTACACTTTATTTTATTTTATTATTATTTTATTAACTTGGCTATTTAATGTATTTAATTATTTATAAAATTAAGAGTTATAAGTTATTAATTGTAAAGGAATTGGAAAGGAGGAATATGAGTGTAAGGAAAAAGAGAACAATCAAATTATTTCTCTTTATTTTATTTTATTTAAAAAAAAATCCTAATAGATATTCATTACAGATATATAAATATAAGTATGCATTATGAACAAAATACTAATATAAAGTTTTAAATATAACTATTCTATTATAGTTATATCCTCGCGTATAATTATATCCTCGCGCATACGAGGTCGGACTGCTGCTGATGGTGTGCACGCTGTAGCCGAATTTCGGTCTGCTGTTGATGGCGTGCACGCTGTAGCCGAATGTTGGTCTGCTGATGATGACGCGCTGGTAGTAGCCAAACTCTTATTTTTTTCAGCAAGCTGTCGGCCGATTTTTTTCATCCACTCCCGTGTTGAAGTTGGTTTTTGTCTTGCTGAACTTTTTCTTCTCTTTTGCTTCCTATAAAGTAAAATTGAAAAAATTAAATAATATGATTATTTTATTTATTTATTTATTTATTTATTTATTTATTTTGAATAATTTACCTTTTGAAGTAGACGGAGTTGGTTGCTCAAATTCTTGACCCGCCGAGGAGGTTGATGGTATTGGTTCCGTTGCTCTATATCCTGCAGAGGTAAAGCGAGCCGATTTATCTTCATGGCGATGTCTCTTGTTTTCAGAATCATCCGTAAACAAAAATAAGAAAATAATATTAAATAAAATTATATGTAAAATTAAAAAAAAATCATTAAAAAAAAGAACTTACTGAGCGTCTTTTTCTTCATGGGGATCGGTCCAAGGTCATTAACGGCATGTCGGAGCTGCAGCAATCGAGTTTTGCTTTTTTTATTTTATCGATATCTTTTTAAATTCTTAAATTAAACAAATATAATGACTTGTCCGCACTAAAGTTATATTAGTACAATAATTTTTGTTAAAATAAAAAATCATTTGGACTTGTTATTTTTTTATGAGCTTGGATTAGAAATTAGATATCAAACTCGACAAACCTAACCTTAAAATACGATATATTGAAAGTTTTTATTATAACTTTGTATGTATAATATTTTGGTGGTTTTCTTGAGTTGTCCACACTAGAGTTTAATCTTACAAATTTTTTCTTTATAGCAAAAAAACTCAATTAAACGCATCGTTTATTTATAAGTTAAGATTGGAAATATTATTAGAAGGCGGACAGCTTCGTCATGCTCTTAATTGATCTTTTTTGTCCCTTGTTGCTCTGTTTTGCTCCTCTGCTTGATGTGGTTGAACTCGAGGATGAACTTGAGCTAGAGCTTGAGGATGAACTCGAGCCAGAGCTTGAGGATGAACTCGAGCTTGAGCTGCGATTCCTCGACCGCCGATTTATCTGTATCGATGTCTTCAATGTCGACTGCTGTGTCGACTGCTGATTTCTTTCGGCGGAGCTCTCTGATGAAGTTCCTGCTGTTGGATGATTATACAGCTGTTGCATAGCAGCCGTTGGAGGCAGTGGTGGCACTGAAAAAGAAAAAATTAATTAAAAAAAATCATTTATATATTTTTATATTTTATTTTATACTTACGGAAATCCACTGCATGCATCGCCCATGTCACATGTTCCAACATCATAAGCAATGTTGGTCCATTTGCTATTAACCATCTAATGCGATCTTGCCTGCTTTGATATTTTCAATTTTGTCTTTAGCCATTTTTCTTTTAAGTTGATCTTCGAATTCTTTTTCAGTAGTTAGGAAAAGTTGAAGATGATCCTTGAACTGACGAAATGTGGCTTGGAACGAGGTATTTATACAGAAAATTAGGATACTTATTTTACAATGTTTTACATGAAAATCCTACGATTGGTGAAAATTTTTTTTTTTTAAATTTGTCACCTCCCTTAGAGAAAATTTAGTTCCATCCTTCATCAGTTTTGTACACGCTTAAGATTTTAATTTTTATCGTCGTGGAACTGACCCTTGCAATAAATATTGTTTTTTTCTCAAAAACATAGACCTGTGACAACAAATTTAAAAAAGGGGGAGCATTTTCAAGAGGGAAGTCATGTATATATTTCCTGAAATAAGCAATCCTTCTTTGAAAATAATTGATCCCTTCAATAAATATCTTTTTTCTTAAGAATACTTTTAAAAACCTGAGATAGATCAAGCTTTCCTAATTTTTTTTCTTAGTAGATTCAAAGAAAAAATGAATGCACCTGCAAGATAACTTCTTTCCCACACACACACACTTGTTACGAAAAAAAATAGTTTTTAAGTTCTAGACCGCCGGGATGCGCCATATGGCGCGCATCCCTGACTCTTACATATCCACCCTTGATAGGGTCCTACTTAGTAGGCCTAAGAACACTTTTCTATAGGGGAAATCGACTTTTTATTTTTTCAAAATCCCAGCGGTCTAAAGGTTAAAGAAAAGGAATTCTTCTTTTTACAAAAAAGGTTCTCGTAAATCTTATAATAAGTGCACCTGCAAGATAACTTTTTTCCCACACAAACTTGTTACGAAAAAATGGTTTTTAAAGAAAAGACCCTTTCAATAAATAACTTTTCTTTCAAAAAAAATTTTGTTCTTCAAATTTTCGACCACCTGCAAAAAGCTGATTTTCCTTAAAGAAACTGAAACACCTGAGACAAAAAAATATTTTTTAAAAGAAAAAGATTTTCTTTTTTACAGAGATGGGTCTCGTATATCTTCTTCGAGCATTTATTCCTTTTTTTAAAACATGAAAAAAGAATACGACTGACCCTTTTAATAAATATCTCTTTATCTCAAAAAAAACAAGAGAACAGGTAGCTGATCTTTTCAATAAATCTTCTTCTCAAAAAAAAGATTTTTTTAAAAAAAAGAAAAGACGGGGCATAACAAAGTGACTTAAAAAAAATATATTTATATATATATATATATATATATATTAGAAGGCAAATTTTTAGTTTTGCTCATTTACTATATCCTACAGGTTATAATAATCCATTATTTTCATGCATATGTGACTCAAAAGAGAACACACACGTAGTGTACTGCATTGAGATAAAGGTCATCTCTTTCCTTCTCTTCTAAAAGCAGATAAATTTTCATGCAACGTTAAAGAAAACGCATAGTGGGCAGTGAAAAAGGTCTGCCCTATCCCTCTCTTCTAAGCGTGGGAAAAGTTTCCTGCGCTCTCCAAAATAGAACATATTGTGGGCGGCGCTCTATCTTCTCTTTAAAAATAAGAAGGAACAGCCCTTTCTCTCTATCCCAAAATAAGTATCCAATACATTTTTTAAGGTAGGGGAGACTCATAGGTATTTTAAATGGACTGGATTGTAAAATACTTAGTGGAGGGAGAAAAATGTTTTATCCTTTTTTATTTTTTAAACAGGGAGAGGAATTCATATGTATTTTAAATGACACGGATTCTAACACACTTGGGGGGTGGAGAGGTTATGTGCGACAATCCGGGTGTGCCAGAATGCCTATAGCCTATCTACTGAAAATTTATTTTAATTGATTATTTCTAATAGGTAGTAATTAAAAATATTGATAAATAAATAATAGTGATTTTTATTTTATATTATTATAATTTAATTTATAAATAATGTAATTTATAAAACTTACAAGTAGGTACAATAAATAAATTAAACTAGAGTAGTAATTATTATTATTTATTTATGTCATAATTTATATTATATATTATGTAAGATCATACATAGAAATTTCATGTATATGTATGATTAGGAGCGGTGGGGTGGAAGAAAGCACCGAGCGCACTTTCACTCGCGCGCATATATACGCCCACCGCTATACCTATACACGTGCAAAATGCTGATATGTATATCATATCAATCGTCATTTACAGCATCGATTCTACATTTGAGTACGAAGTATGGGAGAGAGTAGATGCCGTGTGGGAGAGGCAAGAGCGCCGAGACGATGAAAACAAGGTGTCGTATCAAAAAAGAAATGTAGAGAGCTCCCTTTCGTTTCTTCCTTCAGCTAATAAATAGTTAAAATTAAATTTTGAGTTCTGATCGTGTTTGATTGCTACAAGGACGACTTAAGACGGTGAAATAGATCAGCATACGTTCAATCTACGTACCCGTTATCGTTCTTGTAGTATAATCTTATTGCTTTTCAAAATTTAAAGTAACGAAAAGTGTATCGTGTAGTGTAAAGTTAAACTGAATTTAAAATACACTTGCATGCGTGCGATTCATTCTGTTATATTAACTTCTTGCATGCAATTGATTCAATAATTTTTTTACTTATCGATCTTTGTTACATAAGAAAATAAAATTTAATAGTGTTGAAACGAGAGGCAATAAGATTTAGTCCTTATTCCTTTCCTTTTTTTTATGTTATTTTCAGGTTCTTATAAAGAGCATAAGGCCCCGAAACAGCTGGGCAAGACGCCTTGGCTGCGTACGGGTTAGCTCGTTTCTTCACACCAATACACTTACACACGCACACGTAAATTAAATTGTGTTTTCACGCTTGTAAGATTACAAACTCAACACGTGAAGATTATAGTATGCGAGTTGGCTGCACCACTCTCATAAAAAGTAAAGTTCTGCCTTCCTTGCAAACTCATTTAACTAGTAAATCTTTTGAAATTTATGAAATTAGCTTCGTGTAACGGTCAAGGAGAGCCATTGTGTCATTATCTTAATAAATAAGAATTGATGATACAACCACTCTCAAAACAAATAAGAATGGCGCAAAACGAAGCGTTTCCATTTATGAACGCTTAGTGTGTCGCTGTTCTGACAAACGCACGTAAATTATACATAAAAACAATTTAATTAACCTAAGAGTAAAAAGTTGTTAAAAGTACGCGAATTATGAGGATGTAGGCAAGGTAGGAGCTTACAATTAATATACATGTTTATAAAGACAAAATTAAACTATAGTATTATAAACCACCGGCATTATTTATTTATTAATATTTTTAATTATTTCAAATGAGAAATAATTTATTTAAGAAAATATTCATTAAAAAAACGAGCATAATTAATATACTTGTAAAAATTAAATTTCAAAATTAAAAACGCTGCCAAGTGCTTTGGCGCAATGCTTTCTCATAGAATACATTGAGTTAGAGTAATTTGATTTTATTTTTTTTAATATAAATGTCCCTATCCTCTGTATTGAAGGCTGTCTTAATTTTATGACGCTCTAAAATTAAAACTACATTTATAAAATTAATTTTCTCATGCTTGTCTTCTTCATACTATATCCAATAACTTGCATACAAATTTTGGAACATTTTCATCGAATAGTTTACTAAAAATACCAAATAATTGAAAAATAAAAATTATTTTAAAATTTTCAAAACGCTTTAACGTTACAACTGCGCTAAGAAAACCAGTTTTAAAGGGTTCATTTAATTTAGGCAATCGTAAATAATTTCTATACATAATTTTAAGCTATGTCATCAAGTAGTTTACGTAAAATACCAAAAAATAAGTAAAATTCTATTCAAAATTCAGAAAATACTCTAAAATTAAAACTGTACTGAGAAAATAAGTTTTTCAAAGCTTGTTTTATTTAGACCATTGCAAATGATTTCCATAAAAATTTTCGAGCAAATCTATCGAATGGTTTTTGTGTAATAGAAAAAAAAATGAAAAATACACATTTTTTCCAAAATTTTCAAAATGTTCTAAAATTAAAACTGCACTAAGAAAATAAGTTTTTCAAAGCTTAATTTATTCAAATAATAGTGAATAATTTGCATAAAAATTTTTGAGCAAGTCTATCGAATGATTTTTGCGTAATAGAAAAGAAATTAAAAATAAAAATTTTTTTCAAAATTTTCAAAATGCTCTAAAATTAAATGTGCGCTAAGAAAGTTGAAGAAAATTAGTTTTCAAAAGTTTATTTTATTTTGACAATCGTAAATAATTCCCATACATAATTTGAAGCTCCTTCATCGAGTAGTTTACGTGAAATAAAAAAAAAATTAGAAAAATTTTATTCAAAATATTCAAAATGCTCTAAAATTAAAACTGCACTGAGAAAATAAGTTTTTCAAAGCTTGTTTTATTTAGGCCATTGCAAATGATTTCCATAAAAATTTTCGAGCAAATCTATCGAATGGTTTTTGTGTAATAGAAAAAAAATGAAAAATAGAGATTTGTTCCAAAATTTTCAAAATGCTCTAAAGTTAAAACTACGCTAAGAAAATAAGTGTTCCAAAGCTTGTTTCCTTTAGACAATAGCGAATAACTTGCATACAAATTTTGGAGCAAATCTATCGAATGATTGTCGTAAAATAAAAAATAAATAAATAAAAAATTTTTTTTCAAAATTTTTAAAATGCTCTAAAATTAAAAGTGCGCTAAGAAAATCAGTTAGTAACAGTTTTTCTTCTTTTGGCAGTCGCAAATAATGTCCATACAAATTTTTAAGAAAATTTTTCGAGTAGTTTACGTAAAGAACCGAAAAAATGAAAAATCAAAATTTTTTTAAAATTCTTAAAATGGCTCTAAAAAAAACTGACCTACGAAGATCAATTTTCAATAAATTTCCTCCCAGTTAGACAAAAAAATAAATTGCATGCAAACCCATCAAGTAGTTCTCGAGATATTTTTGGCGTACTAAATTCATACACACACACACACACACACACACACACACACACACACACACACACACACACACACGCACGCACGCACGCATGCACACACACACACACACATACTGTAACCTCTCACTATCCTAACTCTGAAAATGATAGCACAAAGTGCTCATATACAAGGAAAAGGATAAGGGAAATAGGTTATTTTAAGCTAGACCCGTTCTTAGTGTAGCGTCATGCTACATCTAGTCCGGGGTCTCTTTGCTTTTTTATTATTTGTCAATTATATAAAGTGCCTCTTATAAGCCAGAACTCCAAGACTTATAGTCTTATATGGAGCTTTTTTCTTAACTTTAATTAACTAAGCATTTGATGAATTTAGTCAGTTAAAATCTATACACCACCAATATCAAATAAAAGAAATAATCAGAATTTAATCACTAAACACACACACAAGAGAATTAGCAATAAAACATGATTAAATTACTTTACTGTATAAACTTTAATTATAACTAGAAAATTATTCTGTTATCACTGCTACCGGTACGGAGCTGGTGGTTATCCAGCTCCTCGCGGACCTGCAGAATAATCAGAAATAATAAAGGCGAACAAAAGGAATTACGTTTGAAATTAACTTTATTTGAAGCAGGCTGGCCAAAGAGTACCGTACAAGATTTTCGACGACGACTACATTGCTCCCGCTTGAGCCGCCATCGCCGCTATCTTCCTCCTCTTTGATTGATTGGTATTGTTGGGGGAAATTTGTGCTAATTTTAGATCTCGCTCTGCGCGAGACCATCGTTTCCATCTAACATCTCGCACTCGGAGTCTCTCCTCCTCGAATCCTATATACTGCTTAAAAAGGGGAGAGATCTTCATTACTTGTCTGTATTATAATACAGGTGCGCTTATATGTGTGCTAACGTGCGAAACTCTATACGCGTGAATCAGCACACATACAAGCGCGTACATATGTTATTACATTAATTTCTATCCTGCGCGTCGGTATAACGTTTAATTGTTACACCGCGCCGACGCGCAAGATAGAAAGAGACATAACATCATCTTATTCCTTTCGCTTTTAATGTAAGTATTAAGATTTGAGAGAGAATAATTATCATTTTCAATTCATTTTATTTTATTCTTTTTCTTTTCATATTCTCTCTCAAATTATACTGCATTTAGGAACCATATTCTATAGAATTTTATCGCATAATTACCTAGAGTTACAATACATACATTTTCTGGAAACTACTTTTTTCGACTCCCTGAGTCTAAATATGTACAAATTAATGGAAAAATAGAAAAAAAAATTTTTATCGATACAATGCTTGCTCTATGAGAAAGCAAAATAAAGAAAATGTAAAAAATATAAATAAATTAATAATAAAAATTGAAAGAATAAAAAAAAAATTTTTTTTTTTAAATGGTCTTGACTGGGTGTTGAACTCATATGATCAAAAGGAAAAGCGCGTACGTTACGCGCAAGATCAAAACTGCTTCAAAACAACTATGCACAGTGGGCCAAATTTTCAAAAAAGCTGGCCAAAACTCAAAGAAATAAAAGTGAACAAAAATTGTTCAAACAAGTTATTTTCTAATCTTTGATGTATTGACTTTAAGCGTATAAAAGCATTTTAATATATCTTGTTTAGTTTCTTAGTAATGTGATATTATTTATTTCGTAATTTTATTAATTTATATGTAAATTAAATGGGAACTATAAACGGCATTTTTCCTTTTCTACAGCAAGTGTTCCGTGCGTTTCCGCGCAGTACCACGGTCAGGAAGTTCTTAAGGGCACTTAAGAGTGTGACCTCAAATCAAAAAATCTTGCGCAAACTTGCGACTTCGTGATTTAACCATTCAGTAAAAATCCGTAATAGTATTATGGGCTAAATATTGACTTCTTTGAAAACAAAAATCAAAGGACATATTTCCGATTAATTTTTCCTGATGATTTCAGGAAAAATATTGAAAAAAATCACGGAGGTCAGTTTGAATTTCAAATGGTCAAATTTTGAATTTATGTTGAATTTATTAGTCAAGTGTATTTTCTTTATTTCTGAAACTTAAAAAATATATTTAAGTGGAAGTTTATAACTTAAAGCTTTATAAAGTCATCATCAGAAATCAAGAATAGTTTAGTTAAAGTAACATATACATTTAGTAATTATAATGAGTTGTGCTTTAATTCCATTTCTCGATAGAACTGTTATTTTTGTGCATCAGTGTTAAATCTTACAAGCTCTTATTTTTGACATTTTTTAAGCACAGAAATCTCTCGTTTCTTATTAAAATAATTTTGGTGCAATCAGTGACAATCAAAAATTTTCCTTTTTTGAATGAGAGGATTTTAAACTTGGTTGTTTAAAATGAGTTTCATGGGGACAAGAAAAGAGTTTTATGAAGTTTTGAGAGAGAGAAAGGGCCATTCACGAGATTTGCAAAAGAATCACTTGACAGATCATTTTTGTAGTAAGTTAGGTATCTTGGGAGCTAAAGGAGAAACAAGAGATGCAGTTTTCAAAATTGTTGATAGATTTTGTGTGGAACTATTCAGTAGACTTGATAAAGTTTCGCATAATCACGATAAATTTCAACGGAAATACGAAACTTGGCTTCAAGTACAAATATCAGTTAAGAAACCTGCAATCCAAAATGAAGGAGGAAAAGGCGGACGACGTACTCTAAATTTTCAAGACTCATCTGAAAGATCAAAGCGCAGAAAAACTGGTGATTTGAGAAGCAACACTGGAACAGATGAACTGCTTTATGCAGCACAAATGAAGCTTAGAAGTGAAGGTCAAAACGCAGCTGCTAAAGTAGTGAAAAAAATCAATGAAGTATCACCAGAAACCAGCAAGGCTGTTATTAAAGTTCTACAGCAACCTGGGAGTCAACAAAATACATTTACTCCTTACACACCAAACGAGGCATTATCAATGATTGTTTCAAACAAGCTCTCCAAATATCAGTACTCAAGTTTAGGGAGTGGTGCTAAAGACAGAGGAGTTGATTTGTATCCAACTTATAACAAAGTCTTAGAAGCCAAACGCAAATGATATCCTCCAGCAGACTCTATATTTGTCAATGACAAAATGGCTGAAGTGAATTTACAAGCTTTGTTAAACTACACAACTTGTAGGTTACTCGAATTGTGTGATCCTGTTCTAAAGACTCTTTCTGATTACAACAAAAAGAACTTGGTACTGATCTCAAAATGGGGATTTGACGGTAGTTCCGGGCAATCACAGTACAAACAGAAAGTCACTAATGTTGATGCAGATACCTTCGATGACAGCAATTTATTTGTAACTTCGATGGTTCCGTTACAGCTGTATGCAAATGTGAAAAACTCGTCAGATAAAATAATCGTGTGGCAAAACCCAAGACCGTCTTCTACAAGATTCTGTCGACCCATAAGATTTCAATTCTTAAAAGAAACGACAGAAATTTCAAAGAATGAGCATGAACATGTTGAAACTCAAATAAAGAATCTGAAACAAACAGTCAGTGCTTGTGAAGTCGGACAAGTTACCGTTTCACATGAAATGCTACTGACTATGATTGACGGAAAAGTGTGCAATGCAATAACTTCAACAGCATCAGCTCAAACTTGCTACGTTTGCGGAGCTGCACTGAAGGAAATGAACAACTTAGAAAAGGTTTCACAGAGGATTGTTGACGAAAAATCACTGCATTTCGCGCTATCACCACTCCATGCGTGGATTCGAAGTTTCGAGTGTATTTTGCATGTTGCTTACAGACTCGATATACAGAAGTGGCAAGTTCGCGGAGAGAAAGATAAACTCATTGTAGCAGAAAGGAAGTCTCACATTAAATCGCAATTCAAAACTCAAATGGGTCTACTGGTAGATATACCAAAAACCGGCGGAAGTGGCACAACAAACGACGGTAACACTGCACGTAGATTTTTCGAAGATCCATTAAAATCGTCTGAAATAACCGGTATTGATGAGAATTTAATTAGAAGATTCAAAGTCATTCTTCTGACTTTGGCTTGTGGATTTGCTATAAATGCAAATCCATACGAACATTACGCTCTTGAAACTGCTAGACTTTTTGTTGAAAAATATGGTTGGTATAAAATGCCCAAGTCTGTTCACAAAATCCTTCTACACGGTGCAGTCATAATTTCAAACTCAATTTTGCCAATCGGGCAGTTATCAGAAGAAGCACAGGAGTCAGGTAACAAAAATTATAAAATGTACAGGCAAAGTCACACAAGGAAGTTTTCACGAACTCATACAAACCAAGACTTGTTAAATATCCTTCTTGTCTCATCAGATCCTTTAATTTCGAGCTTACAAAAAACTTCAAGAAAAAAGTCTAAATCATTTTCTGCTGATATCATTGCTCTTTTGCAAGTGCCTGATATTCCACAAACTATCATACAAAACGAAGAATCGGAAGACGAAGAAACCTCAGATGAGTAATAAAACAAAGTTTATTGTAAATAATAAGCTGCATAACAATTTTTGCAGCCTAACTATAATAAGCATTTAGTTTCATTTAAATAAGACAAAGTTGTAACAATTAAAAACACTTAAAACAATAAAAATATTTAAAAAGTACCAAAAAAAATATAAAATATAAAATGTAAAAAAAAATTAAAAATAAAAAAAATAATAAAAAAATAATATGCGTTTTAAAGTCCCACCCCATACCTTCTCGTGGTGAAGCGCGTCAGTAAATTCATAAAATTGAAACTAATTGGGCGAGGGTAAATTTTCAATTTAAATATAAAGTTAGCCTATATATATATGTTTCTTAACTGTGGCTATGAAAGTCTTAGGTACACAAATTTTCAGTGTTGAATCTTAATTTTTTAATCGTTTAACCTCAAAAGAACTTTAGAAAATTGTTGAATTATCTTGAAACTATGTTTTTCAAACTCAGCGCATCAAAAAACATGGGTATACTAATTTTTAGTTCGAAATTTGAATTTTTTAAATGTTTGACCTTGAAATGACCTTGAAGAACTCGTTCAACTATCTTAAAACTATGTTTTTCAAACTCAGCGCATCAGAAAACATGGGTATACTAATTTTTAGTTCGAAATTTGAATTTTTTAAATGTTTGACCTTGAAATGACCTTGAAGAACTCGTTCAATTATCTCAAAACTATGTTTTTCAAACTCAGCGCATCAGAAAACATGGGTATACTAATTTTTAGTTCGAAATTTGAATTTTTTAAATGTTTGACCTTGAAATGACCTTGAAGAACTCGTTCAATTATCTTAAAACTATGTTTTTCAAACTCAGCGCATCAAAAAATATGGGTGTACTAATTTTTGTACCGTTATCTTATTAATTAGAGTTTTGGCCAGCTTTTTAGTTTTTCTGGCCCACTGTACTATGGCGTGAAATGATACATGCTCATCTGCCCCCCGGTTGTTTAAAATAAATAAATTTTGATTACAGAATTAATTTTTAATAATTTAAAAATGTAACAGATTACATGCATAATGCTTGTTCATTCTTAAAAAAAGAAAAGAAAATAAATAAAGACATTTACGCAACGTAAATATTTTAACAAAACTTATGGTGTGAATTTGGATAGTGGACTGCTTTTACGCGCGTCTTATGCAAAAAGAGGAGGCGACTCGAGTGATGGAAGAATGTCATAGTTAGCAGTAAACAAAGAACAGTAGACAAACTACGTTTACTCCTGTCGCGTCCCATAGGAGAATACGGCGCGAGCTATCGAAGGGTATTAAAGTGGGGAGTTAACAAAGCATGACAACTAATCGCTATTGGACAGCGTAAATGCAGCAAGAATATATCGCGATGTTGTAAAAGCATAAGAATTTTTTCTCTGTGTGGGCTATCCAAAAAATTTTATACGACGTACACATTACACACAAATACAATAACATGTAATATAAATATACAGTGCCTTCCAAAAGTTATGGGCCACTTGAATATCTTTAGAACGGATTGAGATATCGAATTGAAATTTTCAGGGGTTCAATAGGGTTACAAAATCTATTATTGACCAGAAAAAGTACCCACCCCTACCCGCCTAAGGGACAAGGGCAGGGGGATCAAAAATCGTAAATGGAATGGGGAGTCGAGTGGGGACTCTTTCGAAAGAGCTCTTTAAGACGAATAAAATGCAAGGTCGCAGAGGTCTCTACGATTTTTTTTTGCCGAGTTATGATCGCTTAAACATTTGGATTCTAACATGAAAACGACAATGTCTATTTGAAGTCTAACTTTAGTTCAGTTGTATCTATGGACCTTGCTTTGACAAAAACTACGTGTTTAAAAGATCATAGCTTGGCGAAAATAATCGTAGAGACCTCTGCAACCTTCCGTTTTCTTTGTCTCAAAAAACTCTTTCGAAAGAGCCTCCACTCGGCCCACATCTCATTTAAGATTTTTGACCCCCCCTGCCCCTTCCCTTGGAGGGATTGAGGTGGGTACTTTTTCTATTGAATAATAGATTTTGTAACCCTATTGAACCCCTGAAAATTTTTATTCGATATCTCAATCCGTTCTGAAGTTATTCAAGTGGCCTGGAACTTTTGGAAAGCACAGTATCTATATTCATATATGAACAAACAATGCTCTAAAAAAACGTCTAACCAAATATTTGCAGATAAAAATTTTTTCATGTATTGTTTTTATTGTTTCAAATTTCCTTCAATTATTTCAGATTTTTTAAAGGCAATTTCTCTATTTAAAAAAATATGTTTTTTACATGTAAAATTTGCGTGTTTTTTCATGTATTTTTTCACGTGTTCTTTCCATGTGTATTTTTCAGGTGTATTTTTTTACAGCTCTTCGGCCATCGAAGAGCTTCTATTGTCTGCCCTGGTGAAAAAAATCAGGTGACAAATCACCTGATTTCTCAGGTGATTTATCATGCCAAAACATCAAGTAATAATATTTTTGGTTTTCACACGTTCCAAATAATGCTTAGTCAATTCAAAACAATTTTTAAAAATTTTTGAAATTTTTAAACTTAATTTTTTTGTAAATAGTCAAAATTTTTTCTAAGACCAAATTATTTAAAAAACTTTCTAAGTTTTTTGAATTTTCAAAAATTTTTTTTAATTGTTCTGAATTGACTAAGCATGGTTTAAAACGTGTAAAAACAAAAAAAAATCGTTACATGATGTTTTGGCATGATAAACCCTACTGAAAAATATATATGAGATCTCATTTATATTTTACATTTTCAACCCCACTAAAAAATATATATGAGATCTCATATAAGATCTCACATGCGATCTCAAATGAGATCCCACATGAGATCTCATATGCAATCTCATATCAGATCTCATATGAGATCCCGTATGAGTTCTCATTTATATTTTCTATTTTCAACCCTACTAAGAAATATAAATGAGATCTCATATGAGATCTCACATGCGATCTCATATGAGTTCTCGCATTAGATCTCATATTACAATCTCATATATACTTTATATTTTCAACCCCGACTGAAAAATCTATATGAGATCTCATATGAGATCTCATATGCGATCTCATATGAGATCTCATATAAATATTTCAGTAGGGGTTGAAAATATAAAGTATATATGAGAACTCATACGAGATCTCATATGAGATCTCATATGAGATTGTAATGTGTGATCTCATGCGAGAACTCATATGAGATCGCATGTGAGATCTCATATAAGATCTCATATATATTTCTTTGTAGGGTTGAAAATAGAAAATATATATGAGATCTCATACGGGATCTCATATGAGATCTGATATGAGATCGCATGTGAGATCTCATATGAGATCTCATATATATTTTTTAGTAGGGTTGAAAATGTAAAATATAAATGAGATCTCATATATATTTTTCAGTAGGGAATCACCTGATTTTTTTTAACAGGGTGGCCTCAACAGGGATGACAAAACTTCAAGGGACGCCACCTAGTGATTTAAAGCCAAACCGACGTAATCGATCATTATTAGCAATTTTAAATTACTAGGTAGCGTTTTTTCAAGTTTTGTCATCCCTTTAACAAATTTCGAAGATGCATCAGATATATGAGGCCAGACAATAGAAGCTCTTCGATTGTCGAAGAGTTGTAAAAAAAATACACCTTAAAAATACACGTGAAAGAAACACGTGAAAAAATACATGAAAAAACACGCAAATTATATTTTACATATAAAAAAAAGTGCTTTGGCGGAATGCTTTCTTATAGAGCTCTTTGAGTTTCATTAATTTTTTTATATTTATTCAAATGTGATTTTAATATAAAAAAATTGTAAAACATTAATATTTATTTATAAATTTATACTTTAAAAGAACGATGACAACGAAATTTCTAATCGTAACCACGCTAAGAAAGAAGATAAATAAAAAATAAAAATTTGTATGAAAATTTTCAAAATTCTCTTAAATTAAAACTGCACTGAGAAAATTAGTTTTCCAAAACTTGTTTTCTTCAGACAATAGCAAATAACTTACTTACAAATGTTGGAGCAAATCTATCGAATGATTTTCGTAAAATAGAAAAAAAATAAAAAAATAAAATTTTTTTTTAATTTTAAAAATGCTATAAAATTAATTGTATGCCAAGAAAATCAGTTTTCAAATGTTTTTATTATTTTAACAGTAGCAAATAATTTCTATACAAATTTTTAAACAAATTCTTAGAGTAGTTTACGTAAGACCCAAAAAAATGAAAAATTTTTTTTTTTAATTTTCAAAATTTTCTTAAATTAAAACTGCGCTAAGAAAATAAGTTTTTTAAAGCTTGTTTTATTAAGGCAATAACGAATAATTTGTATAATAATTTTAGAGCAATGGTTATTGTGTAATATAAAAAAAATGAAAAATAAACATTTTTTCAAAAATTTTCAAAATGCTCTAAAATTAAAACTGCTTTAAAGAAATGAGTTTCCCAAAGCTGATTTTCCTCAGACAATAGCGAATAACTTGCATCCAAATTTTGGAGCAAATCTGTCGAATGGTTTTCATAAAATAAAAGAAAAATTAAGAAAAAATTTTTTTATTCTGATTTTCAAATTGCTCTAAAATTAAAAGTGCGCTAAGAAAATCAGTTAGTGAAAGTTTTTCTTCTTTTGGCAGTCGCAAATAATGTCCATATAAATTTTCAAGAAAATTCTTCGAGTAGTTTACGTAAGGAACCAAAAAAATGAAAAATCAAAATATTTTTAAAATTCTTAAAATGGCTCTAAAAAAAAGCTGAGCTAAGAAGATCAATTTTCAATAAATTTCCTCCCAGTTAGACAAAAAAATAAATTGCATGCAAAATTTGAAGCAAACCCATCAAGTAGTTCTCGAGATATTTTTGGAGTACTAAATTCACACACACACACACACACACACACACACACACACACACACACACACACACACACACACACACACACACACACACACACACACACACACACGCACCCACACGCACGCACGCACCCACACACACACACACACACACACACACACACACAGACATTTTCTGGAAACCACTTTTTTCGACTCCCTGAGTCTAAATATGTACAAATTAATGAAAAATAGAAAAAAAAATTTTTTATTGATAAAATGCTTTCTCATAGAGAAAGCATTGTATCGATCGTGTAAAAAACACGTGTTTTTTTTAATAGGATTTTAAGGTTAAGAATCAAGTTTCAATTTTCGCATGAACTCAAAATAGTTTTAAAATGACATAAAAACTAATTACGTAGTTTCTTGTACGGAGGGATCGTCAATTTTGATTGTCACCAAAACTTTGTGGAGATTTCGAAAACAAATATTTTGCGTTTATTTTAAAATAAGATTTTGGTTTCTTTTGCTGATAAAATAACAGTGATTAAATTATGTTAAAAAATTACTTATTGCTCGTAAAAAAAATTATTCCTCTAAAATAATTTTAAAGAATTTCATAAAATCTTTCTTTTAACAATCATTTTTCACACATTTTAATCATCTATTATTTATTATAAAAAAATAGGAAACTTATTTCCATTTTTGAATAAACGCCATAACTTTAACATGGAAAAATATCGTCACGATATTGGTTGATGACAATCGAACCTAGCAAAGCTTATACTCAAGAAACTACGTAATTATTTACTTAATAATTTGAATAGTTTTATAATATTTTGCTAATATTACCTTAATCGCTATTCCAAAAAAAGAATTAAAAAAAAGAATTAAAAAATTTTTTTTTTTAATTTTCAACGTAAAAAAGATTTTGGTCACATTTTTTATCATTAAATTGACTATATATATATTAAATTTTATAAAAACATTAATTGGTATTTTAAAAATATTCATCAATCAGAATTTTTTATTATTTTTATAAATAATATTTCAAATTTTTATTTCAGGATTTTTTATTGCTTATCAGATGTGTTTGAAATTTTTAAATTAATGGTTGCGATATTCTTATACATGTATATAGCGTACTCGTATATATGTGTATAAAAATACGGCAACCATATAAGAAAAATTAAAATGCTCAGAAAATTCTGAAAAAATTTGAAGCGATACTGCATACAAAAAAAATCTTTAACAAAAAACGAAACCGACTTTAAAAACATTGCACTAAAAAATAACAAATAATATATTATTCTTTGAAATTATACACATACTACGCGTCCAACACATGTGTTGCAAACATATAGATTATCTAATTATTTGGAAGGGTACAAACAAATAATTTTGTTATTAGGCTGCTTACAAAGAAATTAGCTGATAAGTAAGACGATATACACATAAAAATATTAGAATTTAGAGTCCATGCCAGCCTAAAAAATAGCTCCAAATCTAAAAAAAATTTTGAAAGTGAACATACCTGACGAAACGCTAAAAAATATTAAGAAAACTATTTATAAAAATATTTTTTATCATTTTTTCTTTAGATTCTAGGCAATTTTTTGTAAATATTATAGATATTGTCTTACCCATTAGCTAATTTCTTTGTAAACAGCCTAATAAAAATAATTCATTTGTACTCTTGCAAATAATTAGACAGTTGCAAATAGTTAGTGTCTAACTGTGTTATTTTGGAGGGAAAAAATTTTTTGGGTGCCTTTTTGGAACACGCTTAGCGACATTATTTTTGAAATCTGCTACAAGAGGTCGCTATTATAGAGAGCTGCTATATATGTAAGCAGTCGACATCTGATACTTGCGGAGCTAAGAAACTGTATAATTGCGCAACATGTCGCCAGCGCTGTCATGCTAAGTGCATGCCACGTCTACAGTTGCAATCTTCTACTAATTCACCAAGCTACGTTTGCAAGAAGTGCATACAAGTAAAAGATCAGAGTAATACCCCCTCCATTACTCACACACACAGCGCTGGCAATAACAGCCAGACATTCGGCATTCATAAAGATAGTAAAAAGCTGCACCAAAGTACATCTACTCCTTCTAAGACTGACACGCAGGCAACAACGGTCACCATCATCCAGGCGCAACTAACGGCCAAGACATCGCAGAAGAATGGGGTCGCTGCGGAGCAGAGAAATTCTAATTTAAATATTAATACTATGAAAGTTATGCAGAATATAGGTGGCGTTGCACGTGATGTCCCCACTACTTCTCTTAAAAATAATAAAATAATCAATTCGTTAGACAATAATGAAAATTTTAATGATAATGTTGATTTTTCTCCTGTTTATGCTGCTCTGTCTGCGATAGAAGGCATTTTGTCTCGTAAGCTTGAATCAGTCCTAGGTGAGCTCGATAGACTTTTGGGTCTTGAGAGTGGTGTAATGGGTATTGGTGATGGCTTGCAAGACATATTGAATAAGCTAGATAACCAAAATGAATTAATTCAGAATTTACAATTTGTGCAGGCAGGGTTGCTGGATGAAAATCTTAAACTTAAGGAGAGAGCGTCTTAGAGGGTCAGTTGTTGTCCACTCTAAATAAAAACTGAAAAGATTATTACAAATTTAAATTCCAAAATTAATAGTATTAACACTATGCTGATAAATGAATTAAATGGAGTGGACAGGAACTTGTCAGAACTTGTGGTAGGGGTAGCGGGCGTAGCGCAGACTGTCTCTGATCTCAGTGAACTGGAGCGTGTGGGTGAGCATGATAGTAGTCCACACACAAATATAGATACGAATAGAACACCGGACACTAACACTTCAAAAACACAAGCCAATATAGGTCAACAAAAACAGCTCCACCAAACCAAACATAATTGTGGCGCCAAGGACGGTAATTTGGTAATCTCTAGCGGACTGGAATGCTTAGCGGTTAATGTTCCTCTGAAGGATTATGCTTCTGCTGTCCTTGGTGCTATACTTCCGATTGTAACAAAGTCGCAAATATTATCCGTTGCTATGTTGATATCACCTAGCACTAAAAACAGTGAGATTGAAGACGGTCCAGGGGTTCCGTCTCGCTGCTGGTTGGATTATCGGAGAAGAGTCTGGTGCGAGAAATATTTATACAAATAAGAAAAATTACTAGTTTCTCAACTGCAGATATTGACCTACTATTTTTCTGCCATTAAGAATCACTGTCAAATATTTATTAATGAATATCTAAAAAAAAAAAAACATAAAAATTTCAAAGATCTTAAGAAATATTGCTAAGGAAAGGGGTATTAATTTTGTATGGCATAGAAATGGCAGATTTCTGGCAAGACGGAGGAGGAGGGTGAGAGCATTTGCATTTACTTCAAAAAA